>JAJGOT010000451.1:0-710330 GCA_022457155.1 Cladopsammia gracilis | reverse complement strand
GAAATTTTTTAACCCTAGACACTTAGAAATTTTTTAACCCTAGACACTTAGAAATTTTTTAACCCTAGACACTTAGAAATTTTTTAACCCTAGACACTTAGAATTTTTTAACCCTAGACACTTAGAAATTTTTTAACCCTAGACACTTAGAAATTTTTTAACCCTAGACACTTAGAAATTTTTTAACCCTAGACACTTAGAAATTTTTTAACCCTAGACACTTAGAAATTTTTTAACCCTAGACACTTAGAAATTTTTTAACCCTAGACACTTAGAAATTTTTTAACCCTAGACACTTAGAAATTTTTTAACCCTAGACACTTAGAAATTTTTTAACCCTAGACACTTAGAAATTTTTTAACCCTAGACACTTAGAAATTTTTTAACCCTAGACACTTAGAAATTTTTTAACCCTAGACACTTAGAAATTTTTTAACCCTAGACACTTAGAAATTTTTTAACCCTAGACACTTAGAAATTTTTTAACCCTAGACACTTAGAAATTTTTTAACCCTAGACACTTAGAAATTTTTTAACCCTAGACACTTAGAAATTTTTTAACCCTAGACACTTAGAAATTTTTTAACCCTAGACACTTAGAAATTTTTTAACCCTAGACACTTAGAAATTTTTTAACCCTAGACACTTAGAAATTTTTTAACCCTAGACACTTAGAAATTTTTTAACCCTAGACACTTAGAAATTTTTTAACCCTAGACACTTAGAAATTTTTTAACCCTAGACACTTAGAAATTTTTTAACCCTAGACACTTAGAAATTTTTTAACCCTAGACACTTAGAAATTTTTTAACCCTAGACACTTAGAAATTTTTTAACCCTAGACACTTAGAAATTTTTTAACCCTAGACACTTAGAAATTTTTTAACCCTAGACACTTAGAAATTTTTTAACCCTAGACACTTAGAAATTTTTTAACCCTAGACACTTAGAAATTTTTTAACCCTAGACACTTAGAAATTTTTTAACCCTAGACACTTAGAAATTTTTTAACCCTAGACACTTAGAAATTTTTTAACCCTAGACACTTAGAAATTTTTTAACCCTAGACACTTAGAAATTTTTTAACCCTAGACACTTAGAAATTTTTTAACCCTAGACACTTAGAAATTTTTTAACCCTAGACACTTAGAAATTTTTTAACCCTAGACACTTAGAAATTTTTTAACCCTAGACACTTAGAAATTTTTTAACCCTAGACACTTAGAAATTTTTTAACCCTAGACACTTAGAAATTTTTTAACCCTAGACACTTAGAAATTTTTTAACCCTAGACACTTAGAAATTTTTTAACCCTAGACACTTAGAAATTTTTTAACCCTAGACACTTAGAAATTTTTTAACCCTAGACACTTAGAAATTTTTTAACCCTAGACACTTAGAAATTTTTTAACCCTAGACACTTAGAAATTTTTTAACCCTAGACACTTAGAAATTTTTTAACCCTAGACACTTAGAAATTTTTTAACCCTAGACACTTAGAAATTTTTTAACCCTAGACACTTAGAAATTTTTTAACCCTAGACACTTAGAAATTTTTTAACCCTAGACACTTAGAAATTTTTTAACCCTAGACACTTAGAAATTTTTTAACCCTAGACACTTAGAAATTTTTTAACCCTAGACACTTAGAAATTTTTTAACCCTAGACACTTAGAAATTTTTTAACCCTAGACACTTAGAAATTTTTTAACCCTAGACACTTAGAAATTTTTTAACCCTAGACACTTAGAAATTTTTTAACCCTAGACACTTAGAAATTTTTTAACCCTAGACACTTAGAAATTTTTTAACCCTAGACACTTAGAAATTTTTTAACCCTAGACACTTAGAAATTTTTTAACCCTAGACACTTAGAAATTTTTTAACCCTAGACACTTAGAAATTTTTTAACCCTAGACACTTAGAAATTTTTTAACCCTAGACACTTAGAAATTTTTTAACCCTAGACACTTAGAAATTTTTTAACCCTAGACACTTAGAAATTTTTTAACCCTAGACACTTAGAAATTTTTTAACCCTAGACACTTAGAAATTTTTTAACCCTAGACACTTAGAAATTTTTTAACCCTAGACACTTAGAAATTTTTTAACCCTAGACACTTAGAAATTTTTTAACCCTAGACACTTAGAAATTTTTTAACCCTAGACACTTAGAAATTTTTTAACCCTAGACACTTAGAAATTTTTTAACCCTAGACACTTAGAAATTTTTTAACCCTAGACACTTAGAAATTTTTTAACCCTAGACACTTAGAAATTTTTTAACCCTAGACACTTAGAAATTTTTTAACCCTAGACACTTAGAAATTTTTTGTCAAATCAGTTCCCGTCCTCTACAACAAATTATTGTTTACTTACTATCTGCCCCCATTGATTAATCGACTTGAACTGATTGGAATCGTCTGTTGTTGTGATATCTTGCCACATGATCATTCTTTGTATCAGTATTACTTTATTAGGTTATTAAATGTTTACTTACGATCTGCCCCCATTGAGTAATCGACTTGAACTGATTCGAGTGATCGTAACCTTTATTTTCCGTGCTACACGCTGCTAGAAGGTTCTATGGCAAAGTTTTCAATCTCGGGTTCAGTGCTGCAAATAAACAAAAAGATTTTATTATTCCTCATGCTATTTTTAAAGTCCAGCCAGAAAGTGTTGAAAGTTGCAAAAGAGCTTAGAAAAGTATCCAAAGTGGCAAACTAAAACAAGTTTAAAAAGAGTGAAATTGAACTTCTCCAATTAAAATAATTGCACTTACGATCTGGCCCCATTGATTTAATCGACTTGAAGTTATTGGAATTGTCTCTTCGGGTGATTTCGTGCATTATGGTCATCTTGGCATTACTCTGTTTTTCTATTATGTAATTAAATGTTTAGTTAGATACGATCTGCCCCCATTGAGTAATCGACTTGAACTGATTCGAGTGATCGTAACCTTGACTTTCCGTGCAAGACGCTGCAGAAGGTTCTATGCGAAAGTGTTCAATCTCGAGTTCTGTGAGCTCAGTACTGCAAATAAACAAAAAGATTTATTCATCATGTTATTTTTCAAGTCTAGCCAGGAAGTGTTCAAAGTCGCAAAAACGACTTTTCAAAGTGTGAAATTGAACTTCTCCAAATAAAATAATTGTACTTACGATCTGCCCCCATTGATTAAATCGACTTGAAGTTATTGGAATCGTTTCTTCGGGTGATTTCTTGCAACATGGATATCTTGGCAATACTCTGTTACTCTATTACGTAATTAAATGTTTACTTTCGATCTGTCCCCATTTAGTAATCGACTTGAACTGATTCGAGTTATCCTCTCCTGAGTTTCTTGGCAACACGCTGCCTGAAGTTTGTATGCGTGATTTTGGTATGAACATGCTTGTAGAAGTTTTTAATCCACAGTGTTCAATCTCGAGTCCACGACCACTTTCTAACAGTGAACTCAGTACTGTAAATAAACAAAATGATACCGACGTGGTAACAAATCTCAAGCTTGCATGCTAATACCTTCAGTAATTTATTTAGCTATCCTTTAACCCTATCCTTTTAGCAATGGCTATCAACAGTACTTCAAGGGTGAATGGAAAAACTTCAACGATAAAAAGAGCTATTAATAATATTACAATTTAATTGTTATTGGAAATTGCCAATCCAACTATAGTTTCCATTCAGCCATATCCAAAAATACAAAGATAATTTAACCCGCACCCCCGCTTGTCGCAGAGTCAAACTGATACCCCAATTATAGAGGGTGGTCTGGATCACGTTTCAAAAAATGAAATTGTCATTTCAGGTTTCACGGAGAATAAAGTGGCCATTTCACGAAAAAAAACATTCCTTACTTTTTGTTAATTAAATTACATCCAAAGTCCAGCTTTGTTTCCTGTCTTCACCGACCGTCCACTCCCTGTTCTTCCTGATGTAAAATGAAGGCTGAGTTCTTTCTTTTGCTGATGTTGTGTAAAATTACCTAACCTTGAAGAGTGACCTGGGGTTCAGAATTACGATTAGTCACGGTCATGCATTTGTCACGCAATTTACCACCGGCGTAGTTAAACGCTTACTGGATAATTTTTTGGGAGGAAGAAAGAATCAGTTTTACAGTTGCATTTCACGAGAAAAAAAACAGTCATTTTGCAGTGCTCATGAAAGAAAGTCGATTCACGGTTTAGGGGTATGTAATCAAATCACGTTTCAAGAGGGAAAAAATAGCCGTTTCACAATTCACGGGAAGAAAAAGGCCTTTCAGGGATCACGAAAAAACCCTTTACCACCCTCATTATAGGTTATGATGAGGAAATTTTAACTATTTTTGACTACACTTGAAAAATATGATTTCATTCGACATTTCGTGTTTTTAGTAGCATTAAGATGATTTTGGCTTGTTGTCATGCTACTTATCACCATGGCAACCCTTTGTGTTCAACCTTGAAATGTGTCTCAACTATAAACACCTATTGAAGATGTTAGTTCTGCTTTAGAGCTCTCAATCAAGTCATTATCCTTTATCGTCACTTAATTGTTTAATCATCGTTGCAATGTATAATTTCCTTGAGGGTCCCTACATTCCAGCAGCTTTCTCTAAGTCGGGTTTGGCTGTAGCATATGATCCTTTAAGTGGTAGGGCCATTTGCCCTGCAGACAAGCCTACTTCTTTCGTATGCTAGGCTTGCGACCAGGCAACGATGGAGTTAATGGTCACTTACCATTTCTCCATTCTATTGTCTAACACAGGTTGTTTGCATATTGACGATTTATGTGGATAAAAGGATAAAAATATCATTTGCATATTTTGTCGTGCACATTTTATAAAATTGAAATAGACGCTTATCGTCAATTTTGAAATTGTTTAATGTTTAAGTTTAATTTTAGGTTTTATCATTGCAATTTAACGATGTTTATTGTCAATTTCTTATTTAGTATTTTTAGTGTTTAGCGGAAGTTTATTAAGTACATGGCGTTGAGTATAAGGGTAAGTAATCCATTATAACTTACCCTTTGAAACGTCTTCAAAGTGTAAAAACTACTTTGAAAAGTGTGAAATTGAACTTCTCCAAATAAAATAATTGTACTTACGATCTGCCCCCATTGATTAAATCGACTTGAAGTGATTGGAATCGTCTCTTCTGGTGATTTCTTGCAACATGCTCATCTTGACATTACTGTGTTACTTTGTTATGTAATTAAATGTTTACTTACGATCTGCCCCCATTGAGTAACCGACTTGAACTGATTCGAGTGATCGTAACCTTGACTTTCCGTGCAAGACGCTGCTAGAAGGTTCTATGCGAAAGTGTTCAATCTCGAGTTCAGTGCTGCAAATAAACAGAAAGATTTATTCCTCGTGCTATTTTCAAGTCAAGCCAGAAAGTGTTCAAAGTGGCAAAAACAAGTTTGAAAAGTGTGAAATTGAACTTCTCCAAATAAAATAATTGTACATACGATCTGCCCTCATTGATTAATCGAGTCGAAGAGATTGGAATCCTCTCTTCTGGTGATTTTTTGCAACATGATCATTCTTGGCGTTACTGTGTTACTTTATTATGTAATTAAATGTTTACTTACGATCTGCCCCCATTGAGTGATCGACTTAAAAGATTTATTCGTCATGTTATTTTTCAAGTCTAGCCAAAAAGTGTTCAAAGTTCCAAAAACGACTTCGAAACGTGTGAAATTGAACTTCTCCAAATAAAATGATTGTATTTACGATCTGCCCCCATTGATTAATTGAGTCGAAGTGTTTGGAATCGTCTCTTCTGGTGATTTCTTGGAACTTCTTGAAATAGCTGTAAATATGATATTTTAAATTAGAAAACGGCCTGTACCGTTGCACAAACTCTACTATCTGGAATTTACAAGAATTTGGTTTTATCGACTGAGTCAATAAGGTAAATTAGTCACCGTTAAAAGATTTGAGAAATCTTTTAACGTTGGGTAATTTACGTTACTGACTCAGTCGATGAAACCAAATTCTTGTGCTTCACCCCCCACCGACGCAGCACCACAGTTTCTCTAGAAACTAACCCCATTTATCTGGAATTTAATTGCCTCAGCTTGATTTACTGTGACGAAATTAGGACACTATTTTTTATGTAATATATCAAACATGAGATTTCCAAACACCGCGAAGTAGGTTGAAAAACGAGGCGCAGCCGAGTTTTTTTTTTAACCCACTTCAAGGTGTTTGGAAGTCTGATAAAATACTGTGTCGAATGTTTGATATTACTTCTCCAACAAAATTATTTTAGAAGGAGAAATTAAGGATGCAAAAATAAGAAGTGTTTCAACTGATTTTCAAATACTCATTAAACATTAATTCCCTTTGTATTTTCGTCATGAATAGATACACCGGTTCTAGTGAAGATTTTTTCAGTTCTGGAGTATTTGACAGAAAAGCATTCATTTGTAGATAATCGCATGTTATAATGATGTGTTTTATTGATTTTAATAAAGTTTTCAAAACGATTTGTTGGACTGCCTTAGCATGGATGTTATACACTTAATAGCGCAGTTAATAGATTCCCCTTCACTAATGGCGAACCAAGTAGCAACCAAGTAGTAACCATACTCAGGGATCTGTATTATTCAATAATCGCGATGGAGTTATTACTCGTGGCGAAACACACGAGTTGTAAACCCGGCTCTGACTTTTCTTATTTTGTTCGTGTCGTGCAAATTTATGCACGCATATTTTAGTTTATGTGGATGACTATATGGCTTTCAGCCATGAAATACATACCGCAAATTTGTTGACTTGAGAAGAAAAAGAAAGAACTACAGCGTACAATTGCAAGTTTTCAAGACAATGCAAGGCGTTCATGGATGGATAGGACCGTTTGATATTGTGTTCGCCGCTTATTCCTGTGGGATTTGTTCCGGCAAGTTTTGTGTTTTATATAACTTGCAATTTGCTTAGCGATCGAGGTTTGAAGTGTCGGCTACTGAATGTAGTGCAGTCTTACTTTTGAACCCGTGAATACGCGCAAGCGTAATGAACGGGTCATCGGTAACGGTGGCTAAATAGATTTCAGTCGCTCCTTCCATCAGCTGTTAACTAAGTGAGTAACGCTTTGTTAGCAGTACAAGACTTGGCGGTAGCAGATCAGTTTTGCAAAACTGATCTGATACCAAGTCAAGTCTGTACTACTTTCCATCATATGGGACAATCACGTGGAAATATGAAATAGAAAATGAAATGAAACTGTTTGTTTTTCAAAATTGAAATGCGTTTAAATATTCACATCATCGAAACAGGAAAAATCAATATAGCGTGACATTTTCGGAAAATAGGGAAACCCCCTATGAAATAAAGTCAACAACTGCTTTTGTTTTCAAGTCATGATGGTCACGTGAGTTTTTCAACCAATGAAATAATTAAACAATTTTCTACAACTTGTATAAAATTCTGTACAACTTCCACAGTTTGTATAACATTCTGTGTATTTAGCTCATAGCTTCCAAGTTGATGATTTTGACTTCTATGCTTTATTTGTTTGTAATTTTCATGTTTCTCAAAATTGAAGTGTGTTTTAATGTTATATATTTAAAATAAAAGTATGCTATTAACAGATTTTATAATGACCATAAGCATAGCTTGTTATACCATTATCATGAATATATTGTTTGTCGTCAAAGCAAGGCAATGAAACTTTATTAACGTCATAGCTTCCAAGTTGATGATTCTGACTTATTGTTTTCATTGTATGCATGATTTGTTTATTATTGAATAGTACCTCTTTATAATTTTCATATATGATCTGTTTATTGATGACATTCTTTTTGATAACTTTAGCTGTTTTACCAACATTATCTTTCATATATGAATACATTTTACTTCTCAATCCAACGAATTCTTTGATTGGTATACCACAAGCTTCATCTTTGAATTTTCCAATTACTTTTTTGTTTGTTTTATCAAAATATGCAAAGTGTTCTTTATAATGACTATTATTAAATTTAGATTTATCATTATAAACATCTTCAGTTTCAATTTCATACGTTAAGTAACAATTCGTGTAAGAAGTAGGCAATTCTCTATTGTTCCGATGCATTTCGCTTTCCCCACATAAGAATGTTTAGATTTTCGAACTGAGAATACGTCAACCTATGGACAACATGGTTTTGAAATAAAATTTACTGGAACTTTATTTTAAAGGGATGTTTCTTTTGTGTTACAGGATTTCATCCATTCGTGCGACTCCAAAACAATGGTCAAGAAAGACTTGTAATATTCCATGTTCCCCACATCGAAGTTTTGTTGCATTAAAAATCACAATAGTTTTTACTAAAAGGGAATCAATTAGTAAACTAGAGATAAATAAATGCGCTGCCTGATGAAGTTATGGTAGATTTTCATGTCTCAGCTAGTAAGGTGGACGGTTTCAACAATAGCACAGTTCACACCTTTCTGCATTCCGTGCATTTGGGTTGCCTACTTCGTACACGGATTGTTACTTAACGAGTTTATCTGTGAATAATAATTTTGCTTTATATAATTATAATGAAAGTCATACATTAGGGTCTTAGAAAGATGAAGAATACACATTACTATATATGCTGGTCTGTTTAAGGTTATTGTTTCTTTCATCTTATGCACAGTCACTAGATTTTCATTGAAGATTTGATACATAAGTAAGTTTTGAAGCCAATTTCAATAGTTTATCTTTACTAGTCACTAATCGAACATCAACTCGCTTTCTTCTATTTTCCATCGTTTTACCAAAAACTGAGTTATTCATTACTTTGAGAAAATCGTTTTCAAAAGCATTTTTTGCACTAGTTCTTTGCTGTCTATTGAAATCAATATACTGTTTCAACCACGGAGATTGATCAAATTTTAAGACTATATACGTTTGTGACTCTCAAACCTAATTCAGTGTCTAATTGTACATTTTGATAATGTAGCACATATTTCTTTTTTATTTAATGTTGGGATCAATTTTTGAACTTGACCAATTGTTATGTTATATTTGTTTCTTATTTGTTCAGAATAATTTGATAACGTATCTTTTTATGTTAATTTTTTTCACCACAAAGTGGATAGTAAGTAAGACTATCATGCAATTGTTGTGGATATTCTAAATCAATTTCTAATATCAATCCTTTTTTATTATTCTCTGTGTATTTTTATAGATTTAATTTTTCAATTTGTTTGTCATTTAACCATTTAAATCCATCAGTTGGTAAATATCGACTCATTGACCAACCATAAAGGTTATTAGCATCCAAGTACATGATATATTTTGATGGTTCACTTTTATTATAATTTCTCATATATTTATTATTTGCTTTTCCATAATGATTGCTTATGTATGAAATACCACCTATCAGTCCCTTTTCAATGAATTGAAACATATCTATGTCTGTCATTAATTCGAATTTTGTATCAGTCATTTTCAACATTGCATCCCAAGATAATCCAGGACTTGTAAAATAGTACCATGGATCTAATTTATAATACTGCATGCATGTTTTTCTAAAATTTTGAAATACATCAGATAATATATTAGATTTCAAATACAAGTCATGATATTCACACATTGATTTTAAATTAAGTATTCCACACATTCTGAGCATGTTCATATTGACCATTAGACATATCTTCATTGTTTATTATGCTGTAGAAATCTTTTTTGGTAGTTGTTTGTCATTGAATTTTTCAAATGAATGCATATGGTCATAAGGATAAACGCCTTTTTGTTTCATAAGTTTTAACTGTTGATTTTTGAATTCTTCAGAAGTATATTTGAAAGTACCATTAGGTACATTGCTTACTTATTTATCTAGACTTGAACTCATGAATTGAAAGCTATCTAATACCAAATTGTTACCCAACATGAATGCCATGTATTTTTCCATATTATTAGGTATTATTCGGATGAAGCTGTGACTAGCATTTACAATACCATTGTGGTCATTGATTGCTATGTTTCCATCTGCTGTTTTTGTTATCTTGAAATCTAGTCGAAATAATTTACTAGCAATTGATTTCATTACATCTGATACGCCTTCGCCATAAACATGCTTTTTAACATTTCTCCCATATTCAGGATCATAACGTCTCTTATATTCACATTGTCTCATGATTATATATTATTACATTAGATTAAATAGGTGTTGATCTTAGAATCAAGGTTAGATATCAATCTATACCATTCAAATTTATTGGTCTTTCCAAAGCATCTGTAATATAAAACCTCATTTCACTAATAGATGATGAAGAGACAGAAGAATATAATAATCTTTTTGGCTCATATGAAAACAGATATGAACTGAGTTAAATTGTCTGTAGGGATGACAGTAAGTGTATTTGAATTGCTTTCATTTGCAATGCTGTCTGTGATAACATCCGTGTTTATGTGGATCATGTCTATTGAATTTGTGATATTTGGAAGCATTGATCCATGCTCAGTTTGTAAGATTAGTTTTTGTTGAAAACCGATTAACTCCACCAAATTAGTGTTTCTAAGATCTAACTGATAATTATCGATTTCAATAACCACTTTATAGGATAATAAAAATATTAAATTACTGAGATACTTATTTCCTGTTTTATGATTTTTTTGTCCATGTATTGATGTAAATAATCATTGATATTGCTGTTGGAATACATTCCATCAACAAAGTTAATGTTTCCCACGACTGGACTGAATCAGGACTATATTTGATAACGTTGTTTTTGTATTCTGGAATTATATTATGCCAAGAATACGTCATTGAAAGTCGATCTGCAGATAATTCATGTTTCATATTATCTGATAATTGTAAGATAGGATTAAGTAACAATCCGTGTGAGAAGTAGCCAATTCTCTATTGTTCCGATGCATTTCGCTTTCCCCACATAAGAATGTTTAGATTTTCGTACTGAGAATACGTCAATCTATGGACAACATGGTTTTGAAATAAAATTTACTGAAACTTTATTTTAAACCGATGTTTCTTTTGTGTTACAAGATTTCATCCAATCGTGACACTCCAAAACAATGGGCAAGAAAGACTTCTAATTTTCCATGTTCCCGACATAGAATTTTTGTTGCATTAAAAAATCACAATAGTTTTCACTAAAAGGGAATCAATTAGTAAACTAGAGGTAAATAAATGCGCTGCCTGATGAACTTAAGATAGATTTTTATGTTTTAGCCAACGAGGTGGACGGTTTCAACAATAGCACAATTGACACCTTTCTGCATTCCGTGCACTTGGGTTGCCTACTTCTTACACGGATTGTTACTTAAATTTAATAATGAAGTCCTCAGGTTTACTTTTTCCTAGTTTTACTCTGTTTAAAGAAGAACTATGAATTGCTCGTTCTTGTATTGTATATTATTAGATTATATATTCTTTAATTAAATCATTGAGTTGATGGTTATCTATTCCAAGTCTGTTTAATGTGTGTGCAATTTGTGTAAATTCGTCTTTTACGCCATCATTACCTCCGATAATGCTACGTCCAAGGAGCTCCAAACGACTCAAGGTTATCTGTGTTATAATAAATTACTCCACTGCCTATCTTTTTGTTTTTATTGGAAGTTCTATGTATTGGTATTTCACTTAGTTGATTCAAGTCGTGGAATATCATTTTTGATAAAGGACTATATTTTTTTTACTATTAAATCGCTTTGTGTAGAGATCAATGGTGTCAAAATCCACCTGTTTGTCATACTTTTTTCTTATCTTGATAAGCTACCAATTTAAGTTTACCATAGCATTTTGGAAGATTTATAATTAAATTTCCATGTGTATTAGTTATTGGATCTATCTTATAAGCATTTCGTTTTCTTTGTGTGTAAATTTCCTTACCAATTTTTAGGGTTTAAGAGTCTTCTTCTATGATACCTAATCGTCTTCGATATTTTTGTATACTTTCAATTTCCATATTGAGCTATTTGATCTTTGTTTTTATTTCTTGCTTTTTTGGTTGTTGATAAATGGCCCTTTTCCATTCCTATTTTGTATTTATTTGACCACTTTTTTTAATTCTTTATCAACTGCATTTGGATCTTTCATAGTATCCAAAAAACAGTAGATGGTAAAGGTAGATTTTTTGCAAAAAATGTAAGTCGTCAAGTGTAAAACCTTTATCCATATCGGATACCATGTTTGGTGGTTGTTGACCCTGAGGCCCTGCTAATGCTAATTTTTGTACTTGTTCATAATATGGTACAGTTTGTTTTTGCTTGGATTCTTCTCTCAACTTACTTATCTGATCAATTTCTTTTTCGAGTTGTTCAGTAATCGGCTCAACGTCTTCCTTCTTTTTCTCAAAAACGACCTGTTTAGAAGTTTGAACTCCTTTAATAATATGTCGAACAATTTTTGTCATTTTCTCTCATTCGACAGAAGGAATATCGATTTACGAGATATACTAATTTTAATGTATAAGGTTAAAAATTCACTAGCTCCAGAGCATGTATGTAATATGTTTTTTCAGCAAGATAAGCATTATAACTTACGAAGTGATTTTCCTGTTCCAAGACATAATACTGTTAAGTATGGTAAGCACAGTACCAAATATTTAGGCCCACACATATGGGGCAAGAAAAGCCAGGAACTACGCAGTAAGACCAGTCTTCAGGCATTCAGGAGAGGGGTGCGTGCTCTAATGTGCTTGGTTTGCTGGACGGTACGTGTGGCTGCTGTGCATGCTGATCTTAGAGTGGTGGGTATGCACAGTGGCTTCTGCTGTCTGGCTTCCTGGTGTATTGGGAGTGTGCTCCCGTATCCTCCATTTATTTCATCTAATTGGAATTTTCTAGATTTTTAACTTTCTAAATTTTATATTTATGTTTGACTGCTGCTTATATGTTTGTCCTATATTGTCTGCTTGTTTGTCTGTCTATTTGATTGCTTGTCTTTGTTTGTTCCCTGCTTACTGTTTTGGTTGTAATAATTTTATATATTCATGTTATTTTCATAATTGATGATATTTTAAGACTATATTTTTAAAAATTAATTATATTCTAACACTATATTTTTTATTTTTACATATACTTGAATTGTATTCATGCTATTTATTTATAGTGTCCACAATTAGCTTTACATTAATTATATTCTAAGACTATATTTTTTACATATAATTGAATTGTATTCATATTATTTATTTATGGTGTCCACAATTAGCCTTTAGCTAAATACCTTGACACTTTAATAAAGTTTTATGTATGTATGTATGTATGATGTATGTGATGTAATTTCAAATAATTCTTGCAACATTTCACCAAAGTCAATGAAAGTAAGTAATTCAACCGAGCAGGAAATTTCACACATGCAAAATTTTTTTAAAGCTACAAAATTCACGCTGGGGCCGCTGAAGGGCGGAAAAACCGCGCGCGGCCGCGACGAGTTTCGCGCCAAAATTCGCTTTGTTTTGGTAAATTGCTGCAATGTTGTTTAACGAAAATTTAAAAGTCAAAACAATATATTTTGTTAAGTTTTAAGTTATGCCTTTTAAAAAGGGGGATTTAAACAATCCCGCCTTCAAACAAAAACGCAAATCATCCACAATTCGCCCTACAAGTGGTAAAGATAACAGGGGCAAACCATTTTCGCCAAGATTGCGAACAGCTGTTTTGCAGCTAATTAAGTCAGGTATCGATGTGAAAACCAAACTCGCGGACGCTGGTATGCTGGACAAAAACGCCGTAAAACGATGGAAAGATATCTTAAAACTCAAAGGAAATGTTACCCCGTTGAAAAGAAGCGGTGGAAGGCCTAGAAAAGTGGCAAAAAAATCACCCCAAGAAAAATTGTTAGAGCGACTGGCCTTAAGAGATCCTTATTGCAGTACGGAAATAATTGTCTGGCGACTGCGTTTCAACCACAAAGCTTTTTGTGGCCGATATGCTGCTAGAGGAACAGGCTGCCATCTTCGTTGTCGTTGGGAGAAAGATCGTGTGGCAAAACGAGTGTCCAGGCGACGAGCTGTCGAAGAATCAGAAATTTTCCAGTTGCCACGAAAGCTTTAGAGGGTTATTTCTAAAGTAGTGCCAGTTTTATCTTGAGAAGAAGAGAGCAAACACTGACAAAAAAACGCGAGATGGTGCGATTTGTGCACCGAACATAAAATTCTGTTTGTTGCATGACATTTGATTCCGAGAAAACATGTGATTTTGATGTTTATGTCATTGTTCTTTCAATATTTAGAGATGCTGTAAACCGAAAGTGGCGAACTTTCCATTCACAAAAACCCATGTGTGAAATTTTATCCTTATTAAAATAAACACGACACCAAAATATTGCCGGTCTTTAATTTTAATAATAGTTATGAAAATATCGATCCTTAATTGTTTTGTTCAGTGTAGTATATACGTTATATAAAGTTATCTAAACTTATTTCAACTTATCTTTTAATAAAATGTAATAGTATAATGGAAATTCCTAATTATGATTCTAAGGATAATGAAAATGATAATTTCAAACGATTATACTCATCCATGTCAATGGACACGTTCCGCATGCTTATATGCGGTAATAGTGGAAGTGGTAAAACCAATACAACTCACTATACCACATGTTAATGAAACTTTAATTTATTTTGATCAAATTCATTTATATGGTAAGAACTTAGGGAAAGACAAATATAAAAATCTAATAGAAACATTGAATGATATCAGTAATCAGGTTGAATATAATGTAATGCATTATAATAATGACGAAATTAAACCTGTTAATAGTTTAGAAAGTGGTTTACAAAAAATTATAATATTTGATGATTTTATTTGTGAAAAGAATCAGAAACCACTTATTGATTATTTTATCCGCGGTCGTCATAAAAATTGCTCAGCTATCTACCTTTCACAGAATTTCTACAAAATATCAAAGGATATACGATTGAACTGTTCACATTTTTGCATTTACGATTTTCCATTAACTAATGAAAGAAATTTAATATCTCATGAGCTCGTAGTATCAAAAGAACAATATCTCAAAGCCAGCAAAAAACCGTATTCATTCCTATATGTTGACAAACCTATGAAAACAGTCAAAAGAAACTTTTATGGAAATATGTAATGTAAATATATAATGGGAATTTTTTATGAACATTCTGAAATACTGTTGCATCGAAAGCAGGTCAGCCAGGTCCAGGGTTTATATTAACAGATAATAAGTTTGATATTCAAAACAGAAAATTGATAAATGTAAAAGACCCAACAGATTATAAAGATGTTGTTAATAAAGAGTATGGAGATACATTATTTAAAATTGGATGGTACAACACATGACTGCGGATTTACATCTTTGAGGAAATAAAATCATCAATCCGTCACAAATTAATGAATCGAAAACTGATCATAAATATGGACACTGATGAAAACAATGATCTTTCAGCTGTCAATATGATCAGTTTGAAAAAGTATCATCCAAATGTTGGTGCACAAGACATAAAGTTACTAAAGATATTGATTTAAAGGAACTTTTCAACATTGTCCAATCAAAACAACAGACTTTTCATCATTTAGAGCAAATTACAACAATCTTGTTTCTTACAATGATGTTAAAAATATATTTTTATCACGAAAAGAAATGTTTTAAATGGAAACAGATATAGATATGAACAACGACATCATTTACAATAAAAAAGATCCAACAATTGATGATGAAGGGGCAAATAAAAGATATGTGGATCGATCAGTAAATGTAAAATCTGCTAAATCATATGTTGATACAAAAACTAGTGATCACAATAATAAATAATACTAGCGCTATAAATAACAACAACACTACAATCAAACGTCTACAATTAAATAAACTTGATAAATTGGATTTTGGCGCAGAAGTCATTAAATTAGAAAAAGAATATAAAGATTATGTTAATAAATCACATATCACTTTAACTTCTCATTTCAAAGATGAATTATGGTATTTGATGGAAGATGTTGATGAATCGAGTAGTGAGAATATTATCCAATTTCATCACATTTATTCAATAAAAAAGCTTATTACCTCCAAATAGCGAAAGATATTAGCAACTTATATTCTGGAAGACTTGGATTTAATATGTATAAACTTCCAGAAGGTGAAGACACTATTTGCATTGAATTCTTTCCAGTTACAATGAACAATGCGAGTGTTAATGTTGTAAGGACGAGTTTAAATATCAACAATCAACAAAACAATTTTTTAATTATACCGTGATCAATTATTCTCATATAGTAGATGAAATATGAGCGGGAGATCTGTATACAATGGCGAGCCGAAGGCGAGCCGTTGTAAACGCCCATACAGATGGGACGCGAATATTTTATCCTACTTATGAAATGAAACAATAAGTAGAGATCTGTATGAAAAGTAAACGCATACTAATTAGCTGAGGAGATGTCTGGATCTAAAGTTAATTCTACTGTTTAATAACTCATCAACTCACTTGATTTGTATTGGGATTTACAAAACTTCATTAAATTTTCATTTCTTTTGTACTTTCCTTATGAATTATTAATGAATTTTATAAGCATAAATATCATATTTCGTCACCTGA
Organism: Cladopsammia gracilis; assembly: GCA_022457155.1. Taxonomy (NCBI): domain Eukaryota; kingdom Metazoa; phylum Cnidaria; class Anthozoa; order Scleractinia; family Dendrophylliidae; genus Cladopsammia; species Cladopsammia gracilis. The sequence goes on along the minus strand of JAJGOT010000451.1, from coordinate 693,841 downwards.
GTATGTTATGGTAGATTTAAAATGTGATGGAACACCTGAAACACGCAAATCTTATAATTTATATTTATGGAGATAAAAATTTTCTATCAGATGTTGATTCTAGAGTGTTACCTTATAGTTTTGAAAATAACAAAATGGTGATGCAGACAAATTTAGATAGGAATAATCATCATATAGAAAATGTACCTGTACCTAGGACTGGGGAGAGAGGCTGACAAGAGTCGGACATGTTTTGTTGAGCTCCGTTATGTGAGAGGTAATTTAAAGATGAAAAACGACAAATGCTTTGAATATGGGGAAAAAAAGAGAAAGAGGCTCAGTGGCGGTTCAGGCACTGATACGTCGCCCAAACAAGAAGCGAAAAGTGGTAATTCAGACGAAGAATTCAGTTCGTCAACAATGGCGGATTCTGTCGAACACGAAGAAAGGGACCCATTCTTTGTCAGACATGTGGAAGGCTTTAATGCGAATTGAAAATAACACCAACAGCTTGATTAACGATCTTAAAGTATTACAGAACAACTATGAAGAGCTGCGCGAATCTCTCTCGACTTTTCACAAGCCAAAATAGATGAACTTACTAAAAGCAACTTGGATCAACACAAGAAAGTGAAGAACTTGGAAAAGAGAACTCTGGTTTGAATGAAAAAATCGATACTAATAAGGAAGAGATGAGCACTAAGCTACAGGAAAAGATTGCGCAAATTGAGTCTTTGGAGAAAAAACTGGATGATCTCGAACAATATACGAGAAAGGTGAATTTAGAAATATTTGGGATTCCCGAAGTGGAAGATGAAGATCTTGAAGAGACAATTATTAAACTGGCAGAGTGTATGGACATAGACTTGTATCCGGAAGATATAGACATAGTCCATCGTTTTAAGAGGGGGAAAACTCAACCAAAACCAATAATTGTGCGTTTCAGTAATTATCACAGCAAAGATGAAATGTATCGGAACCGCAGGAAACTACACACAGCAAACGTCCAACACCTTTCAGGCGCAGAAAAAATCTACATAAATGAAAATCTTACAGCCCAAAGAGCCGGATTATTCAAAAAAGTACGTGATAAAAAGCGCCAGCACAAAGAATGGAGAGTTTGGACAACAGATGGGAAAATTTTTATTAAACTAAATCCAGCGACCAAGGCTGCAATTAAAATCGATACGGAAGAAGACTTAAAAAAATTATAGTTTATCTTGACCGGACCTTAATTTTTCAGCATTGATTCACTTTTTCTTTTTCCACCAATTAACACGCCCAATAGTCTAATTTGTATCGATCCTATATAAAAGCAACAATGTGACTTAATTATACCTCTCAATATGCGGACCTCTGTTTTTTTAAGTATAGCTGTAGATCCCAGGAGAGGTAAGTTGTAGCTGTAATTGAAAGTGATTGTGTTTAGTGTCCGTTTGACTTTCTGGTGTTTTGTTTTTTTCTTTTAAAACTTTTGTCTTTTTGTATGCGTGAATATGGCTTCGTTAAAAGTTTTGTCACTGAATGTAAGGGGTTTGCGTAATCCTACAAAACGTAGTGCAATCTTTTCGTACCTGAAAAATCAAAGAGCTTCACTTTATTGTCTACAAGAAACCTTTTCTAAGAGAGAAGACGAAAGATTTTGGCGCTCAGAATGGGGTGGTCAGATCATCTTTTCCCATGGCACAGAGCACTCCAGAGGCGTATGTATCTTGGTGAGTCCAAATAGTACTTTTATATTAGATTGTTTGTACTGATACTGAAGGCAGGTTGATCTTGGCTAATTTGAAAATGGAAGAGAGTATCTCAATTGTAAATATTTATGCACCTACTGATTACCGTCAACAACCTATATTTATAACACTGAGTGATCTCTTAGTTTCAAAGGCCAACACATCCAAAACTATCATCTCCGGTGACTGGAATACAGGACTTAGTCGTCTAGATAAGTGTGGGGGACTACCGTGGAAGGAGACGAATTATAGGAATGCTCTTTTAAGTCTCATGAAAGAGCTTGACTTGGTAGATATTTATCGCTCAATGCATCCGAATACACGATCTTATACCTATGAATCAAAAAGTTTAAAAATTAAATCGCGAATTGATTTTTTTTGATAGCAAAGCATTTTACTGACCAAGTCGTAAAAACGGAAACCCGCTCATCGATTGCGCCTTATCATAAAGCATTTTTCCTTAGCTTAAAAATTGATAACGCTTTTAGACGGGGGCCTGGGAACTGGAAATTCAATAATTCTTTGTTGGAAGATGAAGAATATTTAGAGCTGATAAAAGGATATTTACCCTTCATTGAACAGAAATATAAGGATACTGAGAGTGATCAGTTGCTCTGGGAACTTACTAAAATGGAAATACGATGTAAAACAATTGATTATTCAAAAAGGAAAAAGGAAAAGATTAAGGGACCGTGCAGAAATTGTTCAACAAAAAATTCAAGAAATAGATGGCAAAATATGCAACGAAGGATGTTTAGACGACGTGGTTTTAATGGAATACGATCGGCTCAAAAATGAATTAAATGACCTATATACAATAAGAGGGAAAGAAGCGATTTTTAGATCGAAGGTGAGGTGGATAGAAGATGGCGAAAAGCCAACGAAATACTTCTTTAATACAGAAAAAAGGAACTATGAAAGGAAAGTTATAACGAAATTAAAAGTTAACGGAGGCGAGATCACGGATTTCCGAAGAGTGAATCAGGAAATCGAGGAGTTTTACAAAACGCTCTTATCTACCAAAGTGGAACCTGGTGATGACGACAACAATGATAAATTATTTCAGGATTTTGTCAAAAATTTAAATTTTCCTAAGTTATCGGATGAGGAGCATCAAGACCTGGAATACGATATTTCAAAGGAAGAACTGTTAAATGCTTTAAAAGGTCTCAACGACAACAACTCCAGGTGACGATGGCTGTACCAAAGAATTTTATGAAGCCTTTTTTGAGTTCTTAGGCGATAGGATGCTCAATTCTTTTAAGGAAGCTTTCGGTAAGGGGAAGTTGTCAATATCTCAAAGGAGAGGGGTTATTTCTTTAATACCAAAAGATGAAAATTATCTTGTTGTTTTAACCAACTGGCGTCCTATAACGCTTTTAAACGTGGATTACAAAATACTTGCAAGATTAATTGCCAAACGAATTGAGCCTAAACTACCCACCTTAATTCATACCGATCAGACAGGTTTTGTTAAAGGAAGATTCATCGGCCAAAATGTCCGCCTTTTAAATGATATTATGGAGTACACAGAGATGAATAAAATCCCTGGTATTATGGTATTTGTAGATTTTGAGAAGGCTTTTGATTCATTAGAATGACATTTTATCCAAAATACATTAAGATTTTTCAACTTTGGACCTAATATTAGACAATGGATATCTACGCTTTACTGTGATGTGGAAAGTGGAGTACTAAATGGAGGCTATATGACAAATTACTTTAAAGTATCAAGGGGAATCCGTCAGGGCTGCCCTATGAGTCCCCTTCTCTTTATTCTAACTGCCGAAATACTTGCACAAAAAATTCGTCAAAGTCTCAATATCCAAGGAATTGTACTTCCGGGTTCGGTTGAGGCCAAGTTGAGTCAGTTTGCTAACGACACAACCTTCATATGCAAGGACGTTTGAATGAGTTTGGAAAAATTTCAGGTCTTAAACTAAATAAGACAAAAGCCATGTGGATTGGTTCGCTGAAAGAAAACAAAACTTGTCCTATTGGAATAAGCACAACCAAAGATCCAATTAAAATTTTAGGCACCTTCGTATCCTATAATAGTGATAAGAATGACTATCAACTTTTTCAACAAAATTCAAAAAATGGAAACTAAGCTAAACATTTGGTTATCCCGTGACCTGACGCTTATGGGAAGAACTCTCCTCGCAAAATCTTTGGGCGTTTCCAAATTGGTTTATGCGGCCTCAATGCTAACTGTCCCTGAGGAAGTCATAAACATTGTTCAAAGAACTTTTTAGCTTTCTATGGAAGAATAAAATGATAAGATTAAGAGAACTGTTTTATATCAGGCCCAGAGTAAAGGAGGTCTTAACTTTCCAAATTTCAGAACAACGGTCAAATCGTTACGTCTAAGCTGGATAAGTAGATTTTTAAGTGGGTCCAATGATGCGTGGAAAGCAATACCAAATGCATTCTTTAATAGATATGGAGGGCTGTCTTTTTTACTTAAATGTAATTACAATACAAAGAAACTTAACAGGAATATTCCTCACTTCTATATTGAACTTTTAGATTTTAAGGAGTTAAAGAGTCTTTACAATGATTGCTACAGCAGCACTCTACTTTTATGGAACAACGAAAACATTTGAAGGGAAATCTCTGTATTGGAAGAAATTGGCCGACAAAGGAGTTCTTTTTGTGCAAGATCTATTAAATAATAATGGCAACTATCTTACTTATGAAGACTTCAAGCAGAAATACGGAATAGACATTAATTTTATTTACTATTTTCAATTACTTGCTTCTATACCATCAAGCCTAAAAACTGAGGGTGCATCAACTGTAAGACCGCTCGACTCTTACCTTGATGATTCCAATGTATTTCAGCTTTCTGAAGAAAAAATATCTCACTCTCAAAGACGCGATGTAAGGACTACTATTCATTGTTTCGTAGTAATTTGAAAGATGAGCCTACCTCGGTTAAAACTTGGGCTACGTATTACCCTCCTTTTGCTAACAAATGGGAAGAAATTTTCAAGGTCGTCTATTGCCTCTGAAGGGACAACAAGCTAAAACAGTTTTCCTTTAAACTACTTCATCGAATTTTAGTAACTAATAAAGAGCTTAAAAAGTACGGATGACAAGTGTTTCTTCTGTAAACTCCCTGACTCCCTTGAACATACATTTCTGGAGTGCTCAGTCATGAATGATTTTAGTAATTACGCAATACTACATTTCTACGAAGACAACAAAACACATCTAAATTTGTCTCAATTTTTGTTCAACGATTTTACTTTGCCTTCGAATCTGCGCTCACTACTCAAACGTAAACTTAATATATTAGTTGTACTCGCCAAAAAATATGTTTACTCTTGTAAAATAACCGAAAAGATACCCAGCCAATTAGAATTCCAAGAAAAACTAAAATTGCAATGGAAAATAGAGAAATGTGAAAATTAAAATGATTTTCTTTTCTTATAACTCATGTAAACCCTATATTTCATAATTTTATTTCCTTTTTGTGTACTATTCACTATTGTGTTTTTATATGTGCAAATAAATAAATAAAAAAAGTACCTGTACCTACTGAAAATCATCAGGTTGTCAATAAATCTTATGTTGATACAAAGATCTCAAAAATAAAAATTCGAAATGTAATACAATTAGTTTCCAAACCTGATAATGGGGGTTTTGAGTCCTTATAACTTTGATATAGATAATTGGATAGTTTTACCATTCATATTCAAAATTACAAAAATATTATTTCGCAGACAACGTGGGGTTACAGGTACATCAACTGTGTATTAAACATCACGCTATTTTACACTCAAAAAAGAAAGCGAAACAAAGAGATGTGGAAGAAAAAACTCTTCAAAAGGAACTCAACCAAGCAAAGGAGGCACTAGAAAAAAACGCAAGCGATTCCAATAATACTCGCTATCATGCAATTCGAGAGCAATTAGAGGCGTTCTACGAAAAGAAAACAGAAGGAATAATAATACGTGCACGAGCTCGATGGCACGAACACGGAGAAAAAAGTACAAAATATTTCTTGAATCTGGCGAAAAGGAATCATGTAAAGAAGCACATACGAAAACTTTACATAAATGATGCAATTAACACGGATCCAATTAGCATTTTAAAGGAACAAGAGCGTTTTTATCATAATTTGTATAAAACTGGTAACAATGATCCAGAGATCGCCTCAAAAAGATCCACGTTTTTGAGTGAATTAAATATACAAAAACTTTCCGAGGAACAGAAAATTGCATGTGAGGGCAAAATTACATCTGAGGAATGTTTTCGCCTTCTTGACACTTTTCACAATAACAAAACACCAGGGAATGATGGCATTCCTATTGAATTCTATAAAAAGTTTTGGCCCCTAATTAGTGATAGTTTTATAAGATGTGCAAACGCGTGCTTTGAAAAAGGTGAGATGTCCTCTTCCCAAAAACAAGCAGTTATCACTCTTATTGAGAAGAAAGGAAAAGACCGTACATTCCTAGAGAACTGGCGTCCTATTTCTCTGGTTAATGTAGATGCAAAAATAATGTCCAAAGTAATCGCTTCGAGAATCAAAAATGTGTTACCAGGGATTATTCATCACAATCAAACAGGATATGTCAAAGATCGATTTATAGGCGAAACGATCCGATCGATTTATGATGTAATGGATTATACTGTTGAAGAGAATATTCCAGGTATGATGATTTTTATTGATTTTGAAAAGGCTTTTGATAGTGTAGAATGGGATTTTCTTTATAAATGTCTTGAATCCTTTAATTTCGGTCCAGACTTTCTCAACTGGGTTAAATCTTTTTATAAAAACATACAGAGCTGTACCATGAATAATGGAACTGCTTCAAATTATTTTGTGCTTGAACGAGGAGTCCGGCAAGGTGATCCACTCTCGCCGTATCTTTTTATAGCAGTTGTGGAAACTCTTGCAATTGCCATTCGTCAGAACAAAGACATAAAAGGAATTTCTATCGAGAAGGAGAAACAAAGCTCTTGCAATACGCGGATGACACTACTGCAGTGATCTCGGATATGGACTCGGCCAAAATTTTATTTGAATTGTTGGACGTTTTTAAGGACGTTTCTGGTCTTAAAATTAACTGCACAAAAACTGAGGCTATGTGGATCGGAGCATCCAAAGAAAAAAAACAACCGTTTGGAATTAAATGGCCAACCGAACCAATAAAAGCTCTTGGAGTATATTTTACCTATGACTTAAAACTGCTCAAAGAAAAGAATTTCATTGAACGATTGGATAGTATTAAAAAACTGATCAACATTTGGTCTTCAAGAGGTCTTTCAATCTTTGGTAAAGTGACAATAATAAAATCCTTTCTAATTCCAAAATTTGTTGATGTATGCTCACTTCTGCCTACACCCAACGAGATGGTGAAACAATTGAATCAATTGCTTTTCAAATTCTTGTGGAAAGGAACAGATAAAGTAACGCGTCTGTCAACAATAAATGACTATGGGGAAGGTGGATTAAAAATGATTGATTTAGAGAGCATGGTTAAAGCTCTAAGATTAGCATAGCTTAAACGAATATTTAACGCAAATGATGGAACATGGAAGCGGTACTTACAACACCAATTGAAAACATTTGGAGGACTGTTCTTCTTAAATTGTAACTATGATGTTAATGATTATACAATCACTTCCCAGTTTTATCGAGAGCTTCTTCTATGGTGGTCTCAATTTCGTGAAACTTTCGCTACAGACTTGAATTGGACAAATATTATTTGGAATAATAAAAAATTAGAATAGATAAAAAGCCTATCTATTACAAAAAATACTTTGACTCCGGAATCACTCACATCCACGATCTCCGGCTCGATTTGAATATTAATGAGTCCTTTAGTTACGTTTCAAATAAAGTTAGAAAAATTAGCTTTCTACAATGGGCAGGTCTTCGACACTCGATACCTGATTTTTTGAAAGGTGATCCTGATTATATCTATACACTAACGCCTTCTTCGCTTCAAATAAATAACATTTTTGATGTGAAGAAAAAGAAATCGAAAGATTATTACTCCTTACTTGTTATGAAGAAATCACAGCCTCCTAATATTGTGCATAAATGGAAAAGCGACTTAAATATCTCAGATGATCTATTGAGGGAATCTTTCATTTTACCTCACTCTGTCGCACTTGAATCCTATGTTAAGGCTTTTCAGTATAAAATCCTTAACAATATACTCTACACAAACACGAAATTGTGTAAAATTGGCTTTAGAGCTGACGACTTATGCACTTTCTGCGAAGCTGAACGAGAAACGCTATATCATCTGCTTTATCAATGCACTTATGCGAGACAGTTCTGGAATGATTTCGAATTGTACTGGTTCCGCTTGTCAAATCAGGTAGTTCATCTGACTTTGGAAAATGTTTTATTTGGAATGCTTTCAACACACTGCCCCTCACATATACTACTCAATTACTTTATTATTATCGGAAAACTGTTTTTGTGGGACTGCAGAAGAAAACAAATACACCCTAAAATACAAGGTTATCAGAACAAGATAGCTATCAAATATGAAATTGAAAGAAAAATAAATAAGAAACTTTTTTGAAAAGAAATGGATATTCAAATGAAAAGGAATGGTTAATAATTTAAAAATCTTAAGCCGATTTGCCTTCTATCCTGTTTGTCTTTTTTTTTTACTTTATGTTGCTTGGTTCAGTTAGTTTAATTATTTCAAATTGTTTAATTTGTTAAGCTGAAAATAGGGTAACTGCGTAAGATTGTTAAATATATCGAATTGTTATCTTTTTTAACCTATTTTGTGAATGTAAAATTGTAACTGTGTAAATGAAAGGTCAGAATAATAAAAAAAATAATAATAAAAAAACTGTGTATTTCAAATTTGGTTCCATAATAGATGGAAAAAATGAATATAATGTGACGTTTAGTCACAACGATTATATCATTCCTATTGATGTCAATTATACAAGCGTGGCTCACCTTAATGGCGATGGTTATGTCAATTTTCATGTTTTGGATGCAAAAGGCATAATAAATATCCAAAATAATTTTTAATTACCATATTAATTGAAAACGATTCAATTTAATTATCTAATATATTGATATATGTAAATGTCGATTTTAGAATAAGCAAAAAACTCTACATTCAAATACTAGAGATGAAATAATAAAATCAGCTTTGATATATCAATTTTATGAAAATTATTTGAGTGACCCAACATCAATGAACCAAACATTAGAAAAACATCCTGATTGGATTGGATTAATTGGACCAGGTTCATGTACTTGCAACACTACATATCAATATTCGATTAAACATGCTATTCTTCATGATGCATTTGGACGATTTTATGACGACTATGAAAAGGGGCCTGGATACGCATATTGCTGCCTTTCTATGCCAAAGATGGTAAAAAGATCCCCATTAATGGGTCAAATAAGTGGAGTATTATATTGTCTTCTTTTAAATCCTAAAACATAATTGTTATCCAAATATATTATATAAAAACTATGACAGACAATAGAAAAAGTATTTTGGATTGGAACCATATATCAAACAAACTGACAGAAGACGAAGTAGTCGAATTAAAACTACTATAAAACCTATCACTGTAAATGTTGGGACTTTTAAACAAGCAACAAAGTATGATAAAAGATGGAGACTGATTGGTAACAGTGCCTCAATTATATTTGCGTCTGAGGGGCTGGTATCTGCAATAGCTATCTCAGGGGTTAGTCTGATTGCCATCAGTATTGTTGCGATGCTTATACATAGCTATATGAAACATAAGGACCTAGACCTGAAAATCCAAAATTGCACATACGCTTATCAATCTTATGGCCATCCTATAAATAACATTAAAGATACAATGAGATCTGGGGATTTCAATGAATTCTCTCTTCACATAATGATGAATAATATTGACAATTATGTCACTGACAATAGCCCTACCATTGATAAATTAGAGAAAAAATATAATGAAAAATTCACTTCCGAATAAAATTAACGAAATCATTTAACTATTAATAATTGTTTGTATTTGTTCGCCTATTAATATATGTATTTGTCTCCAATATTTAACATAAAACTGCAATGTTTTCTTTGATTTTGGAAGTTGAAAAATGTCATGTTTCAAACCCAGCTTCTGATATATTTGCATTAATATATTCGATACTAATCATCCGTTTACGATTCTCATTAACTTGTGGTAACACATTGTTTATTAATGCAAATCTCTTATATTTTGTCACGGTCTTGAAAACTTACTTGAATCCGATTACTATATTTATTAATGACGTTCTCGATATGATATTTTGGTATGTATACACTTTTTTCCTGAATTTATAAATATGATCATGAAAATGTATATATGGATTAATGTAAGTTATGGAGTGAGTAGAACCACAATTTCGACAAACTTCATTATTCTCTTTCTATGATATTTTTATTATCACAACATATTATTTTGATTTTAGTATTTTCACTTATTTACTTTTACAAAATGGACATGTGAATATTCACATATAACCCTAACCCTTAGTTGAGATAATCAATAAATGTAACTTACAAAAACTGCAGTGAAGTTTAGCATAAAGTTTATAAAAAGTTTATAAAAAGTTTACTGCAATCTGATTGGTTGAAAAAATCACGTGAGTATCGTATGACTTGAAAACAAAAGCAGTTGATGACTTCATTTCATAGGGGGTTTCCCTGTTTTCCGAGAATGTCACGCTATAGTGATTTTTCCTGTTTCCATGATGTGAATATTTAAACGCTCTTTAATTTTGAAAACATACGGTTTCATTTGATTATTTCATCTGATTGTGCATATGATTGTTCCATCAGCTGGCAGTAGTACAGACTTAGATTGGTATCAGATCAGTTTTGCAAAACTGATCTGGTACCGCCAAGTCCTATACTACTTTTGTTACGAATACGTTTCGTAACAAGAACATGAATCCAGCAATATTTTATTGACTTATGAAATGAAACAATGAGTAAGATCTGTATGAAAAGTTAATGCATACTAATGAGCTCAGCAGAGATCTGTAACAAAAGTTAATGCTACTGTTTAATAATTCATCAACTCAGTTGATCTGTATTGGGGTTTACAAACCTTCATTTCTTTTGTATTTTCCTTATGAATTATTAATGAATTTTATAACAATAATTTGATGTAAACGAATATAAACAACAATTAGCTTAAAGATGTTTCGCATTTGGAGTTTATGGTGCAACATTAAAATTGATCTAAAAGGATTTTTCAACAAGACACGCGTTTTGATGCCTATCTGCCTTTCAATACAACCTTGTGTGCGTACATCGTTACGGACAAATGAATCACAACCTTTGCCAGACGGATCTATAAATAACTCTTATTTCATACAAAAGGGGTAGATGTTTAAAAGACATACTGATCAGGGCTAAACTGTAAAAATCAAACCAACTAAAAACGAGTGAACAAAGGTCATATTCGCCAGGCGCTAGTAGGATTTGTGATTGGCCTGTCCACACCTTTGGTTTCACTACATGTATTATTCTAATTGGACGAGATTACCGACGAGTGATTTACGTCATGGCTGCAAAATGTTCCAGGGCCTTGAATTTGATAAATACCACATATAAACTGTGGATAATCGACTGATTCATAAAACATATTCTCGGGAGGTAAAAACAAGTAGCTGTATAGTAAATAAAAACTGGGTTGACGTCATGTATTCTGTAAATTCAAATCTTTATAACTTACTAAGGCGATGTTCAAAACAAGAACTATTTCCCCATTCAACATGCAATGTACGTAGAGTTGATTCTGAAAACATGTATTGAAGGGTTATTGGGCCTTCAACCTAACCCTCGAGGTGTACAAATCTAACTATATTATAAAAGAATCTTAAGCCTTATTGGTAATTAATTGAAATGGACTGAGCAACATGTTTTTCTTTTAATGAATTTGGCCCGCATGTAATTTGCTAAACACTGTTGTGGATCTGCTGCCATTGACGTTCATGAGTTACTGTCAGTCTGTTATGTATTGTTGTTTTTTAAATGCTTTACATGGCAAAACTAATAAAATAAACTCGCAGATTTTCCAAACTTGAACGCCATATTTGTAAATTTGAGCATTAGTCAGTTGCCTTCGGATCGCTTCAAGCAGTTTCTCCAGAGCAGGTAAATTATCCGAAATATTAGTGGCATAACACTTTTTTGTGTAAAGTTTCATGTGAAAAGATAAAAGTCCGAACACACGCTCAGTTAAAGTGAGCAAAAATTTGGCATGTCCATAGTATGAACTTTAATTCAAAATTCTGTAAGAATCCGAGGTATCTTGTGGGTGGCCTGTTGTATTGCAGGATTGCCTTGTTGTAGAAAACTTAGATTAATGGAGCCTAACAATAAATTGTAGCCGAATTATTATTTTGTGCACTATTCGACCCTTTAACTTTGTTAGCATGTGTCAACTTCAGAACATTTTTATTGTAAAAAGAGAAATAATAAACAAACAAGAAGCTGTACACAGCTTGAACTCGTGGCGCCTCTAAGTCATTGCAGCATTGATTCCCGAGTGTTTTGAGTGCTTTTACGGAGAAACATAAGCTTAAAAGTATGTTTAATTAAAGGCTCCTGCGAGCGAACCCGTGAATAAGGTAAAGCAATATTGCGTTTTTTTTTGGGGGGGGGGGGAATTGAATGTAACGACTTTTGACGAACGCAATAAACAAAATAAACAAATTGTCAGTTCGATAAAGAAAAAAACATCTGTCCTGGGCGAGAATCGAACTCATGTCCTTCGGCATCCTCCGTCGCTATTGCTATCACTACACTACCTAGGATTTCACTAATTATCAAGGCCAAATTTTGCAACGTAGATGTGCGGAAAAAGTTTACATTTGAGTGATGGATCGAGCGAGCGAGCGAATTTGCCGTCGTCTCCGATAACGCGTTCATTACGTTACGCGTATTCACGGTTTAAAAAGTAAGACTATATCATACTTTTAATTGCCGACACTTTAAAGCTCGATCGCTAAGGAAATTGCAAGTTATATAAACCACAAAACTTGCCGAAACAAATCCCACAGGAATAAGCGGCGAACACAATATCAAACGCTCCTATCATCCTTCCATGAACGCCTTGATTGTCTTAAAATTTCGCAATTGTACGCTGTAGTTCTTTGCTTTGCTTCTCAAGTCAAGACACGGAGAGTTTCATGGCTGAAAGCCATATAGTCGTCGATATTAACTAAAATATGCGTGCATAAATTTGCATGCGCTAATGTACGCAAAAAACTACTTACTTAATCCTCTTCGTGCTCGGTAAAAAAAAAGCAAAAAAAGCGAGTAATAAATCGGCCGCCATTTATGAATAAGGTTTGCACTGTATGTAGTTCTGCCTTTAATTTTGTAGGAGAAATCTCATCGAATGTGAAATTTAAATCACAACTCTACAGTATTACTTCTTTGTAGTTTAGTTTTTCTGACTTTTCATTTTCCTCACGGCAGTTACTTTATTTAAGGCTTTCTTAAAACGAACCTTTTCTGAAGTGGAGAGATCCCTTATTGATCACCTGACATCCATTCTTTTTGGGTATGTTATGTCATAATTCTTTCCATAACTTCCATCTGTAAATTAAGAAAACGTGGAAAAATATTTACTCGAAAAAGCTAAAACGATCCAAAAATTTCAAATGTTGAACGCTAAAAAGTACTGTTAGAAAGTTTCCGCAGTATGACAGGATACATTTGCATCAAAGTGTAATTCAACTAGGAGTGCCAGGAGTATGCCCTCCGAGAAAATGTGAAAAATACAGTCTTCGGAAATGGCTTGAAATGTAACTAACAGCCCAGGGTGGTAACAAATGAATTTATAACAGTTTTAAACACCTATTTTTTAATGAATCAAGTTGTTCAGGCATCACACTGCAGCTGGCGTCAATCAAACTCATCGATACACCACAAATTACATATAATTGGCAACAGCCACCCTAGGCACTAGAAGCTTTTTTCTGTCAACTGTACGTTAATGTATTTGGCGAGGAAAACATCGACTTAAACGGAGTTCAATTAATCACTCGGTTTTCACAAAGCCTCAAATTGAATAAGCACGTTTGAATCGGAACGAAACTGGAAAACGAACGAGTTTGCTAGCAGAGCAGGCCTTATTGATAATCGATGATGATCCATAAGGCCTGATCCGACCAGCAAACTCGTTCGGTCTGTTAATGAACGTTTACTGTGGTTAGATCGTACTGAAAACAACGGAAAAAAATAAACATTTGCACAGAAAATGATCGTTGCAGCATATTTATTGCTACCTGGTTGAGATTGCAATTAAGTAATGGTCCTAATAAGAACAGGCAACCCAACGGCAAAGAATGCACAAAGGTGTTAATTGTGATATTGTTGAAACGGTCCACCTCATTGGCTAAAACATGAAAATCTACTGTTACTTCATCAGGTAGCGCATTTATTTCTCTCTAGTTTAGTTATTGATTCCCTTTTTGTGAAAACTATTCCGAGTTTTAATGCAGCAAAACGTCTATGTGGGAAACATGGAAAATTAGAAGCCTTTCTTGGCCATTGTTTTGGAGTCTCATGATTGGATAAAATCTTGTAACACAAAAGAAATATCGCTTTAAAATAAAGTTTCAATACATTTTATTTCAAAAGCGTGTTGTCCATAGGTTGATCCATTCTCAGTAAGAAATCTAAACAATCGTATGTGGGGAAAGCGAAATGCTACAGAACAATAGAGGATTGCCTAGTTCTTACACGCATTGTTACTTAAATAACAGGTTACACCCCGAGTTTTGCAACCTAACGTATTTTTGGCTATAGTATCAGAGGGTTTATAACTGCGAGATGTGCTATAAAAATGGCGACTAATACAGCTAATACAGCGTTTGGGTTCCCTGTGGTATGGGATTACCACATGACGATGGAACAAGAGCTGAAGAGTAAAATGACTGAGCTGGGATCAAACTATTATCTTTTAGTGTACATCGGTTAATGGCAGTTTCTTTTGAAAATATTCAAACAAACTGAAGATCTCCGAAATACATCTCAATTATATTATCAATTGCATGCATGTAAGCTGTTATCAAAAGTCTAAAAATTTAACTTCCACTCCTATCGTACGGGATTAAATTTCGTTGCCAAAATTCGCTAAAACTAATCCACGGAAAGAAAATGAAAGATAAAGCGCCAAAATTTATTAGAAATACACATGCACCAAAGTGTGACTGAGGTAAGAACAAGTTGCCTGTTGTCGGGTTATAAGAAAGGGTCGCACCGACGAAGCATACACGATAGTTTCTTAACTTAGTATTTTGGTGCGGGGAAGGGAGTGAGGGTTTCAGAATTTCTGCTTCTTAAATCAAATAACGGTTGCTTTCATTTCTACCTTGACTAACAGAATATTGCGAAAAATTTACCCGCGAAATTTAGCCAACAAATTTAGGCGAATTCTAATCCCCGCGAAAGGTTCCGTCTTAATTTACCGGTACACAACAACAACAATAGATTTAAACAATGCACCACACGGACACAATATTTCAAATACAAAAACCCTTGTTTAGCGATAGAAATGTCGTTTTCAGCTGCGCTATTGTGTTTAGAAAGTTCACCAAATATATTACTACTAAGTCGGCTTGTAACTTAAAATACATACCTTGAATGTTGACATCGATATTCTGCTCCAGTTCCCGACAAACGACAAGGACAAAGTCCCTCAAAGATTGAAACTACAATTTCAAGTTGACCACGTCCTCCTTATTAACACACCTCACAGATGATGTCACAATATCTAAAATACAAAAAGAAAACAAAGTGAATTCACTTGTTTGGTGGTACGCCAAGACAGAACTCATGAAAGTACAAGGAGTATGATAGCAACTCGCTTAGGAGAACGGTTGGAATTGCGTTGTTTTTCCGTATCATTTTAGTGCCTTTAAAGAAAGCTATGCGACAGCTAAAGCAGCTCGAGATTTTCTGTTCTTCAAGCTGAATATTTCTGCAGCGGCAGAAAATTTTAGAGAAAGGAATCTTATCTCACGAATTTATTAGCTGCTTTCTCTTTTCCGATATTCCTGGCTGACATTATTTCGTTTCCCAAAACGCCGGACATTTCTTCCCCTCCGAAACCGGTCTTATTCTTTTGTTGGTGACAAATGCCGTTTTCAGCTGTGCTATTGTCGTCAAAAAGGTCTCCAAATATACAAGTACCAACTTGGTAATATAAATTAAAATGCATACCCCGAGCGCAGACAAAGATATGTTTGCTCCAGTTCACGGCAAATGGCAAGACAAAGTTTTTCAAAGACTGAGACTAACCTTGAAAGTTCACCAAGTCCTCTCCCAACAAACATTCATCACAGGTGATCGAACATGTGAGTTCAAATATATATATAGTTAGATGTGATAAAACACACCAAATAAGGTGTGTGAAAGTAAACACGAATAATGCATCATACTCCAGTTACATAATACTCGCCGGTAGACCCGTAGTCGCAATCAACAGCTTTTGTTAATTGTATATTTGACATATCAGATAATACAACAATGATTCCTTAATTCTGTATTGGGATATATTGCGTCTATTTCATGTGCTTGTGATGACTGCATTCTTAACAAATGCCGCGACAATTTCCCCAGGAGACCAAATAGGAGATCACGACAGCCTTGTGATTTATTCACTTTTATTTCACAGAAAGGTTTCCTAAAAGAAACGATTTTGAAATTTTGGGTGGTAAACTCAGTAATATCGTATATCTCACAATGTGTTTTGTTTGTATGTTTAACATGAAAGTAAAAGAATTAAGATAATGAAAGCGTTTTGGAATTCAAGGCGGAAAACTCCTGTGCCAGTAAACATCTTTTGCTCATTATTACACAGACCGTTCGGAAAACAACGGCTTTTGTTCACTGGATATGTCATATTGTGTGTGCTATATGTTTGCTTGACACTCGGAATAAAAGGTCGGGAGAGTAATTAGATATGGGTGTGTCTCATTGTGTCTATTCAGTATTCATGCACCTGTGATGACGTTATTCTTAACAAATGCCGCGACAATTTTCCTGGAGAGACCACATAGGAGATTACGGCACCCTTATGATTTATTTACTTTTATTTGAGAGAAAGGTTTTCTAACAAGGAAAGATTTTGAAATTTTGGGTGGTAAGCTCAGTAATATCGTAAACGCGTTGTGCTTTATTTTTTTTGGCGCTCCGATGTACTGTATATCTCAGAATGCGTTCTGTTTGTATGCTTGACAGACATGCAGAATAAACAATTAAGATAATGAAAGCGTTTTGGAATTCAAGGCGGTAAAATCCTATGGCAGTAAACATGTTTTGTTCATTATTTCACAGACCGATTGCAAAACAACGGCTTTTGTTCACTGAATATGTCATATTGTGTGTGTTATATGTTTGCTTGACACTCGGAATAAAAGGTCGGGAAAGTAATTAGATATGGGTGTGTCTCATTGCGTCTATTTCATGCACCTGTGATGACTTCATTCTTAACAAATGCCGCGACAATTTTGCCAGGAAGACCAAATAGGAGATTACGGGTTTGTCTCGGTGGAAAAACCTTTTTTCTTTGTTTTTCACCTTTGTGATCTGCATTCCCAGTTGACTCTATTGTTTTATACCTTTTGTTTTCTTTCTTTTATGTCACTCGTGAGTTTGTCAGGTTTTTACCCGAGGACGAGCAGAGATTACGACTCCCTTGTCATTTATTCACTTTTATTTGAGAGAGAGGTTTCATAAAAAGAAAGATTTTGAAGTTATGTGTGGCGAACTCAATAATATCGTCAAGGTGTTTTGCTTTATCAATTTTTTTTTCGCGCATCGATTGCAAACTGACAAACATTGTATACACTGACAATATGTTTAGTTTGTATACATGGCATGCAGAATAAGAGAACTAACATTATGAAAGCGTTTTGGGAGCGATTTTAGAATACCCGTCCACTTATTTACATATCCCTAAACGTTTTAAAGAACGAAGCATATGAAATCAAAAGGATCCATTCTTATTCAATGAAATGCAAATAATTGGACGGGTACTCTGTAGTTTAGCCGCGTTTTGGAATTCAATGCGCTAAATCCCAATCGAGGATGAGCCAAATATTTTGAAATTGTATGTCGTAAAATCCTATCGTAAACATGTTTTGCTTTAATGTTCAGTCTTTTTGGCGCACCGAGGTAAGTGCTCCCACTCCAACTCTCGTGACCTGCAAGCCCTTTTCCTCATTTTTTCCTTTTTATTGGCGTAGCACATATTTTTTCGAACTGGAAAATGTCCTGATTTTTCTTTTATACTCCCTTATTTCGTGATTTCATATTTTGGGTAATAATTACTGATACTGTCTTTCTTGAGTTTTAATAGGGTGACTTTTTTCTTCTTGCAGACGCGGAACATATTTGCCTTGTCAAACCTCGTTTCCAGAGCGTAAGTGTGCAATTAAGTTCTCGTCAACAAGCGTGATCTGTGTTGCCGTTGGTTAAACTGGGCAAAAGGCTCCTGAGAAAAAAACATTTGAAGCGGAGGCGATTACCTTACGACTAATGAGAAAATGTACTTCACCAAAAGAACGGAAACTGATGGTATACACTTATTAATGGGACTGTGTATATAAGTATACTGACAAGGAATGACTTTGGCAGTTCATTCCTCAGCTTATGTCGCTTTTTAGAGATCAACATAATTCTTACGTTCTTTGCCGATTCAAACTTTTCCATATATTAGAAAGCGATTTTGCGATTTAAACCTATGTTATTAACGGATTATGATTGGCTCACTCAACTGTCGAACAACGGAAGTGCTCTATTACTTAACAGTCATGGTCTTCGGTTAAAGGTAGTTTTCTCTCTTGCTTACGACTTGACAAAATAAACACTGAATACCCCAAAACTAAGTTATTTCGCCAGAAATGATACACAGAAATTATGACGTGAGAAAATTAGGCTTTGCCGATGTTCAACGCTTTACGAAAAATATAAAATGACTACCGTTCGGATTGTCGGGGTACCTATAATCAATCAATCAATTTTTGCATGTGTTGTTTTAAAATCGGTACCTCTGGGGTAGTAGTATAAGAGTTGGGGGCATCAGATAAAAAATAATTATTTTTGATCTGATACCAACCCAACTCTATACTACTTTCCATATGATGGTAACCAGTTTTTTGTTTCCATTTAATGTAAACCAGTTTTTGGAAAACTATATGTTTCCATAAAATAATTAAACTATATGTTTCCATAAAATAATTAATCTATATGTTTCCATAAAATAATTAAACTATATGTTAATAAAAACAAAGTGCGTTTATTCCATTGCGTGATTCCACATAATAGAATCCTTTGCGTGACACAATTCTCGGAAACACAGGAAGTCGATGATGTCATACAATAGGGGGTTCCCCGATGATATGCTTTATATTTTTCGGCTTGCGCGTAAGTCAGTTTTTTATCAACTGGTAAACAGGAAGTTGATGATGTTATGGGACTTTCCCTGCTGGCTATTTTTTGTTCTTTTGAAATATCGCTAACGCGTTAGCCGATTTTTATATGTTCGCTATTTTTGTTTTTTGATAATATGGTCACAACTGCGGTTTTGTTTAAAAAATATAATCTCATATAATAGTATAGAATGAATTGTAATTTGGGAATTCATGACGAATTTAAGAATACAGGAGAGTTAACCTGTCCCTTTTGTGACCAACGATTAGCAGATGTTGTTAGAAATACGGAAGTTGTTGAATCATGTTGTGATCAAAAAGATATGTTTAATGACAATGGAATGAATGTTTGTAAAAATTGTGGTGTTGTTAATGGATATGATTTACAAGCTCCATATATCGATTTCCATGATAACAAATATAAAATGACGAGAAAGAGTGTGTATATAAGAAAATATCATATTTTAAACGTTGTCAATGATATAGCACAACAGAATCATGTACAAATCAGTAATGATAATAGAGAGAAAATCCTGACAATATTCGCTTTAATTAATGAAGTATTATCGCAGGTTAACAATAAACGTAAACGGATGATTAGTATTAAATTTGTTATCAAGCAATTATTTAGGATGCTTGAGCTTCCATACAAGAGTATTAAAGTAACGAAGTCAATGAAGACATTAAAATTTTATGAGACTTGGTGGGACAACATATATGAATTAATAAAGGATGATGCTGCTAAAATTAGTCATACGTCATACAAAAGGGGTTTTCCCTATGAATGAGTTATTGAACAAAGTTTGTTAGTAAAGTTTATCGTAAAAGTTTACTCGGAAGTGAATTTTTTATCATACTGTTTCTCAAATTTATCGGCAAGAGGACAAAGATCAATGATTATTCATGCAAAGGGGGCTTTCCCTATGAATGAGTTATTGAATAAAGTTTGTTAGTAAAGTTTACTCGGAAGTGAATTTTTTATCATACTGTTTTTCAAATTTATCGGCAAGAGGACAAAGATCGATGATTATTTCATCTAACTGTCTCATTTCATTGATGAAAACAGTGTGGTTAAATTGATTTCCTCTTAAACAAGATCGTAAATCAACTAATACTTTTTCATATGTTGTGTATGCAAATTTAGACATTTCTATTTTCTTCGAATAATTATTAATGTCACTTACTGTTTTTAGAACTAAACCAGCTCCAGAAATAGAAGCTAGTATAGCAGGATTTAATGTGATACTACCAGCTACTGTACCAATAACTACTAAGCCTGTTGAAGTTACATTAATAATTAAATTCAAGCTCTTGAAATATTTGAAAGCCTTCTTATAACACCAAAAGCGTTTATGATAAAATTTATACAATGCTTTGATTTCAGATAATTTTTCTGGGCTTATGTTTGTATCAATATGATTGAAATCGAATATTTCTGTTTTATCTGTTTTAGTCATTATATTATATATTTGGATAATTATATTTTAGGATTTGAAAGAAGACAATATAATACACCACTTATTTGGCCCATTATTGGAGATCTTTTTATTTTCTTAGGCAATGAAAGGCAGCAATATGTGTACCCAGGCCCCTTTTCATAGTCATTGTAAAATCTTCCAAATGCATCATGAAAAATAGCATGTTTTATTAAAAATTGATAATTGGTATTTAGAGTACAAGAACCCGGTCCTATTAAGCCAATATTAGGGTGTTTTTCTAATATTTGGTTCATTGATATTGACTCATTCAAATAGTTTACATACAAAAATTGATATATTAAAGCCGATTTTAATATTTCATCTTTAGTATTAGGATGTAGGGTTTTTTGGGCTGTGAAAAATTTATTACAAAAATTAATTGACTGTGTGAGAATTGCCATTTATATATATATCAATATATTAGATAATTATATATTAAAACTCTGAATGAATTTTTGAATCTGTTTGGGTAAACCAATTAGGTTTCTACCATTCAGATCAATATGATGGAAATCAAACCGCCACGGCGGTTTGTAATTAAGTGGGTGATTTTGCATTTTTAAAGCAGGAACAAAGTTTCAATCTCTTCATTGTTTGTATAATTTCTTTCAGTTTTTCAGAATTTATTTTGATTTCAAAGGCCATTTTAGTTGGGGAAATTAAATTTCAAACGCTACGGCTTAATTGAATTCAATAGCAAATACAACGTCATCATGCGTGATCTGTTCAGTTGCATTTTTTTTGTAAATTTCAATCCATATTATATCATGTTTTGATAGGTTCATATTTATGTTAAATTCCTGTCGCCTTTCATTTTCAGTTGAGTCAAAGCTTTGATTTTGTATATTGGTTCCACTGACTCTGACTTTTAAAGTAATAAGAAAATCAGAATTAGTTAATGAGCCAAAGTAACAATTGATGCCTTTTAAAATACAATCATAAGGTATAATTTGAAATGGATTTGCAAAATTCAAAAATAAGCGACTTATATGCCGTGATTTTTCGAAGTAAGCCGTAATGAATGTTTTTGATGTTAATGAAGGATTTAATATTCTATGACCATTCATATCCAAATCAGCCTCCATGACCATCTTTTGATTTTCAAAAATGAAAGGTGCATCGAAGACGCTGCTTTCAACATCAGGTTGAGAACCTTTGACACCATATATGATCAACTTTGCGGGTCCTTCTGCAGCTGACTCGGCAGTTCCCCGCCATTTCAGATCTAGAAATATATATTCAGGTGGATTGATCTCCCATTTATGCATGTGGATGATGGATCTGGTATAATTCGAAAACTTCTTTGTTGATTGCTGATTAATATTCAGACTTGTGCTCACGACATTAACACTCACACCATCCATTGACGCGGGGAAGAATTCAATGCAAATCGTGTATTCTCCGTCTGGGAGTTTGAACATATTGAATCCAAGTCTCCCATCGTATTCATTGAAATGATCTTTTGTGATTTGCAAGTCATAAGCCTTCTTATTGAAAAGATGTGGCGAATTTGGAAAATCACTGATTGCCGTTACTGTCACATTATGTTCAGAGCTGGATTCATCCACATTTTCCATCAGATAGCGGAATGCGTCCTTCGGATGGGAGGTTGACGTGATATGCGATTCATTTACGTATTTTTTAAGCTTCTCTTCTAATTCTATCGTGTGGACTACCACACCTCCTATCTGGCTATCCACATAAGATTTTGACGTGGGTTGATGCTTCAGAGTTGGCGCTGCAATATTATTGATTTGTTGCGAGTTCATATCCAGGTTTCCTGTCATTTTTCCACCTTCCAACGAAAGCTTTTTCGCGGATTGGGCATCCACATATCTTTTATTTGCGCCTTGGTCGGCAACTTCAGGATCTTTCACATTGAAAATGGTGTGATTTCCCATATCCAAACTAGTCTCCATTGGAAACGCCTCTTTGCGGCTGAGAAAGATATTCTTGACGTCATTATAAGAAACCAGATTGTTATAATTGGCTCCCAAATCATGCCATGTTTGTTGTTTTGATTGGACAATATTGTATTTCTCTTGGAGGTCAATATTTTTAGATATATTCAAACTTGAACTAGGTTGTATTTTTTGAATCGCATTTTTCAAAGTTACCATATTCACCGCAGAAAGATCATTGTTTTCATCCGTATCCATTTTGTGATCAGTTTTCGATCCATATCAATTTCTCCAGGTAGAATTAATTTATTTCCTCGCAGATCCAAATCTGCAGTCATATGAGTTGTTCCATCTAACTTTAAATAATGCGTGTCTCCATACTCTTTATTAACAGCATCTTTTTCTGAAATTGGTGTTTTTAAATTTCTTATTTTATTGTTTTTCATATCAAGATTTGCTGTAACTAATGGTAAATGCTTACTAACAAATGTATTTCTTACAAAATTGAAATCAACAACATTGTTCAAGCCAGTAACTTGTCCTATATTTACTAATTTTTTACCTTGCATATCGTAATCACAATCCTCTGTTAATTTAAACCCTACGCCCGGTAATCCACGTTGAGGTGTCGCCGTTGATGTTGACGATGGTAAAATTCCATATGAGTAACTCATATATATGTTATTTATATTATATTTGTTCATCGAAATTTTTGGTTGTGATTTTCCGTGGCTTATCAATATATATAAAGCTATATGGTTCATTAGTTGCTTTATCATATAATTCTTTTGGAATGTTGTTTTCACGGCAAATTAGACTCTTCTCATTGGCACTAGGAAATTCGTAAATAGAGAAATGTGAACAGTTCAATCTTATGTCTTTTGGTGTCTTATAGTAGCTTTGACTCAGATAAATCACACTGCAATTTTTATGTCTCCCACGTATAAAATAGTTGACTAATGGTTTTTGATTTTTTTCACATACAAAATCATCAAAAATAACCAATTTCTGACTTTCACTATCAAGATCATTTACAGGAATAATCTCGTTATTACTTGCTTCAATAACATCATAACCAACTTCATTACTTATCGGTTGAAACATATCCATAAGATTCTGGTACTTTGACTGCTCTAAGTTTTTCGCATACAAGTATATTTTATCAAAGTACAATAAATTATAAATCATATGTAATAGTGTATTTGTTTTACCAGAACCACTAGGTCCACAAATCAGATTTCGAAAACATTTATTTGGCATGAAATCATATAACTGTTTAAAGTTTGAGACAACATCGTCTTCAACGTCATAATTTGGTATTTTCATTTATATTATATGGGTATATTATTTCAATATAACATGGTGTATAACACGGTGTACAACACGGTGTAGATCACGATGTAGAACACGGTGTTAAACGTTATTTTTTATATATAATTTCCCATTTTTATGTAATGTAATAATGTAACAATAAATGAGTTTACTTAAGTGGAAAGAACTTGCAAAGAGTAGATCTGAATTAGGGAATAAGATTAATTATGTTCATGATAGAATTACGAAACATGATATTAGTCAGCAGACAAGCCAACAGTCATTGGCGAAGGTATTTAAACCAGTGACTAGTAAATTAGATGATGTTATTGACAGTAATTTAGATTTAAGGATGCCTCCAAGGAAAAAACGACCACTGAAGAAAGGGGAAGTTGGTATTGACTATATGCCTGAAGTTGATCCATATGAAGACATGGATGTAGAAGGTGTGATTGATTTTGGTGATTATGTACCACCACAGCAAGATAAACAACTGGTGCCAAAACCTCCAACATATCAAGAATCTTTACAAGATCTTATGGAAGGACAGAAGGAGATTTATGTTGATCCTCAGTACTTCCCTCAGGAACTTGATGATTTACCACCAGAATATGATGACAATGAAGAGATCGATTATGCATTACATGATGAAGATGCGAGTAATGAGATTTTGGATGATGTTGGTATTGTGAATTATGAAAATGCGGATAAGATATTGAATCAATCAACAATGACACCCCAAAAGACTCAGAACTATCTTAATAAGATTATAAAGGTAGCCAAATCAAAAAGGAGCCAATTAAGTGGCTATAAAGCAAATGTTACAAAACAATACAATAAGGGGGAGATATCAGATGCAGAGAGGCAAATGCGAAACAAAAGAATAGACAACGCAAGAGTTACTTTAAATGAATACATAAAACATTATAATACTAAATTGGAAACAATAAAAGGTTCTGGAATCCAGAGTCGGGGAAAAAAACAGAGAGGTGGCAATATTATGTTTTATAATGATGTAAAGCAGCTTGTTAAAAAATTGGAATTGATTATTGGTGAAAGATTGGCAGGGAATACCAGCATTGAGATGCGAAATATGGTAGTAACTATATTGGACACATTATTGAAAATGTCGACAATCAATAGACCGCAATATAATAAATTGTTTGGTCAAGATTTCAAAATATAATTAATATAACTTTATTATATAAATGGCACGAGAGATAGTATTATCATCTTAAAGTGTAAAAAATCAAGGGAATAATAAACCTGAGGATTTTACAACAAAATTTACTAGACCTATAATTTTGGATAGTAATATGCAATATGTTATTGGTCTTAACAGAATTA
The DNA here is from genome assembly GCA_022457155.1 of Cladopsammia gracilis. NCBI lineage: Eukaryota > Metazoa > Cnidaria > Anthozoa > Scleractinia > Dendrophylliidae > Cladopsammia > Cladopsammia gracilis. Next base: position 668,667 of record JAJGOT010000451.1, on the reverse strand, counting down.
TCAATATGAGTTTTACATGGTTTAATGTTAATGCTGGATACAACAATCAATTAATCAAATATAGCTCCGATAGTGGTTCAACATTTAACAACATCACCTTTCCAGCCGGAGTATGGAATTATACAGACTTCAATACATATATTAAAGATATAACAAAAACTGGTGATACGTATCCTATCACTCTTGAATTTGATAATACAACATTTAGGGTCACGGTTACATTAGTTCAGAGTTATCGGCTTGATTTGACAGCAAGTAATTTTAATGACCTAATCGGGTTCGATAAGAAAGTATTAACAAGTGGGACAAACATTGGACCAAGGGTTCCAAATCTATCTCAAGATACAGATGTCCTCAATGTTCATTGTGATCTGATTAATGCTAGCCTGGTGGATGGTCAAGATACCGACATCATTTATTCATTTTCAACCAGTGTTCTCCAACCTAGTTATTCATTCACCTTAGAACCCCGGAGAGTCACCTACAATCCTGTGAATAAGAATACGATTTCTAGTATAAGGATTTATATCACCGATGGAAAAAGAAGATTAGTTAACCTGAATGGAGCAGATACATCTTTCTCACTAATTCTGAAAAGTTTAGAATAATATAACATAATAGTATAAATGAAACCATATGAATTCAAAAGATTTTACCATCCAAAACTTGGTAAATTTGTATATCAACACAAAGCGTCTGGGCTTATCGTTGATAATATTTTCAAACCATTAAAGAGTGTGGCATCAGCTGTTTTTAAGAAATTTGCTAAGCCAATAGCAAAGAAGGCACTAGAATCGGGGATATCGCATGCAGGTGAGCGATTGGGTAATGCAGTATCACAGAAGTCAGGAGACCTAATAATGAAAAGATTAGCTAATTTGAGAAAAGGAGCTACAAGACAAACGGCAAATGTTCCATCCTCACCCATTAAACAGCAACAGCAAGATGAAAGTACTGATATGATACTCAATAGATTGATATCAGGATCTGGTGTGAAAAGAAGGCGTAGAGTAAGAGTAGTATAGAATCAATAAAATGATTGAAAACATCTATATATTACAAAATTATGGTATATAATTGTAAAATTATGTAACATAATAATATATGGCTTTTAGAACAAGTGAATTTCTACAAAGATATGAGTTGGTGCGATTCCAACTTGATGATGTAATCAGAGCCCCAGCTAACAATCAACACCATGTGAAAAATGGGTATAAATTTACAATTAATGATCGATCGAGTTTCTACGATTGGTACAATGCTTATTTCGAGGTCCAGTTCCAGGTACAAAAATTGGCTGATGGTACAGCCTATGATGCAGACAGGATTACAGTTATTAATGGAGCCCATAGTTTGATTAGACACATGATGATAAAATCAGCAGGAAAGATCGTGTATGACACAGACAATCTACATAAGGTAACTTTTGTAAAGAATTTGTTGGAATATAGTGACGATTTTGCTCGTAGTGTTGCCAAAAACTCTCTTTGGTATTTGGACACAGATAACACAACAGCAAACACAAATACAGGGTATGAGTCCAGACGACTTTTGACTAGAGAGAATGCTAATGTCAATGATATCATACCTCTTAATCGTTACAGTTTCTTCGAAGAGCTAGAAGATCGAATGTTAGTCCCAATGCAACTACAGTTTAATATACAGTTACAGAATGACAATGAATTAATCTATAAGGCCGGTGCAGCAGATGCTGGTCGAGTGGTCATTGATAGATTGCTACTTTGGGTGCCAAAATTGACACCAAAAGACAGTCTCTACGATAAGTTTGTTAGTTCTTTTTTGAAAGATGATAAATGGACATATCTGAGAGAAATGTATGAGGTGTCCGCACCAACACATGGCAGTGGATTCTTCCAGATATCATCCAGTATTGATAATGTTAAGGCTATCTTTGTATATCTACAACGAGCTAAAACAAACGATGCAGAAGAAAATCCGTACCTGTTTGACACTTTCAAAGTAAATTCGGATGATGATGCTTGCAGTCTTACAACATGCAGATTGGAATACGGTAACGGTGTATTTTACCCAGAAACCGAGTATGACAGTGAGAGTAAAGTAAGAATCTACAATGATTTAATGTCTTATGCGATGAGAAGGAATGATTACAACACCGGAACCCAGTTGAATCTAGCTAATTATAATAGTCTCTATCCACTAATCTATTTCGATCTATCATATCAAGCAGAGAAAGTAACAAGAGACCCAAAACAGTTGATTTTTAAGTATAAACTCAATGCTAATAGTGCTGCAAATAGTCCTTTCAGCGTACATGCTATAGTCCGATATGAAGAGACAGTTGTTATTGACAAAGTGGGAAATGAATTGGTTATAGTGTAAAAAAGTAATAAATTGCTAATCAAATAATAATATCCTTATTTCATATATGTTTTATAACCAGAAAATTATATAACATATATTATATACAACAAATGACTCAACTTTATGAAATCAATGTGAGACTTTCAGAAAATCAAAAAAAGAATCTGAGTACTGCTTACCACAAAAGGGAAACAATTGTTCTAAGACTTACGAAGGACTCTCTTCGTGGTAATGATACTCTACATGTCCCGGCAATGGTAAAAAAAAGGTTGGAGAAGAATCGGAATTTGGGTAAGGGTATGGACATTAAGCTTGCGAAAACAAATATTAGAAAACAAGTCGGTGGAAGTTTGTTAACTACCATTCTAACCCTTGGACGTGCAGCTTTACCTACTATTGGTAAAACCCTTAGTCTATCAGCTCTAGCTGGATTGGCTTCAGAAGGTGCTTCTCAAGTGGTTAGAGCAATTTCTGGAAGAGGCGTACAGTCGGGTGGTTTTCTTATACCCCAAGATAAAATTAATAAGCTGATAGAATATAAGCATCTTTTAACAACGAAACAAAAACAGGACATATTGAATGCTCTTCAGTCAGGTTCAGGTGTTCATGTAAAACCCACAAAAACACAATCAGGCGGATTCCTCGGAACTCTGTTAGCAAGCATCGGTATTCCACTTCTGCTAAATGCTTTGGGCAAAACTGGTAGCGGTGCTCCTCGAATTGGAAATAGTAAGAAAAAGGGTACGGGAGCTCCAAGAATTGGTGTATATAGACCACCTCCATTTATAGGTACATGGGATAATCCAATTGGTATGGGGATTAAAAAAAAAGCTCCGAAGAAAAAGACAACAAAAAGAGGCGAAGGCTTGCTATTAGGAAAAAATTCACCTTTCCAAGGAATTCCACTTCTAGGCGCGATACTGTAAAACCGAAATTCCACAAAGACATCCCGTTAAGTAATCATGATCTAATAAAATGGTGCAGATATTTAAACATCCCAATCAGTGATGTTCTGTCAAGGGATGAAAGAGTTCCACATAATCATAGCCAAGCATTATTTATTTACAATCTAGAACCTAGTTATATGGCAGGATCTCATTGGGTTACAACTTATGTAAAAGACAACGTGATAAATTATTTTGACAGTTTTGGTATGCCTCCATTTCAAGAGATCGTAAATCATGCGAAAAGAAGGAATATGACACTACTTCACCAAAACAACCAAATCCAAAACATAAAAACGTCTACATGTGGCTACTTCTGTTTATACTTTCTGAACGAAATGAATAAGGGGAATTCATATTATAATTTATTGGAAGTGTTCGACATATATGACACAATGAAGAATGAGAGATTCCTCGAATATTATTTCAGAAATATCTAACTTATATATATAAATGATTAAATCATATTGCGTTAAGGAAAAACGACAGACGGAATCAGTACCTGGTTCTGAACGATATGTAAGAACTAAAAACAATCGATTGATGTTGAAATCACAATGTTCTTCTTGTGGAATAATAAAAAGCCGATTTGTATCCAATAAAAAAAGGGAAACTAAATAGCCAGTCAGAGATAGCTGGCGGATTTTTAGATATTACTGGTTCCCACAGTCTTGGTGAAATTGCAGCTAAAAGCGCTTTAAAAGGTTTGTATAATTTAGGTAGAATTGGTGCTTCAAAGGCTATTAAATCAGATTTTGCTAAACAAAAGATCAAAGGTATGGCTAACAAATATCTGGATCAAGCTTTGGATAGCCGATGAATTACATAAGCCAATCAAACGAAAATTTAAAAGAAGAAGAGTTATTGTTAATGGAATAGATGATATTTGGAGTGCAGATCTCGTTTTTATGGATAAACTCTCAAAATGGAATAAAGGATTCAAATACATATTGACTGTAATAGATGTATTCAGTAAATTTGCTTGGGCTATACCACTAAAAAACAAAACAGGTATTTCAATTACTGATGCATTTAACGACATCATAAAAAAGTATAAAAGAAAGCCGAAATATCTCTGGATTGATGAAGGATCTGAATTTTATAATAAAACTTTCAAGGAGTGGTTGAAACAAAACAATATTGAGATGTATTCCACTTTTAATGAAGGTGAAGCTGTTGTGGTTGAACGTTTTAATCGCACTTTGAAAACCAGAATGTATAAACAATTCACAGTTCAAAATAATACTGTTTGGCATAATATTTTAGATGATTTGGTTAAAAAATACAACACTAAGCACAGTTCAATACAAATGACTCCTATTAAAGCTAGTAAAAAGAAGAATAAAGGAACTGTTTATTTCAATCTATATGGTGATATGGAACCATCATCATCAAAAGTAAAATTCAAAGTTGGTGATAAGGTTAGAATTTCAAAGTATAAAAGAAAGGTATTTGATAAAGGATATACTCCAAATTGGTCTGAAGAGGTATTTACAGTTGATAAAATCCAATATTCCAATCCAATAATATACAAATTGAAAGATCTCAATAATGAAGCAATAGAAGGATCATTTTACATTGAAGAATTACAATTAGCTAAACAAGATGTTTTTCGTATAGATAAGGTTATCAAAAGAGACTATAAGAAAAAACAAACTTTGTTTTTATTATTATTATTATTATTATTATAATTAATTATTTATTTATTTATTATTTACCTGATTTTACTAATAATTTTTGTTTGCTAAATTTGATTGTAAATTATACAACCTGCCTTGATTAGCTTTGCTATATGCAGGTTGTATATTTCTTTAATTTGTTAAATGTAAACTATTGAAATAAAAATGATGAAATGATGAAATGATGATTTGGTATCATGGTCTGGTTATCCAAAAGAATTTAATTCATGGATACCGTTAAAAGATGTCAAAAATATATAATGTTTATATATATCATGAGTGGCATTGAGGAATATATCAAAAAAATAAATTTTCAAATTCTGGAATGTGAAGATGAAATAGGCAATCTTCATGATAAAATATATAATGAGCGTAGATTGGATCTGTTACAATATAAAAAGAAATTATTGAAACTTTATCATAAAAAAATACATGAAATTGATGAAGATATAACATTGAAACAGTTATTGAATATTATCTGCAATGAGATAGAAAACAATAGATACGATGATGAATGTAATGTGTTGAAACAAACCAAAGTGGATAATGTCAAATATCTCAAACGTGAAAATAATATTTTTGCACCTGTGAATACAACAAGTAATGCAGATTTCGAGAGATTGAGAGACATTCATTTGATTAATGAGACTTGGCTTTAAAAAATACAATCAGTAACATTAGAACACTAATCAGGGATTTAAAGGATATGTGAGATGATTTAAACAATTATCTAACATATATATAAGTTCTCAGTTCATACGTCTCAGTTCATACTGTATTTGTTACTTTTTGGTAGCCAAAAACATAATTATTTCTGGCTATTCTTTTTACATTTTTTATTGTGAATATATTTATAATTATTTTTGTATGTATTATCACATTTTGGACATTTATATTCTTTGTTTTGCCATCTTTTGACAGCTTTCATTTGGTGTTTTTTTTTGTCTTCATCTGAGACTCTTTTTGGTCTTTTGTTATCTGATGTTTTGTAGTTATCAGGCATATCCTCTTTTTTGATATACTCAAATTTATAAAAATTTCCATTTAATTTTGATACACCTGATTTACAATTATTAATACCTTCACATGTCATTTTAACAATACCAGCATTTATTTGGAGATGTTGTTGAACAGCATACATACTATTAAAATATGAAACTTCTTTTGTGACAATATTAGTTGCTTTCACACACTTTTTATTTTCATGATTTTTGGCAACAAATGAATAATCTCGATTCTTAGCTGATTTTTTACAATTCTGTTGTTGTGTCATTATTTGTAAATTACATAAGCGATTGTCTTCCTTATTATTATTAATATGATCAATCACTTTTCCTTCAGGAATAAGACCATTGAAACATTCCCAAACGAATCGATGGACATAATATGATTTTTGTTTACCACTATATTTTCTCACTAAACACATAAGGTATCCATTATTATGATGATTACCTGTGTGAGGTACCTTCTTGATGATATTGATTACATTTCCATTATCATCTGAGGCATATAAATCATAAACTGGGTGAACAGAATAAACGCACTCGTTGATTTCAATCTTACTCATTATAATATAGTATTACATAATATTCCTTTAAAAGGGTTTAGATTCATGAAATGGCTTAAAGAGATATCACTTATATAATATATAGAATGGAAAAAATAATCTCATATAATAATATGAATAAAAGTGATCTCAAGAAATTGAGTAAATCACAACTAATTAAACTGTTAATGAAACAGAATGCTAAGACAACCCCAAAAGTTGTAATAGTAGATGACGAAAAACAACATAGGAGACCAGTTCCTACACCAAGAAAATCTGTTAGGCAGATGGTTAAAAACTATGAAGACAATATTATTTTACCACCTATGGAGTTCAGAGATGATTACAAACCAGTTCCAGCACCAAGGACAAAGAAAATAAAACCAATTCCAACACCTAAAACCAAAAAACCAGTTCCATTGCCAAGGACTAAAATAGAGCAAACAGACAAAGCTCTTAAAGGCTATACAAAGTCTTATGAAATTGATATAAAAAACAACAAAGACCCATTAGTTCAACTACAAAACACTAGAAAGGGTATTGAATACCAGCTCATAAACATATTAACATCGATGAAAGGTTTCAAGTTCGTTGAGACATTAAAGACAACATTCACAAAATTGTCTGATGGTGAAATCACATATAAAACAGCATACTTCAATAGTGTAGCACAAACAATTATCAACCACAATAACATCGCTGAAGATTTGCAATTGTCCAAACAACAGATATTAAATAAAATTGCACAGTGGATATCTGAAGGCTCCGGATGGACTATTAAATCGGTTGATAATCATTATCTCAACATAGTAAAATATCAACCAATGAGAGGCTCTTCATACATTAAATTACCACAAGAACTACGAAATAGTGCCAAAGGTTTGATTAACATGAAAAACGAAGACAATCGGTGTTTTAGATGGTGTCACATCAGACATTTGAATCCGCAGAATAAATACCCACAGAGAATTAAAAAAGTTGACAAGCAATTCATTGAAAATTTAGATTATTCGGGGATTGAATTCCCAGTCACCACCAAACAGTACAACAAGATTGAAAAACAAAATAATATCAACATAAATGTTTTCGGTTATGAAGATAAACAACCATATCCAATTTATGTCTCAAAAGAAAAATATGCAGACCGTATGAATCTGCTTCTTATAACAGAAAATGAAAACAAGCACTATGTCTTGATTAAAGATTTTAACAAGTTAATGTACAATCAGACAAAACACAAAGAAAGAAAACATTTCTGCATGTATTGTCTTCAATGCTTCAGCTCTGAAAGAGTATTAACTGATCATAAAGAAAACTGTATACAAGTGAATGGCACACAAGCGATAAAAATGCGTGAGAAGGATAATAATATACTAAGATTCAACAACTTTCATAAACAACTGCCAATATCATTTGTGATCTATTCCGATTTTGAAGCTGTCACTGAAAAAATACATGGTTGTCAACCCAATAATGATAAATCATACACACAGGCTTATCAGGAGCATACAGACTGTGGTTATGGATATAAGGTCGTTTGTTGTTATGATGATAAACATACCAAACCAATACAAATTTACAGAGGTGAAAAAGCCGTTTACAAATTTATGGAAGCTGTGCTGGAGGAAGTTAAATATTGTAAGAAGGTTATGAAAAAAGATTTCAATAAACCATTAAGAATGACTAAAGATGATGAAGAGGAATTTCAAAAAGCTAAAAAATGTCATATTTGTAATAAAAAATATACTGAGAAAGATATTCGAGTTCGAGACCACTGTCATATTACTGGAAAATATAGAGGCTCTGCTCATCAAGAATGTAATCTGAAACTTAGAGTAAATCCAGAAGAAATAAAAATTCCTGTCATATTTCATAATTTGAGAGGTTATGATTCACATTTCATCATGCAAGAGAATGGTGAAATTGTTAAGAAGCATACATATACAAATAAGAAAGGTGAAAAGTGTCAAATGAATATCAATGCCATACCTAACAACATGGAGAAGTATATGGCTTTCATGCTTGGTAATCATCTTACCTTCATTGATAGTTTCCAATTCATGAGCTCTAGTTTAGACAAACTAGTGAGTAATCTACCAAGAGAATCATTAAAATATACCTCTCAAAAATTCAAAGGTAAAAAGCTTGATTTAATGGCTCGAAAAGGAGTATATCCTTATGACTACATGGACAGTTTTGATAAATTCAATGAAAAACTACCAACAAAAGAAGACTTTTTTAGTATCATGAATAATGAGCATATAAGCAATAAAGATTATCAACATGCTCAGACTGTATGGGAAACATTCATGTTTAAAACAATGGGTGAGTATCATGACTTGTATTTGAAATCTGATATCCTTCTATTAGCTGATGTGTTTGAAAATTTTAGGAAAACATGCTTAGAATACCATAAACTTGATCCATGTCATTATTTCACATCTCCTGGTTTGTCATGGGATGCTATGCTAAAAATGACTGATATGTTTCAATTTGTTGAAAAGGGTATGCGTGGTGGTATATCATATATAGCCAATCGATACGGAAAGTCAAATAATAAATACATGAAAACATACGATGAGAAGGCTCCCTCAAAGTATATCATGTATCTTGATGCCAACAATCTGTATGGTTGGGCAATGAGTCAATATTTACCAACTGGTGGTTTTAGATGGTTAACAGATAAACAAATCAACAAATTAGACCTAGCTAAATACAAAGGAGATAGTAATAAAGGTTTGATATTAGAAGTTGATTTAGAATATCCTGAAGAACTACATGACCTTCATAATGACTACCCACTAGGACCGGAAAAGGTTAAAGTAGGTGAAAACATGTTGTCAGAATATTGCAAAAAAATAGCGGCTAAATATCAAATATCAACTGGTTTAGTTCATAAATTGATACCAACATTAAGCAACAAAGAAAAATATGTGCTCCATTATAGAAACCTACAATTATACACTGATCTCGGTTTAAAAGTAACTAAAGTTCATCGAGTATTAGAATTTGATCAGTCCGCATGGTTAAAACAATATATCGATTTCAATACACAGAAGAGAACAAATGCAAAAAATGCTTTTGAGAAAGACTTCTTCAAGCTTATGAACAACAGCGTATTTGGAAAAACGATGGAAAATATTAGAAAGCGAGTAGATGTCAGATTAGTAACTGATGAAAAGAAACTATTAAAAATGGCTGCTAAACCAACATATGTCAGCAGTAAGATATTCAATGAAAATCTAGTAGCTGTGCATAAGATTAAAGAAACACTTACCCTAAACAGGCCGGCTTATGTGGGTATGTGCATTCTAGATCTTAGTAAGACATTAATGTATGATTTTCATTATAACTACATCAAAAAGAAGTATGGAGACAAAGCTAAGCTGCTATTTACCGACACCGATAGTCTTACATATGAAATCGAAGCTGAAGATGTCTACTCAGACTTCTGGAAGGATAAAAATAGATTCGATAACAGTGATTATGCTCAAGATTCACAATATTTTGACAAGACAAATAAAAAAGTAATTGGTAAATTCAAAGATGAGGCAGCAGGTATACCAATAACCGAATTCGTCGGATTGAGATCAAAAATGTATAGCTATATAAAAGACAACCAAAAAGGAGGTAAGACAGCCAAAGGAATTAAAAAGAATATAATAAAAAATGACATCAAACATGAAAATTATAAAGAGGTTCTATTTAATAACAAGCAAATGTATCATACAATGAAAACAATCCGAAGCAATAACCATCAACTTGGAAGCTATGAGCTTAATAAAGTGTCATTATCTTGCTTTGATGATAAGCGGTATATTCACGATAATGGTGTGACAAGTCACGCATATGGATATTATGCTATTAACAACTAAAATAATATTTCTTTACCTTTTAACATATTAGTATTCATTAATTTGGAGAAGATATATTGTTATTTGTTATAAGGATCCTTTTTATGACGACTATAAAATTGAAAAATATTTCCACGTCATAAACTTTTCTTAGAATCAAAAGACTTCCTGTATTTCCGAGAATCATGTCACGCAAAGGAAATCACGCAATGGAATAAACGCACCATTTGTTTTTATTAACATATAGTTTAATTATTTTATGGAAACATATAGTTTAATTATTTTATGGAAACATATAGTTTTCCAAAAACTGGTTTACATTAAATGGAAACAAAACAACTGGTTACCATCATATGGAAAGTAGTATAGAGTTGGGTTGGTATCAGATCAAAAAAATATTTTTTTGATCTGGTGCCCCCAACTCTAATACTACTATAATGCCCGAGCTCCGAGGCTTAAGAACGAGAGGCCGAAGAACGAGGGTATTATATGTTTTAATGGACCTTTTCATTGTTTTAGAACAAGCAAACCAACGAGTTGCTGTGAAATTTTGCTCATTATTGTTCATTACTTATACATTACTTATATATATATATATATATATATATATAATAGTTTCGGGTTTTAATACATGCTGTTGGGGCAGACAAGATATGGTCCGCAGATTTAGTCGAGATGGGGAGGTTTTCGAAGTGGAACAAGGGATTTAAATATATTTTAACGGTCATCGATGTTTTCTTAAAATATGGCTGGATTCGACCATTAAAAGACAAGACCGGACAGTCTGTTGCTGATGCTTTTAAAGAGATATTTAACACGAAGCGGCAACCGCAAATGATTTGGGTGGATAAGGGTCGGGAGTTTTATAACGCGATTGTAGAAAATCTCCTGAAGAAGCATGGCATAACTTTGTATTCGACTGAGAACGAGGAAAAAGCATCTGTTATTGAACGCTGGAACAGGACTGTGAAGGAAAAACTCTGGAAGCTTTTTTCAGCTAACAATAACACAGTGTATTTCGACAAACTAGACAGGTTAGTAGATGAATATAATCGCACCTATCATTCTAGCATTCAGATGAGTCCCGCGCAGGCCAGTTTGATTAAAAATGAGAGAAAGGTTTTCGCTAATTTATATGGAGATTTAATTTATTCTAAACGCATCCCAGCAAAATTTAAAATCGGCGACAAAGTTCGTATTTCAAAATATCAACGAAAGATATTCGATAAAGGTTTTACACCGAACTGGACAGAAGAAATATTTGTTATTGACGAAATATTGAGCACAAATCCTGTAACGTATAAATTAGTTGATCTGTTGGTTAAATGGAGCGGCTATTCTGACTTATTTTCCACCTAGCTCAGTTTTCTTTGTTCTTTTCAGGGGAATATATCACATAACCCCGTTCATTACAGTGTCTGAAAAGCTGGGCGCGGCTTTGATTGTAACAGGGGAGAGGCGGGGCTGAAAACAATAGCTGATAACAATAGCAAAACAAAGGATTATATATTCCCCTCAACATATTCCCCTCAACATATTTCCCCCGACATATTCCCCTCGACATATTCCCCTCGCCTTATTCCTCTCATAATAGAATATATAGCTATTTTGCTCTGCCATATCGCTCATATCAAAACACAAACTTTCCCGTCTCATTTAACTTTCTTAAAACGTCTCCATTCGTAAAAATACACCGTGAAATTCTCAAACTGCGTTTCCCAAGAAAACGTATCCCTTCTAAAGCAGCTTCAACGGCTTTACGACAAATGATTGAAACTGATAGGTAACGTGAGATATCGAAACTTAAAGAAGGACTTAATACCTTTGCGGTAACGTAATGTGAGATATGACAAGTTCATGACAAGTTCTGACATCCCAATACCCTTGGGAAATTAACAATAGGTCCGGGGGTGCTCCCCAAAAATTTGAGTGGCAGTATGTGACGCCCTTCTTGAAATCCTAACCGGTTTAACCAACCATATCCTCAATGCCCTAATATAGCTTCTATAAAGAAGGAAGAAGAAACCCCCCCCGGACAAAAGTCCACAAAATTTTGTTAACAACTTTTGTCCCTTTTTCGTACTCAATTCCGAAATCTCGCTTAATGCGCATGCGCATTAACGAGATAAAAACGATGTTTCAGAGCGGTTACAAGAAGACCTACCAGGGTATATACTTCATGGTAGTTTTAATTTATGCACGTCAAAGAATCCGGCACTTACTTAGGGCTAAAAACTCATTTTAAAATGGTTAGTTTTTATTAACTGTTATGGATATCACTACCCATAACAGTAAATAAAAGCTAACCATTTTAAAATACGTTTTTTAGGATCCCTATATTATAGGATCCCTATATGGTGTGTTACAATGAAGTATATACCCCTACCAGAGGCTGCGTTTGTGTGCGTTAAATGGAAATGGTGTTGGTGAAGTCACAAAGCATGTCGGGACATTCAAGCGGCATACGTTGACTACGTTTGGCCCAAAAAATGTCGCGACATTCAATAAAAGTGGCCAAACAGAGCTTCCGCCCAGGCCATAGTATGGTAGTGACAAGATGGAAAACGGTCTTTCAGAGGTTACGAGAAGACCTACCAGTGGCTGCGTTTGTAAGATGAAGAGCGGTAAGTATATTAAACTGAATAGGCTTCGATTTGTATTTTTTCGGTGCTCGTCTTTTGACACGGTGGACACGCTTTTTATATTGCGTGCGTTCTTGCACGCTAAGTGTACTGTGTCATCTCGCAAAATTCAAGATAAGACAAGGAAAACTCCATAGTCACTGGTCGCAGCATCTCTTCAAGAAAACATCGAAACAGCAGAGTACGCTAACTTCCAAAGCATCTTAATTCAATCGCCGCCTCCGTGTTCAGTCGTGCGAATGACTCACAACGAAAAGACCGGAGGTGTATTTGCGCCTTACATCTAAAACTGAGACCTGCATCGCACATACACACTCACAGATACCTACACAAATTTCACCCAAGTAACCCCCCTGCTGGAACTGTCTGGAGGTTTTACCCCTGAGATAAGTGTATGTGCCCCTTTACGTCTAAAATTGGTCCCCAGGGTGACACATACTCTCACACGACCTACTCGAGTAACCGGCCCCCCCGGTGGAAATTCTCGATATTGAAACGACTTTACCAACAATACAGAAGTAAGAAACGTCAAATCGAAAGCAGTATCGAAAAGACCTTGATAGACACAACTTGCCTTCCCTGTTGGTAGAAAGGGTGATAATGCTAGTGAAGAGAATCACAGCTGACTATTATATTAGTAACAATACCAATGAAGCCACTCCAGTTACAAGGAATGATGAGTCTGACAGTGATTCTGAAAATGACAGTGAATCAGAAAATGGATCTGATGATGAAATTATCCGATTTTTTTCTGAGGATGGAATAATTCAACACATGAAGAACAGCTTTCCGATACCGAGAACATAACAATGATTACGTTTCTCTTCAAGATTTCAGAATTTTTATCGCTATGGATTTGTCAGTAGCGATAACTTGAGCCCTTCCTTTATAAGTAAGACCTGGATGTTGATCTCGGTTGGAAAAAAGTGCTTTTAAAATTCAATTCAAGGTACTCATATTTTAAATTTCAGGTAGTCAAATGTAATGGTTGTCATGTGAGGTGGGCAAATATAAAACTACCATGGGGGAGGGGTATGAAAATGTAGTCATGTTTAGTAGGCGGGCTTTGAAAATTTCATGAAAACGTGAAGGGGGCCCTTGAATTTTTTCAGGTAAATGATGCTGCGTCTTCATGCCACCCCTCCCCCCCCAATTATATTAAATGAATTTTCCCTAGTCGCTGTAGGGACACTCTTTTTGAGGAATGGCAGTTTGCGACGTGTCATGTTGTTCGAAAATGTCGATATATATTGTACTCGTATCCTGATGTTTTCCACAGTTTTGGTGTCTCTTTGGTGGGAAATGTTGTTACATTTACATGTAAACAAGATTGTTCTTAATATCATATTTTTTATAAATCAGGGCAGTGCTTTATTTCAGATAAGCAACATTGTTACACTGAGGACATATCCTGGTCATACACACTTCAAAGTACAATAGGCCAGTCGGGTATTGGAAAAATTCACGATTTTGTCATAATCGTTATGACTTATCCAACCGACACCTTTGTTTTGTTAATTTCCTTTTTAGCCGACTGCTTTGAAGCCATCGTTTTGCACAGAAATCGCTAAATAAATTTCATATTCACAAGTAGCTTTTATCTCATTGTTTTAATTCGATTGCTACCCGATAAAGGTTTTTCCGAGTCAGTTTTCTCTGTTCTGTTTCCCACCCGGATTTTGCACTCACATTTCGGGAGGTAAGGGACTGGAAGGAAGTTCCTGCTTCTCGTTCCTACACCCCGTCACGATAAAATAGAATTTTTAGAGCTACGAGATTTCTATGTTTTCGGTTCTTGAACAACTAACATTGAGATATAGATTACTTCTTACTCTAGCACACACAAAAAAATTAAATTAAATAGTTTTTATGTCTTTAATACTTCCAATTTTTTAAGGTAGTTCCAATATGAAGTGGTAGCTTCTGATACAATTGCAATGCTATTTTAGCTCCGGTGAACTCTAACAACTTTACTAACAGGGATCAACAAGTACTTTGAAAAGCAAAAACACTGATAACCTTGAGCAGTTTTGTTTAAAAACTGATCAAAAACTCCCATCAATCAGAAATGTATGAATGGTAAAGAGAGTTTATATCTTGATACCTGGGTTAAAAATAAACTGAAGCTCTGCTGATGAAGAGTTGAAGCTGAAAGCGAAATAACGCTCAATACCAGTATTAGGCAGATTTAATGACGACCCGAGGCTTCCACAACGACGGGCAATGCGGTCGCGATCTTGTCGCCAGGACGTTTGCGCCGGACGCACAGGGTTGAGATTGTCCCCAGGACGTTAGCGCCCACACTGAAGTTGAAATTGCCTGGCACCCAGATTATTCTGCGCTCCATCGCATCCTCATTTCACGTCGTTCTGTCTTTGCTAGATCTGCCTGTTATTAACACTCGTTATTCTCCTATGTACAAAATGGCCAAGACTTTCCACGCTTTCTACATTCATTAAAAAGAACTTAAATTACTGAACACAAATATAGTGTCGGTGAACCAATCAGGTTACAGGAAATACGAAAGTTCTGCTCGAGCGAAGCTGTTCTTTTCATCACCAGGCGCTGTAGGGTAGGCTGCCACTAGCGCATCCTGCAACAAGATAGAAGTAACAGTTGTGTAAGGTAATATCTACACTTCTAAAATTCATTAATAATTCATAACAGTTATGACCAATCAATAGGCAGTATTTGAGTCAGCTGTATACCTTTGTAAACCCCAATACAAATCAACTGAGCTGATGAATTATTAAACAGTAGAATTAACTTTTGATACAAACACCTCCTCAGCTAATAAGTATTCATTAACTTTTCATACAGATCTCTACTCATTGTTTCATTTCACAAGTACGATAAAATATTCGCGTCCGATCTGTATGGGTGTTTACAATGGCTTGACTTCAGCTCACCATTGTAAACGCCCACACAGATCTCCTGCTCATATTTTATCTACTACAAACAATAATATAATTGTCAATACTATTCCCTTCCCTAATTATTTAAAAATTTATATTCCCTTCCATAATTGTCATAAAAATTTATGGAAGATGATATATACAATTAATAACAATTTTAAGTATATAACATATGACATTAGAAAAGTTCTAGTAAAACAAATAACTATATTCTTAAACTTTGTACGAATGTTACCTGAGATCCAATGTATAAGCTGTTGTAGATCTTCCAGTAAACATCTCGAACTTTTCGGGCCGGGTGGAACATTCCCTGCGATCAAATAAGTATTGTATAAAAAAAGGGTAAAATTCTTGGTTCTGCATTCATTGTTAATACATCTTCAACAAATTACTATTTGCCATCCTAGTTAGAACATCACAAAATTAAAATTTCCAGAGTTGGCGCCAAGTTGATCATGAGCCTTTACATTATAACACCAGATGATTTAAAACGCTATTGTTTAAATCGTATAACTAAGAGAACAATGACTGCCTCTTTGATCATTGTCTCTTACCAAATTGTACATTTTTTCAGAGGTTACTAAAGTTTAAGTATTTACCTGTAAACAGTAATGAAGAACTCTGGAGGGCCCTAGCGCCACTCTCATCCCCTCAATAGACTAAAGTTTAAGTATTTACCTGTAAACAGTAATGAAGAACTCTGGAGGGCCCTAACGCCACTCTCATCCCCTCTATAGACTAAAGTTTAAGTACTTACCTGTAAACAGTAATGAAGAACTCTGGAGGGCCCTAGCGCCACTCTCATCCCCTCTATAGACTAAAGTTTAAGTATTTACCTGTGAACATTAATGAAGAACTCTGGAGGGCCCTAACGCCACTCTCATCCCCTCAATAGACTAAAGTTTAAGTACTTACCTGTAAACAGTAATGAAGAACTCTGGAGGGCCCTAGCGCCACTCTCATCCCCTCAATAGACTAAAGTTTAAGTATTTACCTGTAAACAGTAATGAAGAACTCTGGAGGGCCCTAACGCCACTCTCATCCCCTCTATAGACTAAAGTTTAAGTACTTACCTGTAAACAGTAATGAAGAACTCTGGAGGGCCCTAACGCCACTCTCATCCCCTCAATAGACTAAAGTTTAAGTATTCACCTGTAAACAGTAATGAAGAACTCTGGAGGGCCCTAGCGCCACTCTCATCCCCTCTATAGACTAAAGTTTAAGTACTTACCTGTAAACAGTAATGAAGAACTCTGGAGGGCCCTAACGCCACTCTTATCCCCTCTATAGACTAAAGTTTAAGTACTTACCTGTAAACAGTAATGAAGAACTCTGGAGGGCCCTAGCGCCACTCTCATCCCCTCTATAGACTCCATGACAGCGTTAACAACGTGAGGTGAAGTTTCAAATATGTTTGGCCAGACATAGTTAATAAGGTGAGTGAGTGCATCTTCACAGCCAAACCCTGATACACCCAGGGCCATGTGTTTTATCGCTGCACAGGCAGTTTGTCGATGAACTAAATCCCTACACAACAAAACAAACACATTAGCACAATTTGTTTTAAGGTTGAATGCAATGGAGAAGCTTTATAGCAAACAGGATTGTTGAGTTAGAAATGAAAGACACACATTTACAATCGTCCAAACATAGAAGGAGGCAAATTCTCTAGCCTACAAATATCTCCTACTCTATACCTGAATACCATGATATCCCCTCATCTATACCTGAATACCTTGATATCCCCTCCTTTATACCTGAATACCTTCATATCTCCTCCTTTATACCTGAATACCTTCATATCCCCTCCTTTATACCTGAATACCTTCATATCCCCTCCTTTATACCTGAATACCTTCATATCCCCTCCTCTATACCTGAATACCTTCATATCCCCTCCTTTATACCTGAATACCTTCATATCCCCTCCTTTATACCTGAATACCTTCATATCCCCTACTCTGTACCTGAATACCTTCATATCCCCTCCTTTATACCTGAATACCTTCATATCCCCTCCTTTATACCTGAATACCTTCATAACCCCCCCTTTATACCTGAATACCTTCATATCCCCTCCTTTATACCTGAATACCTTCATATCGAAAAAGAAGTGACTTAGAAAAACATTTAACATTTACGGTAACGTCGAAACGTCGTCAGCTTTTTAGCTTTTTAAAATTTTACAATGTTTTTAAGAAATGTTTTGTCGCAATTTTTTATAGTTAAATACCTTCATATCCCCTCCTTTATACCTGAATACCTTCATATCCCCTCCTTTATACCTGAATACCTTCATATTTCTTCTCTATGCCTGAATACCTTCATATCTCCTTCTCTATACCTGAATACCTTCATATCTCCTTCTCTATACCTGAATACCTTCGTATCCCCTCTTTTATACCTGAATATCTTCATATCCCCTCCTTTATACCTAAATACCTTAATTTCCCCTCCTCTATACCTAAATACTTTAATTTCCCCTCCTCTATACCTGAATTCTTTCATATCTCCTCCTCTATGCCGGAATACATTTTTCCGGCTTCCCTTGCAGTTCACTGGTCCTTTTTGTTCACCTGAGCATGGGAGAGGTACTGCAATGTCTTGAACAAAGACCAGAGCCCCAATGACAGACCCACTGGGTTGAAACCCGAAATGAAAATACAATGGCATGTGCAACTTGACATTGGAATGCTAACGAAACTTAACAACAAGGGTGCTGTGTTTTAAAAAATCAACAAAGTGATGTGTCTGACCTGTCCATGAGTGCATCCTCCAATAAAGGTGTGACGGCATAGATATAATCTTTGCCCATTTCTCCAATGTACTCAAACAAGAAAGAGAGGGATTTGAGTACACCATTTTGGACATTGAGTTCTGGCACACGGTACTCATTCATGAGGGCGGGTAGAACAGTAAATGGTGAACATGTCTCTGCAACAATAGCAATAGCCACAGTGGTACACACTCTGTTTTGACGTTCTTGTACCTTAAGGTTGTTGAGTAGAGTGGCAAGTACATCCTGAGGACTAAAACAATGCATACAAATTAACATTACCAGATTCAATTTCCTAAATAAAGTAATTTATCAGAATGAAAGATTGCATAAAGTTCCTTCCCTTCAAAATTTACTGTTAATTGCGCTGAGCAAAAAAAAAAAAATAGAAAAACAAGAGTCCAAAAATAAAAACGTATTTAAAAAAATTACAGTAAATGGGCAAAACTCCTCAATTTATATTCTGAATTATTTATACTGTACAAACAAAAACCCTTTTAACCAAAACAATTCCAGAGCTTATTTTAGAAAGTAAGTTTTTGTTGTTGCTGTTGTTTATCTTTTTTTTCTTCCACAAGCAATTGCTGGATTAAAAAATTAAAGGCTCCTTGCATAAAGGACTATGTGGAATTTTTGTTCATTTGTTTGTTTGTTTGTGTTGACTTACCCAATTGCCTTGGCAATATAGCCAAATGTGTTGACAGTTGCTCTTCTGATGGCTTTCTTGTGTGCCTTCAGCAACTCGAGCAGCTCAAAACAAATTCTCATCCACTCACGAGCCCCAACATGTTCTGCTCCTCTGTCAGCAATTCTACCCACAAGGTCAATACAGTTCTCCTGTACCTTCTCATGTCTGAAAGAAACAACAAGCAACTTGGATCAATATCATCTGGAGTACTTACAGTGCAGTACACCAAACCATTCAATAAACTGATACAACAAAATGTTACAAATAGTTGAGAGCCACTGAGTCTATTTCAGTTTAAAAACCCTTGAGCAAGCTGGCAAACACCCAATTACACTAAATTCTTTCTTTTTTTAATAATGCAAATCTTTATTGAAAGTAACAAGATTCAGTTACAATTTATAATGGTTGGTACATTACAAAAATAATATGTGCAAATATAACACGTGACTGTGTTAACACTAATAAAGATTCGATTGCATCATTTACCACACGCACACAGTTACACACAACAAGACACATACACGAAAGACACACACAAACAAGGGCAGTACTTTTTGACATAGATCTTCCAAAAAAAACAGACATGTTAAATATGGGTTAAGTGAATACCTGAAAATTTAAGAGATTGAACTAAGAAAGGCCTTCAATGTGAAATTGGAAGGCAATTCGTTGCAATTTATTGTTTAGTTTTTGACAGTATAGATAATATTTTGCAATCAACAAACAGTAATTTAACATTTTTAGTGTCCCATCGGAACATGCTAATTGACCATTGTCAAATTTTCCAAATAAAATTTCTTCAGTGGAGAGTGAATGGGGGGGGGGGGGGGGCATGTTCGCTGTTAAACCACTCTAGAATGTGACTGACAAAAGACTTGGAAGGGTGGCAGTCAATGAAAGTATGACCTATTGAGTCACTTTCTTTACAGGAAACGCAGTCTCTTACTTTCAATACCAAAGTAATACAATTCCTTCTTTGTAGCGATAATTCTATGGAGAAATTTATAGTAGAATTCTCTAAGTTTAGTCATCAATTGAATTTTGTGTTCCCATTTCCTTGGGCCAGTAGTTTTAATTACAGACTTGTTTGTAATAAGCCAATAAATTCTTGATAAGTCTTTATTGAACAAAAGCTTGATTTCCGACACCTGTTACATTATGTAATGTAATTTAATGTAATGTAAATCTTTATTTAAACACGGAGAATCATCAGTTAACTTAATAATTAAAAATTAAAACTTGTACAACTGCTTTACATGATTGCCGTGTGGGAATCCGATATCTCAGATACTTTCTTAATACCCCGTTTAAACTGCCCAATAGAACAAACGCTTTTTAAATCTTGGGGCAAGTTGTTTCACAAACAAGCCCCGCTGTAGCAAAAACTTCGTTTTAGGTAATTAGTATTTGGCTTGGGCAGCGAAAGCTTTCCTTCAAGATTGCTTAGGTTATAATCATTAACGTGACGTTGAGTGAAGAGACATTGAAGATAGTCTGGGGCAAGTTCATTCAATGTTTTATACATAACTAAAGCTTTCTGCTTTTTACGACGAAGAGACAGCTTCTCCCACTTAAGCATCGCAAGAGGGAGGTTGGAGCTTGTCTCAAAAGGTGATTGAGTAATTACTCTGGCAGTGCAATTTTGTAATTTTTGTAATTTATCACTCATATAGCCACTCATACTTTCCCAAACCAGGCTGCAGTAATCAAAATGTGGTAATATTAAAGCATTGTAAATTTGAACTGCAACATCCGTCGGAATAAAAGGTCGTACACGTTTCAATGCACCAATGGCTGAAGAGACTTTCTTGCTTATCTCGTCAACGTGTTTAGACCAAGAGAGTTGTGCATCAATGGTAAGACCCAGAGATTTAGTATGGTCAACTCTCTTGATCATCCTGTCATCGATACTTATATTAATCTCCTCACATTGGGCATTCAATCTCTGCCTAGATCCGATTATCATTAGCTCAGTTTTGGCCACATTTAAACATTATTTTTATTGCATAACTATTTTATTACTATTTTATTTTATTGCATAACTATTTTACACTAAATCAGCGCAAATTACCACTCGGCTAGCAGTCATTTTCAAACTTCAATGATGTACATGTACCATGTTTTTTTTTTCACTTAAAGGGACACTGCCCTGGCTGAAGTATCATGTCATCATGATTATGGCCAATTAAGCTTGCCATATTATTTTAAAAAAGGAAGACAAAATTGCTGAAAGTGATGGAAGCAAAGAAATGTGAACCAAAATGACAAAATAACAACAAAGTCCCTTCAACCCTTTCACTCCCAGACTCAATTATGGAGACATGTAGTGTAGTTCTCACTTTGAGTCTGTTAATGAAATCCTATGGTGTGACCATTCAAATGAAACCTCTTCAGCAGTACTTTTGCATGGTACCATTTTGTTCTAACTTTTGAGTCTGTGGATGAAATCCTATGGTGTGACCATTCAAATGAAACCTCTTCAGCAGTACTTTGGCATGGTACCATTTGTCTTTCAATATTTAAAAATATGAAATTTGGGATTTTTCTTGAATTTTGATCTTTGGCACTCATATATCTAGTACATAAAAAGACATAATGAAGATAGAGGGTCACCGTGCCCATTTTCACGTTATAGCACTGTAGTACATAACCAATTTGCTAACTTGTGATGGCAATATTGAAAATCCTAGCCTTGAGTGACAGGCAACCATTATTTCCAAAAAGTTATTATTAGCAATGAAATATTAGTATAGTTATGAAACAAAAAAAATCTCTTTACAATCGCTGATGAAAGAGATGATTAGATATTGATTAGGAAATGGATGACAATAGAGCAGTATTGTAGTCACATCCGACCGTCATGATACTAATGATGACATGTGATCAGTTGAACAAATCGCCTGATAAAGACAAGCAGTAAGCAGTCAAAACATGGTGATTTACATTCCAAGTGACTACATCGTGAGACAAACGATAATACAATATATTATAGTATTCTACCTGTTCTTTAAAATGGGCGTCAGTCTTGGTAGCAAATCCTTGATGGGTGGAGTCATTTTGTTCATTCCAATCACATTGACAATTGCCTAGAAACAAATCAGAAACAAAAGCTTCTTAGAGATATAACTTACTCAACCAACACTTTAGAGATTAATACCCCTTTATTCTAACAAACTAACACCTGCACTCAATTTAGTCCCCAACTTGACTTTGTATGAAAAGTCATAACAGATGCAAACAATCCAATGAACCAATAAGCACTTGAAGCAAATATGGGAAAACGCGTGCACTCAAGTCACAACTGCTTTTGATTCTGATTGGTTGAGAAGTGGTGCACATTTTTTAGGCAACACTCAATAACTATCACAGCAGAAGCATTGTTTCACTTACCTTGAGGGCTCCCAGGATACTTCCTAGTACTTCAGGGTACTCTTCTCCAAGGTACTCGTACAACACCACACCCAAATGACCCATCAGCTTTTCCTGCAAATTACAACAATATCACATCAGTGCCTTGTTCTGCCTGTGTTTATTGGATTTAAGGTTTGCTCACTCACCTCCCCACAGGTCATCATGACCTGAGCTATCCTGGATATGAGATCAGCAGCCTGCTGTCGGACCTTTGCTGACTTGTTGTTCAATCTCCAAAGGATAGTACCACAGATTTGTGGCAAATATGGTTTTACACGCTTACTAAGTGCATTGACCACAGTACCAAAACCATTCAGCATAACAATGTCCTGTGGGAAATAATAAACAGTAACAGATTGTTATGAAAATTTAAAAAAAACGCCTTAATGATGTTTTGAAGCAATAGCTGCTGCCCAAGTTACTCTTAATCAAGGCTTAGAACTGGTTAGCGGCCACCACTGGAAGTGGAAATAGCTTTGCAGTGAGCCTAAAACGGTGGGCAGCAACCGTTGATGGCCTATCCTTCCACAAAAGAGTGACAAGCAACGCAAGTTATTTTTTGTACTCGGGAGTTGGTCAGTTAATTCATCACACAAGTAAGCGTGAAATAAGAAGTGTTTACCTCTTGTGTCTGTTCCTGAAAGGCGTACAGGATGCCGTCAATAAGTTGTTCCTCCAGACGTGAATCAACATCAGATGAGCCAAGGTTACCCATGGTCTGCAATACAACATACCAAGTATAAATAAACTTAATTTATGCAAGGTGACAGCATCACCTTGTGCAGTTCTCTCTGAGAGGCCACACAAAAAGAAACTGTGTGTGTGTGTAGTATGTTTGAAAACAAAATCCTTCTCAGGAAACATAATATGCAAGGGCCCCACTGAAAATCGCCTTGGCAAGGTGGGTTCCATCGTTAAATATTGTTATTATTATTTATGTAAATGTGAAATAGAGTTAAATGTTCTGTATTGCCCACTGAATCTGGAAACAGGTTACTTGTGGAAGACAACTTTACAAAGAAATTCTAAAACAGCATGTCAATGAGAACCAATTTAAACCGGATTTTACAAGCATTAAACAATAAAAATAAACATAATCGTGGGGGTGGGGGTCAGTTACCTTTTCAATGGTTTCCATGACCATTTTTCTGTACTGTTCATTTTCATCTTTCAAGTCGTCCACTATTCTGTTGATGATCTCTGATGCTCCAACTTTGTTTGCCAATTCCACTGTTGTGTCAACAAGCTGTTGAAAAATGTGTGATAACATTCAGAAATTTGATGTTTATGTTGGGAGGATATGTTTGTTATAGGGATTGTACGCTATATTGGCATGTATGCCAAACTTTTGCGGATTATGATTTTTAAATAAATAAATTTTTGTGCAATCTTACAAAAATAGTTTGCAATATTCTGCCAATTTATGTAAGAACTGTTAATGGGCCATGAATCCTGGGAGCTATATAAAGGATCCAAAATCAGATTAAATCAAGTAATGGTACTTGAAATTGCAACAAAATCAATCAAGTAGAATTTAGAGGTACATCAATTGCCACATGCTAATACAGTGAACTGTCTTCAACATTAATAGATTATAACCATAGTTTTAATGTGATAGCAAAACAATGACTGTAAGCCTAAGCCGAATGTAATTTAACCATAGTTTTAATGTGATAGCAAAACAATGACTGTAAGCCTAAGCCGAATGTAATTTAACCATAGTTTTAACGTGATAGCAAAACAATGTAAGCTGAATGTAATTGTTGACCTGTCTGTAATTTCTTCTGTCCAGTGCCATCCTGTGCTGCCAGAAATGTTTGAAGAAATCAGGTAAAATTTCATCTTTGATATACTGAGCCTCAACACCATCTGTTCCACAGCATTGCTTTACCACCTGTCAAACAATAAGACACTGTAAGTGCTTTGAACCTAAGGGTATCATCTGCATGAGCAGTTCACTGAATTCATATACTATTAAAACTGGCATATAAGCCACACCTTTTTGCACAAAATGTTTGCTAAAATCGGGGTGCACGAACATCTGCTTTTTGAATTAGTTCTGGCAAGAAAATATGTTTGTTGCTAACTGTGGTTAGATAACGTGATAGCTTTCTCCAACTTTTGATGTGGATGATGTTTTTGGTCTTCATCAGGCAGTAGGGTTACAATAAAGATTGATTGGTTAATATAAAGTAAGGCCATCATATTATTAATCACTCTGATAATGGTCCAGAATAGCACTCAAAACATCAGCTTTTGAATCTCTTTTTATGGTGACCAATTTAACTTCTCATGTTTCACTCCCCAGACTCAGCACCAAAGTTTTTTAAGAAACTAAATTTGACCTGTAACATATACACTGCAAGCAACTGATTTTTTTTCATTCAGATTGACGACTTAACTTATTACAGTAGGGTGCTAACACATGACTGTTATTCGTGTTTTGGTGCTATTTTTGTGATATTTGACATTCCTGTTTTTAGCATGCTAACACATGTAACAACAGATAATCAATAATGACAGACATATGTTGTAGTTCAATTTTGACTTATGGTACAAATTGTTTCTGAACCAGTACAATTCTTTTTAAACTGGTACAGTTTTTTTGTACCAGTACAATATCCAACATTCTGAAAAGGGCTTTATTTTTTTGGGGTGTAGTTAAAAAATAGGGGGCCTGGCTTTTTTGGGGGGGTTTAAAAGAATAAAAAATCAAAGGGCTCTTAAAGCCATCTCGTTAATGCGTTGAAACATGAGGTTAAAAAAAGAAGAATCTAAAATAAATATAAAATAAATATGGTAAAGATGGCGTTGTAGAATCAGACATTATGTAGAAAATGCGAGGCGCAGTAGTCAACTGGATATGGTTCTTGGCAGGATAGAGAAGATTGAGAGAACTTGGTTTGAAAATTCATGTTGGTGCAAGTCAAAAAAAGTTATGAGTAACAAAGAATCACGAGTGTGAATGTAAATAATTTTGATGTTAGGGAAGTGAAAGTGAAAGACTTTTCCCGCCTTCCTAGCTAATTGACGATGAAAATGTGTTGTTGGTTCAATTTACACAGTGCCTTTTCAGTTATTCATTGTCTTTTTTCTGTTGGGATATTTGACAATGGAAAAGACTTTCTAAATCAAATACAATAGATTGCCGCAATTTTAAAACAATTAAAAGCCCACATCGATAATACGTCACGTGCACTGACTTTATATCTGATCAGATGAGACATTAATATTAATTATCAAAATATCAATTGACACAACAAATGGTGACTGAATCTTTAATATTCTTTAAAGTAAGGCCCGATTCAAACATTGAACTTCACATTTGCCGAATCTAATGGAAGGAGGCCGTAACAACATGTCATTTCTCTAGAGCTGCCTTTCCCCATGCCAGGACAATTTGAGCTATGTTTAGCAGACATCGCGCCATCAGCCATTTCTTTTTCAACTCTCCAGCAGTATTCGAAAATAGAACGAAAGTCAAAATTTATGGTATTTTGCTGTTCCTACTCTTGCATAATGAAACGGAAAGTTTTGTAGTTAGCTAAAGTATCAAGTCTGCTGTTTTATATATTTTGACGTGAAAAATGGCGGGAAAATGGTGATCACGTGGTCATTTTTCGGTCACGTCTGCTATGGACGCACTTATATAGAAAATATTGGGTCTGGAGCGGATAAACAGGGCACCACTCCTGGCGGTCACTTTTTTAGTTTCCCTTAGATCGAAATGAGGTTCATGACAGGCCTGCACCGACTCCGCTATGTGGTTTTGCGGTTGCGATGCATTTATATTAGCTTTCAAAGTTTGGCTGTTATGAGTCGTGTCGTTAAGTGATTTACGTCTTGTATGATGTGTTAGGCGGCGTTTTGTAAATAGTTTTCAGGAATGGTTGGTTTTGAACGAAACTCCATTTTTCATCAGTATTTGTTTAAGGTTTTTCAGTCGTGGGTGAAATGTTGTGACAAAAGGCGTTATTATCTCGCGAGTTTTTTCGTTTTGTTTTCATGCCAATTGCGTTCCGGCAAAAGTGAAATTCAGAATACCAGTGCATTTAGGAGGGTGCTGATGGGGTTAACAGTTAACTGACAATTGCCCAAAAATATAGTAGTTAACTGATAAATGAAAAGTTACCGTATTTTCTCTATTAAATGCCCCCGGCGTTTATTTCAAACTTGGCCTTGTGGACCCGGCGTTTCTTTGTATCAGCAGTTTTTTCTCGCCCGCCATTTTTTAAGAAAGGGTTATTATTCGTTTTTCTTGGCAGCCTTGTACCTTGCCCTTAAATCTTAAGTTTATTATACCACAAACAAACGTTTGAGGAGCTTACTTACAACTTCCTCAATTATACCCGGCGTTTATTCGGGGCCCGGCGTTTAATCGAGAAAATACGGTAACAGTTAAGTGACATTCTATTAATTATACTAAATTAACGATTGTTGTTGTTAATAAAAGCAACATAGTTTTCTCCTAACAGCAAAGCTATTTTGTAACTTTTACCTGCCTCGCTGCGTGACCAGGTGACATATTAACCGATATTATATGCGAAAGGTACCAGGGTCGTAGAGCGTTGACCTTGATCTCCGTGATGGCGTCGAGTGGCGTGGTCAAAGTTATTCTGAGTTTTTATCGAGATGATGACAAAGGATCGGCATTCGAATGACACATAAGTCGCATACCGTTTGACATGACAAAGCACAATTCAATGGACATATAATCAAACAATAAGCGGAAAGTTTGGACTCGGTGAGTTTGATTTAAAGTTGTTCCGATTAGAGAAGATCGACGGGAAAGCTGTTACAAAGGCCCAGTTGGAAATGGAGCTACCTTTTCTAATGGGAAGTGCGACAAGTGATGGTGGTATGGTGTGTATTTTGTTTCGTCATTTTGTCCTAGCACGCGAACGCGGGTTGACCCAGGGGTTAACCACACGAGCCCTTTTCAGTGTTAGATTAAATGAGTAAGATTTCTGATTACACTAAAACCTGTATTAAGCAGACTCCAAAGTAAGTGGACACACCGTATTTTATTGGACACAAGCATCAGTGAGTTTCGATTTTTTTTCCTTCCCATACTCTCTGTGTACGATCCTGTATCAAACAGACATCTTTAATACTGACGATCCTTATTACGGTTTTGGAAGCTATCTTGACAGGTGAGAAATTATGGTTTTTGTATGAGAATCTAATGTCGAATAATTTTCGTAAAGCGGCTGTTCTAAGTCCAATCCCAAAAACGCATTCACTCTGGTCATTCTCATGGCCTTTAAAGTAACCTTATCTTAACTTTGCAAATTTAAAAGCCTTACTGATATACGTAATTTCCTACTTGTCAAGCTAAATCACTTGATAAGATCAATGAATGAAAATATTGAAATGAACCGATTTCCGACAGCGTGACGCAGTTAAAAAAGAAAAACATAAATTTTTTTTATACAAGCGCATGAGTATAGGCTACCAGTGTAGCCTCTTCTTAACTGACAATTGGGTACCCCCATTAGCACCCTCATTTAGCAGTGCTAGATTAATTTGTCGTGTGTTTGGCCTTGTTTACAAAATGGTAAAGTAAGCTCACTGTAGCTGTCGAGAAAAAGCTGCGCCGGGTTTACAGCTCTTTACAGGCAAATTCACCGCGAGAAACAACTTGGTGTCTTTGCCTCTAGACAATCGGCACTTACACAAAAGAAAAAAAGGTCACGAGAAGATACTGCCTTTTGTCACAACGTACCATCTGGCAGCACAGGTAGCCTAAGCTCAAGTGATAAACGTCGTGGTAAATGGCGTAATAGCGAAATTATAAGGATTTGTATTGGGAAAATTCACTTCGAGTTTGAGCGTAAAATTAGGAACGATATTTGAATAAAACTGGTTCATCTGAACTTCTTTGTGTGTTTACTTGTGTCTCAGTGAGTGGTTTTGCGGTCGATTCGCGATTCCAGCGATTTTTAGTTCAACTGTTTCAGTCCTCCCTCTGAAAGAGACAGCACTCCGCTCATCGAGCCGATCGGATCCACCGAAGGAAATCGGCGGTAAAATCGCTCCAACGCCTCAAGTCGCCTCGAAATTCTACTTAGACCATAGTCGATGGTTCTGCTTTCCATTCGTTATCTTCATCAGAGTCGCACATTACATTGAGAGAGAATTAAAGGTCGCTAATCTCTGCAAACTTTCCCGTTTTGAGCCATCAGAAACGGCTTTATTCATACTTCGCGTTCATCCGTTCAGTAGCCGTGCGGTTTTGCCGTTCGAACGGCATATATATTAGCCAAGTTAATCCAATGGCAAAATAGATCAAGTCGCTCATCTGTTCACTATCTATAAAGTACATGCAATTAACGAGATATCTCCAAACAAGTCTTCTTCTGCAATAAGCTTTACTCGCAGCACTTCACTTTCCAGTGGAAACTACTAGTTTATCTTGTACAGGATTTTACTGATCCAGATCCGCGCGGCCAAATTTCTTGCCTACCGGTAGGCAAGATATTTGGCCGCGCGATACAAACGTCTGTGAAATTTGCCGACTTGGCGGAGCTATATCTCCATTATTTTAAAAGATATCGCTTTTAAACTCGGCCATTTTACTATTTTTGAGATGCTTTTCCCAGCAGTGTCGATGGATTATTGCTATCAGGCCCATATAAAATTTTGGAAAAACCGTGATAAGGTCTATTCTGAAAACGTCTTGCGATACATGTTTGTAACCGCAAACAGGAAATTGTATTACTTACTCAAACTATCATCACCTGATCACCGGAGTGTCCGTGATAAAGAGATTAAGTTTATATTAATTTGCTCTCTGGGACCGAATTTAGTGTCCGTTGTCCGTATTAGAGAGGGTCCGTATTATAGAGATCTTTTTTAAAGAAAATATGTGCGAATTTTGTCGGGACACAGGAAACTGTCCGTAATAGAGAGGTATCCGTATTAGAGAGGTGTCCGTAAGGAGAGGTTCGACTGTCGATTTTTATCGATTATAGTTTTTCATATTTCGAAATCCAACTCGAAGTCCAACTCGAACTCGAACTCGATATCCAACTTGACGTTTCGGGATTCCCATACTGGGACGTTCATACTTGCATTGCGTGAGAGCTCTAGAATAATTCAGGAAATAACGCTTTTCCACTTATGCTGATAAGCGTTCATGTTTAAAATTCTAAGCCGCCACCGGCGTACTAGAACAAACGCAAATTTTGCTCTGCCATATCGCTCATATTAAAACACAAACTTTCCCGTCCCATTTAACTTTCTTAAAACGTCGCCATTCGTAAAAATACACCGTGAAATTCTCAAACTGCGTTTGCCAAAAAAACGCATTTGACCTATTTTTGGCTTTACGATAAATGATTGAAGCTGATAGGTAACGTGAGATATCGAAACTTAAGAAGAACTTAATGCCTTTGCGGTAACGTAATGTGAGATATGACAAGTTCATGACAAGTTCTGATTTTTTTTGATTTTCTACTCTTAATAGGGTCAGGGCTTGAGAACCCTGGCGGCACACATGCTTATCTTAAATTGTACCCCCCCCCCCCCCCCCCCCCCCCCCCCCCCCCCCCCGCTCTCTCTCTCTCCTCGGCGTTCACATTAAATCACGGACTATGATGGAGCGCGAAAGGCGCAATTTATGTGATTTTGTTTTGCTGGCACCTGTTTGATTTTAGAAAAAAATTGTTTCAGTTCGATGTTATTTTGGGTCGTCTTGTCTTTTTTCAGTGTGGGGGGTGACGGGGGGGAGGGTAAATTTGAATATTCAATTTTTTCAAAGCGTACATACGGGACAAAGATTTTATGTAGAACGGAATAACGTGATATTATTATGAGTGTAAGTGAATGTTTTTTCAGTTGAGGCATCATCGAAATTCAATTACAATGTTCTTTAAAATAAGGAGGACTATATTAAGAAACTCTAAATAGTGCGTGTCATTTAAGTTATGATAAGATTTCGAAACGTGCTAAAGTTTCATCGAGTTTATACTTGTAGCCACTTGTTTGTTATTTTAAGGATAGCTGTGGTGTTGCTTAGTCATGTGTCTATTTGCGCGATAAAAGGGTGTGCCGATTGCGTGAAAGATGAAGGTTCAGCTTGCACATATGGCATGTTATAGTTAGTCAATGGGCTTACTATAATAACGTTTTCGCAATATTTTTTGTCGTAAGAAATTGCAGAATGTGTATATTGTTAAAAGATTTAGGTTTTACCTTATTGTTTTATTTTTTGGTATTCAAGACAGACATTGTTCGTAGTGTTTGAAAAGCACTTTTTTGTGCAGTTGTCGGCGAATTTGTCTTAAAATTAGATTTACAGCTTGACGGAAAAATTAGTGATTACTCTCTTTTGTTTTTGAACTGAAAAGGTGTAAATCGTTTTAAGTAAGAACATTGCGGCATTGCGGAGATACCTTTTATATTTTGATTGATATGTTTGATAAGACAATCCCTAGGTCTGTGTTTTTATATAACGTTTAATTGGTAAGTTGAAAGAAAATGAAGATGAATTAAAGATGGGTTGTCGGAAATCGCTTTTAAATGTAAGGGTTAGCAACATTGACAAATTGTTTAAGATTGCTTTATTAAATGTTGTGTGATGTGCAATATTTTGTTGAAACTTGTTTAGTTGTGGGAGGGCCGAAATATCTACGTATTCCGGTATCGATTAGCGGTATGTCTGTGATGGACTAATTAGCTACTTGTCAATGGTTTTTGAAGGATTAATTTAACGCTGTTGTGTGTTTGTATCGAGATCGATGTGGAATTTTTTGCAAAGCTAAGCGGAGATTGATTTTTGGTATGTGGAGGGTTTAAAAAGAAATGGCTGCATAAGGTAATTATGAATGGGCTATTTGCGAATATATACTATTTGTCTGTTTTTTATTTTCAAGTCGAGAGTTTTGTATTTCCGGTGTCATCTGTTTGCTAACTGCCATGTAACTATTAGGGATTAAATGGATCCTTTTAAGTTTAAGAAATGAATTGGTTTGTATTTGATTGCTATTTGAAGTTAATTCTTGTAAAAAGTGTTCATATTTTTTGGTTTTAGGAGTGGAGAGTACGTTTCGAATGAAATTGCATCTTTTTTTTTTTAATATGTGCAGATTTTGTGTCTAAGGCGGTACGTTGATGGGGTGTTAATTTTGTAAAGTTGTAGGGGTATCGGTGTGACAAAGTTATTTCGTAAATTAAAGAAGGAAGGTTCTTCTTATGAAAAATTTTAAAGGTATAATTATATATCAGTTGTTGTGTGACAATGATTGTGATAAAACATTTCATAATATGGGAGTGTTTTGTTTCGAAGGAATTTAAGGAATCTCAATAGATTGATGTTTACTAGAAAATGTATGGTTTTAGAAAATCGCTAATTTTGTTGAGGTTACAGTTTGTCTTTTGTTGTATAATATTGTGTGATGTTGTAAATTGTTTAACAGTGGCTTTTAAAGCCAGACGGGTAGGGTTGATGGAAAATTAAGAGATGTCTGCATTTTCTTTGCTAGAGGGATATTTGGAAGCGGTTCAGCTAAGATGGTGTTCACTAACAAGGGCGATCTGTTGTGTTATAGACAAAATCTCTCTTGAAAAAAATCTACACGCTGAAATCGCTTATAAAATGCGCCGTGTCTAAATACCCGGCAGCCGGGAACGGTCTTAAATAGACTAAATGCCCGGCAAACAGAAATTTTCACAAAATTTTCAATGAATGGCTCTTTCAAACCTTTTGAGAGTATTCGATGTTCGTTTAGAAATGTCAAGCGCTTCCAAAAATTATTTTGCTTTTCCAGTTGACGAAATATCCAAGCTTGGGCATACCATAAGATCGCTATGTTCTCGACACTTAGAAAATTTCTGCTGAGACTCGCAGTCAGAAATTTTCACAGAATTTCGACTGAACGTCTCACTCAAACCTCTTTAGTAAAGTTCGTTTAGAATTACCAAGCGATTCCCAAAATAATTTCGATTTTCCAGTTGACGAAATATTCAAGCTTCGGTATACTATAAGATCGCTATGTTTACGACACTAAGAACATTTCTGCAGACTACCTGGCACGGTCTGAAATAGACTAAATGCCCGGCAGTGAGAAATTTTCATAGAATTTTCACTGAAAGGCTCTTTCAAACCTTTTTAGAGCATTCGATGTTCGTTTAGAAATGTCAAGCTTGGATATTTCGTCAAATGGAAAAGCAAAATAATTTTTGGAATCGCTTGACATTTCTCAACGAACATCAAATACTCTCAAAAGGTTTGAAAGAGCCATTCAGTGAAAATTTTGTGAAAGTTTCTGACTGCCGGGCATTTGGTCTATTTGAGACCGTGCCCGGCTGCCGGGCATTTAGACACGGCGAAAAATTCTTCTTAAAATGCTTGCTTGATAAACTTTGTTAACAAAATCAGCAAAATTATTACGTCTTTTGCGTACTATTGCATAATCAAACCGTAATGCATACTCTTGCGTAATCAAACCGAAACATTTTTAGTTAGCTGAATAGGCAAAATCTCACCTCTCTTGCATACTATTGCATAATCATGACACCTCAACATTGTTGTTTCTGTGGTTTAGATAAGAAACATGTACAATCTGTCAGGCGATGAGGTCAGCTCTAAAACAGTTGAAAAACAACTCTGCTATAAACCTCAAAAAGCGGACAAAGAAATTTCTAAAGCATAAGACGCAAAGAGCGTAGAACGTCTCCGACACATCCACACAGGAAACAAAAAGCATAAAACGCAAACAGCGTAGAACGTCTAGGACACATAAACTTAAAAACAAATTTGAAAGATTGATACCTAACGTGAGATATCGAAACTTAATAAGAACTGTAATACCTTTGTGGTGAGGTAACGTAAGACATGACAAGTTCATGACATTTCAATACCCTAGGGAAATTAACAATAGGACCGGGGGTGTTCTAGGACCGGGGGTGTTCCTCAAAAATTTTAGTGACGGTATGTGACGCCCTTCTTGAAATCCTAACCGCTTTAACCAACCATATCCTCAATGCCCTAATATAGCTTCTATAAAGAAGAAACCCCCCCCGGACAAAAGTCCACAAAATTTTGTTAACAACTTTTGT
The DNA here is from genome assembly GCA_022457155.1 of Cladopsammia gracilis. NCBI lineage: Eukaryota > Metazoa > Cnidaria > Anthozoa > Scleractinia > Dendrophylliidae > Cladopsammia > Cladopsammia gracilis. Next base: position 634,808 of record JAJGOT010000451.1, on the reverse strand, counting down.
CCCTTTTTTCGACTGACTCCGCTTACTTGTAACTCTAAAATTTTCTTTCCACCAGTGATCGAGTGCATTGTTATTTAGAAGTTGCTGAAACCAATTCTGTGGTCGTGGAAATACCCAAGCCCTCCTTGGCGACGAGCAAGTTCGTGGCGAGCTCCTAAATGTAAATAAAACGCCGACAAACCTTGAAGATAGCGTAGTTGAAGGCGTCTTCTTCGGTGTCTTCTCGCAAAAAAAAAAATGCCGGATTGTTATATTTATCAAATGATAAGCAGGAGAATGACTGAAATTAAACTTACAAGATCTCGATTCGTGTCATCCATGTCGATCTGTACGTTTTCGCGCGTAAACTGCAGTGTCAGTGAACTCATATCTTATTATATTTTACCCTGGGGAGTCTTTTACTGTGTAACCGCATCCCCAAGGGTAAGATGAAACCTGAGATAAACCGAACCCAAGCCATTAACCCTTGGGAAGGCCCCAAACCCAAGGTATGTGTAACCACAACTCAATAGAAAAAAACGCAAAGTTCATGCTATTTTGCTCTGCCATACCGCTCATATTAACACACAAACTTTCCTGTCCCATTTAACTTTCTTATAACCTCTCCATTAGTAAAATACACCGTGAAATTCTCAAACTACGTTTCCCAAGAAAACGCATTTAACCTATTTTTACCCTTTTAAAGTAGCTATAATGGCTTTACGACAAATGATTGAAACTGATAGGTAACGTGAGATATCGAAATTTAAGAAGGACTAATACCTTTGCGGTAACGTAATGTGAGATATGACAAGTTCATCACAAGTTCTGACATCCCAATACTCTAGGGAAATTAACAATAGGTCCGGGGGTGCTCCCCAAACATTTTAGTGGCAGTATGTGACGCCCTTCTTGAAATCCTAACCGCTTTAACCAACCATATCCTCAATGCCCTAATATAGCTTCTATAAAGAAGGAACAAGAAACCCCCCCGGACAAAAGTCCACAAAATTTTGTTAACAACTTTTGTCCCTTTTTTAGTACTCGACTTCGAAATCTCGCTTAATGCGCAAGCGCATTAACGAGATAAAAAATCTTAATAAATAAAAATTTAAAAAAAAAAATCTGCGGCTCGTATTTCAGTCTCACTCTCTCCTCTCCTATTCTCTCTATTCCTCTCTCACATATTACCTCACTGTCTTCACTGTCTGTTTATCATTACATCTTACCTTTTTTTTTTCGGTGTCAGCTCCAACTGGATTCGAACCTGCGTCCCTGCAAATCGTCGACTTACCTTTCCAGCCTCTTAACCACTTGACCACGGAAGATTGCGTTGAAAAATTCGGTTTGAAATTGCGCTTTAACAATTCTTTTAGGTCCCAGACTCCTCTCTTTGGACAAAAAGTAATTATCAATTCACACATGCGCAATGTACTCCAAATCAGACTTAGCCACGTTGAATGAAAGCGGATCGATGATGGAGTGTGTATCACGAGAAATATTCTATGAGAAATTAGAAGAATTGAAGCAAAAACAGAAAAGAAATACATCGCAAGTAACTATGTTTATCGAAGATGAATTTTACAATGAAGCAATGAAATACTTAAAACTTCAAGCCGAAAAATCCAGCAGCGATGCGAGCGTGACAGAAGGGAAGCTTACACAACCGCAGACGAAAACATTGCAAAGAAAGCAATGGGCATATCACGAAGGAAAACTGCAAACCTCTGACAGAAAAACTGTGATACCAAAAAGTAAACTCTACGATACTCTGCTTTTGGCACACAGACGAACAGCACATAGAGGCCGTCAAATCACAAGTAAATGGGTAAACGACAACTATTCGGAAGTAAGCGTGCGAGTTGTAAACTTGTTTGTAAGTTTGTGCCCATTGCACGAATAGCAAAAGACAATTACCAGCCATGTTAAACTTGTGACCAAGCCCCTAGAATCACCTGCTTTCCTCTCTTTAATCGAAATAGACTTAATGGACTTCCGAAAATGTCAGTGCACCTGCCGAAAACCTCACTGCTGGGCCATGAACATTATCGACCACCATACAAAGTTTATTACAGTCATGCCGTTACATGATAAAACTGCTGACGAAGTGTTAACAAATTTAAGCAGTTATTGTTATACTTATGGTTTCCCAAAGAAGATTATATCAGACAATGGAAAAGAGTTCCGAAATAAAAAATTGGAACAATTCTGTGATGCAAACGGAATTACGTTAGCGCACGGAGCACCGAGAACACCGACAACACAAGGTTTGACAGAAAGAAGCAACAGATCGTGGAAACAAGACATGAGGGCAGTCATAATGGACACTGCAGACAAGGATGTTAAAAGATGGTGTCAGTACACAAAACAAGCAGCATACACAAGAAACATATCATATCATAGGGCAATTAAATTATCTCCTTATCAAGCTGTATTTGGAATAAAACCACATAGAGAGATAATTGTAGAAACTACAGAACAACAGTCGGAAAAAGAGATGGAGGAAAAACCAAATGATGATGACAGCATATCAACAACAGACCAGGCAGAAGACATGGAAATGCCACGGAAAAAGCAAAAAATCTTAGAAAATCAGAGGAAATACAACAATGACATGATTCAATAAACAAAACGAAAACAAGAACGAAAAAAACCAAAATTTAAGATATCAGACATGGTGTCAATCAAAATAGAAAAAGTAGACAAGACCAACCCCTTTCACCCCAATATGCTCTTAGGTAAAATCATAGAAATTGAAGATAGTGGTTATGTAAGAATAGTAACAGAGCATGGCAAAGTCAGCACTTTGATCTCATCATCACGACTTTGTCCGTGCACTGCCACTAATGTGAAACTCGATTTCTTAACAGAAATATCTTTCACAGCAGCTTGTAAAAAAGCAAGCAGACTCTAATAAATATGGAAGGACAAGAGAAACAATCTCTACTTGAAACATTTTATTTACAAATGTAGCTGTAGTACAATTAGTTGTCACATCAAGTGAAATATTATATCATTAGAAAAAAGTAAAAAACATGCAGATTGAAACCAAATAAAATAGCCGTAACCCTAACCTTACTTAAGAGCTAACCTTTTGAAGCAAATGCTTAACCCTAATCACTAAACCAGTGTAATTTACAAGTGTAGCCATTGTTTGAAAGGTTGGAAGTGTAAAAGTTTTATTAAATTGATCCCAGTTGAATAAAATTATAGTGGATGAAATATTCTGTACTGGATCAATTATTTCGTACCGGTTTAAAAGAAATTGTACCAGTACAAATATAAATTGTACCATGAGTAAAATTGAACTACAACACATACATGACTTAAATGAGACAATTTATCTTGATCCAAAACCAACCTTCAAAACAATTTTTTTCATTTCTTCATCAGGGCTCTGAAACTCACGGATCAAGATCAACATGACTTCTTTGGTGTAGTAGTTGGCGTATTCTGCATCCATGAGAGGGATAAGGTATCCAATGGCCTTGAGAAAGGCAGCAAGCCCCTGAAATAAAACAGTTTGAACATCAAGCACTTGCTTAACACTATTGAAGTCAAGTTTTATTTTAATTGCACCTTTAAAGAACAGGCAAACTCTAATGTTCACATGTTTGCATTTTAGGATGACTAAATCATAATTACAACAACAACATAACATTTCCTGGAGACAGGAAAATAGGCCCCACCCCCTGAGCAGTTTTGGTGCAAACTTCGGTTATTAGCACTCTTTGCATGGTGGCTAAACAAATTAACGATCAAACTCAACAAACACACTGGAAAATTGGACACTGTGAACCAAATGTGTGGTTGTGTTAAATTAACATAAAATCCTAAAATAAAAAAGTATGTTTTTGAGGATAACGGGGTTTGATCACAATCTCACCTTTCCTCTGTGCTGCCTGATACCTTTCCACAGTGGCTTCAGGACACTGTCAAAAGACTCAATACCATAGGGTGTAGCAGCCTCAGCAAGAGCGGCCAAGGCAAGAGCAGTGATGGTTCGCACCTTCTGTTGTTCATCAACCAAGCCTAACAAAGAAACCAGAAAAATATGCTAGGGATGGATACAATTACTGTGTGTGACTAAAGTTCACAGAACAAAGCATCATTACTACCCCTTGCACATGGCAGCTGTATTCCTATTATGTTCTACTGTAAGATCTTGATTTGCACTGCATGTAGGTTTTCTTGCTTGCTAGTAGTTCCTATGCCTAGCCTAGCCTAGCCTAGCCTAGCCTAGCCTAGCCTAGCCTAGCCTAGCCTAGCCTTAAGAAATGCTGGCTTTGTCATGTGACAAATGCATGACATAACTAACAGGAAATGTGAGCTTTGTCAATATGAGAAAATATGAGGTTAGCTTTAAAAAGGAGAATTTACTGGGAACGTTGAGAAGTTTCTATTTTGTCAAAGTTAAGTGTCCTGATGAGGGTCTCACCCCTCAGCTGTTTTTTTCCCAACACATTTATAGAAATTTAGGGCTACTAAAAAATAAAACTCTGAAATTTACTACCATGTTGTTAATTTTGTATCCTGTGTTTATTTTGGTGATTTGCAACTCAATGTACAGAAATAATTGTTGTTTACCAAAACTTTGCAAAGTTTCCAGCTTAGGGCAGCACTTCACTTCCAATATGGAAGCACCAGTTCTATAAGCAAACCGGTGAGAAGTACATACACGAAATAAATATTTTCTTGTCCAGCACAACCAAACTTTGGTACTGTAATTATTTTACAACACCTACATCTGATGCTTGATTTGGCCTGGTATGCTCTATTGTAACAGCAGTGTGATGTTATTTTACTTGATTTGGCCGGGTATGCTCTATTGTACATGTAACAGCAGTGTGATCTTATTTTACACTTTGTAATACTCTTACCATGTTCAATAATCTCCACCAAGTTCCTCAAGTGTGGCAAGATAGCACAGCCCATCAAAATGGCAATCTGCTGAACAATTTTGATTCCTGTGTGACGCGCTTGCCATGATTTCTTGCTGCGGCATACAGCCTTCAAGAATGGCAGCAAAGAAGGAATGCCCAGGGCAGAGGCTACAACAGCAAATGCTCTGCAATCAACAATACAAACACAACAATAAGTTTAAAAGGAGACATTCACCCCAGCAATCAAACCAAACATGTTGATTCATAAAATCTTTGTTGCAAGGCAAGATTAATTAGTAGTGGTCAGAGTAGAAGACTATAGGCGTGCTATTATTAACAGAAAAGTTTTCACAAAGCTTAAAGTAAAAAAACAAATTCACTGTGTACCTTGCAGTAGTGTTACGGACGTACTCATCAATATTGTCAATATCAGGTCTCATGGTCGAGATCATTGTTGCCAAACCAGCAGCCTGAGGAAAGTGACATAAAAAATTACAAATTACAACAAAATTAAATGAATGGCAAATGTATGACACTGAGGATCATGGTTACATCCTGGGTTTTGTTACATCCTCAGTGGTTCTGTTAAACAGATGGCCCATACCACCAAAGAGATATTGATGTTTTGATTCATAAAACAATTGTCACAAATGAAACTATAAGAAATGCATGAAGTTCACAGAGGAGATTTGCACATGTAAGTTGACGAAGGATGAGCAAATACTAACCTTGGCCAAGTTGGAAATGATTTCACGTCCTTCCACTCTTGCATAGTAATCTTCATCAATCAACAAAGGTTCAATAACCACAAGGATCTGAAAGAAGGAATAGTCAGTAAAGTAATTCAAGCTAAGAAAGATCAATTCTATAGTATAAAGCAACAAGATGGCTACATTACTGAAAGTATACTGTAGCAATAAAAAACAAGGACTGTTATATCCCCTTGATAAGATGCAAATTTCATCAAATTATTCCCCAATATTTTGTCAGGATTTCATCATATAATTATACTATTGAAACTTATAAATACACTTGGGGAAAGAAAGGTGTTGTAGGGAGAAGTGTCTAATAAAATGTTGTAAACTTAGAGCTTACCTTATGAACAAATGGACGAACAAGATCATCAAGCTTGTACAAGATTCTGTCAATGACTTTTACCAACAAGTGACGTTCCTAGGAGAAAGAATATTTATACTGGCGATAAAACAAACAGAAATGCATGCTCTGATTACATCCAAACCATTAAATGAAAGAACCCTGGAGAAAATACAACAGTACTGTTAGAAATGTATTGCACCACCAATCTCACTGATACCAGGCCTGGGCAGGCGATACTGTGTTCACAATTCTAATGGTGTTTGTCATTTTGTTCATTAAGCATTAGCGACAATGGTTTGGATGATGCACTTTTTCTCTTATTTTTAGTTTTATCAGTTGACATAAAAACACTTCGTATTTTTTACCCTTCCAAGAGTTCAGCTAATTAACTGAACTTTTACAAGTGGAATTATGTACTGGATAATTTCTGTTAATGGTATGGAACCTAGAAATATTGAGTGTATGTTACATATTTTTAATATCACTTTAAAAAAAAACAGAAGACATGTTTGCATCAATGCACACCGAAGTTTGTTTAAAAGTACTCTACTAGTGCATTAATAAGTGTCTAGCAACAGAAGGCTAGGAAGGAAATGGATTGTTTGGCTTTGGCTTGTGTCGTGGAAAACGAGCGCAAGACTGATTATGGTATAATTTTATTTTTAAGAACTCACTAATAGACTATTTTGCTAATGTTGTGTTCCCAGTGCATCTTGGGTAGTTCTAGTCCTTTGTGGGGGCAAATGGCCAAAATTAAAATTTCAAATTACCTGCCAAACTGGTCGTTTGCCCCCACAAAGGACTGGAACTACCCAAGATGTACTGGGAACACAACATTAGCAAAATAGACTATTCACTATACTTTCATGTTAATGCTTTCAGAGCACATACATAATTTATTTGAGATTGAGCACTTAAGGTTACCGTGTACCTTTGGGGTTGTCTCCAGTATAACAGCTCTAGCGTCTTAAGATTACGCTTAATATACCTAAACCCAGACATCAAATTAAAGCTTATAGAGCTGGCTATCTAAATATGGAAATCATTTAGTAATAAAATGAATTGTCAAATTGTTTATGACGTCTAAATTTGAACATCTTTGTACCTCTTTAAAGTGTCCCCTACAAGCGAAAAATTAACTTTGAGAAAACAGCGCTTAGAAAAATATATCGCTTCAAAAACAAACTCCATTCAATACGTTATACTGTCATTTCTCCGTCAATTTTCACTATTTTTCGATAATTTTTTTTGGATGAAAGTTCATTCTGTAAACTTTATTTTGACGCCCCCCAAAAAATTCAATAAAATGGTCGATCTGAAGGTACTCTGTAACTTTAATTTTCATTTTAGCACAGTTAGTTTTAATCCCAATTCTCATCACATAGCTCCTTTAACATAAAAAAAATTGGATGATCACTGAATTACTTACTTGATCTTCCAGTGTTGGCGACATTAAGAGTGGAAGAATTTGGTTAAACAGTGGTCCAGCACCAAACTCACGAGCCTTGTCTGTGATCTGCCGCAGAGCTGCCTTCCGCATGGGTGGAGTACCATTTTTGATTTTAAGCAGCAGTTTCATGATCTTTCTCTCCTTCAGTTCCTCAGGGCTTAAAGTGCTTTCGTCGACATCCACCTATAAAATCAGGCACAATGTTAATTAAGGTGGCTCAACAGAGTTTTCCATCAACTGTGCCTTATTTACCAAAGTGTTAATCCCTGGATGCCCAAAAATTAGCAAGATGTAAGTTAAAAGTTTGTTTTATCTTTAATGAAAAATAAGCTACTGCCTTCCAGTATTGTTGTGGTCAACTTACCAATAGCTTGTCAAAGTATTGTACATCATCAGGTTTTAAATATGGCAGATTACCAGGAGGCTGATCTTCAACAAGCTTAGCTGATCTGTCTTCTTGCTGCAATTAAAGTCAATAATACACAGTGAGATTAGCAGATCATCATAGGAGAATACACAACAACAACAACAACAACAACAACAAAATAATAGTTGCCCAACAGGCGCATGTGACTACTGCTAAGACGTGAAAGGTGAAAAATGCAAAATGTAGAATCGTCCTATATCTGTGGATAACAATCGGAGCAAATGTTTAAAATGATGATGAATCTTGGTGATTAACCTCCAAAGAGGCTCAATTATCCATCAGAGTCAAGATTTAAGTCCGTTTTCCTCATAAGGGGCTTTTTGAAAATACTGACCTGAAAGCTGAAAATTACTCAGGCAACCTTTTGAAATAACTGAAAAACGATTAATTTTTTGTTTGGAGGACGATTTTCCTTTTCTGTTATGAAAGTGACGAAGGAAAGAATGAAACTCCACTGCGCTATAATTTGTTATGCGTAAAATCATGCGGAGCTTCAAGGCATCAAGTTTCACTTAGCATAATGAAAGAGGTCAAAGAGGTCACGTACACATTTTTCCCAAAATAAAGTATCTTTCTTGTTCAAGAGTTTGAATGATTTTGACATTTATTCGATTTCCATATATAAAAATTCAAAATAAGTTAAAACGGAGCAAATTAGGTCTAAGTTTTTTAATATTTTGAAGATAACTTTAAAGAGATCGAATAGGCAGCCAAGGTTTTTGTTGCCATCGGTTACTATTGGCAAATCATAAAAAAAAAAAAGTGTGACCTGATTTGGGAAAACGTACACTAACGGATATCCGTTAAACGGCTTGGAAAACGTACGCAAAACGGATAGCAAACGGCCATGAAAAGCGTTAAAACGATTTCCCAAACCGTTCAAACGGACGAGCAAATTTATCAAACGGATTGGCAATAGCGTTAAAACGGTTTCACAAACCGTTTGAACGGCTGGGTAAAACTTCAAAACGGATAGGCATAAACGTTTAACGGTTCATCAAAACGTTCAAACGGATTTAAAACTTTCATTTAACGGATAGCCATTCAGATTAATGCAGTGGCTATTCGTACGGCACCCGTACGCGGACTTCAATTTGTTATTCGTACGGGAGTCCAAAACTTTCGTCAATTTTCGATATTCTTCACTTTTATTGATCCACAACATTAAATGTTCGTTTAAGCCCGGTTTCCATATGATCGCTACGATCGCTACGATCGTTGCGATCGCTGAAAAAAATAGTTCAGCGATCGCAGCGATTGATGGTTTCCATATGATCGCTGCGATCGCTACGATCGCTGAGAAAGTAAATGAAGATCGAGGGGACCTGGGTCTGACAATATCGTTTCGCCTCATTCTTGAAATTCAACACAGCGGCTGTGAATTGTTTTTAAAATTTGATATAAAGACAGTCGTATCTTTGCACTTCTTCCATAAAAAGTGCCAAATCACACCCTTTGAGTGGGCGTACGCAGTGCATCTTGGTATTTTTGCTGTCGCTGCGATCGCTGCGATCGCTGGAGAGTGGTTTCCATATGATCGCTACGATCGCTACGATCGCTGACATAGAATCACAGCGATCGCAGCGATCGTTGTTGCTGCGATCGCTGTGATCGCTATGATCGCTGGAGAGTGGTTTCCATATGATCGCTACGATCGCTGAACTTTTTTTTCAGCGATCGCAGCGATCGCAGCAATCGTAGCGATCATATGGAAACCGGGCTTTAGTGTTACGAAGCGCTTCTGGTAAGCGATGTTGATTTGGCTCAGACTAATATGCCGAGTCTCTGTATACTACGCGAGCGACTCATTTCGTGACACTTAGAATTTTTTTCGCATCAAAGAATACTCCTGTACGACCAACTTCGATTTGCTATTCGTATGGGAGTCCAAAACTTTCGTCAATTTTCAATATTCTTCACTTTTATTGATCCACAACATTAAATGTCTGTTTACTGTTACGAAGCGCTTCTGGTAAGCGATGTTGATTTGGCTCAGACTAATTTGCCGAGTCTCTGTGCTGTATACTACGTGAGCGACTCATTTCGTGATACTTGAAAATTTTTCGCGTCAAATACTCCCGTATGGCCAACTTCGATTTGCTATTCGTACGGGAGTCCGAAACGTTCGTCAATTTTATATGTTATTCTTCACTTTGCCGATCCATAATATTGTACGTTTGTTTAGATTCACGAAGCGCTTCTTGTGAGCGATGTTTATACATCTACGCGAAGGAATCTAGTGATACCGCCATGTACTGCCGCCGAACTTGTTATTGTTATTTCATTACGCGAGTCTACTTTACGCTTGCGGACAAACAACTTAATTCCGTAAGCGAGTCATAGTTTATATTATATCAGCGCAAACGTTTAGGTTGTTGAACAAGCTTTGAATCTTTGACATTAAATGAAGCAAACTGCTATTTAAATAGCATCTAAAAACAAAATCAATGTGTCACAATTATTGCCGTTCGTTCTAATCACGCTGTCTTTCAGACAGTTATGCAAACGAACAAGCAAATCGTTTTTCAAAAGCACTGCCACGACAATAATTACTACAAACGCGCCCTTCTGTCAAATTGATTGATACAGCGTGGCTGTTGTTGCGTTACCTGTCATGATGTTTCGTAACTCGTATGCAAATGTAGACGGCAAGGAGTCGCAGTCATGCTTCAATGCTTGTTTTGCTCTTCAAGTTATTAATTTTTTGTTATTCAGTCGTTTTAACATAGTCTGCGGGAAGCGTTGCAGACGGAAAATTTACCGCGGCAAATTTTCCGTCTGCCACGCAGGCATGAATTTTTGTCTTCTTGTGTTCGGCTATGGTTCAAAACTTTACGTGAGCTGTTCAGCCGTTCCTGGCCATCAAAGTTTTCGCTTTTTTTTTCTCAATTCAAAGACACTTTGACAAGCTTTTATAATGCTAGTATGCGAATTTGAATCGATTCACTATGATACAAACTAAAGGGTCGATTATTCGGCATCAAAAAAGTTGTAAACAAGAGAGCTTATTACCAGTCATGTCAATAAATCAGTCGATTGATGATAGACTATGCTGCGTAATTATAATTCAAACATGTTTTGTGAAGCTGTTGTTTTACGTTGAATCGCAACTCAATCGATTCCACGAGAGCGCATGCAGTTCTTGCCGTTTTAACGGATTGATTTTGCCATTCTAAACGGATGGCTATTAAACGGAGGATTGGATCAGTCTATTAAATGGAAGACTATTGCCGTTAAAACAGATGGCGTATCCGTTCGAACGGACTAGTGTTACCGTTAAAACGGTTTGTTAAATTTGTCAAACAGATTAAAAAACAGATTAAACGCTTCTTTAAACCGGATAGCAAACACTTTCAAGCCGTTAAACGGATATCCGTTAGTGTACGTTTTCCCAAATCAGGTCACAAGTGTTTGTGAGAGACTGCAAGATGGATAATTGGCTCCGAAGTATATTCTATTGTTACTTACATTCGGAAAACTGACATGATAGCAATAGTGACTGCTGCGTAGGTGCAGTAGTAAGGTATAAGGTATAATTTATTTATTGTCAGGTACACGGGGAGTGTTTGCCCAATCTCCCAAGCCAGAGGCTCATGATAAAAGTGACTGACTATAAAATACATTTACAAAGTCTAAAACTCTTTGTTAATTATTACCTGGATGTAGAATCCACTGCCTCCTATTGGAGTGGGTGTGGCTGTCAGCTTACGTGTTGGAGTTCTGATTGGTTGATAACCTGGTGGTGGGTCAAGAATCTAAAAAAATTGAGTAAACAAAACATGAGAAACAGACCTGTAAGAATACTCAGCCCAGTTAAGGTGGATAATAGATCAGAAATGGGATGTTGTATTTTTTAAGTTAATAACCAAAATCATATCATGCCTAATCTGAAGGATTCACACAATGAGATTAACAGATTACTACAATACTGTTATTAGGATAAGGCCTACCCACTGAATTTTGCAAAAATGCAACATCATTCATGGAAGAATTAATATAAAAGTTAATCTACAACTGCAGTAAAAACAAGTACGTTAAACCAGAAGGGATAACCAAATAAAATAATTTACAGCACTGTATATAGGAATCAAACTTATCCATGAAGGGGAATCAGACAAAATATAAAACATCAACCTCAAAATACAACGGATCCAAAAGATTCTAAGAAAACTTATCATGAAGAGGGCTCAGATGCAAAGTATTCTTAGCCTGTTCCAGGCTCTCAGATAGTGGGGCGAGTGAAAAAGTTGCAGCGAGCAAAGAAAAAACAAGTTGGGACTGAGGGATGGAGGGGCGGGGACTGGGGAGAGGGAAGAGGAAGGAGAGCCTGTGAGACTTTTTTTAACGACCCTCTTCCGCCCACTTTTGCCGCATACTTAGATAATTGGATTTCGGCTGTCGAGATGTCCATCTGTCAATTTCCTGAGACCGTTATCGGATTTCTCGCGCGAGGAGTTTGCACAAACCCCGTCCGTGAACATGTTATGTTATGTCTTCCCGCACTCTGAAAACAGTTTCTTTGAATCTTGAAGTCCATCTTTCATAGCGCTGCAGATTTTGCAAGAAAAACGTAACATGTACCTGAAGAAAGGTTCCTCGCGTTTCGTTATTAAGTGTCACCAAACGCAAAGATTTAGCGGTTTTTACTAGGGTCGAGAGTTTGGTCGATGTTGTCGCTTTACTTGGCCACAGGGTTACAAGGCACGATTTTTAATGCGACCTTACTTCTCGGAAATCCCGGAGATATTCTTTCAAAACAGCACATAACTCGAGTCCTCGAAATCGCGCGCGAGAACCCGCCGTGTTCGACATAATGAATGGCGCAGATCACGCGCTTTGCGGGTGTTGACGGTAGCTGTCAAAATTGACCAATCAGAGGGTATACCAGGAGCTGGTATACCAGAAGCGGTCCGTTAAAGAAAGTCTTACAGGCTCTCCTTCCCCCCCCCCTTCCAAAGTATTATAGAAAAACTTATCATGAGGAGGGCTCAGATCCAAAGCATTCTAGGAAAACTTATCATGAAGGGGGCTCAGATCCAAAGTACTCTAGGAAAACTTATCATGAAGGGGGCTCAGATCCAAAGTATTCCAGGAAAACTTATCATCAAGGGGGATCAGTTCCAAAGTATTCTAGAAAAACTTATCATGAAGGGGGATCAGATCCAAAGCATTCTAGAAAAACTTTCATGAAGGGGGCTCAGTTCCAAAGTATTCTAGGAAAACTTATCATGAACGGGGCTCAGATCCAAAGCATTCTAAGAAAACTTATCATGAAGGGGGCTCAGATCCAAAGCATTTTTGGAAAACGTATGATGAAGGGGGCTCAGATCAAAAGAATTCTGGGAAAACTTATCATGAAGGGGGCTCACATCCAAAGTATTTTTGGAAAACGTATCATGAAGGGGGCTCAGATCCAAAGTATTTTTGGAAAACTTATCATGAAGGGGGCTCACATCCAAAGTTCTTTTGGAAAACCTATCATGAAGGGGGCTCAGATCCAAAGTATTCTAGGAAAACTTATCCATGAAGGGTGCTCAGATCCAAAGTATTCTAGGAAAACTTATCCACGAAGGGGGCTCAGATCCAAAGCATTCTAAAAAACTTTCAAGTCGAAGCTTCAACCTTGTATCCTTCCTTGGGGAAAAATGAATCCAGTTCCTCATCAGAAAGGTATCTGTTTCGTTCGTCAATTTCCCTTTCCCAGCGATATGCCTGCATTTGTTCTGGTGTCATAGCCATCTGTCCTGGGGTAGGTGTCTGCATTTGCATAGCAGCAGATCCAGCAGGGGTTACTCCACTGGTGCCAATCATAGGAGTAGTACCACCCATTTGACTGGCAGGTGTTTCATCCCATCTGGACCGCCGCTTACTGCCTGGAGTGGGTGTGGCACCAGGCGTCTCAGCACCAGTGCGATCTGTTCTTGGTGTTTCTGCCCAGCCTGGGGTCGCATGGCCTGGAGTCTCACCTGTATTGAATCACCAAACCCAGTTTAAATTATCATTAAAACTCTGTAATATTACAACAAGTTCCCATTAGCGACCATTTCCGTAACCGACCAGGAACAACTTTGGGATTTACGAACTGGGCTAAGCTGTTTCTAAGCTCTTGTAGGCAGCCACCTCTGAGAGACTTACAACTGCAAGGTCCAAATTTGTTCCTTTTTAAACACTAATTGGTTGAAAGACAGTCGAAAAAATGAAAAAAAAAATTTACTCTTTCAATACGTGCCTTAAACACTGTATACATAATCCCTTTGACATGTTTCAGCACCTAATTTAAAATCACCAACACAAGCACCCTCCCAGTATTAGTTCTCACTAGTTGGGAGTACACATTCTAAGTTTCAAGCTCCTGTATGCATCCAACTTCTGTCTTTTTTGGTGACTGGTCGCTAATGAAAATTCAATTTTTAAAGCAATCAGCTCTAGTTATGACCAAGTTTCAAAATCCCAAAGTGGTCACTTTGTGAAAGCTTCAACTGTAAATATCAGCTGTTACACTATAATACCCCCTGAATATCACCTGCTATATATACTAATTTATAATTCAACACATTGATACACTGCCCAAATATGGTAAAAAAGTTATCGATAGATGTTATGTCTACATGGCGTATAACCAGCGATGGCGGTAAATTTCGCATTTTGAAGGAAAGTGAAAATGACTGCTGCCTGCAATTTCGTGTTTTTTCGCGAAAAAGTGCGTGAACTATTAGTTAAAAAAGGGAAAAGAAAGAAAAAAAGAGAAGAAAAGAAAAGAGAAAAATACTGTTCACATGATTGGACAAAAAAGGCGCGAAATTTTCGCGTTGTCGCGGTCGCAGTGCAGTGTTTCTTGGCGTAGCTGAATGAAAACTGGTTCAAAGTTTAACCGCTCGACAAGAAGTGAATGAAGGAGCACAATTTTCGTGAAATTCCTTTGGTAATCACCTCTGGAATATGATATAGACTTGATGTTTCCTCAGAAAAGTTTCTGATCTCGTCATTACGGCTGTGGGAGCTAAAAAAACGAGCATTCCAAGTTTGTAAACAACATTGATCGACTCAGCTCGTACTTCGATGTTTTAAAATTTGGTGCTATAAAAAGCCAAATCAACTACAGGTACGATGTTTTAACTGTTTCTTGTATCCTTTAGCTGTGAATTTTTGTAAGCTTACTGTCCACGCTGTAGTTCTTTCCGACTTTTTGCCGCTATGTTTAGGTCCGTAGCTGTGTGTTTGTTCAATTTGTTTTGATTCTGAATTGAACTTTTTAAGATACGAAACACTTGTAACTAAGACATTCTATGCCATTTTACTGTGTTTTAATTCTTGTAGTCACTACTCTGTTCCGTTCTTTGAACAGACGAAAGCATTTCGTAGAAACTGTCAACTGATTGTGTACGATAAATTAATTTTAGCTTGGCAAAAGTTTCGGCATTCACTGTTTGTTGTTTAAGAAATGGTGCGAGGTAAAATATTGTAGTTAGCCTTTTTACTTAATGAAAGGTTGTATATCTCAATGATTTTTTTCTCGAAACTGTGATTTGTTATCAATGTGTTGAATTATAAAATAGTTATAGTGTTCAAGCTTGCACAATATTGACAAAGGCGCCACTTTCATTCATGAACTGTGTGATGTTGCAAGTTTCGCGCGGTAAAACATCTGTAAGCTTTTTTTTAAATAAAAGGCTTGTCTGCGATATTTTTTCTTCAAACTATGCTTTGTTATCAATGTGTTGAATTATAAAACTATTATAGTGCTCAAGCTTGCGTGATATCGCCTAATTTTAGCCGACTCGGCCTACGGCCTTGTCGGCTAAGTATTAGGTGATATCACGCGCGCTTTCGCGCTATAATAGTTAAATATATAGGTAGGCTGAGCCTAACAGCAGAGCTTTCTGAACAGAAAGCTGATGATAAGCTTAACTAAAGTGAACGGTCAGAAGCACAAGAATTAAGATTGACGACTGGGCTATTTTTCAATTTCAGCAATTCTCATAAACAGTATTACACTACCATCAGCACAGTACATTTAGACTGTACAGTCAATCAATCTTTGGAAGTCAGAACTGAAGAAGCGGAGTTTTAAAGAATGTCCAAGCAGCCAAGGGAATTAAAGGTAAAACAAATTATATTGAATATCAGCTGCTATATGATAATACCCTGAATATCAGCTGTTATACTATAATACACCCTGCAATCTTGAGCAAACAAACCTCTTTCTGTCTTTGGAGTTTCATCCCAGCGATTCCTCCTAGTTGATGAAATGCCTGGATGTAGCAATAAATATATTAAGCATTATTAAACTGGCTTGTAAGTTAAAAACAGCACAAATAACATGATTTACAATACTACAGAGATCCTAAGCCACTCAATATACAGAAGTTTTAATACTCTTTGAGAAAGTTGTTAGAGCTAACTGAAGTCAGTAGCTATATCTAACCTATTTTCATTTTATGATATCAAAATCAAAGCAAAGAAGCTGGCTACAAAAATGTATTTAATAGATGAGTGTGCACTAATTATCTCCTTTTGAAACTACGATTCACAAATTGCTGCCAATTTTTTCAATAACAGTGACAATTTATGCCGTACCCTTACATCTGAATGTATTGTAACTTTCCAATAATGATTGTATTCCTCTTATTTTATGCTGTACCCTTACATCTGAATGTATTGTAACTTCCCAATAATGATTGTATTCCTCTTATTTTATGCTGTACCCTTACATCTGAATGTATTGTAACTTCCCAATAATGATTGTATTCCTCTTATTTTATGCTGTACCCTTACATCTGAATGTATTGTAACTTTCCAATAATGATTGTATTCCTCTTATTTTAGGTTATTTACCTGGTGTAGTATTTCCTGGTGTAGCATGTCCGGGTGTAGCATGTCCAGGGGTCACATGACTGGGTGTAGATTCCCATATCCTGGTACTGGGTGTCGCCCCTGGTGTCTCTGAGCCAGGTCTGTGGGGAGTCACGCCTGGAGTCTCTGAACCTTTTGGGCGCCCAGGAGTTTCATCCCATCGGCTAGCAGAAGGGGTCGACATCTGTATGGCAACAAAATTCTTATTAAGGACGTTCGCGTGAAAATCTTCTAACATTGATTTTTTTATAAAACTTTTGCTACAGCTAGGTTATGAGTTACTCGTGTCAGAAATGCAAAAAAATGAGGGGTCACCGACTTCGTTTCTGAGATAAGCTATCTGAAAGGCGACCCTTATTTCACGAACTTAGACGAACTTAGCTTCAAAAGAAACCATCTTGGTCCAGACATTTTACAATGCAAAAAATTGTGCGCAGAAGTGATGCATAATGCAGTACTCAGGAATCACCTTATCAATGATACAAATCCTACCTCAGCTTGATCCCAACTGCTGGATTTCTTCTTCCCTGGTGTTTCATCTCCAGATGCCTGCTGATCCCATCGACGTCGCTTCCTCTCTAAAACAGTAATAATCATAAATAATCAAATAAAAAATGAGTAGGTTTGGAAAAACTTTTCATTATTGAGTATCTTAAGTCATAATGATAATGTAATTGCTTTGGTTTGGAAAATGTTCTCTCTGGAAAATGCTCTCTAATGTATGTGTCCAAACATCCAAACATGCTATTTTTAAACTATTGGGGTGATGGAATCTTCAGATCAAGTGGCCCACTGGTAACACCAAGCATTTGTACCATTAAGCTACTAAGAGTATTAATCCCCATTGGATGGAATGCTAGGCCATCACAAGGTTGCCCAGGTAACCGCACAACTGTCAATACACCTGGGTGAAGAGAGACAATATGGAACAAAGTTTCTTGCTAAAGTAAAACAACAAAATGCCAGAGAACAGATCTCGAACCATCGACCTTCAAGTTTAAAGTCTGACATACTAATCACCAGACCACTGTGACACATGCTAATCACCAGACCACTGTGACACATGCTAATCATCAGACCACTGTGACACATACTAATCACCAGACCACTGCGACACATGCTAATCACCAGACCACTGCGACACATGCTAATCACCAGACCACTGTGACACATGCTAATCACCACACCACTGTGACACATGCTAATCACCAGACCACTGTGACACATGCTAATCACCACACCACTGTGACACATGCTAATCACCAGACCACTGTGACACATGCTAATCACCAGACCACTGTGACACACGCTAATCACCAGACCACTGTGACACATGCTAATCACCAGACCATTGTGACACATGCTAATCACCAGACCACTGTGACACATGCTAATCACCAGACCACTGTGACACATGCTAATCACCAGACCATTGTGACACATGCTAATCACCAGACCACTGTGACACATGCTAATCACCAGACCACTGTGACACATGCTAATCACCAGACCACTGTGACACATGCTAATCACCAGACCATTGTGACACATGCTAATCACCAGACCACTGTGACACATGTTACCGTATTTTCCGGTGTATAAGTCGACCCCTGAAACCACGAAAATTTGCCCCAAAAATCGACCTTGTCTTATACACTGGCCAAAACTCAAGAGCTGTCGGTTCATAAGGAAATTAGCATAACGATGACACCCTGAGATTAACATGGAGGTGACATTTATTGCAGTAAAGGAGCAATGATCGATCTTGGTTTCTCTTTCCGAGCAAAATACATGTTCTTACCTTTACGAGTGTGAATTCTTCACATTGGGGATTTGTCATTAGAAATGTTTGATTTTCCCGCTCAATGCATGCAGGTTTGAGGTTATTTTGTGCTTGAAATCCATGACTACTACTACTTCTGAAGAAAACAAATCGCACATCGATCGACAAGACGCTAGAAACTTGGTAACCGCACACTACTGGTTTCCAGTGTTGTCCGAGCTTAGCTGGGTTACTAAGCATCCAAAATGGCGGCCTGTTCACAGACTCGTTCTATGGCTTCATGCGTTCATTTTACGGCATTCATATTTGTCAATTTATTAACGAAGTGCATTCGTTCGCGCGTTAGTAGACCTTTTTGGTTCATTCAGTTGACTTTGACTTTGACTTTGGATCTCGAAGATGCTCTGCAAGAGAGACAAGACTTGTTTTCCTAGAAAATCATAAAGAATTTTTCTCCTTATACTTAATGCCAAATCAAGAAAATCATAATTTTTAGGCTCAAAAAGTGGGGTCGACTTATACACCGGTTCGACTTATACACCAGAAAATACAGTAATCATCAGACCACTGTGACACATACTAATCACCAGACCACTGTGACACATGCTATTCACCAGACCACTGTGACACATGCTAATCACCAGACCACTGTGACACATGCTAATCACCACACCACTGTGACACATGCTATTCACCAGACCACTGACACATACTAATCACCAGACCACTGTGACACATGCTAATCACCACACCACTGTGACACATGCTAATCACCAGACCACTGCGACATATGCTAATCACCAGACCACTGTGACACATGCTAATCACCAGACCACTGTGACACATGCTAATCACCAGACCACTGCGACACATACTAATCACCACACCACTGTGACACATGCTAATCACCAGACCACTGTGACACATGCTATTCACCAGACCACTGACACATACTAATCACCAGACCACTGTGACACATGCTAATCACCAGACCACTGTGACACATGCTAATCACCAGACCACTGTGACACTAGACACTCAAACCTTAGCTTAGATCAGACCTTTAGCAAGACATGTCTTTTGTGAAATTTATAAAAGCTTATGTGAATTTGTTATGAATATCTTCTAAAAGCCTGGTTCAATTTGCCACTGGGCATCCTCTACCCACCTAGCTAAAAGCCCAGCTCAATTTGCTATTGATTGCAAGTGTGAAGTATGAACATTCAAATGAGAGGCAATACAATACAATACATTGATTTGCAACAAACAATACTCTCCTGTGGCACTGTTTGTAACATTTAGCAAAATAATAAAAAAAAATATGCTGATGTTGTTTTTTAAAGTGTATATGACAGATTTTTTTCATTTGCTTGTTGGAATCTACATGGCCTTCTGATAAGAAAGTCGAAAAAATTTTTTCAATATCGATTTTTCTTGTCCATGATTTAGCCATCTAAAAACGTGAAATTTCACTTCCGGTGGGTTACAAAACTGCGCAAGAAGAAAGACTGGAAATAGTCCGCTGTGACGTCAATACAAGAATGCCAGTGTCGTGGTTTCTAGGTTCCTCTGCTTTTTGGTGTGTGTTGCTACAACCGTAGACAACACACCTTAATAGAACCATGTTTCTTCCTCAGGGCACACCAAAAAATGTGATTCTTGTATTGACGTCACAGTGGACCATTTCCAGTCTTTCTTCTTGAGCAGTTTTGTACCCCACCAGAAGTGAAATTTCACGTTTTTAGACGGCTAAAACACGTGAAAAAACTCTTTTTGACTTACTTATAAGAACACCATACATACATACATACTTTATTGTAACTCCCTACAAGGGTTTTTCAGTTCCAAAATTATAAAAATTGCTAAAATAACAAATAAATGACTAAATGACCATGTAGATTCCATCAAGCAAATAAAAAAAATATGTTATATACACTTTAAGGAAACAATCCAATGATACCTGGCTTAGAAGCTGCAGCAGCTTGAGTCTTCTGTAATTCCCCAGATGCTGATTGGTCCCTGAGGTGACGGAAAATTTCCGCCTATAAATGAAGCACAAATCATACAGTCTGTTTGTTAGCGCAAAATAATTGATTTTTCTGATGTTTTTTGTTAAATATCAATTTAACTTAAGGTGGCTCCATAGGGTTATTGCTGATTACATGGCGCGCAAACGTTAATTGTCGAATACCGATTTTTCTCTGACTTCTGATTTCCAGTTCACTCAAAGCTAATAAACTGTAATGAGCAATGACCAAAATGTGTTCTACAACCATCGCTGTTAAGATAATGACTTGAACTATGAAATTATAACTGCCCAAACACCGACGATTTTCAGTGTTTATGCGGCTTTGATTTTGATTTTCTTCAGTTTCCTTCGGTGAAATCCTTCTAAAATTTTGCATCATGTGGGGCCTGTCCAGATGAAACTTTCCCTGACAAAAAAAGTAGGGGTTACAAAGGCAGTTTCTTCGCTACTTGCCAATTTGTGTATTTTGTCCTTATAAAATTTTACGATAAACGGGCACTAAAGAAAACTAACAATATGTTATCTCTATGCCAAATTTTACGGAATTTCACCACAGGAATTTCAAGATATTCCAGAGGAGAGTTTCTATTTTTGTCTCCCACAATAATTACGTCATCAGAATAGGAATTTGCCAATATCACTATTAGAGCATGCGTGAACTTTCGAAACCATATGCGAGGTTTGAGCTATGCAGTGAGACCTTTCCACTTTCCGGAAGCGACTGGACGCACAGCGATCTTTGTTTAGTCGTTTCAGGTGTTGAAGCAAGCACAGATTTCATTTTCTTCAAGGGGTCTATATTTTACTCTATCTTTCCTCGATTATTGTTCCCAAATCGCAAACTCGCATTAATCCGCCATGTTTGTATTGACTTGTTGACATTTAAAGCTTGCGCCATACGTACCCAGTTCTCGCGCGGCCAAGATACCCTATGGAGCCACCTTGAGTTAGAAACTTAAAAAGTCAGAAGTCTAACTATAGGCGAATCTTTGCTGGCGTCATTGTTTACATTTTGCTTCATTAGCATGCAAATTTACATAGGGCACCATGCTAAATATGAAATGACTTCAAAAGTTAAAAGAGCTTGTTAAACTCAGTAATCCAAGCAATTTTTAGCATTTTTCATGCAATATTTAAGGAAATATCTACTATCAAAAAAGCGCTAATGAGCCGTAGAATGAGGTGCATATGCTAATGGGGCAATAATAGTAAACAAAGATCTGCCTATACCGTATTTTCACAATTACGAAACGAACGAAACGAAATTTATTTACCCACGTAACACCTAAGAGGTCAGGAGCTCGTTACAACATGTACGTGCGTTCCAGATCGAATTGGAGTTTAGAATGTTGATTTTTGAGGAGAGGGGAAAACCGGAGTACCCGGAGAAAAACCTCTCGGAGCAAGGAGAGAACCAGCAACAAACTCAAACCACATATGACGGCGGGTCCGAGGTTCGAACCTGGGCCACATTGGTGGGAGGCGAGTGCTCTCACCACTACACCACCCCTGCTCCCGGTTTTTTCTCGCCCGCCATTTTTTAAGAAAGAGTTATTATTCGTTTTTCTTGGCAGCCGTGTACCTTGCTCTTAAATCTTAAGTTTATTATATCACAAATGAACGTTTGAGGGGCTTTCTTTAAAACAATTTCCTCTATTATACCCGGCGTTTATTCGGGGCCCGGCGTTTAATCAAGAAAATACGGTAATTGTATATACTACTACTCTACTATACAATACAATATCTTTTATTTAAACACAATAAAAATTAAAGCTGACGCTTGTGGGGTAGTGTTACAAAACTGAAATATTAAAAAGCCAATTTACATATAGTAAAAAATACTTAATAATAATATACATACATAATAAACAAATAATAAAGGCGCTG
The DNA here is from genome assembly GCA_022457155.1 of Cladopsammia gracilis. NCBI lineage: Eukaryota > Metazoa > Cnidaria > Anthozoa > Scleractinia > Dendrophylliidae > Cladopsammia > Cladopsammia gracilis. Next base: position 612,419 of record JAJGOT010000451.1, on the reverse strand, counting down.
TTACACTAGGCAATATTTCGTGCAACTTGTCTCGCAACAACTAAAAACCGTGCGTTGCGATGCTGCGAGACAAGTTGCCTGGAGGGTGTTACACTAGGCAATGTTTCTTGCAATTTGTCTCGCCCGACGGTGAAAGGAGCAATTTCATTGGCTAAAGTCACAAAACGTTGCGACACAAGTTGCAGGAAACGTGTTACACTACGCAATGCTTGAAAAATTTGTTACGGCGTGGCGAGAATCGTTGCGAAAAGTAGAACCGACTTCTACTTCTCGCAACGATTGCGGCAACAAAAAAATCGCGAGAAATGTTTGTTGCGGGGTATGTTACACTGGACAATTTTTCATGCAACTTGTGTTGCAACAAAATTGCGAGACAAGTTGCACGAAACATTGCCTGGTGTAACAGCGCCTTAACTCGATTTCCCACTGATGTATAATTATGTATTTCTAACTCAAAAGAAAACCAAGCGTTCTCACGTATAGCCACACTTGAGCTAAAAGTTTTTCACATCCCATTCAACCACTGAATTTGAATCAAAATCGAAATCAAAAATCATCATAGCTTGCAGACTGGTAGAGGGGTGGATGGGTGGAAAAGCTGTTGCTTTAATCCTTAGATTATCTATGTATAACAAACCTGATCTCTTTGTAGATCCTGTTCTTGAACAATGTCCTTATATGTCCTCATGTTTTTCAATGAAGATGGATCGGGTGTTTTTCCACCTATATAAATGAAAAGACAAAAAAGAAAGAAACCTATATTAATTGTTTGCAATTCTCTCAAGATAACAACACATACAATTATTGCAGCTTAGTATTAAATGTAAGAAACAGGATACTTGAAATTTCTCTCCTTTTTTAAGTATATAATCTTGCACACTGTTCTAACAGAATGCCTGCCAGCCCTTCAGACTCTTCTGACACAGTTCATTTGTAACTGCAAACTGCAAGTCATCAAGACCAGCAGGCTAAACTTCTGATACTAAGCTGCTAAAAAGATGATAAAGCAAATCACAAACAAACACAACAACAACAGCTAGTTTATCATGTGGAACAGTGGCTGCGGCATTGTAACACCAACCCAGTGGGTAGGAATCTTGCGATGAGTCGTACCACTGACTGACATCTTAGTCTGGCTCCTCTCCTAATAAATAATTCTTCAGAGGTCAGTAATCGACCACTGTGTAGTATGAGTACTGGATTGGTTAATCTTTGTTACTTATATTTTAAAAGTAATCTTTACATTCAGTCAGCATATACAAACATTGAAAATAAAAATTGTTCCTTTCATTTTAAAAAAGAGAAGCGAAGACTGTACTCATAAATGGCTCCTACTTGATTTAATCACTTAGATTAAATATAAGGCAATGAGAAACATATTTTGTGTTGCAAGTCCTTCACCTCTTGGAGTCAAACCTTGATTTATATAATGCAATTTTAACTTTTGAGTGTGTGGATAGAATCCATAAAATAGATGTTCTATGACCATTCAAATGAAAGCTGTTGTACAGTACTTTCCTGTGGTACTGTTTATTTTGCTACATGTATACAAGGTGACTCCAACTTTCAAGTCTGTGGATAGAATACATAAGTGTGACCATTCAAATGAAAGCTATTGAGCAGTTCTTTCCTGTGGTACTGTTTATTATGTTGTACAAGGTGGTTCTAATTTTTGAGTGTATAGACAGAATCCATAATTGTAAACATTCAAATAAAAGCTATTGAGCAGTTCTTTCCTGTGGTACTGTTTATTATGTTGTACAAGGTGGTTCTAATTTTTGAGTGTACAGATAGAATCTGCAAGTGTGACCATTCAAATGAAAGCTGTTGGACCTGGATGAACATGATGCTAGTTAAGACCAGTTGCCTTCCTCAGACATGTGTGTTACCCTTCACAATGTTGACAACATCATAATTATCTGCTATACCAAACAAAACATAATCCATTTCACTGTGAACAATGATCCATTAATTTGTAAAAAAGGAAAAAAGGAAAACGACCAGCCAAGATATTGCAAGATGGCAATTTATGAATACAGTCTATAGATTTATTACTTCTACTTATTTGTGTGACACAGTGACATCACTTAGTGAATTTTCCAGGAAAAGGAAGTAATAATATACTAACATACATTAACACAGAAAAAAAAAACAATACTCTTTATTGGCTTCCATGCCAATGAGACAATCCATATTAAATCACCTTTGATCACTGATATGTTAAAATGAAAATTAGCTACTTTAAAATTCTGGGAATAAACAGTATTATCATCAATGAAGATGTACTAATCAAGAATTGAATGCCAGTTTCATGATGGAAAGGGCTTGTTCAAATTCATAGAAAAATATCATTTTTTTCTTGGATCAAAAACTTGCACATAAGCTCATGGAGTTAAACACTTAAACTTAGACCATGTTTGAAACCCTTATCTTATCAATGACAAAACAATATATTGAACATATTCTGTTTATGTTGCCACACAAGGCATTCATTCCATTTATACCCATACTTGAGTCATAATTTTTGTAAATAACCAACACTTTTAGTCATTTACTCTTGCAATTATTTTGCGTAGTTGATGAGTGTAGAATCCAGTACTCACCGCTGAATGGAAAAAAGGGGTTGACGAGTAAGTAAAATGAAGTCAACAGTGCTAACATTACTTATGTACCTATACAAATCAGTCCAACAAAACTATAGCATACAGAAAATAGCCTTTGCCAACACAATGAAATAATAAGTTAACCATAATTTACATACAAAATGCAATGCAATGTAACAAATTTTAAGTCTGTGAATGAAATCATCATGTGTGACCATTCAAATGAAAACTCTTGTCAGTCTTGTGCAATGTTTTCCTGTAGTACTAATTAATATGCTGAACAAAGTGGTTCTAATGTTTGACCCAATGGATAAAGTTCAAAATTGTGGCAATTCGAGTGATAGCTATTTAGCAGACAGTACTTTCTTATGGTACTGTTTATCAGTGTTGCTCAATTTCTGCAAATTGTTGATTTCTTTTCAAACTAAATCATCATTTTTTCATCAGGATTTTGTTTTCAGTTCTTGTCAGTGTTCTCACTAATATAAATCAATCAAGAGCAAATATATCATGGCTCCAATACATCAGCAGTGATTGGCACTACTTTGATTTCATCAGAAATACCAATAGAGGGGCTACATTGTATATCATGGCTCCAATACATCAGCAGTGATTGGCACTACTTTGATTTCATCAGAAATACCCATAGAGGGGCTACACTGTAGCAGCTACTTTCCTGAAGTGGTTTGTTTTTTTGCAAAGTGACTTTTCTTGGTCTGTGTCATTGCTTTTTTTTTGTTCTTCAACTTGAGCAATTAATTCAATGGCAAGGAAAGAAAACAATTTCTGGAAAGATAATGAGATTGGCAAATGCCAATTAACTAATATTGCTAAGACTAAGACATCAATTTCAGCAAAATTATTTATAGCTACTGTTTGGCAAAAAGCTTTCTTACTAAGGTTTTGTTGGACTAAACATATTTTTAGGAACTAATAACAATACTCAATAGAATACAGAATATACACACAGAACCAAATGTCAAATGAACCAAAAATTTGATTTTTTTTATCCATTTAAACGTTAATAGAAACCATAATAAAGCAAACTTATGCAAAAATTTTCCTTCCTGAGCCTTTTAGGAAGTTACATAGCTAAAAGTACGAAGATTTCCGAAGGCTTCACGAAAACATTTCTGAAATGGCTGCACACTTCAAGTGGTTGGATTGGTAAGGATTGTGACGTCACTATTGGTGAGCCAACCTTATTCCCAGTCTCTTCTCTCCTGGCAAACACCGAGTATCAGGGGCTCCTGGCATTCTAGCTTGTTTATATTCTTAAAACTTAAATATTTCAACTGTTTTCGCATTGTGTTATGGTAGGAATCGAAGAGCTTCGATTTTTGAAACCACCTCACCAGGTAGTATAGTCAGGTTAACTTTCCTTGTCTGTCAATCATCTCTGCTTACGCAGTAACTTTTGTGAAGGAAAACTGTTAAATTCATAGTGACGGCTTTAAATTTCAAATAGAGAAAAGAAAATTAACCGTCGTGTGTTCACATTCTGCACAAAAACTTAGAATTTGATCTATTCATTTGACGTTGTTGTTTTGCAGGGAATGGCAAGGAAATGTACCAAAATATAAAATGCACGTGCAGGCATTGTTTTCGCTCATTAAACCTATTGTTTTCACCTTCAAACCTTGACTGTTTTGAGGTAGTCAATAGTGACGTCACTTTCCGACAATTTTCCCGATCACTCTACGATTATGAAGGCCAAAAAGTCACATCTCTATATCTCTGCGATGCCAAGTCCAATTAGTTTCAAACTTCAGAATATGTTTATTTGGTACTCATTAAACATATTGCACCAACATTGGACTAAAAGAAAAAATGTCTAATTTTTGGTTCATTTGACCTTTAATAATGTTTAAACAACTTTTGATTTCAATTTTGTTATTAGTTATGTATTTCCTTGAATAAGCACCCGGGCACTGTTTTCAAATTTCATCTTAAAGGGTGGGCACTTATTCAAGCAGCACTCATTCAAGGGGGGTGCTTATTTCAAATTTCATTCAAACAGCTTTATTGCTTAAACCGAAACCATAAACAACAGCAACAGTGTTCTTCTTTCACAGGGAAGCATGAAAAGTGCATCACAGTATGTCAATTCCCCCCCCCTCCCTCCTCTTTGTCATCCTCACTGATGATATTGATATCACTACAGTCCTCCTGGTCTGACATTATGATACCATCAAAGGTATTGTCTCTTTCTTTGAGCAGAACATTATGCAAACTCTTTAGTGATGGGGAAAGGGAGGAGTTATTTGAGGGGGACTCTTATTTCTAATTTCAGCTAAAAGGGTGGATGCTTATTTGAGGGGGGGGGGGGGGGGCGCTTAATAGAGGGTGGGCGCTTATTTGAGGGGGGAACTTACAGTATTTGAGGGGGCGCTTATTCAAGAAATATGGTAACTAATAAATTTCCAACTTGTGCCATAATAGGCAAAGAATGTAGATATGATGTTGATAAAGTGTTTTCATATTTTCTCAAGTTGAAGACTACACTGCATACATTTTGTTTAATACTGTACTTTGTTTTGTGAATTTTTTAGATTTATTAACAAGTCATCATTCATTGAATTAAAAACTAAAAGAAATAAACTGACAGAAAGTTGCAGCTGTATTCACAATATCACCTCCTTGTCTAACTTTAAATACCTAACTGTTTCCTTCACCCCTTAGGTCAGAAGTATGAAACATTAAACTTGCTAAATGGCTACCAATAATGGCAATAATATGGACAAAGGAAACAAAAGCTCATTTATCTAGGACACCTACCATCTGCAAAGGGATCATTTCTAGGAGGAGATATGATCATCTTCCTCCTTCTTGCTCTGTACTCATCTTCACGTTCTGCAATAGTTGGCTGTCTGTGTTGTGCAAATGGATCCACCTGTTACAGTGTCAAAAAATACTTTTTTAAAGTTCAGCAACTGCAGTCCATAGACGCATTACCCCTTAATCTTATTAATGTTGCAAAATGCATTATTTGAAGAATCACACAGCAAGACATTATACTCAAATGAAAATTTGTTTTTTATCAACTGAGTTGACAAGATAAATTGGCCACTGTAAAGAGTTTCAAATCCTCATGTCTTAACTGCTAGCCCTTCGTCACAGCAAATCTTTTATGGATTTGTGATGATGACACTTGAATGCAAATATATGAAATAATAAGAAAGTGAACTGTGACTCAGTGATTCAGTTTCTAGAAAGTTGCTAGAATCAAAGTAATTGTTTATTGCATAACACACGGTGCTTCTAACTTTTAGGCATGCATATGAAATTCTTAGTAATACTGTCTTTTTGTGCTGCATAAAGTTATTCTAACTTTTGACACTCTATGAAATCCTAAAGTGTAACAGTTTAAATTGAAGCTCTTAAATAGTACTATGAAGTGTTCCTGTTTGTTTTACAAAAATTCCCAGGTAATAACTCATTTTGTTCCTTGGTATTCTTAAGAGATATTTAGAAGGTTTGATATACCCTTGATAGCTTCACTTCATATAGTTTTTTATACATACATGTTCTGCTGAATGGACAATCTCATTCAACACTGCAGCTGGAGCTGTGTAGCTGTTTCTTGATGGATGCATAATGGTAGTGGAGTAATCATCTTCATCCTGAATATAACACCAAGTTAGAAACCAAAGTACAGTATGCCACAAAGTACAGGAAACTCAATTGAACTAATTGATGGCCTGAGGGCATAACCACCTTTGTCAAACTTACTAAACTTATGTTATTCAGACCACAAGATCCCACATTAAATTTTTAAAAATATATATTTTGGCCTAGGGCTAGAGTCACAGGGTCAGACAAATATTTGTTCACAAAACTTGTCCCCTGGGCAAGCAGCATTTAGAAAGCTCTATATTTTTCAAAACTAAGATTTACTTCCCTTTTCAATCTATGAACTACTGGGATTGACAATACTCACCTCTTCTTGCTCATTTGGAGCAATATCAGTGGAATAACCTTCAAACCTACAATAAACACATGATTCTTGGTTAGAACATGCATTGAGGCAGTCATCAGCCGATATTCTATGTTTCTGTAATTACAGAAATGTAAATTAAGAATAAAAGGTGTGATGCTCTCTTTGCTACTACAGAGTTTTACCAAAATATGAGGGATAGATATTTTACTGGCTTTGTGACTTGATGGCACATCATTGGGTTAAATCTTAAAGAACAAGGAAAGCAAATATTGTAGAAATGCTGATGAGCTGAGTTGAGCCAACAGAACATGTATATCTGTTGTAATTCAAATTTTTCTTCAGTTTAATTTTTTTTAACCAGGTTGATTTTTGTTTTCCTTTGTCTTAGAATATAATAATGAATCTGAGACAAAGAAAACAAAAAGTTAAAAAAAAAAGAAAAAATTGAACCACTATTAAAAGAAGCCTTGAATTATATAAGTTAGTCTGACTTCAATCTTTTTTTTTGTACTTTTACAAATGACAGTAATCTGAAGTGCATTTCATGTAAGACCTCATCAAAGATATCCCAAGATCCTAAAGCATAATGTTGAAGAGCTGAAGATCTTAAGTATAAACTATATGGAATGCACACTAGGACATTACTAGTCTTTTTCCTTCACCATCATGTTGTAACAATACTTGAAAAACAGCCCTAGCTGATGAAGTTACTCCCTTCTGTTGATTTGGAACAAAATCCACAGCATGTTTCATTGTCAAACTGCTAATTAGCTTCATCCTTACCGATTACCACCTGAGCCATAGATGTCAACATCATAGCCTCCTTCACCAAGAGAAGCTAATCCAACCTGCAAAGGACAAACACATGCACATTATTTCACTTCAGGGGTGTCATTAAATTTTGAATTAGGTGGCTTATTGAATAGAGTAGGTGGGTGATGATACGTGCCCTGCTGTGCGCGTATCCAAGCTCCGAAGGCTCGTAGCCGGAGCTCATACTCGTAGTAGCTGGGGGAAATCCCACAAGTTGCAACTTTCGCGAGCAAGATCCTATTTCAAACTTGTTGTCAGTTGCCAGATTTCTGAATTGAAAGTACTTGGTTTGGTTACCTTACAGTATTCCACAAACTCTACGATGTCAGGAGTAGAAACTGTTCATTCCTTCCAGCCAGGTTTACTGGGAAAATATGTCTTGTGTTGTAAAAATCTGTTTACAATATTGAATACAGTCTGCCTTGAGAATCCAACAATGTGTGCGATTTGTTCTTGTTTTACACCAGACGACCATTATTCTCTCTCTTTTCTCAACCGAGGTGGTATTATTGCGATGTACATGAGCCATAACTGAAGAAGGATGTGTTTTCACAAAATTCGCAATTTGCAATTTCAACCCATGAGGTATGTTTGAGCCTTTGACGTCACTTTATCCCATTCGCAACCAAGCCTTGGAACAAGGTTGATTAATGGTGGTTGTAAATTCTCGGACATGAATGTTAAAATAAAACGACTTTTGATGTTTGTAATGGATTGAAATTTGGCAAGATGAGTAAGAAAGTCTAATTGTACACGAAGTACGCATTCTCTGTATGGGATCCTTTTACTCAAGAGAACCAAAATAAGATCGAGATGGTGCAGAGGAGAGCAGCCTGCTTTGTTTGCAACTACTACAGCCGCGAAGCAAGTGTCACCGCCATGCTGAATGAGCTTGGCTGGCGCAGTCTGGTTCAGCATAGAGCAGATAATAGACTAACTATGTTTTACAAAATTGTAAATAGCTTAGTCAAAGTAGACTTCTAAAGAACTTATACCACTTACGAGATACTCCAGAAATACTCATACTAAATCCTATAGAATACCTAACGAGAAGAAAACTTACCTTCAGTACAGCTTCCTATCTAGAACTATAAAACAATGGAACAATTTGCCTGCCATGCTGGCTACAGCTCCTAATATTAACTCTTTTAAGAGTGGGGTTTGTCAGCTGATGTATTAAGAACTTTAAGAACTTGACCGCGACCAGAGCACATAAGCCTTGAAGAGAGGGACTGCTCTCATTTTGGTAAATAAGATGTAAAAAATGAAAATCAAAACTTTCATCGCAGTGGCACTTTAAAATAGCTCTAGTTTTCATTCTCATTCTCTTGTACCGGAGAAGAGACTTCATCCATGCTCAACTGATAATGTATGTAACTTCTACACATTGAGAAACTGACATGCACTGAGGCAAATGACTTCAGAATCGGGGAAATAACCGAAATGAAATCAAGACAAATAAACTATTTATATGTGTGAAAAATCTGAGACCTTTAGGAGTACACAGTACAGCAAAATTGAAGGATTTTGCCCGATTCCACAACGATAGCATAAATTTGTTTGATGCTGGCCCGATGTGTTTGTCTGCGTGACATATCTCGTCTCACTCCTTTAAAATAATGGCTAAACGGTAAGAGTACCCAGCCATTTATTTGCATCTTGTTTAATAAAAATAGATACTTTTGTTTTCATAAGCCTCGTTCTATAAAACGTTCAGGGATATGTAAATAAGTGGCCGGGTATTCTAAAATCGCTCCAAACTAACATTAAGACAGTACAAGTCAATAAAAAGCTGATACTGCGGCCTTGAAATTCTTTATCGACGTTCTTAAATCTGCTTACCTTTTCGCCGATGTCAGCTTTCGGTAAATTAGACCTCTGGGCTTGAATCTGCTGAATTTGTCTTTCAATTTCTTAAAGGGAAAAGAAACAGACGTTAGTAAGCTTAATTATGTCATTTTGAATCGAACTAAAGGTTCTCTGCTAGCAGTCTCCTTTCCTGATGTTTTCTTTTCTTTACCCCGTCAAGCAAAGGAAAAGTAAACTGTGCAAGCAGGGAAATTAAACTAAAAGGAGACATAATCACGTTTACCTTCATGAGTAGTCGGGGCTTTAGCTAAAGCGGCCATCTTGTTTTGCGACCACACGACGAACTTACCCACAATGCACCCGAAGTCGACAAACAAAAAGACCCGGATAACGGGGATGCTGCGTGTAGTCATACATAAATGAAACTCGTATTCATGCGCCCGCGATCCCTCAATCGTGTTGATGAACTTTCTTTTGGACTTCCAGCATTATAAATGGACCACTACACAAAAACCAGCAGTGTCACTGATACGCGCCAGGAAGAAAAAGAATCATATGATATTCATGTGAAAAGTGGTAGCAAAATACGAAACATCATTTCACAGGCTTCTAGAATGCTACAGGTTGGCTATTTAATAATATATATATAAATATATAATTAATATTTATTTTATTAAAGCTATTTATTTACCATTTAACTCTACACTCTTGGTATAGTATTTTAGAATACCTTAAGAGAAAATACAAAAAAATAGAGGGACGCTCAATAGAGGGCTGCTCAATAGAGGGCCACTCAATAGAGGGCCGCTCAATAGAGGGCCGCTCAATAGAGGGCCATTCAATAGAGGGCCACTCAATAGAGAGCCGCTCAATAGAGGGCCGCTTAATAGAGGGCTGCTCAATAGAGGGCTGCTCAATAGAGGGCCGCTCAATAGAGGGCCGCTCAGTAGAGGGCCACTCAATAGAGGGCCGCTCAATAGAGGGCCGCTCAATAGAGGGACGCTCAATAGAGGGCCACTCAATAGAGGGCCGCTCAATAGAGGGCCGCTCAATTCTTGGCTTTCACATGACGTCATAAACATTAAAAAATCTAAAGAAAACGTCCTACAAAGCTGTTTCTAACATGGTATGTGGATACAAGTGTTATAATCTTTCACAAAAAGTTTCAGGTTTTAACGATGTTTTGCTTCCGATTTACAAAGGTTTTAAATGTGTCACGCAATGCGTCACGCTATTTCAGATAAGCCGCGAAAATAAACAAAATTGAATCAGCTGAAAGTTATTGTTAATTGAGCTTATAGCAAATACAATATTTTTGGATTTGATTTTTGGGTGTAATTAAGACTTTGAATTTTTGGCCGCCATCAGGGGCACAAAGATGGCCGCTCCATACATTTCTTACTAAAAATATCTAATACTTGTTTGCCTATAACTCTTGAATGAAATGCTTTTGCGCTTCAAAATTTGGCCAAGATGTGTAGTTTTAAACTCTTTACAATTCCATAAACATTTTGGATTCGAAATCTATTTTTTAATGCTTCTGAATTTTGATATGACGTAAGTGAAAGCCAAGAATAGAGGGCCACTCAATAGAGGGCCGCTCAATAGAGGGCCGCTCAATAGAGGGCCGCTCAATAGAGGGCCGCTCAATAGAGGGCCGCTCAATAGAGGGCCGCTCAATAGAGGGCCACTCAATAGAGGGCCGCTCAATAGAAATATTTAATATATATATAATTTTCCAGTTTGTGATTGTTTTTTAATATATAATATATATATAATATATATATATAATAACGACAACAAACATCAACAAGCAAACATCAACAAGCATCAACGACAACAAACATCAACAAGCATCAACAAACGCCTTTCATCCCTATCTTCCGACAAAGCATCCTTTGACAAAGCCGTCCCTCCATACCAGAAAGCACTCGACGAAAGCGGCTACCAATACATGCTACAGTATGAACCTCCAACAACAAACAGACGGAAAAACAGACAACGCAACAACATCATCTGGTATAACCCTCCATTTAGCAAAAACACCAGCACCAACATCGGATACAAGTTCCTCGCCCTAATAGACAAGCACTTCCCTAAAGATCACAAGCTCCGAAAAATCTTCAACCGCAACACCATAAAAATAAGTTACAGCTGCATGAATAACGCCAAACAGATAATTGATAACCATAATAAGCAGATTCTAAAGTCATCCACGCAAGCCAATGATGCCGCCACAGCTAACTCTAATACCACTCAAGACAAGAAGACATGCAACTGCCGACAATGCCCACTCGACGGAAACTGCCTACAATCATCAGTCATCTACCAAGCTACAGTCACGCGCAACGACAACAACACAACAGAAACATACATCGGACTCACGGAAAACGACTTCAAAACAAGATACCGAAACCACACCGCATCATTCCGCCACTCTAAACACAGAAACTCAACTGAACTAAGCAAGTACATCTGGACTCTCAAAGACAACAACATCGAACACTATATTTCATGGCGCATCCTGTCTTTGCATTCACCGTACAACAGCTCAAGCAAAAGATGCAACCTCTGCCTAAAGGAAAAATTTCTAATCATTTGCCGACTGAAACTTTCTACACTTAACAAACGTAATGAACTCGTCTTCTTGTCGCCATAGAAACAAAGCCCTTCTACGCAACAGCTGAACTGTTAAACTTCGCGCCGCATAGATTTGTTATTGTTATTATGTAAATTATTTTGTATATTAGAAGCGACGGTAAGGAATATTCTTATTGAATCCCCTGATGAGTGGGCAACCACGAAACAGGCTTGTCGGGATGAAAGCGTAGTTTATTTGTTTCTTTCCTCCATATACTTAATGTATATATTTCATATTTTTTTGGTCTTATTTTGCATTATTTTAGTTTTTTTAATTTCTGTAAAAATATAACATTAATCTAGAAAAAGAAAGAAGTTTTGCAAAATCATTAAAAGAACTTGAGATATTCTTAAAAAAGAGTTTTAAGGGAATAGTTGATAAGTAGCTATAGGTGTGATAATCCGATAAATTATCTCATTCCGGAGTGCAGCACCTTCTTGTACTTTTCCTGCTAAACTTTATCAGGGATCTTGCATTATATGTTATATGCATACAGTCAATCCTCTATTAATTTGAGCGGCCCTCTATTAAGCGGCCCTCTATTAAGCGGCCCTCTATAGAGGGGCCCTCTATTGAGCGGCCCTCTATTGAGCCGCCCTCTATTGAGGGGCCCTCTATTGAGCGACCCTCTATTGAGCTGCCCTCTATTGAGCGGCCCTCCATTGAGCGGCCCTCTATTGAGTGGCCCTCTATTGAGTGGCCCTCTATTGAACGGCCCTCTATTGAGCGGCCCTCTATTGAGCGGCCCTATATTGAGCGGCCCTCTATTGAGCGGCCCTCTATTGAGCGGCCCTCTATTGAGCGGCCACTTAACAAATCCCTGGAATAAAATCGCTCCCTATTTACCTCTTTTAAGCGGTCATCTCTATTAAGCGGTCAGTTGGCTAGTCCCCAAGGGTGACCGCTTAATAGAGGTTTGACTATGTTTTGTTATAGCCATTTCGCATTGTCATATAGCATATTCTATTGTATGATAAATACAAACAGTAAAGTGCCATAGCTGATCAGTGTCAGTATTAAAAGGACAGACACATACAAATGCTACTTCTTTAACCTCCCTAAGTGGTCAGCTCCCCTTAATGTGGTACCAATGGTGTCTTCTTATGGTAGGTTCCTCTGTACTTATCCAGTATAATGAATTTAATATATGACAAAACCTTACCTGAAATTTGGTTTTACTTATATACCAAAGAATAAAAAGGGAGAGAAGATAGTGTTAACAGGATCAGGCCCTACTGTTACAAAAACTATCACATGTGCCGAGATCATCAAAAGAAAAATTAGGGTAAGTAATATTCAGTCTTCTAAGCTAGAATTTACTACCAAATGGTTAATATTTTTATAATTTATTGCTCTTCTCTGAGGGCATGTGCTATATGTACCTGGCTCTGAAAACTGAGTGGGTTGAGTTTATGGTTGGTTATCACCACTGCTCCATTCTCTGGTTTTCCTCCCTCCAAGACTTTGGTTTTTTGTAATTTGTATGTTAAACTCTGTTGCACATACTCTCTTATAATAGTAGTAATAATAATAATAATAATAATAATAATAATAATAATAATAATAATAATAATAATAATAATAATAATAATGGAACTGCGAGGATTTTGAGAAAGGTGTTGGAGCTTTAGAGTAAAGAGAAAACCCTAGGGGACCTTTGGTCATGGGCTATGACCCGCTCCCTTAGGAAACAATTCGGAAAAAGATCATCCAGTTCATTTATGATGATAATAATAATAATAATACTTAATTATAATAACAAATAACTTTATTCACAATTTAAAAATTATCTTTATTACAAAATTAAAAATTAAAAATTAAAAATAGAATTAAATTAATAATAGAAAATATCTTTATTAAAAATAGCAATAATAATTTACAATAACTAGAAATTGACACTTGAAAATAAATGAAAATTAAAAATAATTACACTTCCATATAATAATTGTAAATCTGAAACTTGATTAAATTAATTAATTAATTAATGATGATTATTATTATTTTTTATATAATCATAATAATAATAATAATAATAATAATAATAATAATAATAATGGAGACTTATATAGTGCATATATCACATGTCCCATGGCGCTTTACATACATTTATGAGAATGAGATCGGACGTCAGCTTATGTGTCAGATTATGTGTATGCAATTTTTATTACTTTTTTTATTTGCATAATTGATAGCAACAAACTAACATAGTTTTCCTAACCATGATGAAGGCAGCATAATTTTTGTGGAGTTGTTAAACATACATTTGACAGCATTGAAATTTACATTTTTCCTTAGTTTACTTTGTCTCCAGTTATGTTTTCCTTAACATTTTATATGCATTGCCATTTTATATGCATTGCCATTTTCTTTGACAATTAAGCATTAAAAGAGAAAACAATATTTGTGACCATTCAAATAATGAAAATATTGACATGTGGCACTGTTCTATTTTTATGTGGAAATTAGAACTCTTTTTCCTGTTTCTTTTTCCTGTTTTAGTACTTTAGTTCTTCTAATTCAATAATAACTGCCAGTATTGCTTCTGATTATTTAAAGTGTTTTTTTGTATTTAAGGGGCTGCATCAACTGAACAAGTTATTCTATATCAAGTAAGTATCAGTAACACTGTTTCACATACAGTCAATACATAATGCAGTCATAATGCAGTCAATACATAATGCAGTCAATACATAATGCAGTCAATACATAATACAGTCTGTACATAATACAGTCTGTACATAATGCAGTCAATACATAATGCAGTCAATGCATAATGCAGTCCATACATAATGCAGTCAATACATAATGCAGTCCATACATAATGCAGTCCATACATAATGCAGTCAATACATAATGCAGTCAATAATTGCCTTGGTCAACTGTTTATCATAAGTTCTGCAAACTTTTGGTGATCATTAATACCTCAATAATTCTCATAACCTGGGGTCAATTCAATAAAACTTTTACTAACAATAGCTGCACTTGTAAATTACACTTGTAAAAGTTTTATTGAATTGACCCCTGTATACTTTATCATATCTGAATGAAAACTATTGTTCAAAGATTTCATAAAATTCAATGGTGAAATTTTTAGTAAATACAAATAGGAAAATATTTTTCAAAGTTTTCTTTAATTTTCAAATTATTGATAACACCATGATGATAACAACAAAAAGCTCTCATGAGCTACCTTGTGAATACAAAACGTTCTAAATAAAAGGTTTTGGACATCTTCAGACTCTCCCCCCTCCATGGAAATTTTGGCACTGTGTATTATGCACATCAGTAATCAAAGCTGAAAGAAGTGAGAGAAAATCAACGTACATTCTATTTTGAGAGAATTGTAGGTTTAAATGGTAAATTACAGCTCCTTGAATGGACACCTGTTGGTGGTTGTGCAACCTTCACTTCAGGTAATGTTGTTTGGCAGCATGACTTTGCTTGCTCCCGTGTGTGACTAGTTTGCACACTTGCTAATGGAAAGCAAAGTTTAAGTCATAATTTTAACAACAAACTATCAAATTCTTTGATTAATTTTCTGTTGCTCACTTGCCTGTGGTATACAGTGTTTTGTTTTATCAATTTTTGCATTTGCTTTAATTTTAAGAGTTGATGATACTTGGGAACCTAAAGACGAATCTCTGGATAAGTAAGTCATTGCAATCCTTAATAACATTCTTGCTGTGAAGAGCTGTTCAGTTTAGTTTGTACATGTACTATGTACAAGTCTGAGAAGTCCTGGATGGTCAAAAATAAAATCTTTCCTATTTTCCTGGATGGAAGTGTACTTGGAAATCGAGAGGTCCTAGGTCCTTGCGAGTCCTATAGTCTGTAAACAGAGAACTCTATATTTTATAAGTTATCAACTAAATACTGAATCTGTGACAGTCATTTTCTTGCTCCTGCAGGCTTCAAGTGACAAAAAGGATTCCATCAATAAGCATTACTTTGTCAAAAGTTTCTTTAGATGCAACGCAGCCAGGGTAAGAGGCCCCACTTACCCCTTATAAACATTAAAGAGTTTCTGTAATTTGGATCATTTTTAAGAGGTTGTTGGTTGACTGGCTTCTTGCCAAACCCTGGGGTCATGCCTTTGTTGTGCCTCCTCATCACCAGTTGTTTTCTCTACGGGCCTGAGACTTTATTACTCTGTCAGGCCACTAGTCAGAACAACTCCCAGTCTGTGATTTGCTCACATGAAGGGCTAACCATGTTAAACATCCTTGCTTCTCTTCATATTTTGATTGATTATTCTTGGTTGCTATTCTTTCTTGTTTAAGGTACCAGGCTCCTGGTAAATCTAAAAGTCTGGTTCAGTTTGGGGATGAAGATTGGGAACTAGCTTGGGAAGATGATTCTTCTGCAGCCACTCAAAGGACAAATAATAGACAGCTGGAAAAAAGTAAAAAAAGCAAAAATAAAGGAAGCGAAAATGGTGAAACTAATGCAAAAATTATGAAGACTGTACATGAGGTTCCCCATGGTAACCAAGAGGACCACTTGGAGAAGGGTGCAAATGGGAGTCTCTCTTGTGAAAGTACCAGTACTTGTGAGGTCCATGATGGACATTTAATGGGCATGGCCTTGAAGGAAGAATCAGGGCATTCATGGGAATCTCAGAGGACTGATACTCAAGAATGCAAGAGTGTGCAGAGGAGAACTAAGAACTACAGAGATCATAAACCTAAACAATCCCCTCAAAAGAAACAGAAGTCATGAGGGGAGTCCACTGTGCTGCCATGCCAGACTAAAATCATTGGGAATGGAGATTTGAGTTATTTACATTTGACAGTGCTGTGTAGAGGTGCAGAGATTGCTGTGATACTGCAAGTTTTCAAATACTGTGCCGAGGACATTGCCCTTTTCAATCAAATAAATCAGTTGTCCAAAAAAAATACACAACAACTGGCATTTAGGATAAATACTTTATTATATAGAATTCTAAAAGCAGTGGTTCCCATCACTTTCAGAATTAGCACCCCTAAGGGGGCCACATCTTTCAGCTAGCAGCTATTAACTGTGGTAGCCTTTACTTTAGAACAGCTAAAATGTGGGGATAAGTATTCTATTCCAAGAAGAAGGGGAACATGACCACAAAATTGGATGTTGTAACTCACTGAAATATGTAAGTTAAAGTACATGTAAGGTACTGTACTACTGAGGTCAACTCTAGAATTCTAATCCAGTGTTGCATTTCGGATTCACTTTTGAGGAAATACAATATCTGTTCCAAAGTTTTTTTCTGTGATCTGTAAATCTGTTTAATATTACTTTTTTGGTGGCTGGTACCTTGAAGGGGCTTATTGTTATATTGGGAATTGTTAGCAAAGTCTCAAATTAAATTAACTTTACTTTTGATGTGGAACAACCACAATAAAACAAAGACATTATCCAGGGGCGTAGCCAGCTTTTAGAAGAGTTGTAGGCCTGGCTATCCGGCCCATAAGGGCCGCTTCTAGGGGGTCTGGGGGCATCCCCTCAGGAAAATTTTTCGATATTGGCCCTTGAAAATGCTTTATCCTTCACTTTCTGGTGATTTTATGTGTATCTTGACAGCAATGAAATCCTAATATTTGATACAAGAGAATGGAATTGAATTTTTCATTTCCAGTTCTTAAAAATGTAACACAAGTGGGCTGAAAAATTTGTAGGCCCTGCCTACGGGCATAATAGGCTGGTTACGCCACTGTTATCCTTTGCATGACAGAAGGTTGATATGATTATTATTAATAGTATTTTGTGCTGATAGATTGAAATTGTTAAAAGTTTTGACCCCATGTGGTTTGGCCTCTCATAAGCGAACACCTTCTGTTTACTTCCAAAAAACAACAAATTATCAAAATCTAGTTTATTGATGCTGAAAAGAGGAAAAAAGCCTTTCAAAAACAAGCATAAGTTAAGCAGGATATTGACATTTTTGTTTTTGGATTCTTAACCCTAACTCGATGTAGATACAATGTAGTGTTCTAATGACACTTTTAAAGTGCCTATGAAATGAAATTTTCAACCCGTTTTTTATACTAAAACAAATTGAAGTCCATGCATGTTCCACTGATTCATAATTTTCCAATTTAAGTTATGGTCAAGTGCGTAATCTATTTTTTGTCTTACCTCAAAGTTGACCTATTTGGGTCAAAAATATGGGACAACCAGCGCGCGGTTAAAATATGCAAATTAGGACTTGTGATGTCAACAGTTGTGCAGACCTTCGTGGTCAACATGGGTCAAAATTCATCGTCGGAGGACATTCCCAACTGAGCAAAACTGCAAAAATATAGCTAAAAAGTGGTTTGTTTATGAGAAATACTGAAAAGGCTGAAAGCGACACCGATCAGTTTGCCGTTTCTTTTGTTTCACTTCAAGTATTAATACTGATCTTGGTCTGGAAACCCAGATTGGGCCATTCTCAACGGTTTGTTGTAGTGATCGTGCATTATGTTTCTTTTTATACTAGTTCCAGGCCCCAGGACACGAAAAGTTCATTTTTGACCAACTTTGGACGTCCAAAAAATACTTTTTGTTGCTTGACCATAACTTAAATTGGAAAATTATGAATCAGTGGAACATGGATTTCAATTTTTACTCATGCGCGAAGCGGCATGAGGTAAGGTTTCGGCTCCGTTTTTCTTGTTATTATTTTTTGTGTCACGATTTTGCATGCAAATTTATGCACGCATATTTTAATTTATGCACTTCCGGTTCATCGCTTTTCCATTTACACTTCCTGTTTAGTGACTTCCGGCTACTCTTACTTCCGGTAAAACAGCGCTACTGAAACGTCACGACAGCGTCTCCTACAACCCTACTTACATTAGTAACGTTCACGTTTGGTATATATAACACTCAGAAGAATCACTGGCTTCATTGTGGTACAGCTTTTATTTACAAAACATTCAATAGTAAACAACGTGGTTTGCAGGAACGATGACTGAATGAAAGGAGTAACTCTTCTCCATGTCGGACATCTTCTTATCATGTTTAAAGTATATCATAAAACTTTCTTACGCATGCGCATGAGTATAGGCTGCTTGCAGCCTCTTGTTTAGTATAAAAAATGGGTCAAAAATTTCATTTCATAGGCACTTTAAAAGTATTATCCATATTTGCACTTTTTGTATTAAAAGCAAATTAAGAATATCCATACTTTTTCACAAAGTTATCTGCTTAAAGAAAGACACAGATACTAATGAAAGGGTTATGTAGTCACACAACAGGTGTACACTTTAAACTTCTGGTTTTTATTATGACTCCGTTTGGCCAACAATTTAGCATTTTATATTTACATTGTCTTTGTTTCTGACACATCAATATTCTCTTCGTTTTTTCATATTTTTTCTATTAGTCTATAACTTCAATAAGTCTCCACTGGAAAATTTGAAGACCTATCTATTAAGTACTTGTAAAAAAAGTAAGAACTTCTAATTCAGTAACTTGACAAAAGTTATAATAAAAATTTGAGTTTATAAACATTGCATTTCCTCCACTTGCTGCTGTTGCATATCTGGGGTTGTCATAACATGGCGCTCTCTGTCAAGAGTTTGTATTCTTGTGCGACAAACAACGCACTTGAGAGGGAGGTTGAGGTCATTTACTGCAACCTGTAATGTCTTGACAAAGCAGCGACGGCAAAGTACCTTGTGTTTGCAGGGGTATGTCTGAATTATAGCCTTGGCGCTGTTGCACACAATGCACTGCAACATGAAAAGGAGATCTTTATAATACTCGTAAACTTTAAGCGATGTATTTAAACTACTATGGACACCATAGGGATTGATATGGACACCACAGGGATTAATATGGACACCACAGGGATTAATATGGACAACATAGGGATTCGTATGGGCACCATAGGGATTGATATGGACACCATAGGGATTGATATGGACACCACAGGGATTAATATGGCACCACAGGGAATAGTATGGACACCACAGGGATTAATATGGACAACATAGAGATTAATATGGACACCACAGGGATTGATATGGACACCACAGGTATTAATATGGAAACCACAGGGATAAATATGGACAACACAGGGATTAATACGGACAAAATAGGGATTAATATGGACACTGTAACTATTAAATAAATATGGACATTTGTAGGAATCAAGGAAACTGTCCACATTAACAGGTGTTTGTACTAGGTAGGTTCACATAATCTCAATAATTATATAATTTATTGTTTTTAAAGAAAAACAATAAAGAACAGTGCCACACCAGAAACCAACATTCCAAAATCGTAATTTGATCTAGTTACTGTGTACCTGCAAAAAGTGCTCCATGCAAAAATCTTATTATACTGGCAGTTACACAAACAAAACACCAGCCAGTGCAATATTTATGGTGAACTTTACCTCGTCATCCTCCGTCTCTGGAGCTTCAGGTTCAAAGTTGTCCAATGAACCAAGAAGCTGTTCCTGTTGATCAAAGTGAAAATATCATACAAAATGACTAAATAGGCCTAATATTATAAGCTTTACATGTTGTAATTTGTTATATCCACATATATTTAATAACAAACAGCAGGTTAAAAAAGGCTTTTTTAATCTCATGTTCTGTCATTTAATTTTTTCCATTCTGCTATCCCATTCCAGCCAAAATGTTCCTGCATGATATGCTTGTAAGACATCCATAGGGATTACATACATATATACTTTATTTGTCCCAAAAGAGCTTCTTATGAAAGAAAATTTACTTTTGGGAAACTTTTAAAATGTATTTGCATGTTGTTGCTTCAACTAAGGTGGGTTGAAAAAACATTACCAACTGATTCCACCATGTTGTGAAATAAAGGATAATACAAACAGGGGTGCAGAGCTGTGACATCTCTCTTCAAGTCTTCAACTTGATGCATAGAACAAGTAAGATTAAGTTGAACATGAGAAAAGATATATCTCGCCACGTACCAGTTTGTCCCGTAATTCCACTAGTTTTTCTACTCTTCTCCTTCTATACTCTAACCCGGCCACAGCTTCCGCTCTGATTTGTCGTTTCTTGTAAATGTAGTAGCGATATAGCAAATACATTCCCGACGTTGCGGCAACAGTATACCAAATTGCTCTGCTGTGACGGCTAAAAAATCCAGACATGATGAATGATCCGCTAATATTTCAAATTGTACAGTACTTCAGACGTTCGAATTTTCAAATACAAAGCCGCTACTCTACAGTCACCGCAAGAAATATAAAAGTTGCGTACAGAGCCGCACAGGACATTCGATATGAAAAGTGATAATGAAGCATAAAACAAAACGAGTCTTTTGGGGATTGGGTCCAAGTGAGAATAAAATGAAAGGGAGGGGTGGGTGGCAAGTATAGTCACGTTCTTTTCCCCGTTCGCCATTATAATAAAGCATTGTATTAAAGCACCAGAGAGGCAGATTTAATAATAAACTTATAAACATATATTGTGCATTTTTAAAGAAATAAATGATTTTGTTATGCCACAGGTAACCAAAGAATAAGGACTGACATTGGCGGGTTAATTGTTTTTCTCATACAAGCAATGAATATCCATCCTTTCTAAATATACCATCCACCATGTAATTTGAAGAAGATGAATATTACCTGGATATTAACATACTGTGTATGACCAGCAGCAAGCCAAGACCTCTTCATTCTATGCAGTGCAACTCTTGAATATAGCCCAATTGTCCCAAACACACAAAAAACAAATATACATGGACACCACAAAAACCTTGCACCTTTTTTATTGTTTCCTCAAAAAAAAGATTTTGGACTTGAGGGTAGGGGGAGTGTTTGAAAATTGATTGTGCATACCTCTGAAAAATCCTGGCTATACCCCCGTACCCGTAGTGAAAATGAACCATCTGCCATCAGGACAAAACTAATTATCATGCATGTCTCATTTGCCTGACCATACCATTAGCATCTGAAACCAAATGCAAATTTCACACTTTGTGCATGTAATGCTATTAAACATTGTAAATTATCCATTCACTGCTTATAAAAAAGTTGAATATCTTTGATTGCAGCCTGGTTTAGCAGATAAAAACAGCACAAAGTGCTGCACACACACCATAATAACATTGTACACAAGTTTTGCAATGTAGGTAGCCACACAATGCAATGTGTGCAACTTTTCATGTAATCTTTTGTACCATATTGCTGGCATAACTGTTTTGATCTGAAAGTTGAACATCTCGTTGCATTGATGCATGCAGTGCTGCAGATGGTGAAATTGCTGAGCACAATGTTGTAGAAACAGAACCCAATTCAACTTTATAGTTTGTTGTACACCATGTTGCTCACAACAAATTCAGGGCTGGACACCCAGTACAATTTTGAAGCTGCATGCAATGCTGCATCATTTCTGCACAGAATACTGATCAGGAATCTGGCTATACAGCATTATAGCAACAGCACACAGATAACAACTTTTTTTATAAAGCAAGGTAATTAAACTATTTTTGTTGGGAGTTTCATATTGACAAATACCATTTTAACTTTCTTATTCATGTTCTTCTTTTATTATAAAAGTTCATTTTGTGGCGCAATTTACAACTTTATCATAACCCAGCATACCAAACTAGAGGATGACTCATAACTTTGTACAAAGCAGTTGAACTACTGAATTACTTGGTTCGAAATTGACTATCTGAAAGAGGAAATATAAAAATATTCATTCCAGAAGAAGAAACTCAAGCACTTCGTTACATGTCATTAATTCTCATTCCAGCAGATTCCAGACATTCCATTTCCAATTTAGAGCCATAAATGGTGAACTTTCTAAATTACACATTCGCTACATTGAAACTACAAAAAGAACATTACAAAACAAAGCAGACCCTTAGAATTAAGCTATACAAAACCAGAGCTTTTTTTCGAATAAGCCTCTACCGTTTTAATCATTTTCGTCTTTTTTTCCGTGCTTCAAAATATGAGTGAACTGGTTATAATCTAAGTAGCCATCTTTGTCGATTGGTGCGTCACGGAGAACATCGTCAACTTGATCCTCGGTGAATCTGTCTCCCATCGAGGTTAGAGCCTCCTTCAATAACTCTTCGTGCACTTTTCCGTTGCCTTCTTCGTCGAAACAGGCAAACGCGTTACATATCACATCTTCAGGGTCTGTCCCGTTCAATTTCTCGCCGAACAATGTTAGAAACATGGTGAAGTTGATCGGTCCGGGAGACATCTTAACCATCTCTTCCAGGTACTCGTCAGTCGGGTCTTTACCGAGGGAAGCAAGCATGTCATGCAAATCTTCTTTATCAACAAAACCATCGCTGTTTTGATCGATCATATTGAAGGCCTCCTTGAATTCTTGAATTTGGTTCTGGTCGAACATAGCAAACACGTTCGAAGTAGCACGGTGGGCCCGCTTTTTTGTCGTCTTTTTCGTTTTTCTAGATGCCATCTTGTTATTTTGCTTTTAGAATCACAATCCGATCGACAGAAACACACAAACGCGATCTCAGACGAAGTTTTCGTGTAAAAATTTGTACACAGCACCTCCCTAAATTACATGGAACGTAACACGACCTCTATATTGCTTTCCCGGATATGGTCTCCAGGCCCCCGATCATGCAATGACGTCATTTTGAAATCCTTTCAGAGACCGGAAGTCTGGCCTGGCCTCACCCAAAGAAAAAATTCAAATTAGGCTCGATAATATATTTCCGCCGCTTCTCGCGGCAGGTATCTGAGCGCGGGCTCGTTTCCCGAACAGCGGCTGGTTATCACAGGAAAAAGTACCTTATTCCCATTTTGGGATTTTTTAGGGTATTTGCAGAACACTAACAAAATTCCCAAATTTGGCAAAGTGAGACAAGTCCCAACCTGGGAATTCCCAATCACGTTCCATGGTTGGGACTTGTCTCACTCTTCCAAATGACGCCATCGTGCAAATGGCCTATTGGGTAAAGAATTTGGCAAATTTACTTGCTTGAAAAGGGAAGAAATTTCAAAGTTAAGTCTAAAAATTAAAAGGGGAGGGAAAAAACAGTAAATAAGTAAGGTTTGCCCAGGGGAGGGGCAGCGCACTCGTCAAATTTGCGTATCTGAATCATCCAACAAAATATGACGTCACTTCCGGTAAAAAAACGCCGAACAGCTCGTTTTGGCGAGGTATCGAAATGAAGTTCCAAGCAGTGGTGATTTATTCGTTTTTCTGAACCGACAGTGTCGTGGTATTTTATACTGAGGATATAAGCAAGTTGCAGAAACATTGGTTCGACTTTTTAAGCAAAGATTTTGGCAAAAGAGAATCGTTTAGCATTGTTTTGGAGGGAAAAACAGAAAGCGAAGTGTCGTGTAATGGCGGATATTTCACGCTCTCAAAACAAGTGGCGTTCAAAGTTTTGGCTCTAGTAGTTCCTGATGCAGCGGTAACATCAACTAAAATAGTCCACTCTGTCTAAAACACAATGGATGAAATATTGGTGGCCATAGTTTGCAGTGTATACCACGGGAAGGTGTTAACCCTCGCTGTAAAGTTTTGGAAGTGGCTATGACTGGAAGATGTTGTTGCTCTCTGTCCACGTGTTTTCAGTGGAAGATGATAGCTGAAGTGTTTACTGAAGGTTGGTTGTTTTGTTTTCCTACCTCTTTTGTGGAATATTTTTGTTTCTAGCAGGTGTAAATTTAGATTTTGTGGTCATCAGATGCGTTTATAACCGTGATCATGAATAAATCATAGTTAAACTGCTTTGAAAAATATTGGAAAAGATTATTGAAGTGTTTCATTATGTGACATTCCCAGTGCTAATTGCATTACACTATTATTGTGACTCTGCAGTAATGCACCCTCCAGTAATGCATTTGCTTTAAAAAGTTGAAGAAATCATCAATCTGTTTTTTTAAATCTCAGAGAAATAACCAAATATAAGTTTTCTTATTAGTCTCTATTTTGTATCAGCTAGGTATTTCTTACTCTCCAGATGTATTTTGTTTTGTGATCTACAAGAGGATTTCTTCTTCCATGGAATTGATTTCTGACAAGTGTAAATATACCGTAAACTGCTGCTGATAAGCTCCCCACTTATAAGCCCTCCCAGTTATAGTCTCATCTACCTGTAAACATAAAAATACATCCGATTATTAGCCCCCCGGATATAAGCCCCCCTCTAGTGAATGAATGAGTGAATTCAATTTATTATGATGTTTTAAAGCTTCATTAATAAAAAAGCAAAAGAAAACCGTATGTCGATCAACACTGCTGTAGCTCATTTCGAAATGTTTTTTTTTTTATTCGTCTTATAAGCCCCCCCCCCCCCCCCCCCCCCCGGATATAAGCCCCTCCGTTTTCAAGCACATCCAAAACCCCTTATGAAGTGTAAGCCCAGGGCTTATAAGCGGCAGTTTACAGTATTCTTATTCTGTGGCTGATAACTATCATAATATATTTAACGTTTTTGAAAATGTAAGCTTGTTGTAATGTGTTCAAATAGCGATGCTTCATATTGGAAAAAAAGAACCATTGTGGCACGTAAATGTATCCTTACCGTAGTAGCTGGGATGTAATAATTTTCTTTCAGTCTCCAATTCAATGTTTAGTTGTCTATCGAAGCAACCTCTTGAAAAATCGGCGATCTCCCGGATTTTGATTTTCTTTAGGTTGGCATCTCTGGAACAGGTACATTTGTACGCTTGGGGTCATCAGAGATACATTTACAAAACATCCTTACATCAATGTTATTACCCTTGCAGTTTGAATTATGTCTGTGTTAAAATTATTTCCGGGGGGACTCACATGTGAAAAGGACGGGGATGCCCGTCGTCTCGCTTAGGGGCGTAAATAACAGATTTGGGTCTAACTTAGGGTGTTCAGGATAAAACGCCACTAATTTTAGCGGTCAAGGTATCTTTTAGGGTTGCACGCAAAATAAAACCATCATTGTAGCCCATACTTGTCTGTCTGTTTTAAAGTGATATTTTTTAGGGGTTAAATAAAGCTCCAGCCACGCCCAGTATGGTCTCTTTTAAGGGTTTAATTCAAATTTTCCGATGAGCATCCCAGTCCTGAGCACTCGCCTAACAGCTCGTGTTTCACCCTACACCTCCTTCGTGCTCGCGTCACTTTCTTGCATGCTTTATCACAGAACAAAGCACGCTCAAGCCTTTTTTATTAGTTTAATAGAAGGGACTTGAGTAAATCTTTTGAATTATAAAAGGAGCATAAATTTACCAAGAATGAGTGAGCAGAGAATTACGTCTTTTCTCTCAAGTTTACTTTCAACTGACAACTACATCTACTAGCCAACCACAAACAATAAAGTGAACTCATTTAATTAAATATAATTTTCCTTTTCACAAGAGTGCTTGGTAAGTGTGATAATTATACAATGTACCAATTGGCAAGACTTGTCTGACATACATGTACTGTGAATACACACAAGGGGACTTGTCCATGACACCTACATGTACCCCTTTTTATCAAAAATCTTTCTGTGGTGACTTGTCCCATTAATTATGACTAGTTTGAATTGGAGGGACAATTCCCTGCTGGGACCAAAGGGACAAAAATCATGCAACAAGTGTCCTTGTGTGTATATATGGAACTCAGTTTCGCAACTAGTCTCTGTATTCAGTCCCCTCATATTTGGACACTATAACGGTAGTTGTCTCTTTGTATGTGCCTTGCTGTAGAATTTTTTGAAATAAGTAACAATCTCAGGTAGTAAAGTGATGATTTATACATGTAAATTGTCATGGTCTTTGAATAAATCTCCTAATGTGAAAACAACGATTTTGTTAAAATATCAACTTCAACAATAAAATTATGAATTTGTCAAAACACATTCGAAAAAATCGAAGTCTTCATGTACCCATCGAGAGGCTTAATAACTGATAAAACAATGAAATGTTTTAGACTATAGTTGGTTAATTGCCAACATGTTAATGCCCTCCACAATCTTTTTCTTTACAGAAATAAAACTGGAAACTTTGCCAGCAGTTCCATTGTACATGTATCTTGGGAGATGGAAATCAAATTGTATTGTTTACTGTTGCAGACAGGTGACAAATGTCAGTAATGAAGCCAAGACAATGTTGCTTTCAACATACTGGTTAGATTGTTCTTTGTGAGGTTTGAATTTGTGCTGCTGACCATCTTGTGTAACAGTATGCAGGTCACGATCAGGCTAATACATATATCAGTTTTTCTCAATTTGCTTTTTGTGTATCTTAGGGGTATACAAAATGCGCCAATACATTTGTATAACTGTAATTGCTGCAATTGATATTAAAACAAGGTTTTAATATCTACTTTTTTAGGATTTAATTAAAATTAATCATTTTAAAGAACGAACATGCAGGCCAAACATGGGTGTTACGAAAACGAAGACCCTCGAAAACGAAGACCTAAGACCTAAGACCGGTCTTCGTTTTCGTACTACGAAAACGAAGACCCCGTAAAACAGAAAAACATTGAAATTACAAGTTAAAATCAGCAAGGCTTAGTAATATTATACGACATTACACTTCACGCGTTCCTTCCCCATTTATTACGGCAACTACTTGTGCCGCGTCTGCTCTGGCTGCTATGTTTCGCTATGCGAGATAACTTGATTTGGTAGCGACATGGTGGGATAAACTTACCAAAATCCGGATATTCTTACGCTAGAGTAAGGATCCAGGATCGGCAGGCATTAATCGAACGCTTGCTGCATGCCTTTGATAAGCCAGTATTGCGTGACAGTATGAACGCGCTCTGTACAGGAAATGATCCTGGGTTTCTGCAAATAAATAATTTTTGTCTAGTGTATCTAGCGAAAAAGATTCAAACAGTCAGTAAGGCATGTCAGCTGTGAAATTCTCGTTAAAAAGTAAGCAGTTCTCTTTGCTAAGGACGGGTCTTCGTTTTCGTTTTCGTAGTACGAAAACGAAGACCCCCGGTCTTCGTTTTCGTAGTACGAAAACGAAGACCCTAATATAAAATATGCGAAATCCATTGAAATTACGAGTTTAGACGTGCACTGAGCACCAGCAAAGGTTATTATAGATTTTAATACATTTGTACACTTCGCGCGTGGTGTTTTCTTGCTCTTTTTTACAACTGCTCTCGGTTCTCTGCTTTGTTTTCCTACGCAATAAGTGCAAGCTCGGAACAGATTTTCCCGTTGATAGGGCGATTGGAATAGTTTAGGTTTGAATAAGGTTAAGCAAGCTGAATTCGGGCACGTACTCTCGTTGTTGTCCCAGCATTGCGTGACGGAAGTGTACAGTGAAAGAACATGTTCTTCGAATTTATAACTGTGGGGTTACAAAGGTCGGCAAGAGAAACACAAGAAAACACCACGCGCGAAGTGTACAAATGTATTAAAATCTATAATAACCTTTCCTGGTGCTCAGTGCACGTCTAAACTCGTAATTTCAATGGATTTCGGATATTTTGTATTAGGGTCTTCGTTTTCGTAGTACGAAAACGAAGACCCGTCCTTAGCAAAGAGAACTGCTTACTTTTTAACGAGAATTTCACAGCTGACATGCCTTACTGACTGTTTGAATCTTTTTCGCTAGATACACTAGACAAAAATTATTTATTTGCAGAAACCCAGGATCATTTCCTGTACAGAGCGCGTTCATACTGTCACGCAATACTGGCTTATCAAAGGCATGCAGCAAGCGTTCGATTAATGCCTGCCGATCCTGGATCCTTACTCTAGCGTAAGAATATCCGGATTTTGGTAAGTTTATCCCACCATGTCGCTACCAAATCAAGTTATCTCGCATAGCGAAACATAGCAGCCAGAGCAGACGCGGCACAAGTAGTTGCCGTAATAAATGGGGAAGGAACGCGTGAAGTGTAATGTCGTATAATATTACTAAGCCTTGCTGATTTTAACTTGTAATTTCAATGTTTTTCTGTTTTACGGGGTCTTCGTTTTCGTAGTACGAAAACGAAGACCGGTCTTAGGTCTTAGGTCTTCGTTTTCTAGGGTCTTCGTTTTCGTAACACCCGGCCAAACATGGCTGTATATAAGAGATGTTTCAGTAAATAAATGAGACGACAGTTCAGTAAAGACAGTCAATGGTAGCCCTATTTTTATTGCCTTGATGCTAGGTAGTAGAAGAGGGAGGTAGGAAAAAGGGAGGGTTGCCCAATACAGCCCCTAGGAAATAATTAGGATAAGACAACAATGACGAGACAACAGTTCAGTAAATATAGTCATGACGAGACGACAAGGATGAGACAGCAGTTCGGTAACCAATATAGTCAGTAGCAAATAATAATAGGGATTTTATTTATAGATTTTAAGTGTTAATAATCGTAATAATAATAATATATATTGGAAAAAGGGGGGAGAGGGGGTTTTGCCTTCGGGTCCCAATTGTTGACTGACCCATTGCATAGAACTCAATAAATACATAACATGCAAATGACAGCAGCACAATAAATGACTGTAAGCTATACAATATTGGCTTAAATTTTTGGATGCTGAGGAAAAAAAATGATTTTAGAAAATGACTATATACATTAGAAATTCATATTAATGGACTGATTACATGGTATGAATTAATAGGTATGAGCTGCCAATAAGAATAATTTACTATATTTAATGCTATGAGGATTTTTACATAAGAACTCATTGTAAAATATTTTTCATAATGTATTATCTCAGAAGTTGATGAGGTGTTTCTTGATGAGATATACACCAACAAAGTTCCAGATAGAGGAAGAGATCTATGATAACAAGGCAGCTGGATTCTTTTCTTTTATGTGATTGACAATGCCCATTGTAGACTGGAGTCGTAGTTTCCCGGTTAGACAAGTTGGACTACAAAGTTAGGAGGATGCTATCCATGGCCTTGAGACAGTTTAGTTTTTACTATTCTGTATTCGCTTTATTACACACACATATGGTTTTTCCAGTATCTCATAGTTACAGTATAAAAAGAAAAGACACCTATGCTGGGTTCAAATAAAGAAACCAGTATTAACAATCAACAGGTTATGATTTTAAGAGCAATGAGGAAAACAATCCATTTATTTTGGTTTATAAAATTTTTTTTAACATTTTTGTCTGATTGATTTAATAATTACATGCAGTAGAGATATCAGTTTTTATTGTGATTAGATTGTCAAACAGTGTTAAAAACAGAGGGATGCGAAACCAACTCAAAGCAACCATGTAATCAAGTTATACTTATTTTTTAATATTAACCTCTATATTTTTAATTATTTATATGCAGTAGATATCAGTTTTTATTTTGATTAGACTAAACAGGATTGGAAAAACAGATTTTTGTGAATGTAATTTAAAGTCGTTATGTAATCATACCTTAACCATTTTGCAATTTTAATTTTTATCCTTTAATTTAATGATTTAAACCGTAAGCTATCATAATAATTATGAATAATTAAATATAAATCAAATGACTAACACTGGGTGGGATCTATAAGAGGAGAGAGGGCTGCGTTAAGATTTGGGGGTTTTGGTAACAATATTATGGGGTTTGAGTCTAGATATATTATGCTTTAAGAAATTTTAATTATTTGATTAGTTCTTTAGATTAATTATTTTTACTATAGTAATGGTAGATATAGATATTAGAGACCATAATGAATTATCACCAAGGACCTTGTTTTTTAGGTGGGGGGTGGGGAACAGGATAGAGGATGGGGTGAAGAGGGGGGGGGGGGGGGTGGTGGTGGGTTTGGGTTTTGTAAGGGGAAGGTTTGTGTATATAACTTTGGGAATTTTTGTGAGTAAATTGAGGGTGTCTGAGTTAGGTATGTGCTCTAAGGAGTACTTATTCTCTAAGGAGTACTTGTTTTGCGATAAAAAGTGGGCAGATATAGGAGAAATAGTAAAATTTTGGTTAGACCTTATTAGGGTAGTAGATTTTGGGAGGATTCAAAGATACAATTACACAAAAGACCAATAGTAATACTGCATGCATTTTGCTAACTAATAACGCTTTTGATATTTGGTCGAAAAGAACATATGCAGGCAAGGCTCCCAGGGGAGTGGGAAAATGTTTTGGGTACAGTAGTGAATTTTGGCTGCGATTAAAGGGTCATAGAGCTATTGAGTTAAGGTATATGGGACTTAAGTTTAGGTATGAGTAGAATATGTTATAACTTCTTTTTTAATTTTTTATTAGGCATCAAGGAAGATTAGTGGAAAAGAAATAAAACAAGGGGAACAATAGCACAAGCAGATACAATAAAGATAGAAAATCAAAGGACTAACTCGGATATGAAACATTAATCTGTAAAACAACCAAAAGATGAAATGCAAGTGCAATATATCAACAAGTAACTGTTTTACAGAATAAATAAAAAGGAATTTTTGAACATAAGGAAGTGTCTATTTTTCAATCTATTATTACAATTAGTTCATCGATTTTTTTTTGTCCATGATGCTTGCCATCAACTGTAATTGTGCAGCTATTCGTTTTGCCTCTATGACCACCTTCTTGAGTTTGAGTGCCTTTGATCTCAGCTCTAACATTTCTTTGCCATATAACTCAAGACGGCCCCTTGCAACCACCGGATTTTGCTTCTCATTATTTTCATACTTTTGTAGTTCTCTCAGGGCCTGCCTAACCTCGCTCCTCTGTTCAGGTGTAATCTAAAAACAATAAACGAGGAGTGGGGGGGGGGGGGGGGGGTTGGGTGTGGGGGATATGTAAGATATATGCAAAATACATACATTAAAGTAATGGCCTTCTCTTCGGCTCCAGCGCACTAAAGATACGAGATTGTCGGGGAAATAAAACTGGTTTAGGATGTGTATCCGATCACAACAGAACGACCACAGAACACAAATAAATCCTTTCGAATCGTAAATGAAATAAAATGAATGTACGGCTCCATAAAGCGCATCATCTGTGCGTGTAATGGTGCAAGAATATCACAAACTACTCCAGACTGTTTGGTTACCGTAAACACTTTTCTGAAAAAAACGAGAGGGTTAAATGGGTTCACCCATATCAAGAATACTTCGTTGCGATTTTCCTATAATGTAACACATACTTAACATAGTAGGCTATTTGAATTGAGAATTACTCACCTTGAACTCATGGTTTTGACGAAAACGATGGCTCCTATGAAATTCAGCGACAGAGAAATGCAGACATTCTGTGAAAAAAAGATGCCTCCAAAACACATATTTTTTGATAAACATTTGCCATGTTCTTAAAACTAATGATATGACGAGAAAGAAGACTAAATTTTCTTTATTGTGGCCAAATAAAACGATAAAATTTGCAGCCGATTGGAAAATATCGCCATTTTACTTACCGAAAGAACGCAAACGCCGCCGTCAAATTTGATTTTCCCGCTGGCGGGAGAAAAAGGCTCTTTCGGACCGGATGTGATGTCATATTTTGTTGGATGATTCAAACACACAAAAAGTGCCAGGTGTCGCTGAGTGCTCTGCCCCTCCCCTGGGTTTGCCATATACCACAGTTTTGTCACAAGCGGATAGCCCTTTTCACGGTTTATAATCTTTCTCATTTGCATTACAATAAAAGTCATCGTGGTTACGAGGCAATTTTGGGCAATTTTGTAGTTTTGCCCGAAATTGTCTCGCAATCATGTTGAATTTTATTGTGATGCAAATGAGAAAGGTTAACCATGAAAAGGGCTCTTAGGTACTTGGTGTATCCCTGATCATGATGTATGGTACTTCATGTATCCATTATTGTAATGTATTTAGATATATTAAGGTTTAAGCACTGATTTTAGTATTTAGGTTTAAGCACTGATTCCAGTATTTCCAGTGTATTGAAAGGGTTAGTTATTATATATGGTCTGGGCTAGCAGCATATTATCTTATATCCCTTAAAAATTACGGTTTCCGGCAGCTAGTCCTCGGTGGTATAGTGGATAGTGTGCATGGAGCAGATCATACGGCCCGGGTTCGATTCCCTATTCTGTTGTTTTTATGTTCTTTTTCTACTGAAATAAAAACTAAGTGTTTAAATACAAAATAATAAGGGATACACCAAGTACATACACAGTAATGGGTATTTTTTATACCGTGATCTGTTTTGCCATTAATGTTAGGTCTATTGAATCACATCTGCAGATCAGACCTTGATAGTGTCATTTACTGGCTTTGCTCTAACTATTCAATACTGAATGCTAGCAAGACCAAAACAATGTTCACTGGAACCAATCAGCGCCTTGCCATATTTGGCGAAGATTTTTCAATCTCAGCAAAAGGTGATGTATTAAAAATAGTAATAGTAACTAAATTTAACTATTTGGGCGTAATTATAGATCAGACCCTTTCTTGGAGAGCACAAGTACATTATATAGGGAAGAAAAGATCATCTAGATTAGGGATGTTGCATAGAGCACACAGTTTTACCAACATCTACATGTTACTTTATACAGTGCTATGATCTTATCACTTTTTGACTATTGCGCATCTGTTTGGGATAGTTGTGGGGTCTTGTCTAAAAGCTACTTTGACAAACTCAATAGGCGTGCAGTGCAGCATGTATAATTCAGAACCGAGCCATTTAGACATCTGAAAATGCATCTGCATTTGGCTGGCCAAATTTACAGTCTCAACAAGATTATGTCAAATGTGTATTAGTATACAAAGCTTTAAATGGCTTAGCACCAGCTTACCTTTTAACATTATTTAAACATGCGCAAGAGACTCATAAATGCAATACTTACTTCGTTTACCACTTTTAAAGACCATTAAATGCCAGGGTCGCTTTAGTTATAATTGGGCTAATACTTTCAACACCTTACCCCAAAATATAAGATTGCTCAAAGAACTGCAGAAATTTAAAATATAATACACGCGTAATTTTAAGCGCTAGTCCGATTAATCGCTACTTTTCTGCTACTTTTCAACTTTATTTACAATTTCTATTTCCATGTTTGTAAAGTCAGTTTTACTAGTGTAAGTGTATAATGTTTGTAATAGATTGTCACATATGATTGTAATTTAGTATTTTAACTTAAACTACAGCTCAGCTAAATAGATGTCCCTGTATAAATATTGATTAAAATAAAATAAAGTATATAAGACATATGGTATAGTGATAAATAATTTGACAAATTTAGATCAATCATCTTGTTATTTGGTTGCATATGTGGTGTAAACGCAACAAGTTGCTAAAAACTGGCAACATAGTACTTGCTAAATAGTAACAAGCAACTCAACTTGACAACAGCCTGTTGTGGACATTCATCAGACTGTATTTTAAGGGGGCAGTGTCCCAGCTGATATGTCATGATTGTGACCATGAGCTTGCTAATTATCTTGGAATGTACGGGAAGAAAAAAAATCACCAAAAGTTACGAAAGCAAAGAAATATTGACTAATGAAACAAAATATTATGGGTAAAAAAAGTCAAAATTCCACAAGAATGGCAATTTTGATTTCTTGACGCCTGTCACAAAATCAAATGCTAATACACTCAACAACATAAGCAATGAACATAAATGCTAATGCACTCAACACCATAAGCAATGAAAATAAATGCTAATGCACTCAACACCATAAGCAATGAACATAAATGCTAATGAACTCAACACCATAAGCAATGAAAATAAATGCTAATGCGCTCAACACCATAAGCAATGAACATAAATGCTAATGCACTCAACACCATAAGCAATGAAAATAAATGCTAATGCACTCAACACCATAAGCAATGAAAATAAATGCTAATGCACTCAACAACATAAGCAATGAAAATAAATGCTAATGCACTCAACACCATAAGCAATGAACATAAATGATAATGCACTCAACAACATAAGCAATGAAAATAAATGCTAATGCACTCAACAACATAAGCTCCCTTCTTTTCAGAGACTTCAATAGCATTTCTTTTAGGCAATCCATTTTCAGATTTAAGGTCCCTTTGGGAATCAAAGAGGCTATGTTTGTTTGTGTGCTGGTTCTAAACAACCTGGAACTGGACAATGGAACAAACTTATCAGAAAACAGATTCAGAGATCAATCTGAGTGATCCACCTCCGGACACGAATCATTCAGATTGCAATCCAACATATCTTTGTTCCTGTGGAAGTTATGGAACAGAAAATTTAATTATCTATTGTAGAATCCAGATTTATGTTTAAAAATAATGCTACCTTATTTGTATTAGAAAAAACTTCAGGCAACAGTAACCTTTGGTACAAGTAGAAAAGCAACAGCAGACTTAACTGTAATAATTGGTCACAATCAGTAGGATGAGATATATAAAAGATACAGGGGAGCCAATGTATAAAGACCTCGTCTCATATAATTATTTTAGATGTAAATAGTTTGTAATGTAATATAGTGCACGACCCCACAAGCTTTTTAGCTTTAACACCTATCGTGTTTAAGTAAAGGTTACTTACTTACTTATGCACCAGTCATTTGAAACCACTGCACCCACTCCCCCCCCCCCCCCCCCCCCAATTCGGGCTTGGGTGGGGCATTCACTTTTTATGCAAGTGAAAGCAAGTGAAGTCCCCGGTGCCCGGGACAAATGTGAGTGGTGAATTCCCCCGCCCCTACTGTTCCACACACACATAGTACTCCCTTTGTAACTTATTATTTCCAAGCGTAAGACACGGGTTAAAAGACACTGTTGGCAGCCATGAAATAAACACATTGATTTTTGAGCGGCCAGCAAATAACTTGCAAAGCCTCCTCAAGGCACAATGAATATGTCAAAATATCTTTATTGTAGAAGTAGTTTCATTGATACTTCTGGATAAATTGACAATGAAACACAACAGACAACTATTACAGTAGTGTTAATCGCACAAATAATAGCAGAAATTGAAATTGTTTCAACTGATTCAGCTAATTCATTTTGATGATTGCATACAATGTGATCTCACTATAAAAGAATTGATTCAACTGATCAAAGGGCACAGAAGCCACAATTCAGGTGCGCTAATCGTCGATGAAAATCATCATGAAAATGAAAACCGCTGACCAAAGAGTGACTGCCCTGCTTATTCCCCCGGTAGGGGATGCGAAGACCGTGACTTCCACCGATTTCCCCGCCCACAAATTCCCCCGAATTGGGGGGGGGGGGGGGGTGCAGGGGTTTCAAATGACTGGTGCATTACTTACTCAATATTTATATGCTGTATCCTTCTGCTCATCAAAATATGTGAATAGGGTATAAATTGAAACATTCAGTAAGTTCAATTCCACTTTGAAATCACAATAGACATAAAAAGACCCCTTAACCGAAACAAAATCAGAGGTTGTTTTGGAATAAGCATCTACCGTTTTAATCATTTTCGTCTTTTTTTCCGTGCTTCAAAATATGAGTGAACTGGTTATAATCTAAGTAGCCATCTTTGTCGATTGGTGCGTCACGGAGAACATCGTCAACTTGATCCTCGGTGAATCTGTCTCCCATCGAGGTTAGAGCCTCCTTCAATAACTCTTCGTGCACTTTTCCGTTGCCTTCTTCGTCGAAACAGGCAAACGCGTTACATATCACATCTTCAGGGTCTGTCCCGTTCAATTTCTCGCCGAACAATGTTAGAAACATGGTGAAGTTAATCGGTCCGGGAGACATCTTCATCATTTCTTCCAAATAGTCGTCCGTTGGATCCTTCCCCAGTGAAGCTAGCATGTCATGCAAATCTTCTTTATCAACAAAACCATCGTGGTTTTGATCAATCATGTTAAAGGCCTCCTTGAATTCTTGAATTTGGTTCTGGTCGAACATAGCAAACACGTTTGATGTGGCTCTGTGGGCCCGCTTTTTAGTGGTCTTCTTCGTCTTTGCTCTAAGTGCCATCTTGTTCTTTTAGGACACAACAAGGTAAAAATGTGATCTCAAACACAGTTTTCGGGTAAAATTTGCACAGCAAAGCTCTACAAAATGATACCTAAATTTTATACAGCGAGCAGTATGCAAATTTATATTAGGCATCGATAGGCATATATGACGTACAAACCGGTTGCAAAGCACACGGTGTACTAGAGGTTTCAGCGGTTTTACGTACATTACATGCGTAATTAAGCGTCACAGCTTACTTTTCTGCAGGACGTCAAAGAAATTTTGGTGGAAATTTTTGGAACTGTTGTACGGCGAAAATGAAAGCTGAGAGAGGTCTCAGCATCAATAATCCGAACGAGTCCTGGCTGGAAAGCAAGGGAACGTGGTTTACATATCTGCTACTCATCACAATTGGTCATTTGGTGATTTTGAGTGTGCCTTTTTTCGATACACCTACAGCATGGACCCTAACAAATACATTCCATAATTTGGTAAGGTTGCACATTTGTAGTGGTTTAGTTGCTGTTGATTTTCAGGGATTTTTCATTTTAGAAGTTTCCGTTGTCTATCTTGATAGGGAAAATAGCAAACGCGTTTGTAACAGTCATGAAAATTATTTTATGAAAGGTAACCGAATGGTAATGGGAACCGAATTTCCACAAGATTCGAATCATTTGTCTCAGTGTGAAATCTCAAGTACCTTATTCTCGCTAAATTTCGCGAGTACTAAATTTCGCGATTTTCGAAATTTAATACTCGAGAAATATAGGACACCTGAAGAATAAACTCGCGAAATTTAATACCAGGTATATAATATCACAAAGGTAATAATGAAATTCAAGCTGTTGTTTTATTACTGTCATTCTAACAAAAAGTCCCGCCAAAATGTTGGCACCAATCACAATATGGCTGGGCTGAACCGGGCTGGCCCGTCTCATGTAATACCAGGCTAGGATTTTGATTTCAGCCCACTCAACCGGGCTGACCCGCTCCATGTAATCGGGGCCTTAAACCGTGGAATACCGTACCTTATGCTTTGTTATGTTTGCAAAAAATTGTCTACGATGTCGATCACGTTAATTATGTTGTTACAGTTCTGAGGTCAAAGCTACATATTAAAGATTAGAAAAAAATAGCGAAATTTAATACTCCAATTCTAATTTCCTCTCAAAATCCCGAAATTTAAAATTCTCAAAATATGGTGCTTGACTTTTCCTGAAATTAAATACTCGCGAAATCTAGTGAGAATAAGGTACTTGATCGTAGCATTGCAGTTTGCTGATGATCGTGTTCATGTCAAGTTATGCAACGGGTCAGTTTCGTCAGAACATTTTTTCAGTAAATCGATCGAGAGCTTAAAATGCGAACCCCCTTACCTCTGTAAATATATTTTGGATTGGCAAGAATCAGCAAATACATAGAAAATCAATGAAATATTCTGACTCCCGTACGAATAGCAAATCGAAGTTGGCCGTACGGGAGTATGCTTTGACACAAAAAATTTCTAAGTGTCACGAAATGAGTCGCTCGCGAAGTATACAGAGACTCAGCAAATTAGTCTGAGCCAAATCAACATCGCTTATCAGAAGCGCTTCGTAAAACTAATCGAACATTTAATATTGTGGATCAACAAAAGTGAAGAATAACATTGAAAATTGACGAAAGTTTTGGACTCCCGTACTAATAGCAAATCGAAGTCTGCATACGGGTGCCGTACGAATAGCCACTGCGTAAAATAAATTAACAAATGATTGCGTATCGACATGCGGCCTTTGGTTTAGTGTTTGTTCAACTCTTGAACCCTTCTAAAGGAAGGAAAAAACTTTCCAGAGGGTATGGGGGTGGGCGATATTTCTGCGGAAATTCCAGAGGGGTGGGGGAGTCAACGTTTCCTTGCGAAAATGGAAAATCCGAAGAGGTGGGGGGTCCTGTTTGAAATTCCCTCCGTGGTAGGGGTCTGGATATTTTCTGGAACTACACAATAAGGTACTTGAAAACCTTCATGCCTGGGTAATATTTTGAGTGTATTGTAATACTGTTACTGCTTACAATCATAAAAGAAACAAATAGTAGCCTTTTATTGTTTCGATCATTCTAAATGTTTTGGTACTGCGAAATCATGAACACACAGTCAATTTGTATGAGATATACTTCAAGTCTCTATAATGTATAGCATCTAGTTCTGGGATAAATAATTTGTTATGTTAAAAGATGTTGTTCAAATGTTAAGTAGTAACATCATTAATTAGTAACAACACCCGTCATTGTTTATTTATAAGTTGTAATGCTATTAATGGCTTTACACTTCCATTGTTATTCTATTGACACCATAACTTAGATAGATAAACTTTATTTTAACATGGAAATCCTTTATCACTAGTAAAAAAGTGCTCTCCCAAGGAGCCGTGCACTGACATAACTTGAAATGAAATACAGTGAAACCTGTATTAAGCAGACATACTTGGGGAATGCTCTAGTGTCTGCTTAATATATACAGGGTGTCTGCTTATATACTAGTATTGATGTTGGATATAATTTAAATGAGTGTTATAGGTTGTTATGGTTGCCAATAAATGATTAAATAAATGAAAATAATCTTTATTTTATCACAGTGTCTCCTTTATACATAACATGCTCTTCCTGAGAGCCATGCCTATGAGTACCAAGTTAACAAGTGCTACGAATTTCCCCATATTGCAGCCGCGCTTTGTTATTGCATGTAACATCTGTAAACAAGTACTTTGTATTGTACTTTGTGGTGATGACACTAAATATTATATTTAAGAAAAATCTGTAAAAGGTTTTGTAACCTGGCCTCTTTAAAGTCTTTAATGTCAGCCCCAGGCCACTATATTTCTTTGTATTTTTGTTTTCACTGCAGTTCAAATCCCATCAAAGCTTCATAGTTTTTAATCTCAGCCCCAGGTCACTATATTTCTTTGTATTTTTTTTTTCACTGCAGTTCAAATCCCATCAAAGCTTCAGAGTTTTTCTGAGTTTTGTGGTCTTCAACTCAAATAATAATATTTCTGAATTTGTTCCCTTCATCAAAGTTACAACAAAATTTGTATGGAATGCATTAAGTGTTTCACTGTGTTGAACATCTTAGGACTATGTTTGCACCAGAGGGGTGTAAATTTTCCCTTTAGAACAAGTCATCTAGTTACATAAGTAATAGCAGAAACCCATTGATGGGGTTGAAACGTGTAACGCGCATTCACAGCTTCCGAACATTCATTTTTTGCTTAGTACCATATTTGGAAACCCCTCAGGCCCTGAGATTGGAAGCAACTTGTTCTAGCGAATTGATTGGTTAATTTTTGATCTTGGTTTTCCAAATATGGCTGTAACAACTTCTTAGCAAATTGAA
The DNA here is from genome assembly GCA_022457155.1 of Cladopsammia gracilis. Taxonomy (NCBI): domain Eukaryota; kingdom Metazoa; phylum Cnidaria; class Anthozoa; order Scleractinia; family Dendrophylliidae; genus Cladopsammia; species Cladopsammia gracilis. Next base: position 572,558 of record JAJGOT010000451.1, on the reverse strand, counting down.
TAATCGAAAGCTTGTTTTGAAGTGTACAAGAGACAGTTGCACATTTCAACCCATTTATGTGTTTCTGGTAATAGTGTGTGCATTCACCATTAGTTGCAACCATAACAAAATAAGGAAAGAATTTGGGGACTGACACAGACTTACAATGGTGCTGTCCTAATATGACAGTGACAAAGGGGTCTTACATACACACCTGTTATACATACACTGTAATGATACTGCTATACATACACTGTAATGATGATACTGCTATACATACACTGTAATGATGATACTTAATAGCCCATTTCTGAGTTGCTCTTAGCCTCATTTTCAAACCGAGGCCAAGTGCAAAACCATTCATATAAAAATGAGTTTTCTTTCACATGCAAATAAAACTTATATCCATATGAATGGTTTTGCACTTGGCCTCGGTTTGAAAATGAGGCTAAGAGCAACTCGGAAATGGGCTATTCCTTGTGGTAACTTCCAAGCAAAAGCAAGTTAATTTTTTTGACAGCCCATCTTTCATTATCGTAATGTTTCCATTGAGCAGGTTCCAGTAACAAAATCTCTCAGTGTCTATATCGATAAAAATTTAAACTGGAATTGTCAAATACAAAGCATTTGTAAGAAAATAGCCACGGCCTTGAGTGCACTTAAGTGTATTAGAGAGTTTGTACCATTTTACACTCTTGAACATTTTTAATGGTTTGGTAAAGCTGCATTTTAATTACTGCAGTATAGTAATCCTTGAAAAGCAGGTTTCTTTGTTACTTAGTGATTTTTATTTTATTCAGATAGTTAATATATTCTTGTTTTTATATTTCACATTGTTTGTTTTGACTTATATTGTTAGCTTAAATTGTAGCTTTTTTTTATTAATGTTTAAATTATTTGAATTTTTTAATTTATTATGTATAACCATCATGTATCCTGAATGGAATTACCATGTATAAATAAAGTTATCCATCTATCTATTAATCTTTGTTGCAGAGTATGTTTATTTTTCTGCATTACCTGAAGGGAACACCATTTCAAACAGCTGATCAGGGAAAAGCGCGCAGACTTACTCACTGGGAGCAGCTCAACAATGGTGAACAATTCACAGAAACAAGAAAATTCTTCACACTTGTACCAATCTTCCTGTGAGTCTCCACTCCATTTTCTACTCATTACTCTCCATATTTTTCTGTCAATATGTCCAGCGATTTCTTGTGGTCCCTACATTTTTTAGTCTATTCTGTGGCCAATTTTATAGACCACATCTTAGTCACTTTTGTTAAAATGTAAACTTTGTGATCCCAACTTACATGTAATCAATTTCCGTTTTTAATACCCCGAATCCCTACTAAAATAAAACTACGCCCCCCCCCCCAAAAAAAAAAAAAATGGCCAGAATTTCCATACTCCCAAAATCCCTACCATTCTAGTAACTCTGTTGAAAATGCAACCCCATTATAGTCAATCCAGTCATGAAAATGTGACCCCATCCAGCGGCACATCCCCGCCTAATATCTTTCTCACGAAGATCTGCACATATTACACCTATTCTTGTTGAACTGCACTGGTTGCCCATCCATCTACATATTGAATTCAAGATCCTCCTCATCACCTTACTCCTCTTTACCTGGACGACTTAATTCAACGATATCAACCAGTGCGCAACCTGAGATCGTCTAAAAAAAATTTTTCTTGTAATTCCAAGTGTCAATCTCAAATCCTATGGCCGGTGTGCTTTTTCCTTTGCGGCACCTTATCTATGGAACACCGTACCTGAACATATTAAGAATGCAGAAACTATTGACATTTTTAAACGTAAACTTAAAACCTTACTTTTTAAACAGACCTTTTAAACTTAACTTTGTAGATTTTTATTTGTAACGTTTTTAGTTTTTTAGCTTGAACATCTTACTTGTAGATAATGTATTGTTTTGACTTAACATTGTAGATTGTAGATTATATTTTTAGTGTATTTTGAATGTAAATAGCGCCTTTGAATCACTGAGTAAAGATGCTATAGAAATGTATTATTGTTATTATTATTATTGTTATTATTGCTAAGTACCCCCCCCCCCCCCATCCCCCCAGGTCTCAGGGGTCAGGGATTTCTCCTGGTCCCTACATTGTTTAGCCACATGGGTCAGGGATTTCTCCTGGTCCCTGCATCGTTGAATGCCAGGGGCCAGGGATTCTGCCTGACCCCTACATTTTTGAGCCCCAGTTTCTTTGATAGACCAACAAGTCATTGTTAGTAGCAGAACTGTTTTTTTTTTTTCAGTTACTTATTCCATTGCCCCAGATACTTAAAAAATTAGTGACATCCATGTAGTGATAAGACACCAACCTTTTAAAATTTTCAAGTTTCACCATTTTTTGTTCGTTTTTATTTCAGATTTATGGTGACAAGTTTTTACACTAAGTATGATGGAATTCATTTTGTTGTCAACTCATTATCACTTCTTGGACTGTCTCTCGTACCCAAGTTTCCACAGATGTACAAAGTGAGGCTTTTTGGCCTGAACAAGTACTAATCTTCAAAATAAATAAACTAAAGCTGACAGGATCATATAAGCAACATTGACAAGAACTTTCTAAAGCAAAAGACTGATTGTGGATCTCCAAATGAGTGTGAACTTATAGTTTTGATTCCTGGGAATTTAGGTACATTTTTAACATAGCATAATGCCTCTGTAAAGACATCAATTAAGTCTCCCTGTGCCTTCCATTATCTGCCCTATATTTAATCTGACACAGTAATAGGACGAGTCAACATCAAGTGAAGTAAAAAATAACAATCATAACAACAACAACAACAACAACATAAATAAATAAATAATAACAGGAAGACCTGTGTTAGCGACAACACATTATTATTATTATTATTATTATTATTATTATTACTATTATTATTGCCACTTTTAGGTTCATTGCTTTGGTCCTTTGGATAGAATATGAAGTTAAATTTGTTCTAAGTAATGGTTGGTCTGTGAATTTGTTATGCTTTTGTCAACTATCTCAGTGTTGTATATTATTTTGGAAGAAGTCAATTTTCTTACATGTGATTCTTAACTCCAAACATAACAGTAGACCCACTGGATTCATTTACAATTTGCATCTCTAGTTATTTAAATTATGTATTTTTCCTTTAATGTGTAAGTTATAAGACATATTTCATTTGGCGTAATATTACAGTTCATGAATAAGTTTCTATTCAAAGTAAATGCAAGGTATTGATCAGCAGCCATAGGAAAAGGTGCCTTTCATCCCAGGAAATTGACAGCAGCTAGAAAGAGAAATATAATGGGCAAAAAATTATGATATATGTTACTGATAAATAAAGGATGAAGCAAAAAGACAAAGGCTAAATTACAGTTTGTTCTGCTAAATTCAAAATAGGGGTTGTTTGGTATAGCAAAAGTCACGTAAATTAGAAAATGGAGCCTTGTAGCACAGTGTTTTAATATTAATTTACTAGATTCTTTGGATATGCAGATATAAGAAGGTTACAACTAAAGCTGCTTGGGAAAAAGTCTCATTCAGTTTAATTCAATGGATTTGTAGCTTTACGGTTAGGAACTGGTTATGAATCAATTACTTTATTTGCAACACCCACAACAACAACAACAAAACTTCAGGGGCATAACACAGGTGTTGCAATTTATGTTGAAACTGTCTTAACCATGCACAATATTTTGCCGTCATTTATGCATTATGGTAACTGAAAAAGCTATCATGGTTTGTGTAAGGGTCAAGAAAAAAAAACATAACTAGAAAGAAAATTGGCTTAATATTTGCTGTTTGATACAACAGTTAATCTTGAAAGTGTGGATCACAGCTCTGCTGGATTTATTTGAATGCAGGTCATTCAGTTGATCTTCAGTGGCCCAGCGGGTCTGTTGAAAGCTGTCGTATCACACTTGTCTGGCTCAAAACAAAACTACTGTGTGAGTTAGAGAATTTATGATTGTTGAATTGTGAAAAAAAAACCAATATCCTGCAATACAGCATATTTTTGGTGAAATGAACACTGAATATTTTTTGATGTGTCAACATCGATGAGGGAGTGGTGATGAAGTCAGACCAACAAGATACCATGCTTCCTGTTCTATACCACTTGTTTCACCCTCTACTTTTTTCAAAACGAAGGTGGCAACCAAACACAGTTCGCACAAGAAAATTAAACAAACAGACAGACAAAAGAAAACACTCAACTGCAGGCTAGTTAGAAAAACATTGTCGTCTTGTTTTCCCATTGGCAGATTTGGCAATCTAAACAATGAATCCTTGATTGCAGCCTTGTCCGGTTGCCTTGATTGCAAACCACATATGCACCACAACATTATCATGAAATTTTTTTGGGGGGGAGGGACATAGCCATGTAAATCCAGTGATTGAAGATTTAAATAATTAAGTAACTTTTCCCAAAGGTAAAAATGTAAGATGTTCCCATTGACTACATATCTAATTATGGTTGTTAACAGAAGTGTCGGAAACCTTTGTGTAAATCCGGAAAGGTCTGTAATAACTTCCCCTTTTTTATCTTCATATTTTGTAAAGGTATGCCCTGCCTTTATCAGCAAAATAACTGATTATGTTGTGGTTTCAGTGATCAATTTATAAAATATGATTTGACATTATTAAAGATGACCTTCAAGACTATTTATTGTGTAATTAAGTACTCAATTTATAAACAAATGTAAAAAGATTATTATAACATCATTTTCAAATGGTCTGTAGGAAGGTTTCGGTATGAATGGGACCAACTACAGTATAAACTGAGGCAATTTGCATTCTTACATATAAATACCATTTCAATATTAACTAGCATTTGTTGGTACTCTAAAAACGGATATGCTTGGCAATCTATAATGCAAACATGTACCAGTTGTTGCTAGTTAATTAGTGCATAGTTGACCTCTTTTGCTGTACATTGTAAAAGGTAGAATAAACTTATTGTGTAAAAATTCTTGCTTTTCTCACTTTAACAATCAACAATGACACTGAGACTGAAGTCAGTTACCTCCCTCTCTCCGTCCCCTTATTTTCCAAAGAAAACACGGCCTGAAGAGACAGAAATTGTCATTCTGAACCATTTTCATTACAGATCAGTGTTGTAGTACTTTCCTGTGGTCCTGCCAGTGTTTGGAAGGTGGTTGTCACCTTTGGATATAATCCTGAAGTGTGACAAGGCAAATGAAAACTACTGAGCAATACAGTCGAACCTCCTTAATACGGACACCAAAGGGACAGACCAAAGTGTCCGTATTATAGAGGTGTCCGTATTATAGAGGTAGGGAATGTATGAATTTTGGTGTCTTTGGGACCAAGAGAGGTGTCCTTATTAGAGAGGTGTCCGTAAGGAGAGGTTCGACTGTACTTTCTTTAGGTCCTGTCTGTAACAATTATACTGAATTGCAAAATGAAATCCTTTTTCACTAACTTGGGCAGGTCTCCCAGGGATTTTTGGTAACAGCAAACAATATGCGGTTTGGAAACGGGAACACAGCCGAGTGTTACGAACAAAGTATCAAAAACACTTTGAAAAGGAGAGTGACCAAAAGGCGCATGTGTAGAGCAAATAAAACTGAATTTTCCACGGGATTGTGGCTAGATGCAGATTGTCTCTCCTTTAGAATTGACACTGCAATCTTCAAAATTCAAGACATGTATGCGAAGAGCAAGTGAAAGTTTTCCTTGGGACAGAGGCGAGATGCAAATTGTTTTTTCTTTTAGAATTGACACTGCATGCAAGCATCAAAATTCAAGACAATTCATGTCTGAGAGGCTTATTGATAAAATTGATGCCGAAAATCTAGAACTATATTTGTTAGATCTAAATTGTAATTTATTACCGGATGTTGTCGACAGTGATTCGGCACACTTGTTAAATATTGTGGATATTTATGGTCTGACCCAATTAATCACAGAACCAACTCGAGTAACGCAATATTCTCGTACCCTCATTGATTTATGTTTAACTAATTTCCCTGACAAAATATCCAAATCAGGCGTTATTCAAATTGGCATCAGCGATCACTCTGTTAAGTTACAAATTTTCGCTCTGGTGCTCATAATGTGGTTGAAGTTAGACAGTTCAGACATTTCAACGAAGCTGACTTTTTATGTGATCTTCGACTGCAAGACTGGGATAGCATTTCCATGCATGTCAACCCAAACGAAATGTGGGACGCTTGGAAACACCTCTTAATGAGCGTTATTGATAAACATGCACCTTTGAAAACAAAAACGACAAGGAACATAAACTCTCCATGGATTACAGGTGATCTGTTGTGCCAAATGCACAAAAGAAGAGCTAAAAGAGACTTTCTAAAAAAGAAAGCTGCGTCTACTAATGATCCTTTCTTTCGGAAAGAGTTTAAAAGTACAAGAAATACGGTCAACAATTACATTAAACAAGCCAAACGTAAATATTTTACAGACAAACTTGATGAAAGCAAATGTGATCCTCGTAAAACATGGCTATTAATTAACTTCAATCTCGCCAATGTAAATCAAAGTGTGGTTAGATCAGGCCTTTGTAAATTTTGATTGCAGTGTGCATGGATATAAATGGTCTGACTCGTTTAAGTAGTTTCTTGGTGTTGCGGATGGTGTGATCACCAAATGACGTAAAAAAAAAAGATTCAAAAGACACTGAACAATACCCACACTACAACACAAAAGCTAACCAACAATGGCTTCCGCAACACCAAGAAATACCCGTTTTAGTGCACCAATACTGGAAGCAACTTTTTTTGAAATTACGCGTGTGTGCTCTTTCCAGGAAAGGTTTTCATCTATGTAAAGCCCAATAGATTTGCTATAATTAGTTTGATTTATTATTACTATTAAACTTTAATAAGTGTCGTATAACTTTAGCATGGTGTTGCTAACTGGGGACACCATAAATAACAAAATAATATACACTTAAAAAAATTATACGTACCATAAATAATAAGAATGTAAGGTTATGTATGTATGTACAATGTTAAAATTACAGGATTATAATTTAACACAGAAAACACCCAGTTGGACATTTCTCAAACAAAAAACTTTCCGGATCCAATAAAATATTCATCATGTGATCAATTTCGCATTCTAGTTCAATTTTTGCCATATTAATGCTTCATTTTAATACACCTCTAAAGCTGTCACTTCCCGAGGGTTGCTTAGACTATACGTCAGTAGAAGTATCTCTTGTTCATTTGTACATACAAATTTTTGAGAAAATTCACTCGAGGATGAACTGAATCTGAAGGGACAAGAATCCCATTATGGAGGCAAACTTTACCCCTCGGAGATACCAACACAAACAATTAAAGGTAGACTCAAGGTAGGTTGTTTTATTATCGTGACGAAAAGTGATGAAACCAAAAACAAGAAACAAAACAGCGGCTAAAAAAACTTCAAAGTTTGTGGAGCAGCTGTCATGAAATCAAATGTGATGAGCAGTATTCTACTTTGATCCTTCCAAACTACTACTGTTTCGCTTCGTATAATATCTCTTATCGCGTTCGAAGAACGCAATCCTAATTTCGTGTTGGAGACAAATTTGAGATTTTTTGGTAGACGGTCTTCCAAATGGCCGCCCCTATTGTTTTTTTTTTTGCAGGGGCTCATTTCCGCCGGAAATTCCTTCGAACGCGTCTCCATGATCTGTGATTACTGCTAGTTTAGTTGTATATTTAACTGTATATTTAACAACACTACACTGTATAGTTAGTGGCATTTGGCAATATAACATCCAAACTACACTGTATAGTTAGTGGCATTTGGCAATATAACATGTAAACTACACTGTATAGTTAGTGGCATTTGGCAATATAACATGCAAACTACACTGTATATTTAGTGGCATTTGGCAATATAACATGCAAACTACACTGTATAGTTAGTGACATTTGGCAATATGACATGCAAACTACACTGTATAGTTAGTGACATTTGGCAATATGACATGCAAACTACACTGTATAGTTAGTGGCATTTGGCAATATAACATGCAAACTACACTGTATAGTTGTGGAATTTGGCAATATAACATGCAAACTACACTGTATAGTTGTGGCATTTGGCAATATAACATGCAAACTACACTGTATAGTTAGTGGCATTTGGCAATATAACATGCAAACTACACTGTATAGTTACTGGCATTTGGCAATATAACATGCAAACTACACTGTATAGTTAGTGGCATTTGGCAATATAACATGCAAACTAAGTAAGCAAAATGTTGATACTTTGCCGGGACACTGGCATTTAACTGGCATTTCACAATAAACATATTTTGAAGTTTGCAAGTTTTAGAAAGCATCATCATCTACCTACTTTGTTTACATGTTAAAGGTTGCCAAATCTTACAGCTGTGGTAACCTGTAATCACACCGAATTTCAGCAGCGCTTTTATATTATATGCAATTATATACAAGTTACTGGTTAAAAATTCCCTGCAAGAACGGTTTACTGAGCAAGCCAAAAACAATATTCTGATAGCAAGTATAAACCACTGCAGACAGCAAGAATCCTACTCCTGAACACTCTAGAAAGTGCTACTGGTAATGCTTCATTTACAATTCTTCATCGATTTTCTTTATTTTTCCTTTCTCCCTGTAATCCAGGCTTGCAGTATTCCGGTACTCATTTACAAATATTAATCATTCTTTAAACCTGGTCTAATGTCATGTTTAGACAGTATGAACTACCTTTTCTTGACGAAACTTTTTTAACATCTTAATGGATGATATTCTGCTGCACCAGAAACTTAGCTTTTTGCTTCATTTATAAAATTAAGAAAAAAATTTTTTCACAAAACAGAAATATTGTGTAATAAGCGAGAACCATACTTTCTCCAATAATAGCCACAAAGGTTATTCTTTTTGCTGCATTAAAGGGTGGGACCATTATTCAATTATCTGAGATATGCTTTAGGTGCAGCCATTTTGAAAACATTTTGCACAAGAATGGCAATCAAATTAGGGATGGCCATTATTTTGTGGCGATAATAATAAATTAGCGAACTCGGATGGAGGTCTTGTAAGTTTATCCACAGTCTACTGACTAGGGACCACTTCCCACAGTCCTTGTAATGTGAAGCCTTCCTTCAGCTTTTCCACTGCTAGTCCCAGCTGGTCTGAGTAGACTGGTTCTCGATCACTAGACTACAAGAAAAAAAATGAATGCAATATGAGATATATCTTAACTCAAACCAATCCTGGTCAACCCATCATATCCAGTAATCTCAGTAATGGTCACCCTACCGAATGCATATCTGAATACATCAAAGATACCACCCACTTTCTCCCTAAACTTCAACAACTTGGTAAACTCCCAGATAACGCTATCCTCGTAACCCTTGATGTTTCTTCGCTGTACACTAATATACCCGTCAAACCCTCCACCTATCATATTCATTGTTTTTGTTATTCTTTAGTTTTTTCAAAACCACTTGCATAACGGTTTTACAGTTGTAATCATTTATAGTGCTAGCCCCTGAAGAAACTTTGTTTTGCAAAGCGAAATATTAAAAGGGCACTATTATATTCCACTTTTATTTCATTTTATTTGCTTCTGCTTCTGTTTTTCTGCCGTAACTGATCAGTTTGCCGTTTCTGTTGTTTCAGTTCAAGTATTAATACTGATCTAGGTCTGGAAACCCAGATCTGGCCATTCTCAACAGTTTGTTCAGTGCGGTGATCGTGCATTCTATGTTTCTTTTTATTCTCAATGTCCTGTTTCTCTTTTACTTCAGTCCTGGTTCCCCCCCCCTTCCTTGGTGGTTCTGCCTTTTGGTGAAATATTATTTCTCCCTTCTGGAAGAGGGGTGGGGGGGGGGGGGGTGGGGTGGGGTGGGGTGTTACTCCACCAGGTTAGTTTGGGGGTGAGTCAAACCCTTATGCTGTGACCCTGTGATTAATGTTTTGTTGAACACAAGGCTGGACTGATGATATTCCACTTCCTGACACCTTACAAATTCCATTTAATTTTGTTTCTGCCAGTTCTTGCCCTTTTCTCCTTCCCCCCCCTCCCCCCACAGCAAAAATGAACACTTTGTAAATAACTGCAAGGGCCAACAGGCGACATAAAGGTGCCGGAGTAGTCGGCATATTTAAGATCAGTAAGTAACAACCAATAAAGCAAGGCTGACTGTATAATTGGGGAAATATATGTGTTGGGGAAATATATATGTTGTGGTTCAAATTTTTCTTCGGTTTAAAAATTTTCAAACCAGTGTTTGATTTTTCTTTTCCTATGGTAATGAATCTGACACAATGGAAAAATAAAAATTAAACTGGTTTTAAATGTTTTTAAATTTGAGACACTCACCTTATCACCATCAGCAAAGTAAGCCTGTCACAAACAAAGAATGAGTCCCTTATTAGCTTAAATATGAGGACAAGTAAGCCTGTCACAAACAAAGAATGAGTCCCTTATTAACTTAAATATGAGGACAAGTAAGCCTGTCACAAACAAAGAATGAGTCCCTTATTAACTTAAATATGAGGACAAGTAAGCCTGTCACAAACAAAGAATGAGTCCCTTATTAACTTAAATATGAGGACAAGTAAGCCTGTCACAAACAAAGAATGAGTCCCTTATTAGCTTAAATATGAGGACAAGTAAGCCTGTTACAAACAAAGAATGAGTCCCTTATTAACTTAAATATGAGGACAAGTAAGCCTGTCACAAACAAAGAATGAGTCCCTTATTAACTTAAATATGAGGACAAGTAAGCCTGTCACAAACAAAGAACAAGGGGGAGGGGAGGGTGATTCTTGAGCCCTCTTTTTGCCCAAAGAAAAATGCCCCAAACATTTCAAGAATATAGGTAGACAGTGAGAGAGTGTTTTGTTAACTGGAGAACTCACCCTCATCCCCCCCCCCCCCCCCCTCAGATCCTAGTAGTGAGCAGAAATCAGGAAGTGGAATGAAATAATTAATCATCCAAGCAACAATAAAAGTGAGAAAGTCTTGGAGAGTTTCATATTCAAATCCTTTTCCTAGTTGTAAGTAGAGCTGTACACTAAGCTCAGAAAGAGACCCACGACTACCTACAATAAAAGTCATACTTACAGCAAAAGCATCAGTTCCTTCTCCCTCATTAACAATCTCAATATCATCTTGAACTGGGTCAACTGTCACTTCATCTACAGTTTGAGGCTGCAGACATAAATCAAATAATTTAATAATGAGGGGAGAAACTTGTGGCCCTAAGATAATTTTGCAGGTTGAATTCAAATGAGTGGTTCAAGAACATATCCATAGCCAGTCTTGCAGGGAAGGACACTGGAAATAAAAACAAGGAAGGTGGTAACCAAGATAAACTGGAGGGGTTTGTGTGGTTATCAGCATCTGCTGATAGCATTTTGTTGATAAACAGAAGCAAACCAATGTTTCACTGCTAATTTTACCAGCCAAATCTGGACAACAACAACGGATAAAAAGAACAAACAAAAAAAAAAACCCTAAAATATAACTTGAAGTGGTTATGTTTAACACTTCAATAATATTTTATTGGCTACTGAATTTACAAGGACCAACAAGGACCAACCTTTTCCTCAGTTTCAAATTCTACTCCAAATATTGGACTGGCACTGTAGACCTTCAAGATATTAAAAATAAGAGTTACAAAAGAAAAAGTCAAAGATCAGGTGCCCTGTTGAACCACCTCTCATACGAAATCACATCTATCACATTACATGATACAATGTTGTTTTGTTTCAAGAGATACTTTAATTATACTGAAACGACTGTAGGATTATACAATGCAATCATTTTGTTGAAACCCCTGTGGTCTGGCTGCTTGTTAGACTGTCTGTTGGCTCAACTTCATAGGCCTGTGTTCTAAATGTTTTGGGTAAAACTCCTTCAGTAGAAAAAGAACAATTAATAAACCATAGAAACTGCTGAACATGTGCATTGTGGCAAAGCTGCAATGCAAAAATTATTTTGTGTGCAAGCATTCTCCCTGGTTTTATTCAGTGTGCTGGAGAGGGTTAATCAAAATCCTACTGTCAAGACAGAAAGTTCTCGTGTGCACTACCATTAACACTCTATTAAGGACATCACCTCCTATTGTTATTGCGCATACGTTGTGCGCATGCATTGCACGAGACACTGGTTATTTTTTAAATGCAAATGCGCGAGTCATATGTGTAACAACAAACAAAACTTTATTAGGCATATAAACTTAAATACAGTTACCCTGCAAATTAGCAAAAACGCTATTCGAGGCAGGGAAAAGTAATGTAATTGAAAATAATAAAGGTTGGACAATATAACAATACAGAAGCTGATCTGTAGAGTTACAGATTTTTTTAAAGCTTTGATAAAATCATGATATTGGTGGCAGACACGGGAAATAAATGAAATGTGCAAATTATACCAATTTCATTTGTTTAATATCACAAAGTATTTGGGGAACATCAGTATAGTCATCTGTTTTCTGAAGAATATAAAGGCTAAAAAAGTTCCGCCCACTTTTTTTGTCAAGCTATCAACTCCCTGGCTTGGTTTCTAAACTGACAAGTTAAATTAAGTTCTCAAAAATCTATGAAAATCTATGAAAATGTGTTTATAGACCTTCTGCAACCTAAAAGTGATTTTCTTTCAGGTCTCCTCGCCATTCACTTTTTCTGTAATCTTTTATTATTTCCATCTGTAAAATTTCCATCTGTAAAATGTTGCATATATGGCAAATAAAGAATGAATGAATGAATGAATTCTCTTTTTTGCAAACGACAGTGAGTGTTTACGGTATCTGTGGTAAAGCTTGGAGAGGGTGGGACTGATAGGAGGCAATGAGAGAAAAGGCAAATATTTTTAGGAAATTTAAAGGCCCATGTTCACCCAATCTGCTTTGTGCGCCCAGGCAATTCATGTATTTAAATAATTTTTATTCTATGATTTTTATGCAATTGTATGTACTTATTGACTAAGTGGGAGGGCCGGATGGGAAAATATTTGGCTCGAAATATTTTCCCATCCGGCCCGACCTAACTTAGTCAATATTAAGTATTTTATCATATGACCAATTTGGAGACAAAATTACTTGAAATCTTAGCGCGCGAGGCCGTCCGCTTTTGTAGTAGGGCCGTACGGCTTTTTCCGGCCCCGCGCATGCAAATGCGTACGGCCCTCATACGGGACTTCCATGAATGGTTTTGCAAAGAAAAGGTTCGCAGGGCCATACGGGTCATATAATAATTGTAATTATTACATTTACCGGTATGTAAATTTATGCTAAGATTTTGATACCATTTCTGTAATTTGTAATAAAATGTATTGCAGGTCCACATCAGCTTAATGCTGCCAGAAACTGACCTGCGTCACCAAATAAATTATGTATGTAGAGGTATGTACTTGACAACTCTCACTGTGCTGATTTATATACATTTGGGAATACCTTTTGCAAACTTTGTATTTCTTTTGCTGCTTCTTGCAATTTCTCTGCTGGGTCAATACGAAAACCAAGAACATATCCCCCACTCTGAAAGAGAGAGAACAATGATTTACAACAATAAAGGTAGGACTGCTGTCACTGAGAAAGAACGATCATTTACAACAATAAAGGTAGGACTACTGTCACTGAGAGAGAACAATGATTTACAACAATAAAGGTAGGACTGCTGTCACTGAGAAAGAACAACGATTTACAACAAAGGTAGGACTGCTGTCACTGAGAGAGAACAACGATTTACAACAATAAAGGTAGGACTGCTGTCACTGAGAGAGAACAACGATTTACAACAATAAAGGTAGGACTGCTGTCACCGAGAAAGAACAATGATTTACAACAATAAAGGTAGGACTGCTGTCACTGAGAAAGAACAATGATTTACAACAATAAAGGAAGGACTGCTGTCACTGAGTTTTGGAATAGGCAGGGAAGTGAATAAAGTAGCTGAGAAAAATTTCCTTCAAGAAATTACCTGATGTTTTTTTTGGTGCTGTAAAAGCAATTTTGTGTTTGAGCAATGGTAACTTAACATAACGTAACGTAATGTAAAACCTTTATTTAGACACGATTAGTGATTAAAGCTGTACAGCTTGTGGGGTCATGTATAACTGAACTATGAATGTATAACAAAAAATACAATGTAGTTAAAAAAGTTAAGAAAATTCGACTGATATTCATATAGCATAAGTAATTTTTATAATAGCAAAGTCATCGTTGTGCTTCGGCTTGCACTGGTTTGAGCCTGTAGTGTTGAATTTGAAGCTAAGGAATTCAGCCAATTTCAAAAGACGGTTATTAAAACTTCTTAAACTGGTAGCTAATTTAAAAATGTTTAAAATTCTGTTCCACAAAACAGATGCTCTGTAGTGGATTGAGTTTTTCATAAAAGAGGAATTAAATCTTTTTACGATGACGTTATTTTCTTCTCTGGATCTAAGATTTACGTGTTCAAAATGTTTAACTAATAAGCTATTCATACAGTCTGGGACCATGTTATTAATTTATTTTTTTTTACGCTAATTTCATTAAGCTTAATTTGTACCTTTGTTGTACCTTGTCAAATATTCAATGCTGTTTGGACCAAAACACAGCAAAATCTCTGTATCAATGCCCCTTTACGAATCTCTGTATCAATGCCCCTTTACGAATCTCTGTATCAATGCCCCTTTAAGAATCTCTGTATCCATGCCCCTTTAAGAATGCCTGTATCAATGCCCCTTTAAGAATGCCTGTATCAATGCCCCTTTAAGAATCTCTGTATCCATGCCCCTTTAAGAATCCCTGTATCAATGCCCCTTTAAGAATCTCTGTATCCATGCCCCTTTAAGAATCTCTGTATCCATGCACCTTTAAGAATCCCTGTATCCATGCCCCTTTAAGAATCTCTGTATCCATGCCCCTTTAAGAATCCCTGTATCAATGCCCCTTTAAGAATCTCTGTATCCATGCCCCTTTAAGAATCCCTGTATCAATGCCCCTTTAAGAATCTCTGTATCAATGCCCCTTTAAGAATCCCTGTATCAATGCCCCTTTAAGAATCTCTGTATCCATGCCCCTTTAAGAATCCCTGTATCAATGCCCCTTTAAGAATCTCTGTATCAATGCCCCTTTAAGAATCCCTGTATCAATGCCCCTTTAAGAATCTCTGTATCCATGCCCCTTTAAGTTAAGTGTTGCAATATGGTGCTACTAGTTGACATCCTGCAGTGTGATCTACCTATTCAAATGAAAGCCCTTTTGCATAACTTTTCTATGGCACTGGTTTTTTAAATACTAGATAAAATATTTGATGAAATAATTTTGACATTTTCCTTGAATTTCTATTTTGGCTGCTTTTGGAAGTGAGAGAGGCAAGGGCTGAATAGAATTTATCATTTAACATAATTATTCATTACCTGCTGAGATGTTTCCAGTACCAATGCAAGTCCGAACTTGGAATCCCTTATTTTTACTGATTTCTATTTAAAAAAAGGCACAGTGAAAGATAGGTCACACCCTTAGGAAACAGGAGCATGGTATGCGAGTGCAGCAAAGGCTGCCCTTGGCTAGAATCCCTGGAGAAAAGGAGTATAGGATAGGAGTGCAGTTAAGGCTGCTCTTTACTAGAATCCCTGGGAAAAAGGAGCATGGGATGGGAGTGCAGTAAAGGCTGCCCTTGAATAGAATCCCAGGGGAAAAGTGGCATGGGGTGGGAGCACAGTAAAGGCTGCCCTTGAATAGAATCCCAGGGAAAAAGTAGCATGGGATGGGAGTGCAGTAAAGGCTGCCCTTGAATAGAATCCCAGGGGAAAAGGAGCAGGGGACGTGCTCTGTAGCTTTTCAAGCTGCTACATAAAAGATTCATAATTATAATAATGTTATATTCAGTGTCAGTGTGTATGTTTGTTCTAAATATCATACTCTTGTTAGCAAACATCTCCCATAAGTGACAGCCATCTCTATGACCTGTCAATTTTAAAGAGATTGGACTGCCATGTCAGTGCAATGCCCATCATATCAAAATAAAATATTTACCATTTGTAGATATGGGATGCTGACATTAAATGTGTCATTCATGTTTGCATGCCACACCAGGCGTACATTAGTGATGTAAAATGTTCCAAGATTTCCCTGAAACAATCAGTAACAATAACACAATAAACTTTTGCAAATAGCTAATGGATAAGGGCAATTAATTACCGCCAAGTTGAGGATTTGTGAAGTTTAAAAAGATTTAGTTTTGTAAGTGACCAGCTCCCCTCAGGGAACATTCTCACAAAACCCTGGTTGCCTACTGGAGAAAAAAAGATTGTGTGTGTGGAAATGCTGTTTTGGGCAATTTTTCATGCACTATGGTTTTATACACCCTTTGGGATATGTTTTTTTATCATTTGGGTTGATTATCAAAATGGACAGCAGCCGTTTTGGTCTTTTCTTTCTTTTTTTTTTTTTTTTTTGGGGGGGGGGGGGGGGTGGAGAGGTAGGTTTGAGGTATGCACCACCAATGTCTCTCCCTGTGCAGTGTGTTATCTATAGTAAGCTGTATGTTGTAAATTTTACCTGATCACTGGAAAGGTTCCAGACACCATTTATCTACAACAAAACAGCAAACATAATCATTATTATTAAAAGAATTAACAATCAATCAACTTTATTTCAACACAGTAAAATGGCTCAGTAAAACTGTTTTTCAGACATGCCGTGTACTTAAATGTAATCTAATAGACTAATCTAAATGATAACAAAAAAATATATATATATTTATATAGTAGCAAAACTGTTATACTATACTAGTGTAAATAAAACTACCGGTGATAAGATTAATAAAAACACTAAGTTATATTATAATATCCTCTATACACACATAAAAATTTAGCTACAATCATAGATGCGTGTTATAGAACCAGAGGTTCTATTTTTGTTCGAGAGCTCTTTTGAAGGCGGTTAAACTACTGAGTTCTCGTATTTCATTGGGAAGCTCATTCCAGGGAATGGCACCGGCCGCGATAGGAGAAAGATCGTTTCATGAAATTAGTTCTAGGCTTAGGTAGTTGCAGGTCAAATTTGCTGCCTCTAAGATTGTAGAAAAACAAAACAGACACAAAGACAGCTGAACATGCAGTGCAATTTAATACCTCCATAATAAAGATACCTTCACATTTTTAACCAGATTCAAAGATTCTGATTATGTATCTCTTAATAATCTTAATGAGGACACTGCCATAATGCAAGCACTCAACTCTGTCCATTTCCAAATATGGAAGATCACTGGAAATTCAGAGTGGAGGGGGTCTCAAAAGTTTCTAAAGGAAATTAAAGTGTGAAGCTATAACGGTACTGGAATTCTAGAAGCAGGGTATTTAATTTTGGCTTTCAAGTGTTAACCCCACTGGGAACTTGAACAATTATAATTTATACTACCTTTAATTGCAGAACTGAAAGGTTCTGCCATAGTTTCTTTCTGATCTCAATTGTCATGCTAAATACTGTAGTTGAAGCTGCATCATATTAATTTTTTTTATCATGTAATATATATTATTATTATTATTCATTATACAATTATTATTATTACATAGTTAACACATCTCCATTTAAATCTGTACTTCTCCATTTAAAACTGTACTTTTGAAAATCTATCATGTTCCACGGGATATTCCGTCTGTAATCCAATCGGGATGGTCCGTTTTAATTGTGGTTTCAAAAGCGGGATGATTCCGCATTTCAACCAATCAGCAGATCACTTAGAAATATGATATCTTTCACGGTCGGAACATTCCACATTTCAACCAATGACAAGATGTCTTTTAATGGATTGCAATTAAGACGTTTCTATTTTTATTATCACAGCATCAACGAGCAAATTTTTTTGGCGCCAAGTTTTGTAATGGTTGCCTTGTTCTAAAAAAATGACAACTTCTCCCGATCTCTGGCGTAATGTACACGTAGATATTTTTATTTTGCACAGTTTTGAGTACACCTATTTAGACTCTATTTAAAATTTTCTTTTTAAACTGAATTTCAGATAAAGCACGAAAAAAGCAAGTGACACACATTTTTACTCTAATTTTTAATTCGTATGGTTTAGGGTTAGGGTAGGGTTAGGGTTAGAACCGCTATAATACGCTATAATACGACTTTGATATAGGAAAGACTAGTTTGTAATCTCCAGGGTTGTCGCCAAGGAGAGCTTTTCTGTAGCTAATACGTGAGGAAAAATTAACAATGACAACAACAACAACTTTATTTCAGTATTCCCATTTCTAGACATGGTATTTCCGAGCCAATTACAATAAGGAAATTAAAACTAGTTACTGAATTACAATAAAGAAATCTGGAATAAAATGTATTTCATGTATTTGTAAAACAATGACGAGTATTATCGACTATGTTTTGCTCTTGTTTTCATTGCACACTGGGGTTAGCACACGTTTTCCTGGACTTCAGTTAGAGTGGTGGTTTCTTACAGATTTCTGAATTATAAAGTTACGCAAACTACTAGCCATCGATAGTTGTCATTTTGTTCTTTGTTTGCTAAAAGGAATGCGACACTGACTACGAAACAATCTCACCGCCACCTGAAACTTTGGATAACAGCTTTGATGAAGATCATCGGGTAAGCTTTGAAGAACTCTTTGAAAACTATTCATTGGAGTTGCATCTCCTTTGTTCCATTGTTAAATCTAAGCCCTTTTTTCAATTAATGTCCTACAGGAAAGAATTGACACCCCCGATTTAAAAAAGAGAGCATATAACAATCCGCTGATAGAAGAAGATGCTACGGCATCAATCAAACATTCGCGAAAAAGGAAAATGCTTTCTGTCGGATGCATCGAAGAAACAAGGATGAAAAAGTGCTGCAAAAAGAACTGTTTGAAGGACACTTTAACATTAAACGATTTATTGGAGGCCAGAAAGGAATACTGGGAATTAGACCGAGAGGAGCAAGGGCAATGGCTTCTTCATTTTTTTTCTTTTGGTCAGAGAGTACAAAATGGAAAAAGTACACTGGCCTACTTCGTTAATAAAAAAGAGGTTTGCCAAAAGGCTTGGATCTCTAGCCATGGATTGTCGTATGGAAGGTAACTAATTGGACTGAAAATACTATTTACAAGGCTAAAAACGTTTTCATTTGGATTTTTTTACCTTTTTTAGCCTTGTAAATAGTATTTTTAAATCTTAAAGCGAATATAATGGACATACATAAATACTATTTCCTATTAATTGCTCAGTACACTATAATGAATAAAATCTCCTCTGTAACATGGTCCACAGGACGCAAGTTGATATTTAAAGGCCCACTATCACCCATTCGGCTTTGCTGTCGTTTGTTCTCAAACGACCAGCTCGCTCGTGATTGGCTCTTTCGGGAATTTTCGACTGCGTTAAATTCGCAATGTAGTTTGGGTGATAGTGGGCCTTTAAACGAACTCTAATTTAGACCGCCGTTGAAAATGGACCTCCACATCTATTTATAAGTAGGTCATTTTATGCAGATAAATGTTTTTCTAATCTTTGTTAAATGCCTTACTTCTTGAAATAAAAGAAAGACGTGGGTTGATTACGTTTCAGATATTAGTATAGTTATTCAGGCTCTCGCTCAATTGTTTGTCACTTAATTTATCAATATGCTCACAAAGCAAATGAAAAGAACTTAATATGACTTGATTCTTTTTTCAAGATTTCACAGCTGGAAAGATGCTTACACCGTCCGTGGGTTAGCCAGCCCGATCCATGCTCGAAGCGGCATAATTTTGGCAACAAGAAGGTCAGTGGAAGCTGAACTATGGTTAGCGGAGCTAGTGAGGTCCTTGGCAAACGTGATGCCAGACGTCAACCGTAAGGAGCTGCCAGCCTGCCTAACCGTACGTAAAGTCTACGAAATGTACCGAGAGGCAGTTAAAGGTCAAACTGACAAACCCCTCCAGATTTCGCAGTTTAGAAGAATGTGGAAGCGTCGTTTTCCTGAAGTAACAATACCAAAGGTTAGAGGTCATGCGCAATCTGATTTTCCATTCCTTTTATAGGATGTAGCTGCTGATATTTACTGACATGGAATTTGTTTTGTTTTGTTCTCTTTTTGTTTCAAAACAGAGAAATCGATTCACGAAATGCGGAGTCTGTCTCCTGATAAACGAACACATTCGTTCGACACGTAACAAAGAAAACAGAGTTACATGGACAGAGAGAAAACAAAGACATATGGAACAGCAAGCGTAAGTGCCAATCTGTACATTACTGTAAAAAAAAAATAGTAAATGTCTTGGTGTTCCTGTTGAGCCTTTGAAAGTTTGTGATAAGCTAGCGTGACTGTTTTGTAAAGTGTAAAGTGTTTTTCAAGGTCTTGACAACTTTAAATAGTTTCTATTATTTTTTTGCAGCGGAGAAAGAAAGAAATATTATAAACATCAAAAGAAGGCCGAGCAGCATCCCGAAAGATACCTTTCAATTATCATTGATGGTATGGATCAAAGCAAGACGCACTTGCCCCACTGGATACAAAAGTCAAAGGTTGGTGTATAACCGGAGCGATATTTCCGTTATTGAATTGGTTGGGCTTATATATAACCAGGATTTTGACGGTATATTGTTTTACAGGTCTTTACATTGTTTTCAATAATTCAAGTCTATCTGTGTCTGTCGCAGAAATGAGCGTTCAGCTAACGCTGCGTTGTTTCTTATCATTTAGTTGGAAGGAGAATGTGACCAATTTATGAAAACCCACGTAACTGGAGTCCTGTCGCACGGACACAAGTTAGCCTGGTGCTTTGTGGACTTCTTGAGATGGCCTCAGGATGCTAATCCAACAATAAATTCTTTAGTAACTTGCTTTAGACATCTTATAAATACGGTAAGAATATTTTCGTATACGTTTCAGCATAACACAAGAGAAACGCAACGGAGGGTTCATAATGTCATCCAGTGTCTTACATAAATAAAAGCATGCGACCGTTCACGTGTCTGTTGAATAGCCCTTTTCACGGTTGATTTTTCTCATTTGCATTATAATGTTATCCAACGTGGATGCGAGGCAATTTCGGGCTAAAACTACAAAATAGCCCGAAATTGCCCCACATATGTGCTAAATTTCATTGTAATGCAAATGAGCAGAGTTAACCGTGAAAAGGGCTATTAGAAGCATGTAATTTTAAAATATATAAAATTTACGAAAACTGGTGGTGGATTTACTGGGTAACTATAAGTTTAAAGATCAAGGCAGGTTTTCTGAAATGAGTTTCGATGCTGCATATTTTGCAAAGGACAACACCGTTTTACTGAAGAGTCTTTCTCTGTTTTATTTTTTTTAGAAAGGACCATTGCCACCCAACCTATATTTGCAACTTGACAATTGTTACCGCGACTGCAAAAATATCCACATCTTGGGGTTTTGTGCCTTGCTTGTGAAGGCTGGTGTATTCAGAAAGGTGAATAAGTTAAACCAAGTGATTATATACCTTTTACCATGATTGAAAGTCGATTAAGGTATAAATTTTGTATATGAGAACGAAATAAGATTCAACCTTTGCATGTCACAAGGTCGCTGGTCGAAATGGGAACAAGGTCAATCGTTGACGTATTCCAAGTGGCACACAACATTTAAGTAGAATAACTGACAGACCAAGCAGTCGTCCAGTAATAATTCCGCCGTTTTCTATTAATCAAACAATCACTAAATCAACTAATCTTCACTCGCACAAGTTATCTTCAGGAAAGCATGTTACATTTCTCTGATGGAAAAGAAAAGCATTTTAGAGTACTCAAGACAAAAAAACACGTTCACTATACAGTATATATTAATTAAACTTTCAGGTACGACTGTCGTATTTACTACTAGGACACACACATGAAGACATTGATCAGGTTAGTGTTTCTTTTATTGATTAGGGGGTAACTGTAATCGTCATAATCTCTAAAAGGGAATAGCACAAGGTAACAACGTACGGTTCTACCCAGCTATGAGAAAAAGATGGACGAATAGGCATGAGGCTAATATACAGTTACACTATTCAGAATCAGGCTCGCACCTGATTAAATAATTTCAATTCATTGAGCACAGTGGAAACTAACACAGGTAGAACAAATACAAAATAAGATTCTATTGTATTTTCCGTTCTGACTGCTATTGCATTTTACCAGCCAATAACACTAGTATCGTAATATTCTTTCAGCTGTTTAGTCGAATCTCAATAGCCTTGGCCAAGACTGATGCTGTGACCCTGGATGATCTGCTACGTGTAATCCAAAGCGCATACAGCCCAACTCCAATTACATGCACCGTTGAAAACATCTACGACGTCAAGTCCTGGCTACGCGACTACACAGCCAAATTCCAACACCACAGTCAACCCCATGCTTTCCGTTTCAAGTTGAATGACAAAGGAGAGGTGGAGATGAATTACCGCCCCTGGGCTAAGTCGGCAAGAAAGGAGTGGTACCCAGCGAAGGGACCGTACATAGTACTAAAAGAAATTCCTCCTGGGAAACCGGCAGTTTTAAAGCCAGACCTAAAGAAATGTCCGACAATCAAGACAATTACAGATTCCGTGGAAAAACTAAAAATTAGAATGTCTAAAACAGAGCGTGAATGGTGGGAGGAGGCGATCAAGGAGGAGGAGAAAAAAGTTAAGTTGTGGGAATCCCTAACTGCGGAAGATTACCAAAAGGCAGGACAAACTTTTGACCTTCTGGAATTCACCTATAGCGAACCTCAACCTGACAAACTGGATGATGATAGCGAGTATAAAGAAAGAAATAAAAAGTTGCTCCATCTGATAAAAAAGAAAGAAAACCAGCAACCGGTAAGTTACAACTTCCCAGTTCAGATTACTTGAATGATGAAGGGAAGGTATCTCACGATCAATGAATCTTGGTATAAACGTACTGCAAGTACGTCTAGCATTCCAAATAGCAAATTGCAAAATAAAAATCTTCATTTCTGATTTCTATTATTCCATTTCATTACAGTGTTTTACGATATGCCCGCCATTAATACAATCACATCTTTATGGTCCGTTGCTGGTTGTATTAACAGAGTGACACTGATCAGTCAAACATGTGTTTAGCAGTCGCCCTCGGGCAATGGCTATGACTGACTGCTTGATAAAGGTTCAACCCACTTCAGTACTGGCTTAAAAAGAAACTTGTAATAGAGGGTGACCCAAATAAATAAACGTAAAATCCTCAGTCACCTGGGCCTAGTGTAAAATGTTTGTCTCTTTGACTATAAATGCATTTAATGAACAGCAGCCTAAATTTTCAGGTTAAACTTGTAAAGGAGGCAAAACAAAGTCACACAGAGAAGAAGCCGGTCCATGGAAAAGGAGCACGGCGAAACATCAAGACCAAAGATAAGGGTACTTTGAAAAACAAAAATTCAACTTAAAAATTGGAACACGGAATGTCCCGACATTCTACCAATCTTTGAATCTTCAGGTGACACGCGATGACAAGTAAAAACAATGTGCAGTGAAGCGTGTCCGGAATATTCCGTTGTAAAGGCGCACTCATGAGTTGAATGAATTTGTAAATCACTGTTATGGTGAAGTTGGTATGATATATATATATATATATATATATATATTTGTTGTTTTTGTTAGAGCACTTCACATTAAAAGAGCATGTTTGCGTCTTTTTATATCACAGTGTAAGTTTAATTTTCTGTGTAACTGCTAAGGCAATGTATGTTTGTGTAATACTGTGGAATAAAATATCGTGTTACATTACGGTGACCCATTAGTTTGTGATTGACAATACTTAATTTTCCCGCCAGCGCGAATTTCACCCATTTCACGCTTCAATCTATTGGGTGGTGATGCAGCCACCATCTTTGCACTTTGAAGGAAAAATCAGATTGCACAAACAAAGGCCAATGTGTTGAGTCAGTAATGATACATCTTTAGACTCCTGTATTTTAGAACCCAAAATGAACATGAAGGGTGGCAAATCCACGACATCGGTAACGATATAAAAATGCCGATAGCTCTGATAGATGGCCACGGTGTAGCAGGGTCGGATACAGCTTTATAAGCTGCCTGCAAACGGATGACACTGCCGTACAGGATGAATTACAAGTTTCTAAATTTCAAACGACACAAGCTCAGTGGTAGTCGTGGTAGAACAAAGTGACTCGGGTAAGTCAGAACATATTCTTAAGAATCCAACGAACAAAGATGCATTTGAATTCTTCTTTTGTAAGAATTGTTGGTACGACAAGCCGGTAAAAATAGGGCCCACTAGGGCCGTGTGTTCTGCTGATATAGAGGGAATTGTGCGGCGGCATACGAGCAAATGCTATTTGACAAACGATTTGAGTGCATCTGGTGAGCAGATGTACTGTACGTTTTAAAATCCATCAAACTCAGTCGAGCGTAACGACACCGTCAACTCGTCCGCTGCCGTCTCGACTAGCTTCGACGCTTTCTTGATAGGCTTGACGGGCTAAAATCGACTAAAATTAAATTCTAATGGCAGATAAATTCTAAAATCTTGATCGCTTACTCTTAAGCCGTAATTCAATCGTTAATTCAATTGAATCGATGGAATATTATTCGAGTTATGAATTCTTAAAGCTAAGCATGAAGAATTATAATTTCTCTCTGTCATATTAAAGTAAACAAAGTGATATATGAGTCGTCGTGCGATTTTTCTTCGCTTTTGACTGCTGAAATAATTCGTAGTGGCAGATAAATTCTGAAATCTTGATAGGCTACTCTTTAGCTGAAATTTATTCAGTCTTTAATTAAAGGGAATAGATGGAATATTATTCGCGTTTTGAACATATGAAGAATTGAAAGAGAATTATCAAAACTACTTTCGACTTCGCCAGTTCTTCGCTTTGACTATTGGCCATGTAAATGAGCTGTTCGACCTTTGTTGACCTGGTGTTAATTAAATTGCAACTTTGGGCGGAAATTGTTAGATGTGTACAAAAGATAAGTAAATAGCTGTCGATAAGAAGGTGTTTTATTGGCTTAAAAGCGGGATGTTCTGGAAAAAGAGCGGAATATTCCATGCGAAAATAACAGTGTCTTTGTTTGAGTAACACTGACCGTAATTGAGTTTGCATGCATTGAACGAATTCGAATCAAATGCTCTTCAACTTTGTACATGTACAAGTGACCATTGTGCAAGAAACCATACGAATTAAAAATTTGAGTAAAAACAACATGGCTCTGAAATTCAGTTAAAAAAGAAAATTGTAAATAGGCGTACTCGGAACTGTGCAAAATAAAAATATCTACGTGTACATTACGTGAGATCGGGAGAAGTTGTCATTTTTTTTTAGAACAAGACAACCATTACAGAACTTGGCGCCAAAAATATTTGCACGTTGATGCTGTGATAATAAAAATAGAAACGTCTTAATTGCAGCCGTTAAAAGACACCTTGTCATTGGTTGAAATGCGAAATGTTCCAACAGTGGAAGATATCATATTTCTAAGTGATCTGCTGATTGGTTGAAATGCGGAATCATCCCGCTTTTGAAACCACAATTAAAACGGACCATCCTGATTGGATTACAGACGGAATATCCCGTGGAACATGATAGATTTTCAAAAGTACAGATTTAAATGGAGAAGTACAGATTTAAATGGAGATGTGTTAGTTATAATCTCAACAATGAAATGTAAATTTCCTTTCAAGTTTCATATTTTCCTATCCAGTTTTGTTGTTCAATTTCTTTTGTGAAATGTGCACAATGTTAGATTCACTTAGTGAATAGAGCAGTTAATCACAAGCCGTAGTGTTGCAAAATGAAAGTAAGCACGAAATTACTTTCATTACACTCAACAGTAAACCACTGTATGCATGTACTTTATATTGTTAGTACTTGATTCATCTTGCCTTGCCCATTTAATATTATTTTGTAATCTTCACGCCTTCATGGAAACCAGCATCTTTGAGTTTGTTGGGGTTAGCATGATTTTAAATATAATTTATATAACGTATTCAACAAAAAGATTTTACAAAAAATAATTTAATACCACAGAGGGAGAGGGGAAAGGCACAAAAATTGCACCATTAATTGTCACAGAATGATACATACATGTATTTTTTACTAATATCCTAACTAATTCTGCTTCATTGATAACTGGTCAATGAATTAGGTTGTTACCTTATCATAGACCTGTTCCAGGGGTAAAAGACGAAGTTGTTTGTTAAGAATCAGTGCTCCACGCAGCTTCAGGTCACGATAAAGCTTTGATGATTCATATGCCCTAAAAACAACAAGATTCTTAGGAGTCATTATCCTTCAGTACAACAAACACAAATCTTTAAACAGTTATCAGATGAGTGTCTGTGTCATACAACCTACCTAAAAACTGAAATAACTGTTGTGAAAAGTCTGGGACTACCAGAAACCTGAAAAGACAATAATATTTGTGATTGCTTCATGTATAATATTTACATTTCAACAGATCACACAGACAAAGTCAACACTGAATAAAACCTTTGACCCAAAGGATTTATTCTATGCTCTGGTGGCTTTCATGGTGCACATGGGTACAGTAATGCATCCATTCAATCGGCTGACTGACTGCAACATTTTCACGAGCAAATTTCCTGCCAGAGTTATCTACTCACTTCCAATTGGTAAACAACAAAATTAAATGGGTTACGTCATAGCTTGCACATGTGCTGAGCTGTGAAACCCTCCCTTTAAATAATGCTGGCCCCTAACCCTCATGATTGCCTGGGCATTTTAACCATTTTGAATCCTTTATAAATATGTAAGCAGTAACTTGAATTATATACTGACTGCAACATTATTTCTCAAAAATGAGGGGCAAATCAGCAAAAAAAAAAAAAATCACGAAACAATGTTTATCATGTCAAAACAAGTCAGTCTGGCAAAAATTAGCTTGATCCTGCAAAAAATGAAAACTGGCCCAAAAGGCGATATACACCCTTTTTGCAGAAAAGCCTTCAATTACAAGCAAAAGCATACATCTAAATTTAAAAAAAATTAAAGTATGAAATTATGTATGGGAATAACATTATTGCTAAAGCTAACTAAGTTATGAAAAAATAAAAATGATAAGTCCTCATAAGAAAGTAAAAAACATTTAAATAGCTGTTTTTGTTTAATATGATTGGAGAGTGTGTTCCACAATCTTGCAGTAAAAAATGTTTAAATGGCTGTTCATGATAATTGGAGAGTTCCACAATCTTGCATTGGACCCTGAAAAGGCCCTCCATCCTTTGGTTTTGCGCATGAAGCATGGACACACTATAAGTGTAAACAAAGACTTTTAGTTTACCTTACAGATGCAAAAAAGGTTCTTGTAAATTGTAAGGATAACATGAAAAATGCTGGGGCTTTTGTTATCGCTTACCAAGTTAGTAAAGATAAACTCAAATCTTGTGTTATTGCATCTTGTTAAAAGGTACAAGGCTTCTGTTTGACCACGAAGTTTCTGTAATATAAATAAAAAATAAATAAATTGGAGGTATTTTACAAAAAACTATTGGAGAAATGACATCACGTTAAAAATCTGCCAAAGAACACTACATACCGAATTTGCTGATCTTGTAGACACATTGACAACACAACTAAACCCCACAGCTGCAAACAGAAACACATTACCTTTCAGTTTCAATCAGTTAATACCAGTATGCAGCATAAACCTTGTCACTCCCATCATATAACCTTGTGTTGTATAATGTACCTCTAACTTCTTTCCTGTGGTACTGTTTATTAATATATTGTACAAGGTAGTTCTGACTATTGAGTCTTTTAATGAAATCCTAAAGTGTAATCATTCAAATGAAAGCTATTGAGCAGTACTTTTCTGTGGTACTGTTTATTGTGCTATGCGACCATTCAAATGAAAGCTACTAATGGCTCCGTCAGTTCCAAGCCTGCTCATCCCCTCCCACAGCATTTGTTGGGCATTTTATAACTTTTCCTTCCCAAGGGTGGGGCATTTGCTAAAACAGGTCAGCTCGGGAGTGGGGCATTGTCAAAACAATGTTATCTTTTGGATTTTAAAATCCGTACATGCTTCCCTGTTTATTTTAAATTTCCTTATTGCCCCCAATATAGAAATATAAAAACTGAGTTGATAAACATTGTTTGGGTCCCGCACTTTTCAAGTAAACCGGAGTAACAGACCGAACGCAATCATATTCCATTTTATTCCATTTCCAATTTTTTTCATTTTTTCAAAACAGGCCGGCTAGTGCCTTACCTTTCAATTGCCACAGAAGATAATATCACAGTAAATTTTCAATTGTTGTTAACGTCTTATTTGCCAACTTTTGTGGCCATGGTGTCTTTCCATCAGGATATGTCACAACAGAAGAATCTGGCTATTTAAAAATTCAATGGCAACTTACTTAAAATCATCAACAACGACCTTAAATAGATTGAACGTAAGCATAATTTTAATCATAACTAACAACATCAACAACAAGAATTGACAGGAAATTATTGGAGTCAAAAGTTTTGTGGAAACATAACACAAATATTTAGAATGAATGAGGAAATGGGTATAAGTAATACCAACGTAAAACAAAATTATTCCTGGCATGAATAAAGATCCATTTATTTGTTAACAATTATTGCTTCCATCAATAATCATTAAAATAAATTTTTGATCTTCCAGATGCCCCACCGTGGGGATTTGTGCTTGTAAGCTGACCCCACCGTGGGGCATTTGCAACATTATTTTAAAAAAGACAAATGCCTGGGGGGGGGGTTGGTTGGGGGGGGGGGGGTGAGCGTGCTTGGAATTGACGGAGCCATAAGCAGTAATCTCCTGTGGTACCATTTATTGTTATATACAAGGTAGTTCTAACTTTTGAGTCTGGGGATTAAACCCTAGCCAAATTAAAAGCGTGACCAGTTATATGAAAGCTGGCAAGCAGTACTTTACAATAATCACTACATGTATTTGTTTGCTAGTACAATATTTAAAACTTACAAAATTGAGCCATTAGGGTTATCACTAAGTCAAGTTTATTTGTCCCATAATTGATGTTACATAGTTATGATAAGGGAGCAGGAGCTCTCAACAAACCCTACTCCCCCTGTAAGTCTGACTTTTATTCTAGTGCTACTACTCTTTGCACTAGTCTAGGATGGGATGACCTCTCTACTTGAAGGAAGAAAGTCAAAGTGAAACTAATGTTTAAAACTGTAACCAATCAAATTCCGGAGTATCTTCAAGGCCTGCTTACACCTTTCAGCACAGATTATGAACTTTGAAACAAGGAAAACAAATTCTGTCTGTCCAAGCCCGTACAGCTTTTTTAAAACGCAGCTTTTGCTACAGTGGGGCACTGTTGTGGAATAATCTTCCACAGATTGTCAGAGCCATCGGATCTTATAAAAAGTTTAATAATGAAATCAATCGCTTTATGTCCACCTCGTACTCCCACTCGGCAAACAATAAACCAGTTTTTATCTTTTGTTAGTTTGTAACTGATGTTTTTACCGTGTTTAAATAAAGTTATGTGTGTATGTAAACAAATTAAATTTGGCATTTTTCAAGAAGCAGACAGACTAGCAGTAGCATATGTAGTACTCACACAAGTTAACCCTAGGCATACTTTGCGAGTGCCATATCAATCTAAGGTTGGTAACAAGAAGTCTTCCTACAAACAAAATATATTAATACTTAGACGATAAGAAGGTAAGACAAAAATACATTCAAAACCAATATTATTGTTTGAGTAAAAAGAGATATATTGGCAACTGAGCCATGTGTGTGTGTGTGTGTGTGTGTGTGTGTGTGTGTGTGTGTGTGTGTGTGTGTGTGTGTGTGTGTGTGTGTGTGTGTTGGGGGGGGGGCAGGGGGGTAAACAGGGTGGGGGGGGTTGAAAATGCTGCAGACTGCACTTATTAACATATATTGGTGGTAGAAGTGGAAGAGCTATTTTTTATGCCCATATTGTATTTGTGGCTATTAAAGGGAAGGCATCCAAATATCAGAATTGACTCTGACTGATGCCGATTGAATGACGATAGTGTCTATTGCGTTATGCCTCGTTCTACAAAGAGTTCTTGACACATGTAAACGAGGTGGAACAAAATGGCCCTGCATTATTCTGTAATCGCTCTTGCTGGTAAGATTTACATGTGATTATCATTAGCTAGTGCTAGTACCTCTGTCCCCATTGTTTCCCTTCGTGTCTTCTACTGAATCAAGCTTGTCAATTAACACCTATGCAGCAGAGAAAATTTTTGTGAGAAATTCAAGTCTGGAAAGCAAACAATTCCACGAAAGAAAGCAACTTGCCTCTCCTGGTCTCAGCTGCATTTGCCTACAGTAAAAACACACAACAGATCAGTGAATTTCACCCATAAAAAGGTAAAAATCAGACATATTTTTACATTAAATTCAACTTACTGCAAGGTAATGTCAAAACGAACATCTCGGTCTTCCCATAAGTTGCAGTCACCCATTTTGGTTTATCAAAAAATGATAACTTTTTCACTTGACAACCAACATGGCGGATCAAGTGTATATGGGTTACTGTATGCATCTCATGTAAGCCAACACAAACTGTCCGTAATTGAAAATTGAGGGAGCGAACGGTGTTTGTGGGACATTATCGTGACACCTTTTATTCTCAGTTGTTCAGTAATGGCCGTTCTACAAGAATGGAGAACGTGGTTTTGGGATGCCGACTTTTGGCTTCCTGAAAATTCCACTTGGCAGACCCTAGAAGAAGCAAAGACTTTGAGCTGGGGTCAAAGCGGAGAGTTATACCTGTGTTTTCCTGTCGCTTTAGTACTGATTATTTTACGGTTTCTTTTCGAAAGGTGAGTGGAAAAGTGATCTTTTTACGCTTCGAACTATATGGTTGAATGTTGACCTTTGGAAACTGCACTGCACATTGCCGGCTTTTTAATTGCAGTAGGGTTCAATGAATTTTCTTTATTCCAAGGATTAAGGAAGAAATTGTATATATTTCGTTTTGATTGTATTTCTATTCGTTTGATTTCCAGCTAGCGTAATACATGCCAGAACTTATCCCAAGAAGTTCATGTACTCGATCCTCCTAGCATGGGGTAACGGACGGAACAAGACCGACGCGTAAAACGAACAACACTGGAAAATCTAGGAATTATTTTTTTGCCTTCTCGTGAAAATAAATTTACTAACGCTTTAGTAGTTTTATATCGCGGCGTTATTTATTTATGGGCTGTCAGGACTTCGAACATCAAACTGGCAAAGAAAAATAATTAAGGTATAAGTTTAAGCTCGACTTGGCACATTTTCATGGTTTTATCCTGCGCTATATTTACACGTTCGAAAAAATATCGGAGGTACTTTAACACAGCTTGTAAATCTAACATGTATTTCTTGGGTTTTTGGCAAGAAGTGACAGTTTAAAATGCATCAAACCATACAAGAATTGTTGCAGTAGGTGTGACTTAAATGGAAATCGTATAAAATTTGCATGTTCTGACCCGAAAATACAATAAAAACCATTTCCGACGAAACACCTGCTAATGTTTCACCTTTGTTTTCAGAAAAAATTCTAAAAAGAACAAAATTGAAGTGATTCAATGTTATTTGCTTGGCTTCTTTGCATATTTATTTTGCAGTAATGTCTCTTTTCTGTTGATTAACAATTTCTCAGATTATTTTTGTTTTTTGCTCACACCACCTGTTGACAAAATTTTCTACCCGCAAAAGCAAAAAACATTGATTTAGGCCCAGTTCAAACGTCAAACTTCACATGTGCCAAATCTAATGCAAATGAGCAAAATCTATTGTTCTTGCTCATTTGCATTAGATTCGGCACATGTGAAATTCGACGTTTGAACTAGTGAACTTACACCAAGCTAAAAGTGTTAATTCTCTTAACTGCATGACTGGCCATTTATGTTTGAATGTTGACAGAAGTTAGTGGTACACTGTGCATTATGACAGTGTAACTAATGATTCTAGGAGCCTGGCTTAACTAGGAAACATTGTTGCAGAAACATTGTTTAGGCCCAGTTCAAACGTCGAACTTCACATGTGCCGAACCTAATGCAAATGAGCAAAATCTATTGTTCTTGCTCATTTGCATTAGGTTCTGCACATGTGAAGTTCGACGTTTGAACTGGGCCTTAGTCTTCTAACTTGGGATACATGTTTTGAAAGCACAGTCTTGATCCTTGAAGCAACAATGGTTTTGACATGTTTGAAAAACATGTCTTGTTTTTGAAGAGCAAGATTTGCTTCAGGGATGTTTGTTTCTTAGCAGATAAACTGAGAAACATTGGCTGTTTATAACAAACATTTCCTAGTTCACCAAGACTATAGCCACTCTGAAAAAATACCATAATCTTTTATGTGTAGGCTCAGCCTCACCAGGGTGTAATTATTTAGGTTACCTTTGTTATAATGGCACAATGGAATTCAGAGTACATGACTGTAGGAACGCCAGGTCATAGCATTGTGTGTTCATATACAAATTATGCACCATATGCAAATTGCCAAGAAGTTGAAGCATTATTAGCATGTGCAGTTCGTGCTGAAAACAAAAAAAAAACTTTAAAGATTATTATGGTATTTTTCAAAGTTTCTGGAGTGGAGAATTCAGTTTGCTATCCCTATAACCTATTCCCATGACAATTTATTGTTATAATTTCTAGCCTCTGACAGGTTGTTTTGCCATCAGTGTTGCAGTACACTTTTATCTTCAAGGATCAAAACTCTCTTAGTAGCCTCTGACAGGTTGTTTTGGTAGCTGCATAGAGGTGGCCATTGTGGGGAGGATTTGAGTTAACAAATAAGAAGTCTGGTTGAGGAAACATGGCACTGTATAGAAATAAGTGGCATATGCTACTTTTGGTACTGGTATTTGTCAATGCTATTCCTTCATAATATAATTGAAATCCTCTTATGGACAATGAAAGTCCTGATGGAATAGTACATTTACATGGACTTTTCCCTGCTTGTTAGGTTTATTGCCGCCCCTTTTGCACGATATCTTGGAGTAAAAGACAAACCCACCGTGTTTGTTCCAAACACATTCTGTGAGAAGGTTTACCAAACAATTAGCAAGTCACCCAATGCTGAACGTGTGGAAGGATTATCAAAACAGCTTGGCTGGTCCACACGTGAAGTCAAAAGATGGTTCAAAAATCGCAGACAGCAATCGAAGCCCTCTCTTATGAAGAAGGCAACCGAAAGCAGGTACAATTTTGAAACAATGTTTGTTATGTTGTATGCCCTCTACCACTGTTGCCTTCCCCAGTGGGCATGCTTGTGGCTGACAACTTAACCCAGCCACGTCTCACAAGTGTATCAATCTCATATCCCTTAGCAATTTTCATGTGGGAACCTAAAGCGTATGTGTTAGCTATGCCATGAAAATGACTTCCAACAAAGCTAAAACGGCTGTCCATACCAGCTGATACAACTTATTGTTTTTACTCATGTTAGATTGCACAATGTGCATGCCATGTTTATTTTATGATGTTATAGTATGACATGAACCCAGGAGACTTGTTAGCCTGTGAACATTAGTATGGTTGTCTAGGTGATGGTACCGGTAGTTATTGGTGACTGTCATTTTGACAACCTGATCAAAAGCTATTCACTCTGACTCTCATGTACATTCTTGATTACAATAAATTGAGTGAGTTATGCCCTGTGATTGGTCCATAAAGCCGTATATGCACTATGATTTGTCTGAAATTAGATGTTAATTTCAATCAAAGGGCTCTGAGAGCCATCTTGTGAATACAAAGCAACATAAAGTTAAGTCCGTCAATCGGTTTTGATTTTCCATACTGAGTTTGAAGTCAAAGAATTGAAGGGTGTAAAACAGATTTAAAACAATGAAAATATCTTAGGTCGTAGCGCGACATAAATATGCATTGTGTGAAACGAGACTGTCTAGACAACTGGAGGACATAATTACACTGGGGAATTAAAAAAAAGTTTACTACAGCAATCACCTTTTAACATGTAATATACTGGGGAATTCAGCATACAAAGAAAGTCGTGTCCGATAGCCTGGGGCCAGTGGATTTTGCAGTCGGGCTAATGGATTCTATCCTCCGCTTGCCCGACGGGCAAGTGAAGTTGTTTGGGGGAATTTAAATTAAAGAAATACTGTAAGAGATCAAATTTGTTTTAAATTTTTCTGGTAAATTCATCTGAACCGAAAGCCATTTTCAAACTGATCTGCTGAATTGAAATCTTCTAAAAACAAGTATCGCATTACATTTCATGTTTTATATAGACATCTGTAAAATTATTCCTTTGTAGTCCACACATATTGCGGTACGCTGGTCTAGTGGTTAGTGCGTCGGTTTTTCAACCTGAAGGTCGGTGGTTCGAGCCTGGTTTCTGCCGTCGTGTTGTTTCCTTAGACAAGAAACTTTACTCCACACTGTCTCTCTCCACCCAGGTGTATAAATGGGTACTGGCGACAAAATGCTGGGGGTAACCCTGCGATGGACTAGCATCCCATCCAGGGGAGTAGCAATATTCCTAGTTGCTTCATGCTACAGAAACCGGGTTAGGCTCCGGCCGTGTGGGCCATCGTGGCCCGAGTGCGACTTTACCTTTACCTTTAGTCCACACATATTACAATACAGGGGCAAAATATCTCCAAGTAAAAACAATTATTAACAAATACTTTAGTCACAATGAGTCTCGACATTGTCAAATCTTGCGCGTGACTATGAAATACCGTAACTGGTGGTCGTATTAAAGTGCCTATCACCCCTTGAAAGTTATTTACAGAATCCACTCTATGTACATTGAATAGTTGAAGGGTAAAATATTTCTTGTTTTGAACGTCGTGTTAGTGAGTTATAGAGATTTGAATTTACAAAATGCAAATTAAATGACGTCAACCCGGGAATCATTTATTATACAACTACTTGTTTTCACCTGCAAGTAATATTTTTTACGAATCAATTGACTACCCACAGTTTATTTTTAATATTTATGAAATTAATTATCCTCAAGCTGTAAACTGCGCATTGTAAATTGGCGTAGAATTAAAGGCAAATTCCCGGGTTGACGTCATCTAATTAGCATTTTGTAGATTCAAATCTCTATAACTCACAAACACGACGTTCAAAACAAGAAATATTTTACCATTCAACTATTCAATGTACATAGAGTTGATTCTGAAAATAATTTTCGAGGGGTGATAGGCACTTTAACGGAAAATGACATAACTGAAGTCCTTTTGAAACATGCCCAGAAACATGATACAGTATACAATTATGTATCTATTTTGTATGAAATCCTTGCCCAGATTCAAGAAATTTTAAAAGAAAGCTAGTTGTTTAAATTATGCTTCTTTGTAAAAGGAACGGAAAAGTTTTTGGTCGTGGACTTCAGCGAAAGATTTATTCAGTTTTCAGAAGTTCACGATATTGTCACATGCATTGTCTATTGGCAGTTCAGCACTGTATCAGTGTTTGTTGATTGCAATTTATCGACCTCGTCGTATTGTTTTAAAGTTCTTAAATCTATAAAATGAAAAGTTGCCAGAAAAGAAACAAAATGTTTTGTGCCTTTAAAACCTTTGTTTGGTTAACAGGAAGTTGAATTCCTTGAACTATAAATTTGCATAATTTTGTTTTCGAAGTTACTGATGTGTGACTCGGCAGGATTCGAGAACTGACAGACAACATAATTTTCTTCAGATAACTAATCTTATACATCAGAGTTCATGAGTATTAGAAGCTAGAAATAATTGATCAAAGCTATCAAAGTTGTTTGCATGCCATGACTTAAAATTAGAAGTTAACTTACAGTAAATAAAGTTCTCCTGGCTACTGAAGACATTTTTCATTTTCCGGCGGGAAATAATTATTTTGCCGGCAAATTGCACAATCAAGCGCTGTCACCGCAACTTTTCTTGTTGATGCTGTAGTGTATTTAATGGGAATGTTGTTTTGTTTCGAGGTCGTTTTTCTTGAAAAATGCTGTGTTTAAAGTAATTGCAGAAAATGTTTGTTGGGGACGGACCATTTAATTTTTGTGGGGGAGGGGGGTTGGGCAATTACCCAAAAAAATTCCTTTTTCCACGTGCACAAGAAAGCACGTGGAAAAAAATTCAAGCATTTTGGTAAAAAAAATTCTTGCAAATAGTGATGCTGTTCCTGTATTACATGTACCATATCTCACTCAACGCTTCACATATTCACAGGATAAAACTGTGGATACTGAGGGCTGTGCTACAGCTTGGCTGGTAGACACAAAGAAAAAATACTTTTTGCTCAAAGTGCTGGACACCCTGGATGTTGTAGTTGGGAGATCACAACCTTGTTACTCATGTTAGATTATTATTGTGTGGTTATGCACCATCAAAAGTGCATTATCGATAAATTGTTTAAAAGGAATTTCTCCTTGAACATTACAGTTGGAGGTTTGTGTTCTATCTGGCAACGTCTATTTATGGGCTTGTTATACTGTTCAAGGTGAGTTGCTGTTGTGTAAGGGACAAAAAGGTGAGCTAATAAAAAAAGCCAAAATGTACAGGCTACAACTGCTACGTTTAACTATACGGTCTTAACTACATCCAAAAATGAGCCAGGTATATCTGGTCATCTTGTTTTTGGCTAAGGCACCTTATTTTTCACAACCTTGGTGGGGGGGGGGGGGGGATGGGAGGTCAAAGTGTTGATTTTGGCATGATGGGAGAAACCGTGATTAAATAAAGATTATGTATGTATGTATGTATGCCCCCTATATTGCATGAAACAGCCCTAAACAATAGTTCTACCTGCTTTGCCTAAATTAAGCCACATTAAATTTCTGTAAAATCTTCTTGTATTTGATGTTGGTTAGTTAGGCAATTTGTAGTTTTTAATTATTATTTCCCTTCGGTGAAGCATTTTTGGACCACTGGGAAAAGACGCTATATAAATGTATTATTATTATTATGATTATTGTTATTATATAGTTACGTTAGGGCATCCAGGACCTAGGTTGCCAAGGATTTACAGTGTTGCAGTTGCAGTCGATCGGCCAGTTGAGATGTAATATAGGCAATTTTAAAGATTAAAATTATGATTATTATTATTAATTTTTTATGACAATGATCAGTTCATTTTAAAAATGCAATGTTGAGGAGTCTTTCATTATTATATATTTTGTAATTATTATACATGTGTTGTAATTTTATATTGTAAATTGAAGATTGTTTTAAGAAATTTGTTAATAAAGTATTACTATTATTATTATTATTATTATTATTATTATTAAATAGTTATTTTAATTGTTAATAAACATCTTGTTCCATCCATTATTATTATTATTATTATTATTATTATTATTATTATTATTATTATTATTATTATTATTATTATTAACATTGTTGTTTCTTTAGGAACCCTGGCTTTGGGATCTGAGACACTGCTTTTTTGGTCATGGAAGACATGTAAGTTTCACCACAGTCAAACTTTTTGTCTCATCTTGATGTAGTGCTACAAACTTTTCAGAACTAAAATATGGACAGTAAAGTTGAACCTCTGCTAATGGACACCTCCCGTAGGTGGACACCTTCCATAGGCGAACACTTCCTATAAACAGATAAAATTTAATAGGCCAAAGTGGACAGAATACAGTGTTTAGCCTGATCTTAGGTTTACAACTATTAGTAAACTTTTCATTTGTTAAATTTTACAGAATTATTTGCCATCCAATTCTGTTTTTTTTTCTGTATGAATACTGTATTTCATGCCCTGCTTGCCCTATTTCCCAAAATGGTGAATTTTAAGGCAAAAATGAACAAATTGGAACTTTATTAAAATAAGTGCCACATTGTTTGTATTTATGTGAATATTTTTTATTAAATTGTAAGTAGTAGAGTTTTTTCGTATCCTTTGTATTTCATATGTGAAATACAAATGGTGAAATTTCTCATGCAAATTAGCCGTCTAGCTTTTGAATTAGAATGTCTCGCGATCAGTCATGCAGCGAGATGAGCAAGCTTTT
Organism: Cladopsammia gracilis; assembly: GCA_022457155.1. NCBI lineage: Eukaryota > Metazoa > Cnidaria > Anthozoa > Scleractinia > Dendrophylliidae > Cladopsammia > Cladopsammia gracilis. Next base: position 534,725 of record JAJGOT010000451.1, on the reverse strand, counting down.
ATGTTTTTGAAGTTGTTTTATCGAAAGTATTTCTGAAGGTTCCAATAGCCATCGTTTAATGAATACAGTCGGACCTCTATTAAGCGGCCACCCTCGGGACTTTGAAAACTGGCCGCTTAATAGAGGTTGGCCGTTTAATAGAGGTGCAATATAAATTGGATAGAAATGGCAGTCAACGTAATTTTATTGCCTCTATATAGCAAAAGGCTTGTTGAAAAGTGAACATATGTAAAGATAAATGCAAAAATCATTGAAACAAAAAATTACGTGCCCTGTATTTGCGCATTACAAGTCCATGCAAAGTTCTAGCTCTAACACAGAGAGTATGTAGTCGATAATTACAGTATTTTTTGGTGTTGAGTAGGTGCAGAAAAATATGCAAATCTATGTAACAAAACATCAAGTTTCTTAGGCCTTTTTTGCACCAACAGTCTGTAAAAATTTTAGCTCAAAATATTTCACGGACGATTTATTTAAATTAATCCGTCACTGCTGTTTGCCGGTTGTAACGAGAAAATCAAGTCATTTGCCTTTCCGATAGATAGGGCAAGGTCCTGGTAACCGTGAAACTGGGCAAGTGGAGATTAAATTGCAGTTTTTATTGTTATCAGTTATCACCTTCATATTATCTGTCACTATTTTGCTTGAAAAGATGATTTGCTGGCCGCTTAATAGAGGTAAAAATACAAGAAATAGTAAACTTGCAACCTCAAAAAGGTGGCCGCGGCCGCTGAATAGAGGTGGCTGTTGAATAGAGGTATCGAATACAGCACTTTACTGACAAATAATTCGGGACTTTGGAAAGTGGCCGCTTAATGGAGGGTGGCCGCTTAATAGAGGTCCGACTGTACTTGCTTCACAACAAATCATGCGTCAAGTTCAATTTAACTTGCCTGTCTTGCCTGTCCATAAGTAAAATAACCATTACAATCTAGTAGTAAAGCCTTTGTAAGTTGCCTTGCGGTCTATTGATGCGAACAGGTGTGCCATCGATCATCCCGATCACATCGGGAAAATGCTCAATATAGCTTCGCATGCTAGAATTCTTGACAGACAAATACTGAAAACGTTTGGCTGCTCTCCAATTAAATAAAAAGTAGTCAAACTCTCTTCCCTTTTATCGTTGGCAATTAAAAATCACAGGAGTAAATGAGTAAATAATTATCTATTCTGGCGAGAGCACATGCACATTTACATATTTATTAAATAACAAGTTGTCATAATCTAAGGTTTGACTAATTTACGTAAACTGTGCCTTAAATCTAGACCAGATTTTTACTCCCTAGAGTTTCTCCCGCTTGCCTCTCTGATTTTTCTCAAGTTAAATTGAACTTGACGCGTGATTTGTTGTGAAGCAAGTCTTCATTAAACGATGGCTATTGGAGCCTGCGGAAATACTTTAGATAAAACAACTTCAAAAACTTAAAAAAGCTTGCTCATCTCACTGCATGACTGATCGCGAGACATTCTAATTCAAAAGCTAGACGGCTAATTTGCATGAGAAATTTCACCATTTGTATTTCACATGTGAAATACAAAGGATACGAAAAAACTCTAGTAGGTAAAATATGAGCGGGAGATCTGTATGGGCGTTTACAATGGCGAGCCGAAGGCGAGCCATTTTAAACACCCATACAGATCAGATGCGAATATTTTATTGTACTTATGAAATGAAACAATGAGTAGAGATTTGTATGAATACTAATTAGCTGAGCAGGTGTCTGTATCAAAAGTTAATTCTACTGTTTAATTATTCATCAACTCAGTTGATTTGTATTGGGATTTACAGAGGTGTACATGTGACTCAAATACCACCTATTGATTTGTCATAACTGTTATGAATTTTATAAGATAACTTATTGTTTTCTATCTTTCTTCCTTTGGCAGCCGCTCACTGATGAAATATATTATTACTACCTGTTTGAAATAGGATTCTATTTGTCCTTAATTATCTCCTTGTTTGTTGATGTCAAAAGAAAGGTTTGTATACTTGTTCCCTTGGTTGTTTACTTCCCTCATGTTTACTTTATAAGTACCATAAATCCAAGACCTGCTGACTGTTTCAAGTGGGGCTTAACACAGGATATATGGCAGTTTGAAAACTCCCCTGTTGTTTAGGATGACAATGTAAACAAAACGTTTAAGTGTCACTGCTGACTAGATAATTTTAATGTTGGCATAGCTCTGACTTTCATTTTCTTTTTAAGTTGATTTTGCACAGGTACTTCTATTATTATTTTTTTTCATGTGTTCACTTTTGACAATTTCAAACTGAAGAATGACTGTGCTTGAAGCATTGAACTATGCTTAAAATGGTTGTTCTTTTTAGTGAACATTTTGCTTTGACTGTCCTGAGCATAGTTGCATAAATGTAAATTAATTGTAGATAAACATCAAGCAACCTGTGTTAGCTAAAAAATACCTTACTATCTTTTCTGTTTTGTAGGATTTTTGGCAAATGGTTGTTCACCATATAGTTACAGTCATGCTGACAACCTTTTCCTACAATACTGGTTTCTTCCGCATTGGTTGTGTTATTATCTTGTTGCATGACTTGGCAGATATCTTTCTTGAGGTGAGATAGCAGATAAGATAAACTTTTGCTTATTCTTTATAAATGTAAGTTATTGGGTCTAAGTTGCACCTGTGTGGATAGAAGAAAAGCTCACCTTCCACCTCCACCTCCACTGGCCTCGGCCGTCTGTCGGCTAACTGCTGCAAATTATGGAAATTAACTGTCAAATATGCGTGCATAAATTTGCATGCAAAATCGTGACACACAAAAAAAGAAAAAAAAAATAATAATAAAAAGAGAAAAAAGAAAAAAGAAAAAGGGAGGGCAAATTTTAACTCGTGATGCTTCGCGCATGAGTAATAATAAAATATTTCTACCTTACTAATTTCAACAAGATACTTCGAATTCAACACCAAGTGTGCTTTCTTGAACCTCCCACTTACTCAAACCAGTGTTGGTTTCCCTAAAATTAACATGATTCTGTTACTTTAATGTTGTCGATTCGTAGTAGGACATTTGGCCTGCACGTACAAGTTGTCTCTTTTCTACATCGGTCATCCCACCTTAATAGAAATACATTATGTCTTTTATAGTAGAGTTCCCGCACTAGATCTTGCGGGTATCCAGGATGTTTGATCCAGGCCCTACCTACAGTAACCTCATTACAGTTACCTGTTACCTATCTCCTTTGTGTCTTGTGTCACACAAGGCCTCAAGACACGACCTCATAATTTTCAATACTTGCGACCTTGTGCACTAACTGAGAAAGCGCCAATGTGATGTGATTGGCATAGATGATCAACAGTCAAATTGTTTGCAACAACTTAATTTTTTTTTTCAATTCTTTGTAACTTTTGATAGTTAGCAGGAAACTGTCCATAATAATGTGGTGTCTGTATTAAGTGGGTGTCTTTATGTTCATTTTTATTTATTCTATTAACCTATATTTTTTTGCAGTCTGCAAAAGTACTTAACTATGCCAAGTGGGAGGCTGCCTGCAACATAGGGTTTATTTTCTTTGCTGTGGTATTCAATGTTACAAGGCTGGTTTATTACCCCTTCTGGTAAGTCTCAATGTTACTGCGTATTGATAAGTAATCTTATTTGCTTTCATGAAAACCTCACAATGTTGGAAATATTAATTTCACATTTGTTTAAGAGTTTATTTATTTATTCTCCAAAGATTAACAAGTTTACAGGAATGAATAATTAAGAAATAAACAGAAAAGGGGCAAAAAATAGTTAAACTGATACCTTGGTCTCATAGTTGGAAAATAATGTACTTAACAGATTATTCATGTTTTACTTTATCATGTTTCCATCAATAGTGTAGCTCCTTCCATTGAAATATAAGCCACATACAGCTTTTCAATCTCTTTTTCTATAGGGAGAATAGTTGCTATATTTGTTAATGGTGTATGTTTCTTAATACAGGGTGTTACATGCTGTGTACTACTGTCCAGATTATTGTGGTCCGTTTAAAGCTTTGCCTTATTTTATAGGATTACTGCTATGTTTGCAGGTAATTTACTTAAATTGAAGGGCTTGGGGCATTTTCACTCACAAATTGAAGGGCTGGTGGGGGGAGTATTTCCACTCACAAATTGAAGGGCTGGGGAGGGGCATTTCCACCCAAAAATTGTCACGTCAATTGGGTACTTATAAACTTAAATGTAGTCAGATCTCTTTCACTTTAATTTACATAAACATGCCATTACTTTTGCAATGCCAAAAGTCAACACAAAGTGGTTATGCTCCTAGCCTTCTAGTGCTGTACCTGAGGGTTGCATTTGAGCAGCTGTTGAAACATTTCATCCCAGAAAGTTTATTTTGGTCTTGGTTCATTTTTAAGGGGCAAAATGAGCCCACCCCAGCACATGCCCATCCTTGTTTCTATTATTATATGCATATTATATTATATGTGACAAGATTTGCATTGTTCAGGAGCACTGGCATGGTTTAGGATTAGATGGCCCATGGATGTTATCATGAGCTAAAACTTTGATTGTTTATTGGTGGAAGTTACCTTACACTGTCAAATCACTTTCTCCAAGATTGACTTTTAAACTTGATGTATAAGGGTTATCAGTAGTCACTGATTCAGTTAAACATCACCTTACAACATTTCCATATCACAGACACCTATATTGCACTATACTGTGAACAGAGGCCAAATTATCTACATTAAACGTGTTTCACTGGAGCAAAAAATCCATTCACTAAAGCCTACTGTTGGTATTTATATAAATTATATATATAATAATAATAAATTATTATTCTCTCTTAGTTTTCAATTTTTTTATTGAAAACATGAAAATGTGTGACTATACAAATGTAAGATGTTTCTTTTCTGTAATATTTTCAGGTCCTTCATTTCTATTGGTCTTACAAAATTGCTGAGATGGCTTTTCAGTTTATATTGAAAGGAACGGTGAGTAATAACAAACATACTCCATGAATACATTGCTCAGTAGCACTCTCTCATGCAGTTGTTTTCACATTTTTCTCACGATGGAAATTTAGATAATTGGAGGAGTTTGTTGAAAAGTACTGTAAGGTTAAGTAATATTCAAGTTCCTTCAAACTAGCTAAGTTAATTTTGGCCAACAACTATTTTTTAAATTTGTTTTTGAGCAAAAGGCTAAAATCAAATTAGATCAATTTAAAGTATTATTAAATAATTGTCCTCAAAGCTTGGTTGATTTTTTTTTTTAAGTTCAAACAGAGGACAAAACAAATCAGTAATACTCTACTTGAGTTAATTCAATTGCTTTGAAAAAGTATTAAGCTTGCTCTTAAAATTGACAACTTTAACTTCAAATATATATTATTTTGTAATTATGTACTCATGTCAATTAAAACCGTCAACATGGGTTGTAATAATAATAATAATAATAATAATAATAATAATAATAATAATAGTAAACTTTATTAACATGTCATTGATACCTAGTTTACATATATGGTAAACTAATTGGGGACACCTGTCTAAACCCTTTGATTGCCTAATGCGAGCCTTGGATGGGCATTTGAAGAACATTTTTGGTTTGGTGGAAGGCAATTGGAATACACCAGGGTTCAATTTAATGACCAGTACATCAACAGAATTACTGCTTGGTATTCTTCACATTTATAACATACATGTAAACAGAAGGGACTTGTCCTATTAGCTTCAGATGATTTTACTTCTGATACATTAATAAGTAAATAAATAAATAAATAAATAAATAAAGATTATTTTTATATAATTATGTATGTTTAATAATGAATAAATATAGATTAAAGTTTGTTACATATTTCCTCTTTTTTAGCCAAAGAGAGCTAATTTGCAGATATTAGGGGTGGACCATTAGAAATCCTGGGAGGGGGGTCAAAAATTTGTCAGTGTATGAATTTTTTTTTCGGCCTGAGTTTCCTGCAGGATTTTTTTTTCTGGGAGGTGCAAGCCTGCAGGTTTTTTTTTTTTTTCTGAGATCTTCTTTATAAATGCGTGCAAGCTCCAATTTTTTTTATACTTGGCCCAATCCATTTTTGTTACTAAACGCTGGACAGTCGATTTAAGTCAGACTGTCGAACCTTTGCATAAAAAATGGAGAGAAATAAGAATTGAGATGGGGTGGTCGAGCGCCGAAGGCGCGAGCCGCTAGGGGGGTCTGGGGGCATGCCCCACCAGAAAATTTTGAAAACTTGATGCTCTAAAACTCCATTTCTAGTGTTCTGAGACAACAATTTCTGTCAAAAATGTTTGGCAAATTGATGTGGCTTCGCGTCGCTTTGCGTCTCTTTGTGTGGCTCCACATACAAGTACTCGATTTCATTTTATATTTCTTGCTGTTTCTCTAGTTTATCTGGATATCAGAGTTAAGTATACGCAATTTCGTCTTTTTGTATAGTAAGTATTATGAGAATTTGACAAAAATGACAGAACCGGATGTCAAAATCTGGATTTTTCCTATGCCGATCACATTGGTCGGGATTCGGGATTTTCAAGCAAAATCGGGGTAATCTCGACGAAATCGGGACGGTTGGACAATCTGTAAACTAATGTTTTTAAAAAAATACTTGCGTGTAGTAGAGCAGGTTACATATTTTATGATGTTTACATAAACAAGGTTTTGGTTATATTAAGATATTGGTACATGTACCAGATCAGGGGCGGATCTAGGGGAGGGGTGCAGGGGGTACGCACACACCCCCCTCCCCCCCACTGAGATGACCTATGCGTTGTTCGCTTTTAAAATTTGTTTACGTCACCCTTCAGTTACGTCATTCCTTAGAGGTGCACCCCCTCCTAAGAAATGCACCCCCTCCAAAGAAAAATCCTGGATCCGCCCCTGCAGATAGACCTTTGAGGCAGGTAATTTTTGATACCATTTGACTCAACCTGAAGTTGCTTTTTGATGAATTTTACTAACAGAGAGCATGTCATACTCTCATATGTTCCAGTTTAAAATAAATAAATAAATAAATAAATATATGTTTATATAGCCAGTTAGCTTGCAGGATTTTATTTTTTTATGGTCAACTACTTGCAGGAATTTTTTTTCAGACAATTTTCCTTTGCAGGATTTTTTTTTTGGTAATTGTCACCCCCCCTCCCAAGATTTCTAATGGTCCGCCCCTTAGGAACACAAAGTCAAATACACACTTACTATTCTTTTTCAACAAGCCTTTCCCTTCAATTGGGTCAATTTGTAACTTTCTGCAAAGTTTATATAATAAAGCAGAGCAGGAATATTTTATCACACGATGTGATGTTACAAAACAGTAACTCGAGTTTCACGCTCGGTGGCGATCATTTATATATATGATATATATATAAATGAATAAACAATATATAGATTGTTTTACTTGTTCTATGAATGCTCTATGCATAGATATGCAGAGCAAAATACAGATGTAAGGACAGAAAGTTGTAACTCAAGTTTCAAGTTTCACGTCTGATGATCGCTTGGTGCGCGAAACTTTAGTTACAACTTTCCATCCTTACATTTGTATATATATATAAATATATATATATATATACACCCATGTGACTTTTTTTAAACACAGACAACGTGCAATTACAATACAACTGTTACAATACAATGCTAATGGGCTTGTGATACTATTCACTTTTTTTCTTCAAAACATGACAATCTTCTGCAAGATTGAGGGAGATGTACGAAGTGATGAAGAATCTGGGCCAGAAGAAGAGAAAGCAGAAATAGTCAACAAACAGGATGGTGTTGTGCTGGACAATAAGAAAAAGCAGTGAAGAACTGTGCTTCCAGGCAGTCCAGTGGTTTTGAAAAGGAGGGCTGCACATTAATTCATGAGTAGTCTCTTTTTTTCCCTCAGTTTTTATGTGAAGGCTGGCAACTGACATGATGTAATTTTTGTTTATTTATTGGTTTCAAGATAGGCTAACAAAGCATAAGGTGAAATTTCATTGAATGAAGAATAATTGTACAACTTTTATGCTTATTATATCTATGCTAAATCTTGGTACACCTTAAAAAAGATTTTATTTGGAAACTTTTTTCCTCACACCTGCTTCTTGCAAAATATCACACCAACAAATAACACTATGATTGGCTGATTTTAGTAATAGCCTTCTCAACTATCTTAATATTGTGTAATAAAGTGTAGCAAACAACTCCTGGAAAAGTGTGCTACACAGTTGAGAACAAGAGAGAGCTGCTTCCTTTTAGCTCTTTCAACACCAAGTGCCCAATCTCAAAATGGAAAAGTTATGAAAAATAATTTTAAAAAATATATTGAAAAACAAACAGTACCATAGGAAAGCACTGTCCTGTAGCAGCTTTCATTTGAATGGTCACATATGATGCTTTTATCCATCGACTGCAAAGTTACAATCACATAACAGATTCAGAGTTTACCCTGTGAGTGAAAAGGGCTCAGCTCTACCTTAGTTTTTTTATGTGGAAACTTGAATCTGATTGATAAAGGAGTATAATTATTGTAATATTGTTCTATTCATTTGAGAACTGAAGGTACAATAAGTGTTTTGTGAAAACTTCAACGAGGGCCTCTCAAGACATTTAAATTAGAAGCAGCTTCCATTTTTTTCTTGAGGATAGTAGACAATAGTAGTAGAAGCAAAACCACACAAGCAAAATGCTAAAATTGCCTGCAATGTGGAAACTGCAAGTACTGGTAGTCTTTCTTCTCTCAGGAACAGTTGAGAAAGTGAAACATGAAATTCAGCCATCATTAGGAGACATGACATGTAGGTGTGGCGTCTACTTGCCGCAGGTGACTGTCAAGTACACATGTTTCCCTCGCTTGACTAACCCTGAGAAAAAAATGTCATTAAATGTCCATCTTCAGAAGATCACTTTCCTGATAAAGGTTCTCACACAGTGGTGTGCCAAGCAAAAAGTAAGACTGTGACAGACTAGGAAAACTAAACAAATTCATGGGTGGGCCGTGGTCAAAGTTTTTGAGATGGAAACATTGCTAGTATTGAAGTGATGTACTTATTCTTCTTTAGAAAAATTATTTTTTTTATTCAGTCTGTAATCAAATCTTGCTTATTTTGCAAGGAATTTGTCTACCTTTTAGACTTTTCATTTACTGTGTAATGTGGTTATAAAAATATTTAATGCTATCAGTGAGTAAAAAAAATTTTAACACTGAAAAATGGTATCATAACATCATTTCCGTCAGTCATCTGAAATGATTTTGGTTTCCTGTTTAACTGCAATCAGTCCCCCTCCCCCGCCCCCCAAAAAACTTCTGATTGCAGGTTCAGGGTTGACTAGCTTGCATGATGGGAAAAAGGTGGGGGTGGGGATTGGGGGCCTTTAAAGGAAAAAGGTGAAGGGAAAGAATGCCTACTATAAGACCCAGGCTATTGGCATTAGGCCCTGACCAATTAACTGGAAAGAATGGTGCCTGCTATAAGACCCGGCTATTGGCATTAGGCCCACCAATTAACTGGAAAGAATGCCTGTTATAAGACCCGGGCTATTGGCATTAGGCCGACCAATTAACTGGAAATCAAATTATGTCAACTGCCAACACCTTCACCAATCAGAAACTGGTGCATGCTTTTATGCATGGCTGACTCCACATGGGAATTTACTGTGTTAACCACCCAGTGTGAATTAGCCAAGAATGAGCAAAAGGGGGCTTTATTGCAGGCATCCTTTCCCTCTCTCCCAGTTCCCCGCTCCTCGATGTCTGCTAGGCTAGGGGGGTGACTGTCTGCAATGTCTGAACATCCCATAAATGTTACACTTGCACATTTTTTCTGTTAACTTTCAAAGAGTAGCCTGTGCATGGAGCCCTCGTGAGAAGAGTAGCCTGTGCACCATCATAGGAAGAGTAGCCTGTGCACAGAGCCTCGCAGGAAGAGTAGCCTGTGCACAGACCCTTCACAGGAAGAGTAGCCTGTGCGCAGACTCTTCACAGGATGAGAAGCCAGTGCACAGACCCCTCACAGGATAAGTAGCTGTGTACAGACCCCATGGAGGAAGAGTAGCCGGTGCACACACAGCCCTCATGAGAGGAGTAGCCTGGCACAGACCCGTCACAGGAAGTTTAGCCTGTGCACAGACCCCTCACGGGAAGAGTAGCCTGTGCACAGAGCCCTCCTGTTTCCTTCCTTTGTCATTTTCTGCGTGAAAATGAAATAAAATATGTCTCCTCGCAGGTTACTAGAAGAGTAATTGAAGTCTGTTTCACCAAAAGTGAAAATTTGAAATAAACTGTTTTACACCTCTTTATCAGAGTTGATCCAGATTCAGGATTATCTTGGTGTTCAGGGGAGATTTTTTTATCTTGTACCACGTCATGGAATCAACAACAAAAACCTTTATTAGTTAATTATCATACAGTTTACAAGACAGGCCCACAGGTAGCAAAAGCTAATCTTGGCAGGCCAGTCAAATTAATAAATAAAAAAATGTGATTTTTATATATAAATCGCTACACACACTATATTTGTTGAAATAAAAAGAACAGATCAAACAAAAGAAAAGAGGAGAAACAAAACAACAACAACACAACAACAAAGGAAAAACAAGTGATCGAGATAAAAGAATCCTAGCTTTAATTCTCACAGTTTATTAAAAAAGATGAGAGGTTTGTTTCCAACTAGCTGCAGAGGTTTAATGAAATCCTAAATCAATACAAACATTAGTTACTAGATGATACATTTAAGGTGCTGTTACATGCACATAACAAAGACTACAAGCAGTCCCTCTTTCCCAGCTTAGTCCACAGAGTGAGAAACAAAAAAACATTGGTGAGTGAAAAATGGCCATGTGAAAACTCCCCTCACCAATGTTTTTTTTTGTTTCTTGCTCGACCGACTAAGCTGGGAAAGAGGCTCATAGTCTACAGATAACACCCCCCTCGTGCAACTTGTCTCACAAAACAAATTTTTGCAAGATGCATGCACAATTTTTATGTAACACCCTCTTGCAAATGAATTGTTTTCAAGTTGCACAAAAAGTTGAATGACTTTCCAACTTCAGCAACAAACATCTTCAAGTCGCACAACAAAAATATGTGCCAGGGCTCGTGTAACTTGTTTTGCCACTCTTTAAGGTGGCTCCATATAGTTTTTTGGCACGTGAGGCATAGACGTGAAAATGGCGTGAGCGTGCGTTTGTTTATTTTGATGATGTAAGGAAAAATTTGTTTTAACTAAAACGTTTGTGTGCATTCGACACGGTAATTTTTTAAAAAAATTGGCAAATTGTTAGGATTTTCCTGGTTCTTGATCACAATTTTTGTACATACACAAACCCACTAAACGTAAAAAACAAAAAGTAAATTGCCGAAAATTACGTACCGATTTTTTTATGGATTTGTTAGATTAGACTTGAATGTTTCTTCTGTTTCACCAAAAATTTTGAATATTTACCGTGTAAAAACCGAGAAAATCTGTTGAGAGGTTTGCAAGCCTTGAACAACAAGCCCAGCAACTCAATCATTGGTTGCCATGGTAATGAGACGACTGCGAAATTAGACTTCTCCATAAACAAGAAGCCTTAGCTACGTATAATAATATGTGTATATTATGCCTAGTATCTGGAAATAAAACTCGAAAGACAGCAATAAGATCATGTATATTTTATTTGAAAGACTGGCCAATAACTATATGGAGCGACCTTACATCAACCAATCACAGTACTAGAGGCGGGGGACAGATGCGTCCTTTTTCAACTTATGCAATAATTGCAGCAGTTTTCTTTTTTGAGACAAGTTAAATTGTATGGCAATATTATTATAACATTGTATGTGCAACTGACAATGTGTTTGCAAGACAAGCTACACAAAAAAATTGTGACAAGTAAGCACCTTTTAAAAGCTCTTCTTGGAAACTTACTTAGGCTTCAAAGATTTGCCCTTCATTGCTACACCCCTGAGACATTTGAAGAGGTTTTTTGTCCATACTGTGGGACATTTGCCAATTTTTCTTACAGAATGCTTATGGGAGGATGGGTACTGCTGGAAATTACTGATGCATAAGAAAAACAACCAGAACTGATAAGGGAAGAAAAATTCAAAAGGTCTGCCATGACAGATCAATTTAGCATGTTACATTTACATGTATTGAAAGAAAAAACACTGAAATTTGTCATTATGTATCTTTTAATAGCAAAAATATATATAAGCATAGTTATAGTATGTACATAAATATCCTAAACTGAAGAAATATTCATGAGCTATTTTAGCAAATTTCTAATTTCTTTATACAGCCTCACAATTCAATTAGAAATATTCTGCAGATTACAATTTACAATGGGGGTCGCAAGGGAATACAAAAAATTTACATAAAATTTAATCTCAAATTTGTTATTGATGTGATAGTCAGCGTAGTACAATTCAGGGGTAATTGCCTTTGCGCAACGCGCTCGGCTGATTTGAAATTACTCGACACCTGATTACTCTCTGGATTGTACTCCACTCAGCCCAAATTAACTATTACAAACAAAGCGCTGGTTACAAGGAGCAGTAAATATACTTAGTTGTTGTTGTGTATCTTGGTATCAAAACAAAATAATATTTTCCCAATACATTTACCAAAAGAAGGAGGATTGATTTTTTGACATTGGGACTAACTTTAAAATAATAAATTATAACAATGCAACCTAAAATGATAACAATAACATAAATTAATTTAATTTTTTTCTATTTAAATTAGTTACTGTATAGTAAATTTAGCACTCTGGGTAAGAACTTCTCAGTGATGGGCTTTTTTAAATTATTTATCTTAATATAACTATAAATGGTTGGAGATTTCCAATTAGTCTGTCAATTATAAACTTTATTTATACTGTCCTGAGAAATCACTTAGAACATTTTTGCCCAGAACTAAACACAAATAGAACTTTACAATTTCAAAATTAAGCTTTATAAACAAAGTAGATATTCCACTAAATGGACATACATCTTTGAAAAGACTGGGATATATACCTGGGGTCAATTTAATAAAACTTTTACAAGTGTAATTTACAAGCGTAATTTACAAGCGTTAATAGCCATTGTTTCAAAGGTTGAAAACAATGGCTACACTTGTAAAAGTTTTATTAAATTGACCCTTGGTTTCAAATGTGTTAATCAGGATGAAAATTTGTTAATGTGAATCAACCAAATTTTCCTGCATAGTGTAGGCATACCATGTAAAATTTTGAAAAAATAATCCAGTTGACATGTTGGTTTTAGGCTTAAAACAGAACAAAAATATGTTCAATGCCATTAAATATTATCGAACTTTAGAAGAACAATTAAGCCAATAATTAATAATAAATTATTCATAAAGTATGTTACCCGGGGGGAAAACCCATATAAATGATGGGGGTGCTCGTCGGAAAATTTCGAAAAACACCCTAAAAGGTACCAGAATCTTGTTTGATGGGCGTGGTCCAAATGGAGTTTTACCCCAAGAGGTACCAATTCTAAAACAACACATGAACCCATCTGACACTTGAACAACTTTTAATAGCAATAGAGAACAGTCATTCAAAGACCTTCTCCTCTTAAATATGTTTGACTGACAAAAAGTTCCTGTCATATTCAGTTTGACTCAATACCCTAAAAGGTGCTGCAGTAATTCAGTGGTCATGTTACATTTTAGCACCCTTAGTGGTACCAATCTATAAATTTTGACCCCTAAAAGGTACGATGAACACTCTCAACATATTAACATGGGAGTTCCCCCCCCCCCCCCCCCCAGGCATGTTACAACTTTTGTCTAACTTAAGAAATTATTTAGTGCTTAACAAAACTAACATAAATTTTTATTTTACAACACAATATTTCATCTAAAGTGGGCATAAATATTTCAGATAGATAGATAGACAGACAGACAGACAGACAGACAGACAGACAGACAGACAGACAGACAGATAGATAGATAGATAGATAATTTATTTCAACTCGGGTTGATGAGGCTGATTAGGCCTCTAGCAAGATTATGCTAATTTACTAAGAAAACTAACAATTATAGTACAATAAAAAAAAATGAAATTAGAACATTACAACCAAAAAAAGAAAAATACTAATTCTAACTTACATTTGGTTGTCCTGATACAGTATATCAGTATTGATGCCTGATTTTAGGCAAATGAATAACAATTTGATCATTAGATTTTGTGCCTAAATATACAGGACTCAAAACATTATGCATCCTAATATATTGCGCAAAAAATTCCTCTCGGCATAAATTTTACTTAAAAAGAGTCAACTGAAGGCAGATTGCATTTGAGATTAAGTTTTACATCATTGTAACGCAAAACAAATTAATCCCAGAAGTGAAAAGGAGCACTGGTGGAAAGAAAATAACAGCAACATGTACAGAAATCCTTTCATTGTATTAATCCTCAAACTTAAAACTATTACTTGTCGTACCGAAACAATATCTTGCACTCTTCAACAATTCAAGTAACAGCATTTTAATTGAGCCTCTGTACAGGTATACAATAATTATTATAGTGAGTTGGATGGCTGCTTTATATAGAAGATAATGACAAATAACTTTGATTTTATTTTAGATTACTGACTCAGTTAAAATTTGTTATCTGATTGCAATCACTTGGATACTGTAGTTGTTTTATAAACAGCAAATATAAGAGTGTGATATTTGTAGGCTTCTGTTTTGATGTGGAAAATTCTTTAATATCATAAAGGAAAACAGAGGTAAATGCATTGATAAACAGCAGTTTAGTTCACAGCATTTTTGAGAGCAATGGAAGAATAAATCAAACCCAAGACACCTGATGCTACCCCAAACAATACTATGAACATCTCAAAAGCTATGTGATACCATCTTAACTTATTCCATTTGAGCTGCAAATGGAAGAGGCAAGGAAATATCAAAGTAATGCATACCCCAAACACACTGCCAAAGATGCTCATAAGGAGCCCAAAATGAGGTACAGCCAGGGCAATACCCAGGGTGGAAAAGACAAGGATAACCCTTGTTAATAAAACCCAGAGGTAATTATAACGTTTTTCCTTGTAGCAGGTTGGAAACTTTGGTAATAATATGATATCTAGAGTCCCACTCACAACAAACATATTGAGAGGGTAAGAAAAGTACATATTTATCATGACTAGTGCTGTTGTTAGTTTACTTAAGATAGAAGCATGTGCTGCACTGAGATTTAAGAGTACAATCGACTGGGTGTCACTCCCAAAAGTGAGACAACAGAATAGACCAACCAAAAATTTCATTGCTGTTACCAATGAAAATGCCCCATGGGATACTTTGTTGTACTTTTTTGGCTCTTGCATAGAGCCCTCTATCCCAGGGAATACTGTATGCCCACAGTAAGAATACAAAATGATACCCAAACTAATTGGAAATGTGTTTAAATCAAAAGATGGAATATTCCCCCATTTCCAGGTGTTGGAATCCCCTAATGTGAAACCCAACAGAATAAAGACAATAATGAAAACTGCTAATACTGCCAGCATACTTAGCCAGGCTAGGACAGACAGTTTCTTGATAAATACAGTCAGTAGCAAAGCCAACGTACATAGCAAGCACCACTCTTGAAGTGATAACACCACCAGATTGCTCAACAAGTCCTTCATACTGCTTCCAATGACCATCACTATCAGAACACAACTGCAGTATGACAGGCCGACAGTTGTGAAATCCACAAGGCGGCCTCCTATTGGTCCCCACACGTCCGCTCCAATCTCAGCATAACTCGCTCTTACTCGTTTGCGCAGTCGGCTCTTCGGAGAGATTTCGTAAAGGCAGTCGACCAAGAGAACTGAAGTCACGCCGTCAAGGAATCCGATGAGAACAATAAGAAGCAAGGCAGCGAAGCCTCCTAATGCGATCGCATAGGGCATGGCTATTACACTGCTGCTGGAAATTGTCATATTTATCAAGTTCCATAGGGCAAGTATGGTCGGTGCTTGGCCATCTTCAGACAGTCTCTCTAATAAAGACACAGTTCCACTTCTAGATTTTGAGCTATCGCGGTCATGAATCGACACTGCCACCGATCGTTGATTCAGGGAGCCATTCAAAGAGCGTGATATCGATACCATACTCGAATACAAAGAGAACTGGAACGAGGGAATGAACAACGAGGCTTGGCTTGTCGTGAAAGTTGTAGTGAAGCTCTTACTGTTGTGCGTGTGGAAACTCGAACCACTTTTCTCGAAGCCTGTCTCAGTCGAGCGAAGCAAAGGAGTTCCTTCGTTAGGTTCGAAATCGTACTCGTCCTCGGCTGCTTCCAAAAGCTGTTCTTCTTCGATTTGTTCTTTCGTCAAAGGCATGTCTTCGATGATAGTCACCAACTCGGGTTCTTTGATGACCGTACTGCATGGCACGCTAACACTTGCGGGCGAAGCGATCGAAAACGTTTCCGAGCTTTCTTTGTCCATTGTGATATCTTGGCTTCAGTTCTCCGCAGTTTTCTATTTCTGTCGGAAAGAAACTCCGAAAACAGTCTCTAACAGGTCAGAAGAGCAGAACAGTTTGCCCAATCCATGTGAAGTTTCGACTGAGATAAAGTTTAGCGTACATCATCAGACCGGTTGTTTCCACGTTTACCATGTCAGACTGGTTTTCCAAGTTTTCGAACGCACAATTCAAGTTTCGCGCCTGCTTTTTCGCACGAGGGCTTGGGTTAAAATTTGAATAAATTTGGGTTTAAGGTGATAACTGCTGTTTTATAGCTTGATCATGAAATGAAGACAAAAAAAAAAAAACAATAAAAATAGCCTAGTGATAATTTAACGATTGTTTGAGATGTTTATAAAACTTTTGAAATATGTTGCGTTCCTGCTGAAAAGTCACGCAATAACAAGAACATAATCACAAGAAAAACTGCCAAGTTCACGTTTGGGGTCACGCATGAAAAATCGCTGAAATAAAGTCATTGGGAAACAAAGGCGTCCGTGTTTCAAAAGAGCTGTTCACGTTAACCGGAAATGATTGCGAAACCTCAAAGAACGAAAACTTGACCACAGCAGCGTCAAACAAGTGTTCCGCTGAACATTAAACAAACTATTTATGTTAAATAATAGAGTGGGAAGTAAAAATTTTATTGAATTTATAGGAGAGTGGTTTCTGTAAAATTATTGTATAATTTTGTAATATTGTTAATTTGATTAACATTTTGTCATTTTATTTATTTATTTATACTGATATGATGCGGCGTATGTTACTTTTTGTTTTCTGTGTACAATCACTTCAGTTGACACTTCCACGTGTATGACCTGTGCACGTCAAAATACGACCACATTTTTGAAAAGTATTTCCGCTCGTAGTCAAGTTTCCCAGTAAACAAACTTCTATGTTCCTGCCCAACTAAAAAAATCTAAACCTGTGAAACTTGAATTAAATCTTTTCAAAAAAAGAACCTGTTGTAATACTTGTATAAATATAAAAAACGCAGTCATTTCAATCAACACATTTCATCCTCCCGCTAGGCGCGCACGCGCACGCCAAGTTCAAACCGCGGCCATCGCGCCAAGAAATGTCATTCACAAAATATAAACAAAGTATTGTAAAACTGACAACAGACAGTATTGCTCAGTAAATGGCCACAACTTATGATTTAACCCTTTAAGCCATTATATCAAAATTTAAATTCTCATTTCTAGTCCTATACATTTCCTATATAAGTAGTGGGGAGAAATTGTTTGGATATTAAGATAACTCATCTTGTGTGATCATGTCCTTAATTCTCATGACCTTTTTAATTGATAAGGCATTAATATTACAAGGAGAAATTTGATGTTGATCACTCTAAGGGCTCACAGGATTAACTTAACTACGGGACCGTACTGCTTTAAAATAGCTTCATTTGAGAGGTCACACAACACGTCAATTTTACATCGACTACCGCCCCCATCCTGTTCGGCTGCTCTCTGAACAAGTAAATTGATAAGTTAATTTTACGACTCTAACTGAATCATGTCAGATGTTCAAGCTAATTAGGAATTTCAAAGTCCCTGTATTCCCTCTGATGTGAGGCATTCTATTGGAATAAGATGGGGGAAGGAAAGCACTCATCAAGACCAAAAACAGGCGATACAATCACGTGTTTATAGAAGTCAAGCAGTTCTTTATTTTGACAAATCAAAGCAAGAGTATCTGAAATCACAATCTGCATTCAGATATGTGAACAAATTCCATGATCTAGCACGAAACACAAGGTACCGTTTTTCACACAGTTAAAAGTTAACAATGGGGCAAATTGAAAGAGTTCTAAATGACAAACTAAAATGATAATTATTTTACTGACTTTTACAATGTTTTAAGTGCATCAATAAACTTTTACAATGTTTTAAGTGCATCAATAAACTTTTACAATGTTTTAAGTGCATCAATAAACTTTTACAATGTTTTAAGTGCATCAATAAACTTTTACAATGTTTTAAGTGCATCAATAAATTTTCACAATGTTTTAAGTGCATCAATTAACTTTTACAATGTTTTAAGTGCATCAATAAATTTTTACAATGTTTTAAGTGTGTCAATAAACTTTTACAATGTTTTAAGAGCATCAATAAATTTTTTCAATGTTTTAAGTGGATCAATAAAACAAAAAAAACAGCATGATATAACAAAGTTAATTTATTATCTGATCATCATCGTATCTTCTGGTTACAAAACATGGGATGGGTCATGCTTTTTCTCCTAACCATGACCGTACAAAATGATTTTATGTTCTTGCACAGATAAATTAGTGCTGTCACTGTTCTTATGTTCTCCCTTACAGCCATCTGGGATTGCTTGCTCGACTTGTTTCCAATTTATTCACACTAGTACTGGACACAAACTCGCCATATTCAGCAGCATCTGAGGCTGATCAAATGAAATGCCCACATTTCCCCCACCATATAGGCATGTTTATGCTTCAGAGTCCCCACAAATTCCTCAATTCCCCCACATTCAGCCCAGGGTACCCCCACCTTCCTCGGGGAAGCAAATGACATTTTAATGGGTAAAAAAATACTACTAAGGCCCCATTTATATGGTCTCGGTTCCCCTAGACAAACAATGCAATGGTACAATGTGAGAAGACTTGGCCCATACTCTACATAGCCTCCATGCATTGCAGATGTCCTAAGGGGGTTGTCATGCCTTTCTCCTCCACATATGTATGCTTAGCAGTGCCATCAAATGCAATGACTCTGACATGCTGTGCAGTGTACCCAAAGGGCCAATCATCACTGTCTTGTAATTAAAAGGTTATGCATAACTTTTAAAAGTAACAATGAACGCTCTCTTGTAACAATGTCTTTTCAACTTTCCATAAATTGATTCCTAAGCTGAGTGGTTTATATGAAAGCTTACACTTTGTAGAGTTAGTTTGTCAGTTCAAGTTAGCCCTTTAACTGCCAAGAGTGTCAAAGATCAAAATTCAAGAAAAAAACAAATTGTACCATGTAAAAGTCCTGCTGAAGAGGTTTCAATTGATGGTCACACCATAGGATTTCATCCACAGTCTCAAACGTTAGAACTGTATCACGTCTCCATAATTAGGGAGCTTATGCAACCACAACGGCGACGGCAGAGAGAACGGCACAAAACAATAGGTTTAATAAGCGAAAACAATGCTTATACATGTGTTTTACATTTTGGTACATTTCTTTGCCTTCCCTGCAAAACAACATCAAATGATCAAATTATAGGTTTCGTGGAGAATGCGAACACACGATGGTTAATTTTCCTTTCTCTATTTGAACTTAAGGCTGACCCTACAAATTTAGCTCCTGGACAATTGCAACAATTGCAAAATAGTTTAAAATAGCGCAAATCCTTTTTTCAAGTGACAGTTTCCTTGGTGTTGCCGTCCTCGTTGCGTAAGCTCCCTATTGACTCCGGGAGTGAAATGATTCAACAAATTTATAGATCAGGACAAAAACTGGATAAGAAAACAACTGAGTGGCACAAAGGATAAGGATTCAATTTTGTTTACAAAGTCAACTATACAAACACTTGTAAAAGACCTGTGATTGGTGAAGATATTTGTTAGCTAAGTTAAGCAGACAATCGTGGAGAGGAAAGTTTGTGTGATGAGCTCTTAGGGCATCTGCATTGGAGGCTAATTTAATCCCTACTTTCATAAAACTTAATGCTGTGCATAACTGCTCATAAATTCATATGGGGGTAGGGCTGAATGTCTAATGTTAGCTGTTATGCCTGGCATCAAATTTTATGCAGCTCGACCCTTTGTATTATGGACACTTGGTTCTGATGCCTGACTGTCTGTCTGTCATTGAGCAGGTTTGACCATAAAATAATTTTGAGTTCTTAACCAAATCAAAAGCTCCTATGTACCAACTCGTGATGATGATATGCTCTTTTTTATACTTAATAGATGGCAGACCGGCAGTCATTTGTAAAAGTTCAAATAAAATATATTAATTACAAAAACATGTCTTAGCGTGACATAAATATGTCAACAACCTTTCAAAACAGTGGTGAGATACGATAACAATTAAATAGAGCATTGTGTAATCTTGTAACGGTCAAAGTTACACAATGAACATAGTTTTGTATCACAAAATGCATCTCACAATGCTATTCAAAGAATTGAATAGAAAAGAAATTTAAAACATAATTTACTAAGACATGTTTTTTCATTCAGAGTTTTCAAAACAAAATTTGATTTGCTTGAGAGCTTGCTCTCAGGCTACACATTTAGAATTTACCTAAGTTGTGAAAAATCCATTTGAAGTCCTCGACAACTCAAAGCCTTTAATGCACTGGTCAGCGCAATTACAGCCGATAGACGGAAGGAGTGAAAATTTGCATATTTGTCCCCATCTGCTATAACTCGTTCAATGCTTCACATATCCACAAGTTAACAATGAGGAGCAAAGTCCCTTTTAGTGTATCTTGATGGTTTTGTTATACAAATCACTTCCTAAAAGGTACGAAAAGAATCCACAAGAGCTTTCCCTGAATACACAAAACCAAGTCCTCCAGCAAGAAATCCAAAGATGATAAGAACAATCTCGCCTGTGATGTGGTGCCAGCGGAGGAACTTCCATCGTAGCTTGAGGTGTGCTATGCAAGGAAACCCAAAAGACAGACAGGTTCCAGTAAAACTGCCAACAAAACCCATGAGCAAGCCAAAATGGGGCACAACAAGAGCAACGAACAGTGCAAAGGTTACAAGAAATGTCCTTGTTAGCAGCAGCCAATACCAATGATACTTTGTTCCGTTTGCCAAATGTGGAAAGTAAGGGCCGATATTATTGTCAAATGTCTCAATAACGACAAAGAGAGGAAGAGGGAAGGAGAAGAACACATTCATTGCCACCAAGGCTGTTGCTGCTGTGTTGAATCCAACATTACCTGCTAAGTTCACAGTAAATACTTGATCAGTGAGCAGACCAAATGTGAGCACAGCAAATATACCAAAAAGTGCTTTCACAATGGCTGAGATAAAGAATGAGATGTGCATCATTTTATTGAAGTGTTTCGGTTCCGTCATGCTGCCTTCTATGCCTGGAAAGACAGCATGGGCACAGTAACTAAATGTTACAATACCAAACCCAACAGGAAATGTATTGATGTTGAAGGAAGGAATATTGTCCCATGACCACTGGTCACTTTGAACAATGCAATATGCCATCATAACTATCAGTGCCGACATGAGGGAAAACACAGCCAGCATGCTCATCCAGGCGATAAGTGATAATCTTCTGATGAAGACACTTGGAAGCACTGCCACTGAGCAGATAACGGCCCATTCATTCAAACTGAGTGGCACATACTTTTCTGTAATCTGAGAGAACATTGTAGTTAGAAGGATGAGGTACAGCACTGCTGCAGAGTACAGTTCTATAGTCTGTACGATGCTAACCACCTTGCCTCCAACTCCAGGCCACACAGCTTCTCCAACGTCAGGGTAGGACTCGCGTACTCTCTTTCTTAACTTGCTGCGCGGTGAGATTTCATACAAACAATCGACCAGCAGTATACCAGTGACGTCACAAAACAAAGCCACGATAAAGATACAAATGACCGCAGCCACTCCACCTTCCCTGACAGCGTAAGGTACACCGAGGATACCCATGCCTTGGATAAGGTTTGTCACGTTCCAGCCAGCCAAGAAGGCGGATGCCTGTCTGTCATAACACTCCTTTTCCACGAGGGATACGGTAAAATGCGACACGGTGAATGAACGGAACCGTTTAAAGTTAGTGTTCCATGCCGATGAAGGTGATATCGGTTCATCGGTGTCTGCGGTGCGAATCAAAGGAGACCTTTCTGTCGATTGCGATGCCTTTTTCTTGTCAACCACACGGAGTTCGTAGCTTGCTTCTTTCTTTGTTTCATTGTCGCTGTTTCTTGGGGACAAAGAGTGAGAAAGAGCAAATTGGAAATGATCGTTTTCAAAGTCTCCTTCGTTCGCCATCAAGGCAACCGTAAAATTGGGAGCGGAAAATTGTAACCCGTGAAAGTCAGGCAAGTTAATAATTCAACGAAGATCTTGCTACTTCAGATAATAATCGGCAGGAATAACAATCGATCAATCGCGTCGTGTCGCGAGTACATTTGCTTTCCACATGCAGGCCTTAAATTGAGGCATTTGCATGCGGGCATACATGACTGTCACGTTTCTGTCACGCTCTGGTCACGCTCTTGTCTGAATCTCAAATATGATTGGTCGAACATGTTGAATTGCCCAAGATCCCGCCTTCGATTACCATAAAAGGAGTATAAAATACACAAAGCATGTGAGATAATCTCAACCTCGTCCCCAGGGCCCTCTCTCTTGTATAGGCTTCAACCGATCTTAGAGCCTTCTTGGGTTTATAAACTTATTTAGCGGGGAAATTTTGGTAAAAAAAAATAATAATTGAAATAAAAATAAAGTAATATGGATTGTCTGCTTTTTATACATGTAAATGGTAAATGATCTTTGCACAGCCGGATTAGACTTGTAACACTTTTGTGACGGCGCTGTCTGAAATCTCAAACCTGATTGGTTCAAACAGGAAACTTTCCGTCTTTGTTTTCCGTAAAAGGAGTGTGAAATGCACAACAAATACAACATGTGATAATCTTGTTTTGGGACCTGCGAGAACAGCAGCAGGGATTACAAATCTGCGAACTCTTATATTTGAAAGCTGTTTGAACCCGCCTCCAACTTGTTACAAAAGCAGATCGGATCGGGAACTTGGAAGAGTGCTGCAACAATGGACAGTAACACTGCAGCAGCAGCAGCCCTGTCTAGCAAACCTAGCAACCCTGGGCAAGATGGCGAAGTGATCACATTACACAGACCCTCTCTGCAGACTGTGAACGAAGATTCGCCCCTTCTATTTGCTCCAGACGATGAGCATACTTCCATTAGGAAATCAGGTTTTGCAGAGAGCATACGAAAGCTCCGCGGCGCTACGATGACTATTTCCATCTTGGAGAAGCCGTCGGATGATCGCCGCGCGTCAGCTTGGCTCGCTGGTTGGAATGTTACCAATCTGATCCAGGGTACAGGTATACTTGGAGTACCATACGCTGTTATGATGGGAGGCTGGGCTTCTGTAGCTATCATCGTTATAGTGGCTGCTATCTGCTGCTACACGGGCAAGCTGCTGGTCGACTGTTTGTACGTTGAGTCCAAACGTACCGGGCAGCGCAAACGTGCGTACGTTAACTATCCCGAAGTGGGAGAAGCGGCGTGGCCGGGGTGGGGGAACAGAATTGTCAGCGTGGTTCAGGTATGTGAGATGTTTGGTGGTGTGATTATGTACATTGTGCTCCTCGCCACGGTATTCAGCGATATTTTGAACCAGTTAACACCCCTGGATATCTACCAGTGGGCTGTCGTCTGTGCATACGTTGCGTTACCTGGTATCTTCATCACTCGTGTGTCAGTCATTGCTTGGATCAGCATGATATCAGTTTTCGCTCTGCTCTCCAGCATCGCCACCATTATCATCTATTGCATTACTGAGTATCCTGACATGTCACTTTCAAACATTCCTCCATTTGACCCTGAAAAGTTCCCCATTGGATTTGGCATCATCGTGTTCAGCTACTGTGCTCATGCCGTGTTTCCTGGCGTGGAAGGCAGCATGAGGGAACCAAAGCAATTTCCCTTGATGATGAACTCTGCATTTGCTCTGGCTGCAGTGGTCAAGGTTCTGTTGGGTTTGTTGTCCGTTCTCAGGTTTGGCTACAAAACTGAACAAGTCATCACTGTGAACATGAGCAATAGTCCAGTTTTCAACATTGTCGCCACTGTCCTGGTCGTAACCAATGTGTTCCTGGCCTTCCCCATTTGCATGTTCGTTGTCTTAGAAACCTGGGATACTAAGATTCTGCCATATTTTCCACATCTTAGCAAGGAAGGCAACTATCATTGGTTCTGGGTACTATTGACGCGGGTGATGCTTCTTACCTTCGCCTTGTTCCTGGCAATTATCGTTCCCCACTTTGGCCTGTTGATGGGACTTGTTGGCAGCTTCACTGGTACCTGCCTGTCTTTTGTTTTTCCCTGTGTGTTTCACCTGACCCTGAAGTGGAGTAAAACCCCCTGGTACAGCATTCTGACCAAGATTGTGGTGATAATATTTGGTTTGGTGTGTGGTGCATGTGGCTTGTTTTTCTCTGGAAGAGAACTTGGAAGAGCATTCTCTTTCCCAAACTAGCAGACAGGAATTTTGAGATGAACTGACCACATACACATTTTCATTTGTAAATGTTGGTAATTGTGTGATTGCCAATATTTCATGTAAATAAAGAAAGTGATAAGGGGTGAGGTGGGTTAGTAGGCATTCCATTTTTTATGCCCATTTTGTACCAGTTGCATAATTTTGGGTAGCACCTAGAAAGTCGCAGTTCATGACAAATTATGAAAGGCCAAAAACTAATTTCTCGCTTCATTGGTAATGATTATGATAGGTTACAGCTTATGGCTATTTTGCAATCTGACCATGTTTATGAAAAATAAAAAATAAATATATATATATTAAGTATATTAAGTTTTACATTATTATCTTATTATTAACAAAAATGCAACACATGGCCAATAAGAATACGCCATACCCCCCTTAAAAGATTAAATTTTTTTTGTTTTATTGTATTGGCACATTGATTCATATTTCATTATTTTTATCATGGAAACATCGAGGGGACAAATGTATGAATTGTGACACATTTATTACTGTCGCAACAAAGCATTTAGTGTGATTATGTGCTAATTTCTTCCAACAATATCAGTATGGTGTTATGGCAACTGTTAGACTGCTAGCTTTCCATTTTCAGTCAGTCAAACAGGTGAGCTATTCACAAAAATTCTGGATAGTGAGAGCAGTAAAATCATGTGATTGGTAATCAAGCTAAATGCCAAAGGTAATGCAAGCTGAGGGGCACTCAACTGATTGAAAAAGGAAAACTGAATGGAGGAAAAATCATTTAGGATAGCCACCAAATTAGAAGTAGGACCGAGTAAAGTGAGTTATATACAGGCTTAGTGGTAGATCCAGCCCCCCCCCCCCCCCCCAGTTCATTGTGGAATTCACTCCCCATTATAATGCAGTCTGGATCCTCCACTGCGTCCTGTCAGGAAATGAAACTGTTAATGGACAATCTTGCAGGTGTAACACATATTTAACAAAGCATTCATATAAGTATTACATGATATATGAGGAATACAGAATATTTGAATATCAATTAAAAGTGATTTCTTTGCATTTTTTTGTTTTTGTTCTTTGGTACTAAATAAATGTTAAGTCTGGGAAGACAGAGTGAATGACGGTAGTTCAATAGTTGCCATTGCAGTAACTACAGTCTATGCTTTAAAGCACTGTCTTATCTCTTTTGTATCTGTTACGCTACTAATCATATGCATTTTTACACCACTAATCAGGCTGGCGAGCCCATAGGTCCCGTAAAACCGGGACCTACAGAGGCCGACGAGAACAAATTTTTCAGCCCACCTGTCTAAAGCCTGGTTTTCATATAACCGTAACTACCCCGTAACTGCCGTAAGCGAGCCCCCGGTAGCACCGCGGCAAGGACCGGGATGCTACCGTGTACATACCGCCGGCAGCCGCAGTTGTGTGTTTGCATTTGTGACCGCATGACCGTGACGAGCTTTTAGCGCGGAAATGGCTGCAATTTGATTGGACAGTTCTAATAACAATGCAACTCCACGAGATGTCGCTGGTTCCCGATCCCGCCGGCATGTGTTGCCGTTAAACTTATCAAGCCTGCGGTGCCTCATTGTACCTGAAGAAGGCTGGTTTGGCCAGCCGAAATATAGTACACCTTTAAAATTTGTATCTACGTTGTTTCGGTCCTTGCTTTTTTAGCTGATTTCACTTGTTAAACCAATCAGATCACTATTGATCCAACGTATACCAGCAGGATTGTCGTCCACGGTTACGTGCTTGAACTTCTCATCTCGGTGCCGTAAAGCCTGGAATAGCTGAACTCAACTCAACTTTCCGGTACAGGGGGCATGGTGCCGCCGGTCACAGAATGTTTCCATTAAAAATAGAACTACCGCCGGTGTGCCCCAGTGCTACCGCCGGTTCGGCTAACGGCAGTTACGGGGTAGTTACGGTTATATGGAAACCAGGCTTTATAAAAGAAAAGGTTGCCATTTTTACCTGATTTTAACCCTTAGTAGTCCCGATATCACTTTTATAGTTAAACGACGACAGCCGGGCAGCAAATACATCATAAGTGGCATTGAAGATAAATGTGTTTATTTAGCAATGAGTAAACATTGAGTCGCTGTTTGAGGAGTTGTCATTGCATATTCAGGGGGCAATCATAACGCAAACACTAGAAAAACAACGGAAAAACAGTAAAACAGCGGAAACACTAGAAACAACAGAAAAACAGTAAAACTGCCCAAGGTCAAACTTGATTTCCCACGCCATTTTTACTTGTAAGTTTCATTGAGTTTTTAATATTTTTAACCAGAGTTTTCATATTTAGTTTTTAACTCCAGACGATTTTTACTTGTGAGGTTTTAATGAGTTTTTAATGTTTTTAACTACAGTTTTCTTATTTAGTTTGTAACTTACTACATTATTTCCCTTTTATGTATAAAGTTTTTAGTTAGCAGGACACCGTTGACAACAGTACTATAGTACAGAAGGGTTATCCTGCATAACTTATTCGATTATTATTATTAATTAGTAAATTTTTACCTCTCGATAATGATTTTTAGATTTCTGATTGGTCCAACCGCTACTGATCTGAGTCGTTATTGGTTAATTTGCCCAAATATGGCAAAATGATGACGAATTACGCGAAAAAAAACAGTCGCGGGAAAAAAATGGCGACATTCGGGGAGCACGTTGTGCACGTGCACGTGGCCGGCAAATCTTTCCTCGTCCGCAATATAATTTCCACAATTCTAATGTTCAAATCCATAAACATTTCGGCCAGTCCGATTAAAACCTATTTTTGAAGGAAACTACTTTTGAAAGAAATCGCCGCTTGTTAGCATTTATTCGTTTTCGATTTGCGAAGCGGTCATGTGACACTTGTTCACTAACGTGACAGTCATGTATTTTTTTGAAACGGAAATATTTTTTTTCCAATTTCCAGTTATTTGAGTGTTTGAAAATTTACTAAAACAGTTATTCATCGAGGACGAGCCGAATATGAGCTGATATATATATAACCAACTCGGCGCGGCGTCCTCGATGTTAAATATAAGCACGCGGGAATTTTTTAGACTACGAGTAGTCCCTCCTTTTTCCTCAGGGATAGTAGAGCGAGCGAAACGCGGGCGCGCGTGAAAATCACTCCACGCGAGAAAGGCCTTTTTTTCCTTTTTCTCTCTCCCCGCCGCGCGTCTCTCCTTTCTCGCGTGGAGTGATTTTCACGCGCGCTCGCATTTCACTCGCTCTACTATCCCTGAGGAAAAAGGAGGACAACTGGTAGTCTAGAACTTTTAAAGAACACGAGAGAAGTGCAGAGAAGCACGAGCCAAAGGCGAGTTTTTCTCGCACTTCTCGAGTGTTCTTAAAAATTTCCAAGTGCTTATATAACTCAACAATGCACGAGGAACAGGTTTTTTTATTTCTTTTATATGAAAACGGTTATAGTTATAATGAACCTTACGTCACGCGCGTGCTTTATCGTGCTAACGCGTTATTGTGCTAACCCTAACCCTAACCCTAACCCTAACCCTAACCCTAACCCTAACCTTTAGTTTACTTATCTTCGTTTTTCGTTTTTTATTTCTTTAATAATGAACTCGGTTTAACCAATCATAGCGCGCGCATTTCCTTGAGCATTTTATAAATGTTTTTAAGTAATGTTTTATCGCAATTTTTTGTAGTTAAATGTATTTCGAACTCAATGCTAACTTTAAATTATTGAATTATAAAATTAAGTTGCATTATTTAACTTTTTTTAAATTTTACTTTATTTTTAATATTAATTTTTTAAAAATTAATTTCTATCATTTTTTGAAATTTAAATAATTAAAATATTAACTCCATTTACAGGCATGCTCCGTCACGCGTGACCAGTATTTTTGTTGAATGGAGTTTTCAAGCTTACGCGTCGGTTTTGTAAATTCATTCCGAGATTCGGAATTTCCGTGAAAATTTTACCGCATTTTCGGAAACAAAGAGCAACAAAATGTCACTTTATTTGAAATGTTACATATCCGAACAATATTAGGTTTTTTATGCGTGTAGCGAAGTTATTTTTCCGTTAGCTAGTGACTTTCAAAGTGTTTTCGAAAGAGATCTTCAAGGTTTCATTCCAATCTCAGACGTTACAAAGAAATATTCAGTCTTGTGGATTACTGGTCACGCGTGACGGAGCATGGCTGTAATATTTATACAATTTAATAAAGGTTAGTCCAGTCTTTTCCATAGTCCAGTCCAGGGTCCAGTATTATTTTCCAACTGGCCACTTTAGTGAAGGCATTTTGTTGAAAAGAACAACAACCATTTTTACAGATTGCACTGTACAAAAGAAACAATGGGGTTGTATTTTTCTTAAGTGCATTACGTGAATTTTTTAAACATTAGACAAAGCGAATAAGAAGTGCTCCTTGATTGGTTAATGGTATCCCTTGGGAAAAGAAAAGCACGTGCGTAAATATAATAAATAATACACTCTTGCATTTGATCACCCGAAGCCAAGTACATGTTCACACTGTGTTTATAATGCGAATTTCTGTTTGCTAAAAACTGCACGTGGCAAACAAGTTGAAACGATAGAAAAGGCAACATTCAACTATGGCAGAAAACACCGCTTTGCTTGCTTCGCCAAATACTAGACGGCATGGCAATCGTGAAGAGATCGCATTAGGACCGAGGGAATCGAAGCCAACTGTTGTTCCTTTGGGAGAAAAGGCAACACTGATTCACGGCAAGTCCGATGCGGGTAAAAGCTTTCTCAGGGTCAGCCTCTCGAGGATGAATTTATCGCGAAGTTTGATGAGATTGCGTTCCGCAACAATGACCATGTCGTTGATTGAGAGACCTTCAGATGATAGGCGCGCTAACGCATTTCTCGCAGGGTGGAATGTAACTAATCTTATCCAAGGAACCGGTATTTTGGGAATTCCGTACGCTGTAAAGCTTGGAGGTTGGGCCGCCGTCGTTTCGATCTTCGTCTGCGGCATTCTTTGTTGTTACACTGGGAAATTGTTGGTAGATTGTCTCTACGAGGAGTCCAAACGTACCGGGCAACGCAAAAGGGTCAGGGTCAATTACCCGGATGTTGGGGAAGCAGTGTGGCCTGGATGGGGGAACAGGATTGTGAGCGTGGTGCAGGTGTGTGAGATGTCTGGAATAGCTGTCACTTACATCGTCCTACTGGCACCCATCTTCCTTGACCTCTTCCACAACCTGACTTCCATGGATGTCTATGAATGGACAGTAGTTGTAGCATGTTTTGTTCTTCCTGGAATCTTTATCACTCGTGTGTCAGTCATTGCTTGGATCAGCATGATCTCAGTCTTCTCTCTGTTCTCTGGGGTGTTCACCATAATAATCTACTGCATCACCCAGTATCAGAAGATGAGTCTTGACAACATGGCTGCTTTCCAATTGAACTCCTTCTTGGTTGGCTTTGGCATCATTGTGTTCAGCTTCACTGCACATGCTGTGTTTCCAGGAGTGGAAGGAAGCATGCGTCATCCTGAACAGTATCCCATGATGTTAAATGTTGCATTCGCCAACTCAACCATAACAAAAATTATTTTGGGCCTCCTCGGTGTGTTCCGATATGGGAGCAAACTAAATCAGGCCATTACTATCAATCTCAAAAGCAGCCCAGTATTTTACATCTTGTCAAACACCTTTGTCATTGCCAATGTCGTCCTTGCTTTTCCGTTGGTCATGTTTGTTGTTTTGGAGACCTGGGACAACAAAATGCTTCCCTACTTTCCTCACTTGGCCAAGTAGTCTGGCTTTCATTGGTTCTGGCTGCTTTTGACACGCCCTTTGCTCTTTACTTTTGGTGTGTTTCTGGCCATCAGTGTGCCTCATTTTGGCCTGGTCATGGGTCTGCTGGGCAGTGTTACTGGTACCAGTCTGTGTTTCATATTTCCATGCATTTTCCATCTGAAACTGAAGTGGAAGAAACTGGCATGGTACCAGGTAGCATGCAGAGTTGTCATCACTTTGTTTGGAATTGGATGTGGTATCCTTGGAGCAGTATTTACTGGTATTGAACTGGTCAATGCAAGTGAATAGGATCACAGGGACCCCAGACTGGAGGTGTACTCATCATCAATGGGCCTTTATCACACGGCAGCCATGTTGACTCCCCGGAGAATAAAATGTTGTGTTTTTGCCGCCCAACCTCATTTTCAACTTTTTCACTGCGAGGCTGCAGTGTAAATCTTTTGTTTTTATACAAAATAGCGGAGTATGATAAAGCCCTATTATAATTTACAATCAAAATGAACTTCTGAATGATGCAACAATTGATTTAACTTGATACATTATTTCTGTCAAAAATATGTACAGATGTTACCATTTAGTAAGATCTGTCATATTCATCATTATAATATTATTGATGATCATCCAGTTGGCACACTTGGTGGGGGTTCTACAATATAAAAGTGATTGGGATGCTCCTTTGATTGGTAAGAAAATAGTTTTGGTACCTTTGTTCAGTTTCAAATCTCTTCAGTTGTACTTAGCAGGGTCCTTTTAGAGTTAAGAAATGGTAGAAATCTATCTCATTTCTTTCAAGATGTCAATTGTAAGTAGAACTCTGCCAAAAAAAAATTGACTTAATTACCTGTAAAAACTGTAAAAGTGTTTGTTGAAGTCATCTTTTCGTACTGCTTAGCCTGTTCTCTAAACAACTTTTGACCATCATCCACATCACTTTTATATGGTAGTGTACCCCACCCCCACCCCCTGGGTTGGGACAATGAGATCTTCTTTGATCATCAATAATGAAATCTTTACATGATTTCTGTTACCAATTTTGACATTCCATTATAATTAATGAGTACCAGGAGGCACTTGCTTCTATTTTTGAAGCATTGTTACATCATGCAATGCGACAGACGTCAAAACAAGTGAAAGTTGACACGAAAAGAAACATACTCGGTTCTAATTGAAGGGTTCATGCTACTCCAGGATTTCTGGAAAACTTGGAACATTTCTTCCAGGACCCTGGCAAACTCCTTGGAAATTATTTTTTTTACCACCATGAAAATTTGTGGGTCCTGGAATTTTTCTTTTTATACCCTGGAAAAACTCCAAATGGAAAACTCCTGGAATACCATCATCTCTCAATAGTATGAACCCTGTAATGGCATTTAGGGAAAGGGACTTATTTTTCATATTATTGTTACATTCAAACCACATTATATTTACATTATATTTATCGTTTCACCATACTATGAACACACATAAATTATAAGAACCAGCATGTTTTTAACTTAGCCTAAAGTGGTTCTTACATGTTTGGTGTCTACTTAGCAATAAATTTATTTAATATGGGTGTAGTCCTTTGTTTCATTGACGTCCCAAATGTATATCATGTATATTGTATCTCGGATCTTTAATTATTTCAGATTCTTCTTGCAAACAGTTAGAGTCGAAAAGTGCAACTCTTACTTTTAGTTTTTAGTTTGTTAAGGTAAAAAATAATAGTGCAAAGATCAACACTACATTCCAAGAATCAGAAAACGACATTCGATTCCTTGTGGAAGCCACTTTTGTCTTTACTTTAAATGCAAAGGCGTGACATAAATTCTGTTTTGTAATTTGCAACTCTGAAAGTATTCATAAAAAAGAAGAAGATGGTCAAGGCAGTCGTCATTTTCCACGCGAGCAAACCTGTTTTCACTTGCTGTACGATAGTAAACGGCAGGCAACAAGGGACTGGCTACCGTTTCCCGTTTACAATGTGGGTCATAGGCTATGTCTACACTATACCGGATAGCTTGCGCTGGCACGAAAGCCATACCTGATAGGCCTTTCGTTCACACATGAAACGTTAGTTTCGGAACGATTTTTGTTCCGGAGCGCCGCTGCGACGCGGCGTTCGTGAATGTGAAATCACATATCGCATAGATTCTCGTGCCAATCTCTGGGGCAGTGTGAACAGGCAATCGAACCGAACCGTAGCGGAAGTCAACAACAAGGGGCGAGGATTAAAACCCACTGAAAAAGAAGTAAATATCCAGTTCTAGGTCGTTTCTGTTCACACCAGGCTCAGGCCGGAGTATTTTTAACCTGTGATCACGCGCAATTTTAAAAGCGCTCTTTTAGTTTTTTACCGCATAACCGTTTCCTCCCCGAGAACCGGCGCGAAGTTGGGGCTTTTCAAAATGAGGAACAGAAGTCTTGTGGAGCTACGTGCTTTAGCGCGTTTTTTACTCTTTTTGGAGTCAGACGGTACATAATTACACATGCTTTGTTTGAATAAAACTGGAGTTATCAAATACAGCGTATCTTGAATTTGCATGGAAGGATGATTCAAAGGAAAAATTTAGTAATTCTCTTAAATCACCAGACATCAGTAGATTGATTGAAGAATTTAATGGCAATAGCTTTGGCTGCAACTCAGAAGGTGTTAATCAAGCCGTTTCTCAGTTCAATAACATTATT
This sequence comes from Cladopsammia gracilis, assembly GCA_022457155.1. Classification (NCBI taxonomy): domain Eukaryota; kingdom Metazoa; phylum Cnidaria; class Anthozoa; order Scleractinia; family Dendrophylliidae; genus Cladopsammia; species Cladopsammia gracilis. Next base: position 501,697 of record JAJGOT010000451.1, on the reverse strand, counting down.
GAGTCGGCCGCTAAAAGCTCATTATTTTTAACAAAAAAGAGAAAACGAAAATCTTCGCAACCTTGGTTTGATGTAGAATGTAAAAATTTAAGGCTTTTATTTAAACAGGCCGCCAACAAACTTCATAAGGCACCACTAAATCTTTCTCTACGACAGCAATATAATGAAATAAATAAAGGATATAAATCGCTGTTACGAAGAAAAAAACAAACTTTTTATAATGAAAGTATTGACAATCTTGTTAAAGATACAAATCCTAGTCAATTTTGGTCATCACTCAAACGTCTTAATTCTGATAACAATTCTAATCATAACCAGCAGTCGACAGTCCCTGTGACTGAGCTCCTTGAACACTTTCGAAATCTACACTCGACGGTCAGCGAATCAAACCTCTCGGTTGATCAAGCAGCGACTGTCAGGGAAACGAAGGTACATGGTGTATCCGATTCACTTGGTACTGTGTTAGATTTGCCCATTTCTCAGACTGAAATAAAAGCCGCAATCAAAAAACTTAAGAATAAGAAAACACCAGGGGTTGATAGAATTCGAAATGAGATGTTAAAATGTGGTGGAGATAAATTAATTCCAATATTATTTAAGTTATTTAATCTTATTATAAAGTCAGGAATATATCCGGATATTTGGACAAAGGGAGTGATTACCGCTATTTATAAATCTGGCGATAGATCTAATCCCTCTAATTATAGAGGGATTTGTGTGACAAGTTGTTTAGGTAAACTGTTTTGCATTATTCTTAATTCAAGACTTCACCTATTTTTAAAAGATAACAATCTTTTACATAATTCTCAAATCGGTTTTCTCCCTGGTAATAGAACAACTGATCATATTTTCGCTTTACGTACACTGATTGACAAGTATGTAACTAATACACCTCGAGGAAAATTATTTTGTTGTTTTGTGGATTTCAGGAAAGCTTTTGATTCCATTTGGCATCCTGGTTTACTAAAGCGTTTACTCGATTATGGTATAGGTGGACAATTTTTCAACCTTATTGCTAACATGTATTCCAAGTCACAATGCTGTGTCAAAGCTGATACTATGAGATCTGAATATTTTAATTATAACAGAGGAGTGCGCCAAGGTTGTATCTTATCACCCCTCTTATTCAACCTCTATTTAAACGATATTCCTTCGAGATTAGAAAATACCCAAGGTTTAGACCTCATTATCTTGCCTAACGGCTCACGGCTAAATTTGCTTTTATATGCTGATGACTTGGTACTAATTTCTACTAGTGCCGTTGGTCTGCAAAGGAGTATCAACTCTCTACAACAATTTTGCAAAGAATCCTTGATGTCTGTCAACACTAAAAAAACCAAAGTAATGATCTTTCAGAAACAATGTATAGATTTGTAACAAATTATTCGATAGCCTTTTTTCACCTATCTTACTTTATAATTCAGAAGTCTGGGGAGCCTATGATAATATGAATCTTCAAAAATGGGAAAAAGATCCAGTTAAACAACTTCATTCACAATTTTTCAAATATTATCTTGGACGTAACAAACGGGCACCAAATGTGGCGGCACGAAATGAAGTAGGAAGATTATCTCTGAAATCGCGAATTTATCGTAATATATTACATTTTTGGTTACACCTTAAAGCCTTGCCCGAGGATAATATAGCTAAGCAATGTCTATATATCTCGGAAAATCTTGCCATATCAAACGATCAAAGCTTCATGAACTCAATAAATACGCTATTGATAAAATATGATCAAACCACAAGTACTAGTTTTTCTATTTTTAACAAAAACCCCAACTCATTAAAACAATATGTATCCACTCTTTCTTCGAATATAGAGAAAGACTCTATAGCGCACCAAATGAAACTTATTAAAATGAATACTAAACTAAATTTTTATTGCAAATTTAAAAATAATACCAACAGTTCTGTTTGTTATGACCTAGTCAAGAATATGAGACACAGGAGAATTCTTGCCAAATTTAGAGTTGGAAACCATAACCTTCAAATTGAAAAAGGAAGACATACAAAGCCTTTAACACCAAGAGAACTAAGGAGCTGCGAATGCTGCCATACAAAAAATGTAGAAGACGAGTATCATTTCCTCTTCAACTGCGTCTCATATGTTGATTTACGGAACAACTTATTTTACGATATTAGGAAATATTGTGCAAGTTTTAAGAATTTAACAGACGAAGACCTTATTGTATTTTTCTTCAATAGCATAGATCCCGTGATTTGTAAAAAAATGAGCCATTTTATATATGAAGCGTCCTTGAGGCGTGATGATTTGTTAATCCGTAATTAGTAACTATATATTATATTCATCATTGTTATTGCAATACCATTAATGTTATATGGGAATGCCAATAAATATGTTGTTGTTGTTGATTCCCAAGGCAGAGCAGTGATTAACCTGCGATCAGGCTCTCTTTTTTGGAGCGGCAGAGCACGAACGCGCGAAAGTCGAACCCTCCCCTCTTTTCTTCCCTCCCCGCTCTCCGCCGACTTTCCCTCCGAAAAAAAAACCGCCTGATCGCAGGTTAAGCAGTGATGTGAAAGGATTTTTCAGTGTAAGTTTTCGCCCGTGCCAACAATATGCCTTTTGGGAAGAACCTGTTGTTTGGCCGCTCGATTTTCTTTATACGTTTCCCGCGAAAGCAGTTTACTAAGCGAAACGAAAATAAAGCCTGATTGAACAGACGGCCAGTTTATAAGGCAGGATTTTTAAAATTTCTCTTTCTTGTCACACATGACAACAGTCACGATAGAGTGCCAAAACAGTGCAACAAAGTCACGCAAAATTAACTTAACAGTGAAGCATGGCTAAACAATAACAATAAAGCCTACAATTATAGCTTATTCAGTCCACTTTTTGTTTGCGGGGTACCATTATATATACGGTATAAAATATTAAGGTATAGTCAATTGTGTTTTTGTCAATCATGTAAACATGATATAATTAACACCTGTTGTAACACAACACCGCCACGTCTAACGTGTGTTTTATTGATTCAGCATTCCAGAGACATGTGATTGCTTGAGTTTGATGCTCAAACTTGCCGTTGACTAGCTTAGAGAAGGTCGTTTTACTTCTGTGAATATAGAAGTTCCCCAGGATATAAAGCTTTTTTAATACATCGAGAAGATCTCGTGGTAGTTGTTTTGGTTTATAAAGAAGAAAGGCGATTATGACGAGCCAAGGTAACGAAGACATCGCTTTGAGTAGCCGCCAACAGGCAAATGATCAGCCAACTGTTGTCTCCTTGGACGAACAAACGCATCTTTTAGGAAAACCAAGCGGACCAAGGGCAAGATCGTCCTCAGGGATAATGGGCGCAAGCTTATCGCGAGGTGGGTTCTCTCAGAGTATACAGAAACTAAAATCGGCCACCATGACTATATCGCTGCTTGAAAAGCCCTCAGACGATCGTCGCGCCTCAGCGTTCCTCGCCGGCTGGAACGTAACAAATCTCATCCAGGGAACAGGGATCCTTGGGGTGCCATATGCCGTTCGTATGGGAGGATGGGCAGCGGTGGCCGCTAATGCCATCGTGGCCTTCCTGTGCTGTTACACCGGGAAGTTGTTGATTGAGTGTTTGTATGAAACATCCAAACGTACGGGGCAGAAGAAGCGGGTGCGAATCAACTACCCGGAGGTCGGGGAAGCCGTATGGCCCCGTTGGGGCAACCGGATTGTGAGCTTGGTGCAGTTCTGCGAGATGTTTGGAGGCGTGGTGACTTACCTTGTTCTCTTGGGAACCATTTTCACTGACATCCTGTACAAATTTGCACCCTTGGATATCTACACTTGGACTGCTATCAGTGCCTGTGTTGCTCTGCCTGGACTTTTCATTCGTCGGGTGTCAGTGATCGCTTGGATCAGCATGATCTCAGTTTTTGCCCTGATGTCGTCAATCCTGACAATTATCATCTACTCCATAACCCAATACAAAGACATGTCAGTTGGCAAGATTCCTCCATTTGACATCAACACATTCCCCATTGGCTTTGGTGTGATTGTGTTTAGTTACACCGCTCATGCTGTGTTCCCAGGTGTCGAGGGAAGCATGAGACATCCCAGTCAGTTCCCGATGATGATGAACATTGCATTCCTTTTGGCAGCAATCGTCAAAGTTGCTTTTGGTCTCCTACCAGTACTGAGATTTGGAGGTCACACTGAGCAAGCCATCACCGTCAACCTGAAAACCAGTGAGGAATTCTACATCTTGGCCAATGTGTTGGTTGTCACCAATGTGTTCACAGCTTTTCCTATTGTAAGCTACATAGTGCTGGAGACCTTTGACAACAAATTCTTACCCTATTTTCCTCACCTTCAGAAGGACACAAAATATCATTGGTTCTGGATCATAGTGTCTCGTCCTTTAATCCTAACCTTTGGCCTTCTTCTGGCCATCGTGGTGCCTCATTTTGGCCTTGTCATGGGTCTGGTGGGCAGCTTTACAGGTACTTGCCTCTGTTTTATGTTCCCATGTGTTTTCCACATGGTTCTGAAATGGAATGAACTCAGATGGTATAACATTGTGGTGAGAGTTTTTGTCACAATTTTTGGCTTAATTTGTGGTGTCCTTGGTGTTGTATTTACAGCTAAAGAGTTAGTAAGGGCTGTAAATGGTATCTAATTCCCTAGTTTCCAAACATGCAGTGAGGGGTGTGTTTCTCAAATCTTACAGACACTTTGAGTAAGAGAATTATGGCTCAGTGCTTGGGGAGGAGCATGGAGCACCCCCTTTTTTTTTGCAAAGAAAATAAGACCTGAAATGCCAAAATTTGTTTCATCCAGAATCATGTTCACTCCAGACAGCTGTTATGTGAATTGCTCATTTGGGGGTGGTGACTTTTCCACTGAATATGGTGGTGGTCTTATAAAATGCACTGAAATCCTGTTAATATGAACACCAACAGACCAACAGGCCCCTTGCAGTGTGACGCACCTTTCCATGAGCACCCAGCATACTTTTTTTAACTTCTTCATGGATACATAAAAAAATGAAGCAGCCATGATATTTGAAAATCCAACACTGTACAGCCAAAACTTGTATTGATCTGTTTACATGGCAAACGAACAAGTTGAAATGTGCTTGACATGTCATTGGCTAAAGTAAAAAATGTTGGAATCTATTGTTCTTCTATTTTGTGATTGGTTAACTTTGTCTGGGTGACCCTGGTAACAGTAGCTGCACTGTAATACCCACAAAAATCCCAAAGAGCGAGAAAAGTCTCAACCAGGGAACTTGCTTGGGAATTCCCAGATTGGGACTTGTCTCACTCTGCCAAATTTGGGAATTTTGTGGGTGTTCTATAAATACCCTAAAAAATTCCAAAATAGGAATCAGGTATTTTTTACTGTGTTGGATTCCCAAGGTAAATGAACCAATCATGATGCTCCATTTTATTAAGAGAAAACTACCAGTTCATTACAAAGGAATTACTAAAATAGTAAATATAAGTATGTGTAACCACATCCACCACAGTAAACAAAAATACAAGTATGATTTACCTTGGGTTTATTTACCATGGTAAATGCCGTGCATATAATTTATTGTACCTAATATAGTTTTGAAGGGTATCTCCCACCTCAAGAGAACATGGTTATTGAGCCATTGTAGGTTGTAGATTATGCCAGTTTTAATGCTGAAATAGGACATTTAACTGTGTGTAGATATTTGCCAGTTTGCTCTGAAATAGTTTAAGTGTGTTGATCTTTGCTGTTTTGGTCTAAAATTTAGGGAGCAATTTTATGGCATTTAACTGTAATGGGTACTTGTGGCTGATTTGGTCTGAAATATCTCTGGGAGCACACTTATGCCAACTCTCCCTGATTATCCGGGATACGGAACGAATCTCCCATACGGGTCACCAAATCTCCCGGATAAAAGTGACTTTGGATCTTTTCTCTACCATAGGCTAAGATTTTAACCTAAAGTTTCCCAAAACCCCCAAAAATTTGGTCCTTTGTCATGTTGTATTGTATTATTATTATTATATATACATATATATATATATATTTTAATGTGGTTAATGGCAAAATAAATAAAATGAAAAAAAAAATGAAAAATGCTTTTTGGGTCTCGGGAATGCAGAAAATGGCACTTTAAGGATTTAAGATAATGTTAATTATTTATTTAATAAGGTTAACAAGAACTGATATCACATAATGAACAGTTTTGAAACAAGGACAACTTAAATCCCACATAATTTGCAATATATTAATTATTTCACCAAAGTAGCTTTTGCTTCCAAGTTATAGTAAGTTATTTTATTACAGTTTTTTATAATATTATTTGATTAAAAACAATACATAACAAATATAGCACTAAATATAGCAACAATATAATAACCACAAGTTTTACAATGTATTAGCTTACATATATTTTCCATATTTAATATTAATACATGTACATTCATAGAAATTACAGCTACATATATTCAAACCTAATGCAAGTTTTAGTAAAGAAGTCTGACAAATATTATTATAATTTTTGTCTAAAAGGTTAAAATAGATTTTTTAGATGTTTTGCTTACATTAAGACCTGCAATACTTACAGAATTACTAAGAATTACGCAATATCACACGTCCTTTCACTCTTTTATAGTTTTACAATTTAACGCATTGATAACAAAGCACAGTTTGAAGAAAAAATATTGAGGCCGGTCTGTCACTTTTGCATTCTCTTGTCAAAATGCGAAATTTACCACCATCGTTGGATATACGTCATGTAGACATAGTGTATATCGACAACTTTTTGACCATATTTGGGCAGTGTATCAATATATTGAATTATAAACAGTATTAGTGGTGGTAACTACTTGGAAAAATTCTCAAAATATTATTAAGCACACTACTAAACCGACCAGAAACCAAGCTTATAAAATTTATTAGATAACTTAGTGATTTTAACTTGCAGACTTTACTTGATATGAAAGTAATGTTCATTCAGATTAAGAGACAAGATGTAAGCTTATTCTGTTTTGAGATCTGTGTTTTGATTTTGTTTTCCGACACTCTTATAAAGCTGATTTATTTGTTCAATAAAGTGATATGTGATAGATAAAATATTCGCGTCCGATCTGTATGGGCATTTACAATGGCGAGCCGAAGGCGAGCCATTGTAAATGCCCATACAGATCAGACACGAATATTTTATCTGACTTATGAAATGAAACAATGAGTAGAGATCTGTATGAAAAGTTAATGCATACTAATTAGCTCAGCAGAGATCTGTATCAAATGTTAATGCATACTAAGTAGCTCAGCAGAGATCTGTGTCAAAAGTTAATGATGATATTTTGGCATAAAATAATAGTTAATGTAAGAAAGCAACATCAAATCTGAGCCCACAATCACCTCTGCGGCCTCATCTCACATGTTGCTCCTTATTTGGCACTTGTCTTCCTTATTTGGCTCAAGTCAGTCAAACAGGTTAAATTATGTGACTTTTCTCAATCACTGTTTAATAATTCATCAACTCAGTTGATCTGTATTGGGGTTTACAAACCTTCATTAAACATTCATTTCTTTTGTATTTTCGTTATGAATTATTAATGAATTTTATAAATCTTAATTAATATTTTTGTTGTTTTGTTTTGTTTGAACAAAGTTACCAGCCAAAGTCCTCAAAGGATGTTGTTGTTGTTGTTGTTGTCTCAGGGGGTCATGCAGTGTGGGTTTGTAAAACTTAAACATGGGCCTTTTTGTTGCACTGTACATGTATAGGTACCCAAATATACAAAGCTTTAACACTTTTGTTTGGGGAAATTCATGCATATATGCTAACGAAAAAAAAAACCGAGATTGACAAAGATGTAGAATAAAAATCAAATTCCTTTTCTCCCACGACTATAAAGCTTACAAGCTTACTTCTCTGTCATTATTTTTAGCAGAATCCCTGGCTTAATGAGTAGGTTCACTTTGCACCTACAAATTTGACTCAAATTGGCGCGAAAACCAGCAAAAACAATTAATTGTAATATTGTTTCTTACCTTTGAAAAAAATTCCAGTTCTGCTAGTGCGCTTCAAAGTGATTTTCCGTTTTTTTTCCCGCAGTTTCCTCATGTACAGCTTAAACACCCGTACCTACCCCTCCCTTCCGTAGTCAGTTTTGTAACTCAGCGACTGGCAAAAATTTTATCAGCGCACATCTCAAATCTCTCAATCTCTAATCTGCGATAAAACTATTTTGGAAAAAAATATTGAAATTTACATGCGCAAGTGTGTAACAAATTCGGGAGCCAGTGCTGTTGAAAATGTTTTCTTTTAAACCTGTTTGTGGTTGGCAAAACAACCTCTTCCCCTCCCCACCCTTGAAAGGCAATAGCAGAAGCACTGACCTCTGGGAAAACTTTACAGAAGATGGCTGCTGTCGCTGCAAAATTTATTCGGTGGAGTTGTGAAAGTCTATCTGGATAAGTCATTACTTGAATTTTTATCTATCAGCCATGACCAAGTTTGAGGATTCTTTCTGGGTAAGTAAATTACCATTGAATTTTGTTTCTTATATGTCACAGTTAGCTAAAACATTGCAAAGCTTTGATTTGCTTAAAAGTTTATAAGTTTCGCCTGACTGCACAGGAAAAATATCTGTGTCTGTTGTTTAAACAGGAACAAAAAGGCTACGAGGAACTGCGGAAATTGTGTCGCCAGGGCAATGAGTTTTGCCGTGAAGTTTCGGCTATTTTTAATGAAAGGTAGCTAAATCACTTATTAGTATTGGCATGCTATCTGACTTATGCATGGGCTTCAAAATTGTCAGCTTTTTTGTAGACTTGTCAAATTCTACTGAGTTGGCCATTATTCGCAGTATGTCAACAATTTAATATGTAACATGTAAATAGTGTTTTTAAAAGACAGGCTACAAGACTAACCCCTTGCGCATTGGTAAGCTTATATATTTTTGTGGTTTTGTTTGTTTGGCTTTGTGGGTTTGTTGATTTGTATGCCATAAAATACCCCCCTTTGTTTTATATGAGCCTCCTTGGTATTAATGGATTTTAAAACTCTTCAGATTGCAGACTAAACAATCTTCATTATAGGCCCCAAAAAGAATTATACATAAAGATAAATAACACTAAAACAAGTTGTGAAGTGGAAGCTTAAATTATAAAAACTGAAAGATTTATGTGGTTTTGTGCTTCCTCAACAAACTAGATTGCTGCATGCTTATTACTGATACTTCCTGTTAAAGTGTCTGAACTGTAATTTATTTTTTGATGAAGTCAACTCTCGTAAGCGACTGCCCTTGGTGCAAGACAAAGCGGTCGCTTACGGGAGGTGGTCGCTTAAGGGAAAAATCAACAAAATAAGCTCAAAAACATAATTACATAAAGATATTACCTTATAAGCAAAAATGAGTCAAATAGACAACGTTTTCTCTGCCTGGAACTAATTTGTTCTTTTTACAAGCAACGCGATTCGTGAAAAGTACAATACAGTTCAAAATGTGTCACTTGTTAATCAAAATCACCTGAAATTCAATTTTAACTGAACAAAACCTGGGAAAAAATGTCAAACATGGGGTGCATACATTGTGCATACTCGCACGCTAGATCAGACTGTATTTACCCTTGGTCGCATTCAAACACTTCTCCATGAAGTCTAGAAAGCTCGATTGCTTCTGTGTTTTAAGCCTCAAGTCAACATTTTGCAACAGATCACTGTAACTGGGGTAACAATCTGCTTGTTTATCTACAGATCTTATTACAGCCATCTTTGTTGTATAAAGTAAACTGTTATGTCAGCACTCTGGGTCAGTGCTATTAAGAACTGAACTTTTGTGACATTCGAGTAATGATTTTCTTACAATCATATGTGATCATGCCAGGTGGTTGCTTACCGGAAACAGAAAACAAAAGAATATGACAAATTTCTGGCCTAAAAAGTGGTCGCGGTCGCTTAAGAAATTTGAGTAGTGGCTGCTTAAGAGAGGTGGTTGCTTACGAGAGGTGGTCACTATGAGAGAGTTGACTGTATATCGAAAATTTCACCTTTTTAGACCTTGGAATAAAGGGTTTTAAGGGTTAGAAACGATGCAAAATGCTCTTTTTATGGTAGGTTATTGGCACTAAAAAAGTGACTTTGGTTACTTTTAGGGGTGTCGCGTTATATAGCGTAAAACAACTGTATTTGCGCGCACTACAAACCAGGAATTTAATGGCATTATCATGTGCCATCATTCGTCATGCAGCTAGGAACGAAAAATGAAGAAAAATTGAATATTTTTATTCATAAATGCAGTTTTCTCACTTGAATCGACGATAGCATGGTTGAAGCTCGTTATGAGAATGTATTTGAGTGAGCAACTTGCGAGTGACATTTCGTTCTTTTACACCAGTTGTAAACAGACAAAATTGTGTGATTTTCTTTTCTGCTTTTTATAAAATTGTAGTTTTGCTGACGAATGATAATGCCATAAAATTTGTGGTTTTTAGTGCGCGCTAAATACAGTTGTTGTTATATAGCGTGACACCCCTAAAAGTAACCAAAGCCAAAAAAGTGGCTCCAATTTGTCGCGGCCAAAACCAGAGTCATATTACACTGTGATGTAAATACGTTTACATACTGCTCCAGGATTCATGGCGAACAAGAGAGCTGGCAAGAGATGAAGCTTGAGATGAACAATATTTTGTGGCGAGTGGCCCAAACATATGAGATATTAGAATTCTTGGATTCGAAGGGTGTAACAAAGCTTTATTTTGCTCCAGAGGAAAACAGGCCAGCGAAATACACAAAATTTGTTCACCAACATCAGAAGGGGTCAGTATGTCGATCGAGGGATGCTGTTTTCAGTGAAAGCGCTTATTGTTAAGGTTAATATTATTTTTAAAATAAAACATTCTGAGGCCATTTAATGAAGCATAATTTTCCAATCCAAGTCCTGTTTAGGAGTTCCTTCAAGCCTAAACTCGACAAACCAATGTGTCATCCTTTCCATGTAATTTACAGCATCACTCACTCCCACTCACCCCAGGCTCTCCAAAAATTGGAGCCACTTTTCAACCAAAGTGACTCATCTTTGAGCGGCCAAAAAAAGCAATGATTTTTCTTCTTTTTTCTTGGGAAAAGTTTTTCATTCTTTGGACATAATAAACTCCAGAACAACAGAGAAAAAATTTACACAAAACTACCTTATAATGGTGTACAAGTAGCTCTTTTTTTTTTTTATTTTATTTTATTTTATTTTGAACAATACATTTGTTACATCACTGCATTACAATATGATACTACACGAACTACGCAAACGTACAGTTACATTTACAAATTTACCAATATTAATTAAAGAACAACTAATTATAGAAGAACTTTCCACTTTCGGCGAAAAGCAGGCAAGCATTTCTTTGCAATTTCAGTTTCTTTAATTATTTCAATTTTTTCTTGGATTCGCAGCAGGAAGTTACAGAAGTATAGTTCACCTTGGCTCTTTTACAAGGAAGTCTATTGTACTCATGTGTCTTGTTTTGAAATGTCATGTTACAGTATATTGTCCAAGAGTGTGTACTATCAGTTTAATGATTGCTTGTTGTTTTAGGGCAAAAATAGAACAAATATATGCTGAAAGTTTAACCAAACTAGCTGCAAAAGCTCAAAAGACATCCAAAGATGCCCTTGGGTGAGAAAAAATAATTTCATTTCATTGTTATATAAGGCCAGCACTAGCTTAAAACTAATATTTCTTTATTTTCCCAGGACTCTCAAGTCATCCTGGGAAAATACTATTTATGAAATGGAAAGTGAGGCCGATATACACAGGTAAAACTAAAAAGAAAGAAAGATAAACAAAATTAGCATTGTAAAATTTCAAAATGACAACTACCAGTGTATGAAGCACCACAGAAAAGTACTGCTCAATACCTTTCATCTATAATATTATGAATATGGAATAAGTAATTCAGTTATTATTCCTGCTGTGTGTATCTCCATTAGAACAACAACATACCTTGCACACACTGGTTCAGCCACTTTCCAACATTGTTAATATCGAGGATGAAAAATTTAATGTGCACTCACAACTTACCTCCAAACAGCTCTGGTCAGCGCCAGTAGAATGTCTCCTTACTGATCCGAAGGAACCATGATTCATACAATCCCTACCTCTGTAATTTCAAGGACACTTCTACTCTATAATATGTCACTTGTGTCTGTCCGTTTGGTATTTATATTAGGGAAGTTCAAGTGTTTTTAGTTTTCAAGCTTAGTGGCTACAAAATCGTTGTGCGAGATATTTTTGTGAGCATGCCTTGATTCATATTTTCAGAACATGGCCAATAAAATGTAACCTTAAATTTAGTGGTTTTTTTTAAACATGTTAAATATTCTTCAGTGATGAAGCCCTTGTCTTGCTGCATTCTAATGTCCCGTTTGTGTTCAGAACCCTTGGGATTCAGCTGCACGATGAAGTGTCCAAGCAGGTCAAAGCATTTGTGGAAACACAAACAAAGACAAGAAAGACGGTACTTAGTCAGTGTTTCCTCTCTTAGTCAATCTTAAATTTATGTGACCAGGGCATCAGCCAGTACTGGCCAACTGTTGGTCATCGCATATTGGCTGATATGATGAGCCAGAGCTGTGACCAAGGCATCAGCCAGTGTAGGCCAACTGTTAGTCACATATTGGCTGATATGATGAGCCAGAGCTGTGACCAAGGCATCAGCCAGTGTAGGCCAACTGTTAGTCACATATTGGCTGATATGATGAGCCAGAGCTGTGACCAAGGCATCAGCCAGTGTAGGACAACTGTTGGTCACATATTGGCTGATATGATGAGCCAGAGCCATGACCAACTTGAAGGTATCAGCCAGTGTAGGCCAACTGTTAGTCACATATTGTCTGATATGATGAGCCAGAGCCTTTAAGGTGAAGATTTTGCATATAGCTGTTTTTTATTTATATTTTCATTTTCCTTTGTTTTATAATCATTTTCATATTTAATATTAACATAGAGAAGAACAATAGAAAAAAAATTGAACCAAGGATAAAATTAAACTACAACATATAGCCTCCCTTGTGTTGTGAACGTGTCTGGTGGTCAGAGACCTTGAGAATCCTAAAAGCTATGCTGGTGGGGGTGTTGACTCCTGACAGAGCAGACTGGATATTGGGCATGGGGCTTATAACTGCCCTACCATGTAAGACACATATTCCCAGTTAAAGAAACAAACATGGACACTGCAGTGAACTTGAATTATCCAACTGGCAGCAGTGTGACTGCTTTTTTATTCCAATTGGGAGCATGAAACATCCAAGACAGCCAAGGCATTCTGATGAGTAACTAATAAAAATTAAAATATGACCATACGGCCCGCTGATGCAATCCTACAGAAAATAAAATTGCAAAGTGGCGTGAGCGGGGCCAGACAGGTTGAAGTGAGCCAATCCAGAAAAAACCGTCTGGCCCCACTCGAGTTCAAGCGACCTCACACTGCACGACTATTCTTGTACTTTCTAGTCGAATTATAAAATACTAATTGACTGAGTTACATCAGGCCAGACGGGAAAATATTTGGCTTTCGGTCATGGCGCACGGACTGAGTGCAGCGAGGTCTGTATGCCATGACCTTGAGCCAAATATTTTCCTGTCCGGCCCTCCCACTCAGGGAATAAGTGCATATTATTTAACAAAATACTTCAATGTACATACCTAAAAACCCTGTAAATATAATCAGAAATTGATATACAACAACGTTTTTGTTAAAAAATGTATAATTTTCTATGTAAGAGTTCCTTTTTAAAGCCAGTGTTGTTAAAACATGATCTTGTAATTTCCATGTCATGGATGTTGCTATTGATGATGAAAGGAAATATTACAAACAAACAGACTTTTCATGACCCTGACACTTCTCATATTAACTGATTTTTCTTATGATTGTGCTGTTCTTTGATTTTATTTTTAATTGCTGTCAGGTGGAAGCTCTAGTAGACAAGGCTTACAAGAGTTTCTCTGATAAAATGACTGATGCTCTCAAGGTATTTGCAGCTGTAGCTTTCCATGGTGATGACATTGAGATTCTTGTAATTAAGGTGATTCCTCAGAAATAAAAGTTGTCGAACGATTTTTTTTAAATTTTTCCTAACAGCTCCCTACCATAAGTTGTTTCGAAAAAATTAAATAAAAAAGATAGGTCACCATGCTCGGTAAAGAGATATGATGGACCAATGTTGCCCCATTTATGCCTATAGCAATACCGATCACGCACGTCATTATTTGATCGGTTCATGTTTCTTTTCCCGGTAACCCGTGAAAGCAAAGTTTACAATTCTTCAAAAAAACTTGATAGGTTAAAGTCTCCACCATATGGGAACACTTTAAAATAAAATTTATGAAAAAGTCACGCAACTTCAAATGACACGGACTCAAAACGTTCCTCGCGTCCATGTTTTCAAGGTCAACAATTTGCTCCCACGAGTAACTGATTTGAGAACGTTTTTAGCGATATCTTTTTTTCCTGTTGAGGAATTTTTTTTTAACTTTGTTAACTTAAAAAGCATTAATTTAACATCAAAATGATGCAATAAAAAATATAGGTCACCATGCTCGTTAGAGAGAAAAAGACAGTCGTATTTTCTAACGAGCTTGCGGGCCTTTGATAAAAGACATTCCATCCTCCGAAATGTGCGCGCGCTCATTTTGCTCAACCGCGCACGCTCATTGCTTATAAATTATGGTAATTCTCCTTTTGAAAAATACTCGTAAGAAAATTAAATTTCCAGCTGCGTGTTTTAAAAACCGTTCACTAAAAAGAGTGTTGTTATCAACTGGCTGCCATGAAAGGACTATTACGTGTGTTATGCGCAGTACAGGATGCGCAGTGCAATACTGAGGAATCACCTTAATGTGCAACCTATATACAGTCAAACTTCTATGAAGCAGTCACCCTCAAGAAATGCTTAGTAGAGGTTGACCGCTTAATAGAGGTGCTCTTAAATTTAACATGTAATATGGCAAAAAATTGAACTAGAATGCAAAATTGACACATGATGTATAAAATTATTTGATTGTTAACTGCAACACCAACACAAAATGTGACAAATAGAAATTAAGTAATTTTATGTTCAAAAAAGCTCATGCCTGGCTATTGGATTTTATAATGTTGTTCGTAAGGTAAGTCTTTGTTGTAAACCACATCATCAAAAGTTTTGCCAGCACATTCAACATGAAACAAAAAAATGGTTATGGTTCTCTGTGATTTAGTGCCCATGAGAGTTCTTTCTGACCATTTAACTAGGTGACCATTTAATAGAGCTGAAATACAATAAAATTTGCCAATTGGGAAATCTAAACAGTGACCATGTCCACTTAGCCTGCGAGCAAGCTCTCGGGCTCGGGGTTTCGGGTTTTGGGAGCGGAGGGCGAGAGCTTGCAATGATGTCTCAGAAATTTGAATGCCACCCCAAATACTTCCCGTGGCTCCCCGCTGTCTGAGCTGTCAGAATTTGGCCAATCAGCGCAAACCGGAACCGAGCATTGATGTAAACAGACATGAAAATAAAAATAGTGTTGGTGACGTAACACATTTTTTGACAGCCAGACTGTCGGCTTCTCTGTTTTCTTTGTAGTGTATCACTGGACAAAATTAAGATAAGTTTTTCCAAACTCTCTGCTTTCACCAGTCTGAAGGTGTTTCTCTTTTGAATGAGTGTTTATAATTCTGTGAATAGTGAGATGTTTATATTGAAAATGAATGGGGTTAGTTTCTAGAGAAACTGTGGTGCTGCGTCGGTGGGGGTGAAGCACAAGAATTTGGTTTTATCGACTGAGTCGATAAGGTAAATTAGCCACCGTAAAAAGATGCGATTGAAAAGGTTTCAAATTACTTTCGGACTTATGCAAATTTCATGGTGAGCAAACGAAAGCAAAATAAATCACCGGCCAAAACACTAGAGCTCTTTCAATAGTCGTTCAAATGGCTAAAAATCTTTTACCTAAATGGTCACTAACATTAGCCATTCAAACAGCTAAATATTTTTTCCCAACGGATAACCCTAGCTGTTTGAACGGCTGAAATTTTTTTGAACGGCTAGTAGCAGCCGTTTGAATGGCTGAATATTTTTTTAAACGGCTAATCACGGCCGTTCGAACGGCCTCCTACCGTTTGTAAACAGCTGATGAACGGCAAGGGAACGACTCAAACGGAAAAGCCCTTAGTATCGTTTTCGTGTGAGAGGTCACAAATGCTGGTCGCTAATTTTCTCGGCTGACCCCCAAAAAAGCTGAAACTTCGCCGATCTTAATTCTTCATCCGCAACAAGAGCCGCAGACATTCCAATACTTCTGGCTTCTGCTACCTGGTCGTCGATGATGTCTCCTTTCAATATTTGCAGCTGCGGCAGCAAATAGTTGAAATATAAAGCTTTTGCCATAGCTCATTGGCAAAACAGTGAGGACATCGCTACCTTTAAGTAGTGCTTCAACTGCTTGACATTGCTCGTGTTTCAATTCCATGTAGGAAACTTCAGATATTTAGAAAAATTCTTGCATGCTTTATGAATGCAATCTCCTCCTCCGATCTCCGTCATTTTGTTTGTCTTGATCACAACGCACGAAGAATGACAACGCCAGTCATCAAATTAAATTTCAACTAATCACCGTTTTCCGTACACTTTGTGAGCAGAGACATTTAAACTTCTGAGACATCGTTGCAAGCTCTCAATCCTTTCCCTCCCTTCCTCACCCCTCCTCCTCCCCGCTTCTCCAAACCCGAGCCTGAGAGCTTGCTTGCAGGCTAACGTCCACTTAATAGACATTCATTTCAATAAACATTCATTTCTAGGCCAAGCGCACTTCTTACACCAAGACAAAAGAAGCAGAAGTTATGTTTGAACAGGTTGAAGAAGCAAAAGCTGGTAGAAGCAGCAAAGTTCTTTCTGAGAAAGAGATCTCCAAGGTATAATAATACAATAATGACCACACTAGAGTTGTTAATGATTTTTAAAATAGGCAGGGAATTGAAGAATGTAGACAGTCAGGAAAAATGGTTTGTGGTGTTGATTAATTGTCTGATTTCCTGTTGGTATCTCTTGTGCTGCATGGCTCAACATTCATTGTACTCTTGTTAACTGAAACACTTTGCCCTACCTTGCTTACCTTTTCATGTGTGTACATGTACTTTCATAACTAATCTTGTTTGCATTTCTTAGATGGATGTCAAATGCAAGAAAATGACGGACAATTCCTTTAAAGCAGGTTAGAGGGAACTTTTATCCCAATTATATTGACATTTTTTCAGTTTAATAATAATAATAATAATAATAATGATAATAATAATAATAATAATAATAATAATAATAATAATAATAATAACAAATCACTTTATTTAAGTGTCAAAGGTATTTAGCACGTGAGTACTAATTGGGGACACTTTCCAGATCAAATTGGAATTTGGAAGTGTTGGTTTCACAGACAGAATGCAGGATTACAGGAAATTTAGGCTAAAAGCTATTTTCTGAAACAACACAATTATGGTCAGAATTTGGTTTTAAATAATGAACTGACAGAGTCCATGATTTTGATTTGGCTCATTGATCATTGTCCTGTTGTTTTATGATAGATAAGGAATACCGTGAGCTGTATGAAAAAACCGAGAAGGCAAGACTGGAGTGGGAAGCTGCCATGCTAAAATTTTGTCAGGTAAACATCATTCAGTTTTACAACTATGTGGGGATCAGAGACAATTAAAGGATCAAGGATCATGCTGGGGGGAGGGGGTCAGGTATCAATTTGTCTTCCCTATATGTTAGATCAGGTATTGGCATTTTATCATGTTGGTTGTTGTTCCTGAAAGTGAAGTAATAATTTTATGGCAACAAAACCATACTACTTGTTGCACAACAACCTTGCATTGCAGGTTGCAGCCCTGATTTGTTGCACTGTTCTGCTAACATGCTACAATTTTTCATGTTGCAGAATGTAGAAATGACATCCACTTTCTGTAATATGAAAATTTGTTGAGCGCATAGGTGGTAATATGCACAACATCAGGGCTGCAACTTGCAATGCAATATTGTTGTGCAACAACTTTAGTTGCACGGTTTTGTTGCCTGTATTACCTCACCTTTTTTTAATGCAAATACAAGTTTTAAACTCACTTCAAAACATTATCTGTAAATAAACCAGCCCATATAGCACATGTAGAGGGTTCTTCTTTAGTTTTTAATTTATTTAGTCACAGGACCCCATAAGCATATAACTTTTATTTTAATAATGTATAAATGAAGTTATCATTATTAATTGATTAATTAAATTGGCCATCATAAATAGATTCAAAAGTGCTGGCAAAGGGCCGGTTAAAGGCCCGTTTAATACTTTGCCATATGTAATGTTAGCTTTTGATCTCTTTATGGTGGTCAATTAACCTTTATCATCTCATGCAACACTTCACATCCAGTTAGTCATATTAACACTTAATATCAAGTACATGCGGATGACAGATTGTAAGGCCCAGTAAAATCACCTGGCTCATTTTTGGATGTAGTTGAGACCGTACAGTTAAACGTAGCAGTTGTGTGCCTGTACATTTTGCCTTTTTTTATTCAATTTTGCCAGTAAAATGCAGTAAATTGTATATGGCAGTTTGTAAGGCTCAGTAAATGGCAGTAAATTGTATATGGCAGTTTGTAAGGCTCAGTAAATGGCAGTAAATTGTATGTTGCAGATTGTAAGGCCCAGTAAATGGCAGTACATTGTATATGGCAGGTTGTAAGTAAACTGCCATAAAGAGAAATGTGAGCAACATGTTGATGTTTTGCTCATTATGTTTCCAGACTTGCGAAAAGTTAGAAGAGGAAAGATTAACACATTTGCGTGAGATGTGTTCCTTGTATAGTAACATGTTAGCTGCTGTAATACCTCAACTTCAACAAGTAAGAACAACTTTGCATTACGTCTCTCTTTTGGCTTCCATAAAGTAAAGAGAATTTTGCAAAGCTTAATTTGTTACTGTGTAGGTGACAAAGCAGATTCCAAATCTGCTAACTGCATTGAAAGTGGTCATGGTTACTTATCTATATGAAGGACTGTGTTGACTGTAAAAAAATTGTGTTTTGGAAAAATGGTTGCTTACCAGAGTAGGGGTGTAACGATTCATATTCCTTACGATTCGGTTTGATTTCTATTATTACCTTTCGATTTAGAATATTTTGATTTGATTATGCAAATGTTTCGTGCAGATAGTTTTAGACTTATCTGTTGTTAACGTCTTCAGCCAGAAAACCATAATCAGCATAATATTTCCACACAACTGATCTAAAAGATGCAGGTAGATTCATGATTGATTGGTCGTTCATCGTCCTGTTTGAAAACGTGACAATGAGGGTGTTGCGCATGGTTTTCCTTATTTGGAAATTCTCAAGGGGTGCTAGAAGGGCAGCAATTTTACCAGGCAACACAAAATGGCACACGAACTGCAAACACCTTTGCTTGTCAATCAAAAACGCAGATTTTAAAGAGTTCTGAATTCTGAGTTTACAATATAATACACTGTAACTCATTGAGGGCACCCTGGAAATGGTATGCAAAAATCGAACCAAAATTGAAACGTGGAAGCAAAGAATCATGAATCGAACTGAATGTTTATAATTGTGATTAATCTAGAATTTGATTAATCGATCATTTCACCACTATACCAGAGGTGGTCACATGTGGAGGCTGGACTGTATTGGTGATATACCACAGTCACTGACAGTTAAAGGAAAGGAAAGTAGCATTAGAAATAAAACAAATGGTGGGATAGACCAAGCAGCCACATGACAAAGGTGTTCTGCTGGTGATGTTCTTAAAAAACAATTTTTGTTGAACATAACCAGAAAAACCGGCATGCCTGTGAAGTCGATCTCTAGTACCACAGTGAACTTTGTAGGTATCCCGGCAACGAAGATGTGGGATACGTAGCTTTTGATACCAGTGACAGTTGTCCCTATATACCGGAAATAATACTATATATATATATATATATAGTGGCTAAACCGTAGGCATGTCAGCAGTATATGACAACCAGGCTTTACCCAATTACAGAATTATGAGAATGTTAGCTCTGAAGTTTGGAAGATTGATCCCTCAAAGGACGTTGTTACTGCAGCTAACACCAGAGGAGAACAAAGAGGGCCAGCAGAGCAGATCCTGTATGACTGCTATGTAAGTTCACTGTGTTTCATACATTATAGACTTAGAATGTTAAACCACTTTTCATGACTCAACTCAATAGTAGTTATCTTTTGCACCTTAGGCATAAACATCAACATTTTATTTCTGCAGAAATAATACCTAGGGATTATTTATTCAAGTTTGTACAACAGATTGACCAGTGATCAAAGAACGACTTGTAAATTCTGTTGACTGACTTATTTATTTATTTGATATATTTACTTTTTGTTACTGATTCCTTTTACAATCCAGATTTTGCAAACAAAATTCAATTTTTCATTCTATTTATTTTTGAGACAAAACCAAGTTTGGATTGCAATATGAATGATCTACATTTGGATGTGGAATGTTGGGATATAATTTTTTTTTTTTGACATCTGAATCTGGTCTTGGATTTTTGGTTCATTCAATAACTCGGTTTCAAATTCATATTGTTTGGTCAATTAGATCAGATTATGGGCTTGATTGATATTTTTATTTTTTTTTATTCTGGCTACATGTATTAAAAAAAAACATTAAAGAAAGTGGATTAACTAAATCTGAAAAACTGGATTGGCTGAAAAGAAAGTAATGTTGATGTTTGTAACTCATACATGTAGGAGGAGGACTTAGAGATAACCATGAACTTTGACAGAAGAAGAGTTGGGCTGGAAACAAAGATTCAGCTACTGTCAGAAGCACTAGAGAGACAAAAGAAAACCAGAGATGGTAGGATGCTTGATTCCTGATAGGTTGTTAATAAGAAACAGACTTGTTTTACTTGCCCCACAGGATAATCCACTTGTCCTGGTCAACTGGATGGGCTTTTTTTGAGCCCTGTAATCTAATTAAAGGTGTATTTGATTGGTCTCATTTTAAAGTAATATTACTCTTAATTGCTAATATTATTTAGAGCCACTAGAATACAAAACATGACACAAATTTCATGTCCTGGTAAGAATTGTCAGATTTTAGTGACAAAAAGTAATAATGAAATGTAAAAACGTAAAATGTAGAATGGTAAGCCCAAGCCTCAGTAAGATGCCAAAACCATCATCAGAGCCTGGCCCTATCACTTTTGTATGTGAGTTCTTCCCCAGTCCTCCTTCCTGGATGGGATACTGGTCTATCAATGGCTATTTGCCAATAATGTGCTCTTACCCAGGCAAATAAAATTATTTTGATTATAAGCAACTGCAAGTTGTAAAGTTTTTGTTCCTTGGTTGTTTTGTTCAGAGGTGTATTTGAAAAAGATAGGTAAAGTTGTACATGAGTCACAGGTAACCCAGTCAGCCAGAGCTTAACCCAGTTTCCGTAGGATGAAGCAACTTGGACAATTGAAGGGCTCCCGGCAAGAACATCCTAAGTACTTTTTTGGAAAAATAAAATTTTATACGGCCATTCAAACGGCCTGAGAAACCGTTTTAACGCTTTTGACATCCGTTGGTTATGCGTTATTATCCGTTAATTTTAGCCGTTTTAACGGATAGCCGTTAGTGTACGTTTTCGCGTGAGAGGTCACAAATTTTCACTGAAATCTTGGATTTTTGGCCTCAAAAGGGACTCATTTGCCAAAATTATGACTGGATCATGTAAATATGACTGAAAGGATTACAAGTGTTTTTTGAATTGACCCCATGCATGCAGGTCAACAAATCTTCTATCTTCGAACAGAATAATTTTTTTTTGAAAAGATACATAGAGTGTCCTACTCTCCCAGATAGGATGCTAGTCCATTGCAGATACCCTCCTGTATTGTGTTACCAGTACTTACTTTTACACCTGGGTGGAGAGAGACAAAATGGAGCAAAGTTTCTTGTCTAAGGAAACAATATGATGGCCGTGAGCAGGCCTCTAACCACTGTCGTTTAAATCTGCAGTCCCATACGCTAGCCACTACACCACTGCACCTTTTATTTTTACCTGTTCATTTCCATTTAATTTTGATATAGGTTAAAATTTATTTTGTAGGTATAACATCACTGTATGAAGCTTATTCTGCAACTCCTGATTACTGCAATGAAGAAGGACAACAGGATGTGGCAACACAACTTACACATGTAATTACAATTACAATTCAGTATATCATCCAAAATTGAGTCTTCTTGATCAGGCCTCAACAGTCAAGCTGCTTATCAGTTACTGTGGCTCTTAACTCTGGGTCCCTGAAGCAAGGAGCAACTGTCAGTAACAATATCATAAGGGCTGGTTCCAACAGCGATGTTATGGGAAGCAGAGTCAGAGCTGGATGCATAAGGAGTCTTACGTTCTAGTGTAAATAAAAAACGGAGTTACAATCAGAATCTCGTCAGAATCGGAAGGATCGGAAGGCTTCCTTTTTCTTCCGACTCCGCTTCTGCTTCCGTCACTTACTATCCACTAACATCATTTTATTTCCACTGGATCATAAGGTTCTTGCGATTCCGATTCTGCTTTGATTCCTGAATCCAATAACGTCGTTCCTGGGAACCAAGCTTAAATTTTGTGCTTATTGAAGCATGGAGCTACTGTCAGTAACCAGAGTATAAATTTTGCTCTTATGGAAAGTGGTGAATGCAAGCTTGCTGTTTGAGGTCTTCATGAAATATGTGGAAGCTGTTGTTAAAACTGGATGTAAACTCTGTTAAAGATAAAAAGAAGGAAAGAAAGAAATGAAAACTACCAGTATCTACTAGTGTATGAACCAAATTAAGCGTTACCAAGTTATAAGTTAAGATTTTTAGATTTTAGATGTATTTAGAGACATATTTCGTGAAAATTTGAAAGCCTTTTAGTGAAGTAATATAGTTTTGCTTTCTTACTTTTTTGCTTTGTTTGTGAATAAATAAATTTACATTTTATGTGTTATATTACATCAAACAGAAAATAAAAGAGCTAATACAGCTTAAAATGGAGCTGTAAATACAGGCCGGAGAACTATTAAAAAAAAATAAAAAGTAACACTTATGTCGTGTAGGAATGTGAACAGCCTTCCTCGCGTTCAAAATGGCAGACATGAAAAATGGAAGGGGGGGATGTGCCCTTACCAACTTTAAACCTAGCTTAGTTGATAACTTTTTTAGCATTTAGCCAATACCCACCAAGAGAATATTGATAAATTATATAAAATGTTTGATAGCACAAAGTAGCAAATCGCAACCTCAAATTTATGCAGAATTAGTGGTCAACACTGACAGAAAAACTGACCTGGAGGAAAAATTCTTGTTTAATTTTGCAGGCAAATTCTATCATCAATAGTTTAACAGCAAGTGTGTGTAAAGTCCAGGGTGCTCTTGCAGAATTAAATGGTCACAGTAAACCACATGTGTGGCTCATGACTTATGTTCAAACCACTAAAGACAAACAGGTAAGCCTGCTTGTTCCTTTGCACACAATTTTGAGGCCTTGTTAATTAAGCCTTTTTGCTTACCGGTAAGAAAATAATGATTATTAAATAAATATAGAACTAAGTTCTTACATAATGACAAGTCACTGTGCCAAAATATATAGAGAGCTGATTTGGAGAAACTGGATTCAAAGCCATAGTCAACTCTTCTGATAGTTTCACTTTCAACCATTTGAATTCAACTTGTATTGTCAGTAGAAGTACCATCTTTTTATTTTGTTATTATCTACAGGGCATTCTGCAAAGTGTTCTTAGAATTCCACTTGATCAAGTAACCAGCGCAGAGTCTGCTGCACATGATCAAAGGGACAATAGAAGTAAGATCATTATAATGGTGACTTGTTGGTTAATCAAGAAGTTTGTGTTAGGAACAAATCAGTAGATTTTTCAGGGCATGGTTGCAACTGCAAAAAAACAACTTGAGGCTTTAGTGTTTTTCCAGAAAAGATCCATACCCCTACCACAGAGGGTTTTTGGTTCCCCCCCCCCCCCCAACACACACACCCTCCTGGAAATTCCATTTTTACCTTCATTCAGGGCATCAAGTTCCTCTTTTTTTGGCCTGCTTCCTATTTTCTCCATTTTTTCAAGAATTCCCTATTTTTTATAGGGTTTTACTTCATAATGCATGGAAACATTTTGAGATATTTAAAATAAGAGTAATTAAAAAATTGATAAATTGTATGAAAAACTGAAACCGTTACATCAAAAAGACAAGTTTGAAGCCCCTTTGAATGTATTTTTTCTGAAACTTGTGCCCAGACTTTCTCTGTGCATTTGGCAGCATGCAACAGATTATGGGAAGTTTATTAGCATGCATGTGCAGCATGCAACAGATTATGGGAAGTTTATTAGCATGCATGTGCAGCATGCAACAGATAATGGGAAGTTTATTAGCATGCAACAGATTATGGGAAGTTTATTAGCATGCATGTGCAGCATGCAACAGATTATGGGAAGTTTATTAGCATGCATGTACAGCATGCAACAGATTATGGGAAGTTTATTATCATGCATGTACAGCATGCAACAGATTATGGGAAGTTTATTAGCATGCATGTGCAGCATGCAACAGATTATGGGAAGTTTATTAGCATGCATGTACAGCATGCAACAGATTATGGGAAGTTTATTAGCATGCATGTGCAGCATGCAACAGATTATGGGAAGTTTATTAGCATGCATGTACAGCATGCAACGGATTATGGGAAGTTTATTAGCATGCATGTGCAGCATGCAACAGATTATGGGAAGTTTATTAGCATGCATGTGCAGCATGCAACAGATTATGGGAAGTTTATTAGCATGCATGTGCAGCTGCTATTTTAAAGTTGGTAGGTAAGTTGTTCATGTTGAGAGGATAATATAATTCAAAGAGAGCTTCCTATTTTTTGGCCACTATCATTCCTATTTTTCAAGTGTCATTTGTCACTTGATACCCTATTCATACTTTTATAAAAAAACTTTCACTTTTTATACCCCCATACAGTGTTCCAGTCTTCCAGATAAGAGAGGGGTCTCAGATCAAAAACCCAACAAGGCTGGCTTCCTGACCTGACAAATCAAATGGCTTACTTGAGAAGATTTAGAGAGACCCACAACCTGTTGACCCCTTAAAATTATTCACTGACTCCCTGCTTTTGAAAGTCAACTGGAACACTGCCCATACCCCTTGGAATTTCCAATAACCCGCCATGGTGAAGGTATGGATATTTTCTGAAACCACTGCATCAACACAGCTGAAGGATACAATTTTTTTAGCAGACCGAACACCCAACCCCTCCCACCCACTTCAAAAGTCTAATAGTTTGCCCTTTATGAGGCAAGAATGTTTTTTTTACATTATTTATTCAGTTTTTTTCATGTTTTATTAACTTTATGTTAATTTAGGTGATGATGAATTTGATGATTTCCCAGACACAGAGCCCCCAGGTAAGACTTTTTCCAAAACATTAACGAGACAAGGAAGGATTTTATGAAAAACTAGTCAGGTCTCTATTTAAACTACTTTTAGATGTAGAGTCACACCACCACCAAGTTTTCAGATCTGAAGTCCAATGTGCTAACCACTACACCACTGCCCCTCTACAGCTTAAGATGTACCTGGATTAATATTACTAGCAGTAATCACAGATTATGGAGACGCGTTAAAAGTAATTTCCGGCGAAAATGAGCCCCTGAAAAAAAAAAACAATAGGGGCAGCCATTTGGAAGACCAGCCACCAAAAAATCTCAAATTTTACTGCACATAAACCACAGGGCAACCAACACGAAATTAGGTTTGCGTTCTTCGAACGCGATAAATTATATAACTATTGTAAGTTACTTTTTGCCTAGTGCATATGCTCCAAATGCAGGGCTTGACTCAAGTTGCCCCTTTGGACAAGCAACTCTTAATTTTCCTTCAGTTACTCCAGGCAGTTACATGCTTGGCAAAGTTAACTTTTTTCATTTTAGTTCAAAAATACAACAAAGGAAACATCAGTAAATGCTTTGCTTGAGTTGGTTAAGTTTTAAGCAAAAAGTAACAGCCATGCTAATTCTTTGAGTCTAAACCTTTTGCTAAAAAAATACAAACCTGATTTCTGTACATAATAACCAGTCTCTGTGCCAAAATAGATCTTGTCACTGACAATAGTTTTTGCAAATATTTCCCATCCTGTCCTTCCATTAATAATTAAGGTCCATGATGTAGAAATAATGGCTGAATTCTGAATTGGTGCAACATGTTTTGGTCTGGATAATGTCAGTCCATACAGCCCTACACATGTCAGATCAGGAAAATTCTCAGTGGGTCATTTTATTTTCAATGTTTCAGGGGTTTCTCGATGTCGTGCACTGTATGAATACAAGGCATCGCAAAGTGATGAACTTGACATTTTACCAGGAGATATAATCACATTAACAAGAAAGTTAGATGGAGGCTGGTGGCAAGGTGAACTTCATAATAAAACAGGAGTATTTCCAGCTAGCTATGTTGAAGAAATTGGATGACCTTGGAGGAAGCAAGCCTGTACCTGAACTAAACCATGGAACATTATCAAAATTTCTCTAATACAAGTGTTTTACTTGTGGGTTTTCGAGATGGCTTTTATTCATCTTATTTCTCACAAGATTTATTATCCTGAAGTCGATGTTGAAGAAACTGCTTAAAGAAAGACTGATTTGGTACTCAAAATTAATTAATGTACATTTAAAAGTCGCATTTAATAGATTCTAGATGTATATAGTTTGTGCCAATTAAAAACAAATACATCCAGACATTGCTTAACCTTATTTAGGGTTATAATGAGTCATGTAAAATTGTTTTGACTGATCAGTCTGGTTATAAAAAAATGTTCAAATCTTTAGAAAAAGACAAAATATTATGTGTTGGGGACACTTTAGAAGTATTGTTTCTGGCAGGTATAGTTTGTTAACTTTAAAAAATAAAAACATTCTATTATTTACGCTGAAAAGAGTTATTGATTGTAAATCAGACATTTTTATTCATAATTTTTATAATAGTAACATTTTTTCTCTTTACACAAAAAAATGCAATTTTTACAGTGTTTGCTTTCTGAGTCACAAACTACATGTTCTGTTACTGTGGTGGTTAATTATACAGACACTGCCTCTTCCACAGGAGGATGAGAGAATCAGTCAGGAGCTTGGGAATGAGTGTGAAAACGAGTTACACAAAGTACACCCCACTTTGGTTAATAATTAACTTGTCAAGTTTCTGACTGGTGACAAGGCAGATATGTACAATAGACCTCCCTTGGTGATCACTTACAAGTCAGTAAGAGTCATAACCTTGTGTTAATACAGCTGGTCCATACTGGGTAATAGGCAAAGATGGTATAAAGGAGGCCAGTTAATTTTAATTTCTGGTGCACACACAAAAATGCCAATTAATGCAATTGCAACAAAAAAAAAAATGTCCTTTGGCAATGCAAGACTTCATAACCAGCTACGTAGAGGAACACACAAGGATTGCACACATGAAGAGTTCAAATCTCATTGAAGCCTGATGTTTTTTTTTTCAGACATGAATGGCAAATGCATGTATGGCTGTACTAATTATTCACTTTTTGATTGTACCTGCAGTGGAAACAGTGGTCCAAACCAACCTGGTGCATTGAGAAATGAAACATGCAAAGTCGTACATTACAATTTCACTTCTTACTTTACAATGGACTAACTAATCTAACGTGTCAGTCTTGTTTGCTGTTTTTACACGGTCCTTAAATCTTCTCCTCATGGAGATCACAAATTTAGAAAAGTTGTTTGTGGCATTGAGCTGTTGCACCATATCTTCAAGTCCTTCAACCTCTGGTATGCAGTTCGTCACTGTGGATAAGAATTAAAAAGTGATAACCAAGATGTAAGAAATAAAAACATTCCTATATACCCCTAAGCAATGAAATGTTCTATATCACTGGCCAGTGGGTATAGATTCAAGGTTCTCGAAAATGTGTTTTTTTCATGAACACTGTACTCAAGTTGAGTCATAGCTTTTTTCCTTTTATCCAGGATTTAGTCAAAGTCGACTTCTGAGTTATTTTGCAATACGTTTTGCCGATCAAAATAAATAGGTCTACGATTTCTAGCCTGCGTGGCACGCATAAACAGGGAGGGGGAAGGGCGCGAAAAGGAGAGGGGGAGAAGGGAAGGAATGCCTGCTATAAGATATTTGATATTTTGTCAACTGTCAATACATTCACCAATCAGAAATTGGATCACGGTCTCACACACGGCTGACTGCACACAGTGCGAATTAGCCAATTGGGATTTTCCGTCTGGCAGCATCCGCAGAAATAAAGAAAAGAGGGTCTTTATTGCAGGTGTCCTTTCTCTCTCCTCAGTTCCCCTCTCCCCACTTGGGACTGCTAAAGCTATGCAAGCGAACAATTTCCTGCCTTTAGCCTCTTTTTCAAACTGAGGCCTTGGTGCATATGCATGAATATAGTTTTGCACCAGGCTTCATTTGATATCTTGGGCCGCATGCATTTGGCCATAACTCACCTTGTTATAACTGTATACAGAAACGTAATGATTGACTTAAAAGGTGCTGGGTACCTGGCAACTTAATTCTTACTGCAATCACCATTTTAGTTGACCAAAAAAATCAGTCTAGGCAGATGAACATGTAATGAATGCATTTCAATTTGCAGTCAAATCTCATCAAGCATAACTATTACCTTGCATAGGAGATTAGACAAATGACATGCTGTGCTTGATAAGTTGCAGCTAAGAGTTGAAATTCATTCATTGCAAGTTCATTTGTTACTTCAAGTTCAGTGTCTGCTCTGATCAGTGGATTCCAAAGTATAACAATATTACTACATTACCACTGTATTTGTCTTGATTAGAGATGGACACAGTAAAAACAAATGGCTTCTCCTCATCATTTGGATCAATGTACTTGAACACAAACTGCAAATTTTCCTCTGAGAAATGAAAGAAGTAGATGAGTGTGAAAGGTTCACCATACTCAATCTTCTTTGTAACTGGCAATTTTACTCCAACCCACTTAAACAACTCTGGACTTTCCTGGCAGAAATTCGAATGCAAATTCGAAATGCGAACATTGCCTTAACTAGCAGTTGTGAGCATTGACTAGAAAGTCCCTCAAATTGAGATACATGATAAACACAAAAAAAATCAGCGATTTTTGCAGAATATCAGTATTTGAATTTGGACAATAACAAAAATTACCATTTTTAACGTCATGGAAAAACAACAAAAATCACGTTTTTGCCTTTAGTTGTTTTATTCAAATTATTGTGGCAAACCCAAAAGTCAACATTCACAGTATAATTCAGTCCTAGTCCTAGCTTAGCAGTGAATTTTTTTGCTCTTATTCGTTGCTCGGGCCGAGCTACAGCCTCTCGTTCTAGTGCATACTGACCTTGCCTCGATTTTCAACATCACCACCACACTGCATGCTGGGAAATAGCCACAATTTTTGACAGCGTTCTTTCCTTTCCCCACACATTTCAATTTTATACAAGTCCACAGTCACGGCGACCTACCACCGAAATTTTGTGCTTGTTGAGTTCTTCAGTGGTCGCAACTTCCAAAATATCCCGTGGCAGGTCGAGAAATTCATCCAGAGTCGAGTCCCAAAGCTACTTTGTTTCGTGACGGCCATTTTTTCACTTCAACGAGCAACGAGCAACAAGCCAAATTCGTAAACGAAGTACAACACCTAATTTGCTTCGTCGAGAAAGTAAACTCTGAACGACCTTGCTCATCAGGCAGCTACTACAGATGAAAATGGCTGTGAACTTACCAAACATCGTAGATACACCATATTTGAGCCTTCATTGCAATTCAACAAAACAAAATGACAACGTCACAATGACGTTTCCAGTAAACTCGAGCCTTCAGTGTTTTAGAACAGCAGCACTTTTGATGGTAACCCCAAATATGGAGTCATGAAATCCTATGGCTCGTTTATATGCAGAAAATCATTCAAAAATGTAAAAATTACTACTACTACTACAATCTTTATTTCATCACGGTGTCACATTCACTATAAGTGGTCTTCCAGTGAGCCGTAAAACTGTAATAATTGGTGATC
Source organism: Cladopsammia gracilis (assembly GCA_022457155.1). NCBI lineage: Eukaryota > Metazoa > Cnidaria > Anthozoa > Scleractinia > Dendrophylliidae > Cladopsammia > Cladopsammia gracilis. Next base: position 471,626 of record JAJGOT010000451.1, on the reverse strand, counting down.
CTAAAATACAGCAATGGAAGCAGTCAATGGAGTCATAGTCAATGGGTTAAATCAAAATGTAAAATTTCCCATTGATAGAAAAATTGACAAATGCCCCTGGGAGGTGGGGATGCTAAAGCTTAGAATTGACTGAGCCATAAAAAGCACTGATTCTTACCATCCACCTTCTTGAAAGCTAAGCCCAGTCTTTCTTTGAAGTACTCGGCCCCTTTGGTGAACTGTTTGATCTTGAATGACGTACTCTGCTCCTTAGCAGTGATTTCTAACAAACACAAGATCAGCGTGGACAATAAAATTAATTTGTGGCTGCTGGCAGTGTGAAGATGTAACCCAGATCACCTGGAATTAGTTGTTAGAAACGGGCACTACATGCAGGTAGTGTGAAGTCATTAAGATAAAGCGGACCCCTGGTAGTGTGAAGTCATTAAGATACAGGGGACCCCTGGGGCGCTTGGGCTTCTTTCAAACTGTAACAGTCACTGACAGCACCTTCACCAAAAAAAAATTATCCATAGCAAATTTTATAACCGTTCGTTTTCGACGTTTCATATTCCAAATGTACAATGCTTTTAATTACCTTCTTGTTCTTTTCGAAGGCGACATTCTGTTTCATCAAAGTGTTTTTGCGTTAGATCTCTCTTTTCCACCAAACGCTGTGCTGTTATATGTAACTCCCGCAGCTCTCTTTCAAGATTTGCAACTTCTTCAGCCCTTTGTCGCAGAACTGAAAAATAAGGCCAAACTTGTAAGCTTAAGGTGGCTCACAACAGTTCCCAGAATTTTCCATCACTTATACTTTTATAGATCAATACTATAATTCTTTATCAGTCGATGCTTCAACAATGGTATTAAACAAATGTCCAATCATTGGTGAACAAGTTGTGGTCTCTTTTATGATGTAACAGGTTACCATAGTAACAGTATAACCTGTTAAAGACACCCTTAATTTTAACTTTAAGTGCTTGTAACTAAAAAACAAGCTGGATGACCCCCATTTTTTATTATTGACTTGAAATTGGCATGTTTGAGATGCAACGTTTTGCAAAGTTTAAAAAAAATTCTGTACACAGGGTTCAGAGCCGCCTTAAATTTTCGAAAATTTAAGGTGGCTCTGAACCCCATTTACACAGTTTTCTTAAACTTTGCAAAACGTTGTATCTTAACATGACAATTACAATTTGATAATAAAAAATGGAGGTCATCCAGCTCGTTTTTTAGTTATAAGCACGTAAAGCAAAAATTAATGGTGTCTTTAACAGGTTATATTGTTACTTTGGTAACCTGTTACATCATAAAAGAGACCACAACTTGTTCACCAATGATTGGACATTTGTTTGATACCTTTATGGAAGCATAAACTGATAAAGAATTATAGTATTGATCCATCAAAGTATAGGGGATGGAAAATTCAGGGAACTATTGCTAGCCACCTTAAGGTATTCGCATACAGTCGGACATGATTGGTTAAAATCCCTCCACAATCCAGCGTAAAGAAAAACAAAGACGATGAAACACTTTTAGTTTAAGTTTCTTATCGGCTTTCAGTTTTACTAAGGCTTACCTTCTAAATTCTTTTCACTCTGAATGTGAAACTGATTGATCGTCTCTTCTAGATGCTTTATTTTCTCTTTGAGTAAGGAATGAAGTAGATAATAAGATTGAGAAATTCACATTTAAGATCTTAAGCTTATTTATCAAATTAGCGTACCTTTTCCGTTCATCAACTTGTTTTCGTGGTTCTCTTTGTTCTCCAGGAGCGATTTTTTAAATGAATCCCCAGTCCATTCCATAAATTTTTCCTCCACCTTCTTCAAGTTAAGACCCAAATTCTCAAGTTCTTCCTCTGTAGATCCCATTTTTACTTCGAAATAGAAACAAAGTGTCAGGGTTTCTTGCAAAGGAACAGGTAATTTCGCGGTGATATTTCAATTTTTCATTCCCACCAATAAGAATGCCCTATTAAATCACGTGATGAGGAAGCGGTTTCCGCTGTACAAACAGATTTCTTTTCACTTTCGGTTCTGCATGACATAATACGGAACTACGAGGTGGCATTTTCCAGGGCCTTAATGGACTTAAAAATATCTCTTTTTCCCCATTGTTAAGATGAATACCTTAACTGAGTCCTGTTTGAGACAAACTGGTTGATATTTTTGATTAGCGATTCAAAATGAGCACGGGGAAGTGGCAGGTATTGTGGTCTCCGAGTCAACATGACAAGTTTATCACTTTTGGCAACGAGATATGCCTGTACAAAGTTACCAAATCACAGGTCAAGTTTGATTTTAATTATTTTGAAAAAAAAAAACGTTATCTTGCAGGGCAGTTAGTTTTAATGGTAGTTTCATTTACTTATATTTTCTTGTGCTAGCTATTTGTATGTAAGAATCAAGCTTGTGTCTAGACAAGAATTGAAGATCACAGGGTATAATTACTCATGCGCAGAGCGGCATGAGTTACGGTTTGCCCTCCGTTTTTCTTTTTCTCTTTTTTTTTTGTTGGTGTCACATTAAAGGCCCGTTTACACAGGCAATTTTGCGTGCAATTTTTGTCGCACTCTTCGATGCAAATTTTGTCACGCGCAAGTTGCATCTTCAAATCGCATGTGTAAACGGGCAGCAAATTCAGTGCGATTTGGGCGCGATTTGTCGCGCGATGTCCAGAGGTTTCGAACACTGATGCAACTTGTCAGCGATTTTTGGGAAATCGCAGCAAATATCGCACCCGAGTCGCACTGAAATCGCCGCCCATTTACACATGCGACAAAAATTGCATTGGAGAGCACGACAAAAATCGCATCAAAAATCGCATGTGTAAACGGGCCTTAATGCATGCCAATATATGCACATATTTTAGTTTCATTATTAACTGGGTCATTGCTTAACCACTCGATGAGCTTGTAGCATCACCTACCCCGGGCTTCTGCTTTTCCCCTCGGTCAACACTGTTCCTAGTCGACTTCCAGTTTTCTGGAGTGACAATCAATAACGCCACCAAAATAACATCACAGAAGCGTCACACCATCATGCCGCCAACCCCCAACCCACACTACACTAATATTTATCTTCAAATTACATATTTTTAAGGTTCCGACGAATCACTAGTTTCCTTGTGGCAGCCTTCTTTATAAAAACAATTAAAAATAGGAATGTGGTTTACACAGATGTGCATTAAGTGTAAGGGATAATTCTTGGGATTATGCGGGTTCTTATTGTCTTGTTGCTTTACAAAAATTGCTGATTTTTTTATGTTACATTAAAACATATGACAAATGTTTCTTATGCATGCACATGACATACATTTTAAGTAATTTGGTCTTGTTGGTGTATAAGTCAATCCTTTAGTTCTCTTATCGAGGTGAATGTTGCTTTTATACACGGCATACAACTTGAGGCCGAATTTGTTGAGATTCTGTAAAAATAAGAGCTATTTTTAATTAAGAGCTCTTCCAAGGCTTTAGCAAAACATCGATCTCTCGCGCTTGTAAGCATATTGTTAATTTATTCCACATTTTATTGCTGATTCTAATAATAATTATAATAATAAAACTTTATTTATCGGGGGTGGAGTACATTAATTACTGGTCACCCAGTAGTTTTCATAATGGCCCTCGTACAATAAAACTAATATACCGATTCTTTATAATGCCTGTGTAGTAGCAGTCCTCGCTACCTGTAGTGAGTAATTCCAAGACTTGAACAATAGAAACACATGGAAAAACAACGTCGTTTATACTCATTGGATACAAAGAAACCTGGAAGTTTAGTGACTGGAACATCCAGGAGCTTCCACTTTTGGGAGCCAGCTCCTAGATGGAGAACTACCCCCATGGCTGGCAAGTCTTGGGTCTTGGTATTTCATAAGTTTAATTCCAAGGAAAAGAGGCATCTTCTTATTGACAAGCCAGTGCACAAAGGGGAAATACTGAGCAGTCCCAATGGTTGAAAATCTCTAGACACAATGCCAATATACTTGAGTCAATATGCTTGACTCTGAAAGAACATGGAAATGTGATGCATGCACATTATTAATTCCCTGTGTGCTTTTTGATATTTACTGGGTGTTTGCTATCGACCTCTTTTATATAAAATTCACATGACTTGTTTGGTTTTCCACTATAGGAAAGTCCCCAAAATGCTGCTGGTGTAAGGAGCGAAGGTAATAATAAACAGACACCTTTGTTCATAAGATTTTCTTAAGTACCAGTAATTCAAGGAACTGAATGTAATGGGCATAATATTATGTTTGTCATTATGCATTTCAGTTTTTCAACTTTCTGATGACACATATGCCTCCCTTGTGGCTGTTATGACTGACATACAATCTCTAAAGGTAAGTATAGATGCAGTTGAAAGCCTCCTCAGTTTAAGCCATTTTAATCTACAGCAGTGACCAACAAATCCTCGGCTACTCCTCCTTGTAGATGACTCTGTATTCTTTTGCAGGAATGTTTCTAGCTTCTTAGAACATGTCTCTTCAGACCTTTATCTGTTGTCTTGGACTTTTTACCTGAGACACAATCCATCAGCATACATGACATACTAACAAATGTTTGCCATGATCAAATCAAGGTTTTTTTTGCAATGATGTAAAATGATAAAATAAGGAGTAGCACTGTTTCCCAACTGGATGGAAACTTAAATATATTTTTTGAGACCCATAAGAGGAATTAATTATATCTTACTTATTAGTCTATTGTTCTCTTGCCATTGGTTGATGACAAACTCAATGTATGTTTTCTTTGATTATTAGTGTGTTGCATGGTATCCCAGATCTGAGCCAGAGAACTTATTAGCTGTGGGGAAGGAAGATGGTAGAATTCTGGTCACATGGTAAGGAATTTTAATATTGCATATGTTGTGGTTCCAATTTTTCCTTGGTTTGAAAATTTTCAAACCAGTTCAATTTTATTTTGCCTTTGTCTCAGATTCATAGTCATATTCTGAGACAAAGGAAAACAAAAATCAAACTGGTTTAAAAATTTTCAAGCCAAAGAAAAATTTGAACCACAACACATACATTCAATTTATTTATGTTGTTAAAAATCCTGCAGAATATTCATATTTTTAGAACAATAAAAAAGATGAAAATGTCTACCGTTATTATTTCAACATGCACAATGTAACTTACAACTGTCCTTGGTCACATTGACAGTTACAGCTTGGTGTACAGCATTTTTGTACATTTTTTTCACCTTTCAGACCATAAAACTGACACAAAAAGCAGTTTTTTATTAAGCAGAAGTAAGGTAATTTTTCACTTAATTAGCGTGTGTTCTTGTTTTTTAGTATTGGAAGTGAAAGCAATACCTCAAACTTTGGAATTGTTAGAGAATTTGGTAAGAATTAATTACTTATTATCCTATTTAAATATGATAAATATATTTCTCACACACCAGTGATAGCCTTGCCAAGCTGACCATTATGCAGCCTGATTTTGATTGTAAAATAAAAACAACTCGACTCATGTGATGGCATGAGATGGGGAAGGTACCAAACCTACAAGGTTTGAACACAGCATACAAACAGAAATCTTATGTTGGGTGGGTGGTTGGGTTAGTAATAATACACTCAAGTAACAAAGGCAACTGTCACTCAGCCAGTAGAAAATTACCTTTATAGTGAAATCAAAGGCTCCTAAGAGCCAACCCGTGAATATGAAATGCTAAGTCAAACGCGTAACGCAATATTGCAGTAAGCTTTATTATATTTTCACAATGACATGGTTTGATATTTTTTTTAAAATTAAACGTAAGGATTTTTGATGTACACAAACAAAAAAAGTAAATCACTTTCATAATGTCCAGTCTGAAAAAAAAAAGAGGGGTCCGAGCGTGAATTGAACCTCGTGCCTCCCGACTGCAAGTCCAGGCACCAGACCAGAAGACCATCAAGGAACGCATAATAATCATAATAATAATAATAATAACAGCATTTATTTAAACACGATAAAAATGCAGCAAAAGCTGATGTGGTCGTGTTTCGGCAAAAAGGTTGTGAAATTTCGCTTCAGACGAAGGTATGAATCTCTTTCATAGCATGCGCGTAATGCCTAAAAATATTCCATTCCCTGTCACCAAACGTTAAATTCTGTGTTTTAATAAGAACATTAGAAACACTGCATTGTTGTGTTATTTCAGCATGGTCTTCTCTGTGTTTCTTTGTATTTATACAAACACAATCGAACTCAATCCGCGGATTGCGTTCGATTGAAATACCATTCGATTGGTAGTCGAGCACGATCATGCCCAAAAATTTAGCATTACATGTTGGCAGAATGTGAAAAAAAGCTGTCACTGCGAACCACTAGTTGTATGCAAATTTATTGTAAGTCAGAATCATCAAAATTAAAGTGTTGCAGATAAAAAAAAACTCACAGATCAAGGACATGTAGAAGCCTTATTAGAAGGTTAACATGCTCATCTTTTTGTTTGTCAGGGTTTTATTGATATTTTTGTACCGTAGCTAGATAAGCACGAATACTAAAATAAAAACCCATGAAGTGAAATGAAATAAGACTCCAATTTGCCTCATTTGTTACACTGTATACACAAGTATGATATGCAAACTTTAGTCTTTAAATTTGATTGGAACACACACGCAAGTTTATAAAGCCGGTAAACAGATTTCTGAACTGACACAATATTTTATTATCGAGGCAAAAAACCATCCGAAACATCACACTTTTGCCGCTTGCATATAACTGAAATGCAACGCAACTATTACACATTTTAAAGCCATTAAAAAAACCTCCGAAACATCACGCTTTTGCCGTTTGTATTGAGCTGAAATAGTAGCTAATTTAATGAAAAGATATGACACTTCGCGGTTCCACATGACTATTTAAAGCCATTAGCCATTAAAAAAAACCTCCCAAACATCACGCTCTTCCCGTTTGAATAGAGCTGAAATGGTAGCTAATTTAATGAAAAGATATCACACGCGTCTTGGTTCCACACGACTTATTTGCCTGATTTGTTACACTGTAAACACAAGTATGATATGCAAATTTTCATCTTTCAATTCGATTTGAACACACAAGCAAGTTGGCATGGCCGGTAAACAGATTTCTGAACTGACAATATTTTATTATCGAGGCAAAGTTGATGATTTTCTTGCCCAACTATTTGTAAAAGCACCGTTCAGACAGTTCCGAAAATGACCTAGCTTTTGCTTATGATTACCCTGGTATCTGCGGAAGCGCCTGCGATATTTCGTCAGGCTTTGCTTCATGGCCGTGAAATTTCATCTGCCGGAACTTTTGCCTGTGTGATATTTCGTTTGACCTTGCGAAATGTCGCCGCGTTCAGGCGAAATTTTGTTTTGGCTAGGTGAAATGTCGCCGAAATGTCGGCGATATTTCACTTAACTTAGCAAAGTGTCGCCAACATTTCAGTGAAATATCGTTCCAAAATTTCAGCGAAAGTTCGGCGATATTTCGCCAGAACAATAGGCGAACTGACTTTTTCACAATACTGTACGCATCAAAATGCATGCCTCAAATCAAAAATCCTTTTAGATCAATTTTAATGTTGCATTTAAGACTCCAAATGTTAAACATCTTAGTTTTAGTTTATTGTTGTTTATATTCGTTTACAACAAATTAGTTACCGGTATTGTTATCACTGGATTCACGCTGTTCTTGTTACGAAACGCATTCGTAACAAAGCATTACGTCACTAAATTTACAGCTGATGGAAGGAGTGAGCGAGTGAGTGAGTGAGTGCTCATTTGCATATCTGTTTCCATTACCGATAACCTATTCATTTCGCATGCGTATGTTCACGGGTTAAAAAAGGCACTAACCGAGATGCCTAAATTTCAATTTATAAGTTCCTAGGCACCAACGTCAATGTAACAGCCTTGCATGGAATCCAGTGGAGAACAACTGGGTGAGTCTAACAAAATTTTATTGAGAAGTTTTTCAGCTGTTTTATTGGTATGTGCAATCAGCAAATGTTGATGTTTAACAATCTCATCCCGTTCGCTCACTGTATTAGCATGTTGAGAGTCTGTGGTGAGGATGAAGAAGTGCGGCACTGATCTGGTCTCTTGTTTGAATTGGGAATGTCGGCATGTCATGTCAGCACATGAAGGCCTAACAACCGCAACAGAATTTACATTACTTTAGATTCTGAGGCTCTCGATCTCCACAACCATATTTACTTGTTTATCATAAGATTGTAGTTTTAGAAATCAGTTGTTTTATTGATTGTATTGCGATTACCATGAATGTTAGATTAAACATTACTTAAATTTGGGCTTCCCGTGGAGTACCTCTCATGAAAGACCACCTCCCACAGGAGACCAATTTTTCTTGCACGGAGGGTGGTCGCCTACTGGAGGTTCAACTGTATGTCCTTAAAATAATGTTTTTAAAAATTTCCCAAATAGCTGCTTATGGTTATTTCTGACAACTCACAAACTTTTGAAATGTGTTGCCTAGCTTTTATTGTTGTATTTGTTGTATTTTGTTGTTGTATAGCTTTTTATTGTGTAACATTTATTGCTCATTGTCAAAGTGTATCTAATGGAAAATTGTGTCACATGCTTGCTATCTTCAAACCATAATAGGTACATGTGGTTTTCTTTCCACAGCTGGCTGCTGGACTCGAAAAAGCTAGGAATGATGTTTCTCTTCTTGTTTGGGACATAAATGTTCAATTAAGTAAGTAAACCTGTTGTTCTATATAATAATGTACAATAGGGGCAGGGGGGTTGAGGTGTGGTCGGTGTGGGGTGAGAGATGAGAGGTGAGGTAAAGGGTGGAGATGACACCAGATAGGAGTTTATGGGTGGAATACATAATTAAAAAACATGATCCTAATACAGATTTTAATTCAGCAACAAGCAAACAATCATAGTCATGTTGTTTGATGTACATAATGTCATTTATAATTCAACACATTGATACACTGCCCAAATATGGTCAAAAAGTTATCGATAGATGTTATGTCTACATGACGTATAACCAGCGATGGCGGTAAATTTCGCATTTTGAAGGAAAGTGAAAATGACTGCTGCCTGCAATTTCGTGTTTTTTCGCGAAAAAGTGCGTGTACTATTAGTTAAAAAAGGGAAAACAAAGAAAAAAAGAGAAGAAAAGAAAAGAGAAAAATACTGTTCACATGATTGGACAAAAAAGGCGCGAAATTTTCGCGTTGTCGCGGTCGCAGTGTTTCTTGGCGTAGCTGAATGAAAACTGGTTCAAAGTTTAACCGCTCGACAAGAAGTGAATGAAGGAGCACAGTTTTCCTGAAATTCCTTTGGTAATCACCTCTGGAATATGATATAGACTTGATGTTTCCTCAGAAAAGTTTCTGATCTCGTCATTACGGCTGTGGGAGCTAAAAAACGAGCATTCCAAGTTTGTAAACAACATTGATCGACTCAGCTCGTACTTCGATGTTTTAAAATCTGGTGCTTATGGAAGGGACTAAAAAGCCAAATCAACTACAGGTACGATGTTTTAACCGTTTCTTGTACCCTTTAGCTGTGAATTTTTGTAAGCTTACTGTCCACGTTGTAGTTCTTTCCGACTTTTCGCCGCTATGTTTAGGTGCGTAGCCGTGTGTTTGTTCAATTTGTTTTGATTCTGAATTGAACTTTTTAAGATACGAAACACTTGTAACTAAGACATTCTATGCCATTTTACTGTGTTTTAATTCTTGTAGTCACTACTCTGTTCCGTTCTTTGAGCAGACGAAAGCTCTTCGTAGAAACTGTCAACTGATTGTGTACGATAAGCTTAAGTCTTTTAAATTAATTTTAGCTTGGCAAAAGTTTCGGCATTCACTGTTTGTTGTTTAAGAAATGGTGCGAGGTAAAATATTGTAGTTAGCCTTTTTACTTATTGAAAGGTTGTATATCTCAATGATTTTTTTCTCGAAACTGTGATTTGTTATCAATGTGTTGAATTATAAAACAGTTATAGTGTTCAAGCTTGCACAATATTGACAAAGGCACCACTTTCATTCATGAACTGTGTGATGTTGCAAGTTTCGCGCGGTAAAACATCTGTAAGCTTTTTTTTTAAATAAAAGGCTTGTTGGCGATATTTTTTCTTCAAACTATGCTTTGTTATCAATGTGTTGAATTATAAAACTATTATAGCGCTCAAGCTTGCGTGATATCGCCTAATTTTAGCCGACTCGGCCTACGGCCTCGTCGGCTAAGTATTAGGCGATATCACACGCACTTTCGCGCTATAATAGTTAAATATTTCCAAACTTCATGACCTGTTTGTCCCAAGTTATGTGAAATGTTCTATAGAAGATTGCCTCACCCCCTCATTAATTATACCCTCACTGTACCACTCTTCACACCCCTCTCTTCATCAACTCCTCAGCCCATCCCCACCTCTCTCTTAAGCCCATCCTGCACCCCCCCCCCCCCTATTCCAACTCCACCCCACCCCTCTCCTCAACTCCTTAACCCACCCCACACCCCAAAAGAGACCTATGGTATCTAAAACTGAGCGGCAGGTCATGATGACATTATTATCGTTTGATGATGTGAGTTTATGTTGTTACCAGGAGTGAATCAAGACAGTTGGAATCAAGAGAAAAGGTCAGTCAGCTGCTAAGTTTATTCAGGAGCAAAACAAATACAGGGGAAATAATGAACTTATTTTCATTTCTCCAACTAACAATGTTAAAAATGTAAAAAATTACAAACATGTGAAATAAAAGTATAGCAAAATTCTAGATATTAGTTAAATGCATGTTTGTATAATTTTTAAGTCTGTGCTTAAAAACAGTTAAGGACTCAGCATGGACAATATATCTCTATAGATTATCCCACTTAATTACTTGCAATGCGATTAAAAAACAAGTAAGCTAGTGGAACAATCTACCAAAAGATGTTGTCCGTGATGACTCCCTAACTGTAATATGTAATGACAATTGATAATATATTTATTTATTTAAATTTTAAACAATATTACAAATCACACTTGTGATATAAAGTTTATAATCACGATTAGCTCTTCTTCCAGATAGGTTCATAACAAGTTTATTAGTTTTATTCACTACATTGAAATTTTTCATGAGAAAACATGAAATGATGACTGCACTGTAGATCCCTTTTGTGCATCAGCAAGAATGATCACAATATAACAGTTCAGACAGCAATATAATAAGTAATAAATCAAGACTACTAGATATAGCGTCAGACTTTCAACCTGAAGGTCGGTGGTTCAAGCCTGGTCTCTGCCGTCGTGTTGTTTCCTTAGACAAGAAACTTTGTTCCACATTGTCTCTCCCCTCCACTCAGGTGTATTAATGAGTACCGGCTACATAATGCTGGGGGTAACCTTGTGATGGACTAGCATCCCAGGGGTGGGGGGGGGGGGGGGACTTCATGCTACAGAAACTGTTAGTTATTAGGCTTTGAAGATTTACCTTTTACCTTAATGTAAATTATTTTCAGACATTCTGGAGTACCTGGTGGTAAACAGTCACCAGTCACAGTAGGGACAAGTTTTCAGTCTGATCCATCACCTATGGGGAACAGGCCTCTTGTAGAACTGTGTAAGCTAACTTTTTGCTTACGAGAAGAAAATAACCAACATGATTTCTCACATATTTTGTATGAAACCCATTCCATGTGGCCACACCAAAACTCAATCTAACACTTCATCTGATTGGCTGATATTGCTCGGTAACCACTGAACAACAATAACAATCTTTTGGTAGTTTCTTGGTGTTGCGGATGGTGTAGATAGATAGATAGATAGATAATCTTTATTTATCCACGGACAATTCATCAGCTATAAATAATAAAACAATTAAAATATATCGATATCAACATGCATTAAATAAATAAGATACTATTATAAAAACTATACTTAAAACCTAAACCTAACTCAAGCTGCTTTCCACGAATGCCGTGCCTTAACGTTCTTCTTTAATCACCAAATGACGTAAAACAAAAGATTCAAAAGACACTGAACAATACCCACACCACAACACAAAAGCTAACCAACAATGGCTTCCGCAACACCAAGAAACACCCAATCTTTTTGATTGGCTTAAAGATGGTTACCAAAAGAGTTTTTGCACTCTTCGGATTTCAGAGCCATTACAAAGGAGTGCGAATTCTCGCCCTTCGGCCTTAAAGGGTTAATTGAACCTGATCGGACTATAAGCCACACTGTAACCCTTATAAACACTCAAACCAGAGCCCTGACAACCGTGTATTATAACTTGCCACTCAAATTTTTTTTCTGTCTGCAGCTACATCTGACCCAACTCTTTCCATGGCCTGGTCACTTTATGACCACAACTTGTTAATATGTGGACAGGCACAAAAGTTTCTTAGAGTCTTTGATATTAGAGGTAAGTGCTGCCTTGTGTCTTCTATAGACCCTTTTAATAAAATACCAAAATGCATCATATTCAGTTATTGATGTCATATGTATTATTTGAATTGTAAAGAGAATTCAAAAGAATGTGTTTGACGTCATTAGCAGAAAATGATGCATCACGGTATTTATTAAAAATGTCTATATGTCTATACATCCCCTTCAATAAAATCAACTAAATATATGAAACCTAGGGTTTAAATTGACTGTATGGGGTGAAGAATTTTTCTGGGTTTAAAATATTGTATTGTTATCATTGGCATTTTTTCTTGGAAATGAAATGTTGCAAGTGTTTTTTTTTTGAAATTGTGTTTTGAAAATAAAAAAAATTGAAAGAATTTCAGTTCAAATGTCTTTGGTTATTGTATATGTTGTAGTTAATTTTTTATCTCAGGTAATTTTTATTTTTCCATTGTTTTTGGGTATGGTAATGTATGCTAATGAATTTGAAACAAAGGAAAAACAAAAATTACCTGAAATAAAAAATTAACTACAACATTATGTTTAGTACATTTATGTTGCCTGTAAATTTTGTTAGATTGGTGTTATATCAGGGCTCCATTTAAACTAGCTATGCTAAACTGGATGCTCCTGTCTAAATATTGATTTAAAATAAAATAATAAATAACCTCCCCCGCCTTTAAAGATATTCCTTTCCAACCCCCCCCCCCCCCCGCCCTAAAGATATTCCTTCCCAAAATTAATGTTTAAATTTTGTGACCTTGCAAGATATACCAAAAGTAAAAGCAGCCTGTAAGGGCTGCTTAACCTGAAAGTAACGGGGACCTGAGTTCTGAGTTCTCTTAGGTCATTTCTGCCCTTGAGTTGAAGATTATATGATTATATGATATTGATTATATGATTCTGTTATGTAAACTTCATTTCTGCCCTAGAGTTTTTATTCAAGTGTTTAGAATTTCGTTAATCTTGGGCCCACAGTAATTGGCGGCAGCTGTTGTGGTCACCCTGCCATAACCCAGTAGTTGTTTTCTTTGTTTTTTATCATTTTGTTTGTTATTAGTTTATTTGAAGGCGAAGTCTAATAAAATAAAATAAAATAAAATATGACTCTGTTAGGTAAACTTCCAGTGGGTTTAGGTAGTTAATTAATAGTATTAACAATGTAATTTTTTTCTTGCAGATACATCGCGTCCCCATAATGCAGCAGTAACCAAAGCTGTTTACGGTGTTTGTGTTGATCCTCATGTTGAACACAGAATTGCTTCATTTTCAGAGGTTAGCACAGTAAAGCAGCATGTAAATTGACAATAGTGATTGAATTTACATTCAAGTTCATGAAAGTAATTATTTTCTCTTTTGTTTAGGGTCCTCCTGGTGTCATGTGCATCTGGGATGATAGGAATTTTGAAAAACCAATATCCTTTTCAATGTTGTACTATGACTGCGCGATGTGATCCGCATTTTCATTTCTGATGTTATGCTCAATTTTCCCACTTCCTTGTATCAAGTCCTGGACAGCACAGTGGTGATAAGCCTATTATTTTAACTGTTAACTTGTCTGTTTGTTTAGTTGATTGGCTGCCAAGTTGTCCTGGTTTCCATAGCATGAAAAGACTAGCATGTTTTCACCTATGGATGGCAACCAGAAGTCAAATGTTGTCTTTTAGGCTCATTTTTGTGTCATTCAATCCATAATGGCTAGTAGCAGAAACCAGAACAAAGAGCATTCCCACCAATGGCGAGGACCAAAAACATGCCAACAAACACTTACACGTCTGGTCGACGTCCAAGGCTCAAAAATGTCTGCCAGCCCATCACAAGATTTCCTCAGGCATTTTTTTTTATGGTCTATGCTAACAATGCAGTACATGCCAGTGGCAGAGACCCAGTCTTGAAGCACTGCCCAGGTTTATAACAAAGGTCTGTCATAATGATGTTTAATTATTTAACCATGTAAACACCTCCTCAAGGGAAAAAAATAATGCCGAAACAATTACCCCCTGGTTAAATGAGGTAATTGTTTGCTTATCTGTGTGAAGTCAGTTACATCTACACATAGACTAGTGGCTTGAAATCCTTAACATTTTTTAGTTAATGACAATGACTCAGCCTTCTCCTGTGACAGCCATTGCCTGGAGCCCAACAAGATCAGGTTTATTAGCAACAATTGGCAAAGAAAGTCCCATCGTTCAGCTCTATGATATTCAGCATGCCTCAGTAGGTAAGATGAAATTGCAGAATGACAGATATGTTGTTCATGTCATCATAAAAATTCATCTACAGTGAGTAGACACAGATTGTTTGGGAAAATTCTAGGAAATTTTGACTTTGGATCCAATAATATTTATCAACTTTTCTTTAAACTTTTATTTCTACGTAACCAGTCATCTCTGGAATTATCTCCCTGAAAGCGTTTGCACAGCGGACAGTTAAAATAAATTGAACCAGTATTAATATTGTAATGTTTTGTTTGCATGTTCCAATACCAACCACTTGTTCATGTCATGAAACTGAATAATTAACTGTTTATGAGTCACATGACTCGTACAAGTCATAAAACAAGGTTCACAATTTGAACGATTGGTACATTGTGGGGAATGACATGCTTTTCATGGAAATAACATGAAAGTATATTTTTATTATGTAAATTAAGGAAGGTCCTCATTCAACTTGTATGAGTCATGCAGGTCATGTAAGTATGGAACTGCTTCTCATTCAGGACAGGATCCAGTCTTAGTCAACTTGTACAGGGAGTGCAAGTGGTACATTTCCTTCCACAAATAATGTGCCAATGAGACGGAATAATACATAGCACATGAGAAAGAAAACATGAAATAACATTATATTCCTTGTTTTGCTGTCTGCTGTGCAACAAATGCATGATTCCTCAAATAACACTCTGAAACAGGCATACTAGTAAAAAATGTGTAGTATGTGAGAAAAAAACATGACA
The DNA here is from genome assembly GCA_022457155.1 of Cladopsammia gracilis. Lineage (NCBI taxonomy): Eukaryota > Metazoa > Cnidaria > Anthozoa > Scleractinia > Dendrophylliidae > Cladopsammia > Cladopsammia gracilis. The sequence goes on along the minus strand of JAJGOT010000451.1, from coordinate 456,349 downwards.
TGAATACAATTCCTTGTTCTATAAGGTGTTACGCACTACACGACAAGTGTTCTGTTTCATAAATTTCATGTCACACCCAAACAGACAGACGGGCTAAAATAACAATGACAACAGCAAACCTTTATTGATAAATTAGAAACAAATACACCTTATATACTCAATGGTTTAACAGGTAATACACGTGGATATTAATATTTTTACAGTTGCATATAGTAATTTTTTGAGCCCCGAAGACCTGAGAAAAAATGTGAGCAATGAGTAAAATGTCCACACATATCTGTTAAACCATCGAATAATGGATTTATTATTCGACTGAAATTATTTTATTTATTTATTTATTTATTTATTTATTTATTTAAGGTGTAATACGGCAATCTACTGTGTAATATGCTTGGATATTCTGCATGTTCTCTTTCCATGACAAAAATTATATATGTTGCAGTTAATTTTTGTCTTCAGTTAATTTTAAATTTTAACTAGTGTATTTTTTTTAACTAGTTTGTTTGTTTTTATTCAGCTTCTCCAGCTTACGGAGTTGGATATGAAACAGAACCTTCATTCATTGAAAGAAGCATACAGTGTAAGTCTTTGTCTCTTGTCATAAATACTTGACGTCTTGTGATTCTCCTTTGATTTAAGCTGTTTTGTTTTTGTTTTGTAGCATCACAAATAGCTGTGTCGTCATTCTCGTGGCATCCTACTCAAGAAAATCACCTACTCACAATATCCCCTTCAGGTATCAATATTATTTGTTCATGTTTCTCTCACAAATTGCAAATAATATAATCAGAATGAGGAAAAACTAATTCCACAGTTACTAAAATTTACAAGTATTTACAGGTATATATGCATATCAGATTAATTCCATAATTTATAACACCATACCCTGTGACTTGAAACACCATACCCTGTGACTTGTAACACTATACCCTGTGACTTGTAACACTATACCCTTGACTTGTAACACTATACCCTGTGACTTGAAACACCATACCCTGTGACTTGTTGCACCTGCCTTTGTCTAAAACAATCTATAGTACCAAGAAAGCTTCAGAGATAATTATGGTACAGTGTTCTCACCAGGATTTTGCCTTGAGGAATCGCTGGGCCCCCTCTGCTGAAAAATAGGGGCCCTGTAAGAATATTAGAGGGACAAAGTCACTCCAAAAGGTCTGTTACATGAAGTACCTACCTGATCCAACATGGCGGACAAGATGTTTACGATTTGATAGCAATGCTTACGCAAACCTTCACCACGTATGTGTGACCCAACGAGGGTAAAGGCAATGAAATTAAAGGCTTTAAATTTTTTGATAAGTGTTTTTATTCATTTGAACAAGCAAAATGCTGGGGTGCTTGATTGACCATTAAACTATTCATAAACATTCAAAAGTCCGTTTGACTGGAAGCTTGCTCCTGCGCCCTAACGGGCGCATCTTTTCTTGGCTTTTGGTGCACCATCTCAATTTTTTTTTTGCGGGCTTCCCGAAGGCCGCAACCTGGTGAGAACACTGTGGTACATGTGTATTTAATGTCCTCGTGCCTCACAGTATCCGTAGTGTGCAGGAGATACAGGACTTTGTCTTTTCTTTCTTGTCTTTGTTGTCTTTCTTGTCGGCCGAAACCGACGGCGTGGACTTGTTGCTGGTTGCGAGATTTGTAATATTTTGGTCCAACATGTCCCAGTCAAAATCAGAACTCAAGTGTAGAAGACTACCGCGAGTTGAGTGAGGACTGTGAGGCACTGCGATAGGAGCGTTGGATGGCGAAGATTTTCGAAGATTGAACGGAATGAAACAAGACAAATTTGTTGTGAAATCACTCCGACAACGATGAGACTAACTGGGCTGAGCATGTGGGTACGCAAAACCCGATACGGCTGGCTAGTGATGCAACATACTCACTGTCAATAATTAACCTAAACACAAAGTAATGTTCGAGTTTATGTGACTGTATTTTTAGTCAAGGCAGTTGACTTAAATTGCACAAGATGTCGCCAAGGATAATTTTACCCATCATCAAGAGTTGCTCTTTATGTTTATACATGTCGCGGAGTAACTGTTGCCGTGTTGGGCTGATGTGGCTCCATAAGCTCATAAATGCCATGGTTTTACTTAACTATAGTAACGTAGCTACCGACAGAGGGTTGTCAGTGATCACTGTGTTATAAAGGAATAAATAAATTTATTGTTGATATATATTTATTTACTTTTTAAACATTTTGCAGGACACATACAAGATTGTACAATTTTTGAAAGAATATCTGTTGTGAGTAGTACCTTTTATTCTATTATTCCATCAAGGAGACATCTAAAAGACTTGTTACTTTGAACTATTAGTTGTTTTTTTAATGTTGATTCCTTAAACCCTGTCACTCTGTATGTTCTGTATTTTATACAGAACACACAGAAACACATTCCAAAACAAGACTGAAATACAATAGAAAAAAATAATACAATAGAAATACACTGTGCTCCAGCCCCCAACCCCCAGCCTCCAGCAGCCAGCCCCCAGCCCCCAGCAGTTGTTATTGACAGCCTTGCACTTACTTTGGTTTTATCCACTGAGGCTGCGTGAATAAAAGGTTGATTATGAGAATGAAAGGTTTATTGTTTATTTGTTTGTCTGTTGTAGGCTTGGTCTCCAAGTTCCCATCTCACTTGGGGTTGTGGAAAACATTTATTGGAGTGTTCTCAAAAGGTCAGTGAAACCTTCAAGTCTGTCTTAGTTGATATAGTCAAACCTCCCTTATGTGGACAAATTTGGAATCCTATTCAAGTGTCCAGTAATTAAGATGCAGTGTCTTCTTACTGTGTATATGGGACCACTGTAATAGGTGTATTAGCTGTCGTGTTCTCCCAGCCATTGTAATTACGTAAGTTATTTGTGTTAAATTTATGAAGTTAACAGTGTTCTTATTTTGGTGTTTTTAATTTTGTGGGTGTGCTCACAACTAAGTGTCCCAGAGGCATTTACATACAATGGAGGTTTGTTGTACTTTTTACTGTACAAATAATATATGTGCTGCTGCAGTTACTTCTTGTTGTTCTCATTGTTCTCATGGCAGCCTGCAGAATCATCTCTGGAGGAGGACATTTCAGTAAAGATGAGGAAAAGAGCATTTGCTGGGTATGGAATTGAACATCAACAGGTATGAAATGTTGGGAATAATAAACATATTTAAGATGCTTGTACATGTCCTTGGACAGTTTAGTTTGTGGTATTGCATAATGAAGTTTTAGTTTGTATCTTTTATCTTTATTATTTCGTGGCGTACCTGGAAACTAGTTCTTAAACTAACTAAGCGCACTGACCATGTTAAATAAAGGATTGATAGATAGATAGATTGATTGATAGGTTGAATGATATAATTATTGATTGATAGATTGATTGATAGATTGATTGATTGAGGTACAATTATTCAAAGAGATTCCATTACCCTAAACCAGCAAAATAGCCGGGACACTTCTTATTCTGCTTTCAATTATTCTTGTTGTAACATTTCTCACCCTACAGGTAGAAGACATAGCAAGAATAACAGGCAATCCCAAACTTGTTAAATTGTGGTCATGGCTTTCTCGTATCTTTTTATATCTTCAAATATTGTAGTGTTGTGGGTTGAAGAAAAAAATAGACTAACTACCGGTAATTTGACTATTGATAGTGCACCCCCGCTCCCCTCCATGGAAGGTTCTTTGGTTTGAAACAACCGGACCCCAACACTATAGAAATTCCAGTTTAGTTTGATTACTAAATTGTGTTTTGAAATCTCCCTCCAAATCACATACATGTCAAATGTCAAATTAATAATTATGAACAAACCTCGCAATCCAAACATTTCTAAAGCTCCCAACCAAACATTTTCTTTTGATAACAAACTTAGGTAAAACATTTTTTCGCTGATAATAAACAGTACATATTCTGGTTCTATATGGAATAAATGCTCAAGTTCAGTTGCATAAAACAAGAGATCTGAATTGACCTTAATCATTGTTCAGGTGTAAAGGCTTTGAGGGAACAAGGTATGTGCTTGTCCTTAGTGTTTCTCAGTCTTTTGTCCGCTCAGTGCTTCTCTTTCTTTCTCCTTATTCTCTCGTCAACACCCCCTCCCCCCTCCTTTCCAGGTGTTGAGCTGCCTGCAGGCGTTATCATCGTAGGTCATGGTTGTCTTAGAGGTTGAGGGTCTCTTGAAAAAAGCAGTTATTTTAGACATCTACAACAAAAGTGGCTCACAAAGCGTGAAATTCATTCTCTTCTGTCACGTTGCTGATTCCAGCAATATGTGAATAGGTAAACGATTTTTCGTTTGTCTCAAGATGGAGTCACTTTAAGATGTTGATCGCGATGTTTCGAAATGCACCAATAGCAACAAGCCAACGTGCTACATAAGCGACACGTAACCAATCGACCTCATCGCCTGATGAAGACTAGCAGTAATAGCAGTCGAAACGTCGCGAGACAAACGAAAAATCGTTTACCTATCTTACACACCACAATGAACAACAACCACATTTTTAGTAACAATAATGTGCATGCGTGGATAAAGTGTGCACAAGTTCTGTGTAAAACCATGCTTATTTTCTCCCATAGATAGATGACATTTGATGATGTCTGAATTTTTGCCACAAAATTCTCCAGGAATGTTCACTTTTCCCTTTAGAGAAATGCTTACTTGCAGAAGTTTGCTAGAGGATATTTTTCAGACTTGCAACTTCCAAAAACCACTTGCATTTTGCGAGTTAGCGAGTGTTAATTTCGAGCCCTGGCTAGTACCAATTTACATATTCTGACTTAATTTCTGAAGGAGTTGATATAGGAAGAGTGCATGGTCTGTTTTCACTGTCAAAGAAAAACTAAATGTTCTTTGTTGATTTTAATATTATGGTACTAATTATTTTCATGTTTATTGTTTCAGAGAAATCTAAAAATCTTAAATATGATGGAATCAAGTCTATAATTGGTGGAGAAAACAGTGCTGGAGGTAATATTTTAGATTAATAAGAAAAATACACATGTTAGGATGTCAAGGTATATTTATAATAAGCATTTTTAACATTGTCCACCATGCAAGTTCACATGGTAATACACACTTTGGATGTCATTAAATAACATCGTCAAAGGGACAGAACAGGTGGCTATCAATAAGTGAAGGACTGGGCATTAAACACTGACTGCTTTCTTTTCTTCCCTGCCTATTTTAAAAATTATTGACAGCCCTGTAGAGGGAAAGGAACCCAAAGAAAAGAGGAATTAACTGGGACAAAAAGCATGGGAAATAGGAAGTAGATGATTTAGGGGTAAATTGTGCAATATTGTGCACAGTTAGCCATCAAGGATAGGGCAGGAAGTAGTAGCTGAAGTGACCCCATCCCCCCCCCCCCCCCCCAAAGGTAGGAACATACTAGGTATATCCCCAGGATAATTAATAATTTCCTTCCCTTTTACCCACAATAAATAAGTATAAAATTAATATACTTCTTTATAGCAGAAATTTATGAAGACAATATTTCATTTAAATACTCTCATCCTAAGCTTGATCATTTATTTCAGAGCTGACTTGCTAACCAAGGGTTAAGCCAGAATGTTGTCTATGGAAGCCCAGGAAAAATTCACCCAACCATTTACAAATTTTATGAAAGACATGCATGCTTCCAGGATGGCCAGTTTTCAATTTCTGACTAAACGTCTGGTGCTACCTCACTACACTTATGTAAAAAAAAAAATTAAAGACCAATTAAAATACATTTTGACCTGAGCTAACTTCACTATTTTATCATGATTTTTTTTTGCAGCTGTGTGTGCACGAGCCAAGACTGACTCATATCAAGAACAGCGCCTTGTAGCCCCAGTGTATTTTAGTGACGAGAGGTAAGGAACATACTTGTTGTTTCTTGTAGCCTCAGTGTATTTTAGTGATGAGGCGTAAGGAACATTTTTGTTGCGTCTTGTAGTTAGAGTGTATTTTAGTGAAGAGGTAAGGAACATGCATGAATGGATGGATGGACGGACGGACGGACGGATGGATGGATGGATGGATGTGTTGTAGTTCAATTTTATCCTTGGTTCAATTATTATTTTCCTTTGAACAATGAAAAATAAACATTGAACCAAGGATAAAAATGAACTACAACAGATGGATGGATGGACTGACGGACGGATGGCCTCTCTTTTAAGTGGGCTAACATGTGGATTAGAGTAAGGAAAAGTTGTACACGAGCCACTCTTCGCTTTGCAACTCTGCCCAATACGGAATATATTTTCTCCCAACTAGCCATCGATATAATGCGATATTGCCGTCTCACAATCGAAATTAGTTTATAATAATAAGGTCGTGTTCTATTGGGATCAACCATTTTCAGTTGGTTGGGTTGGTTGGTTTTTTCATGTTCTATTGGGAAAAACCGTTTTCGGTTGGTTTGGTTGATCAACCATTTCAACCAGCTCTGACCCCGGTTGAAATGGTTGAAACTGAAAATGGTTGAAAAGTGTTCTATTGGGACACCTCAACCAAATCAACCAAAACCGGTTTAGGTTGAAACGGTTGTTCCCAATAGAACACGACCTAAAATAATAACTTCATTTGATTTTGATAACCCAGTCGGTGACACTGTTTATCTGTAACCTATTATTATAATGATATAAATATTATAAATAATTATTAGAATGATAAAAAATAATATCTAATAAAATTAGGTGGTTAATAAGCTACACTAAAATAAAATGTATACAATAGGATCACAAGAGACAACACTGTGCAAAGTTTGTTATCCAATGAAACAACACAGTGTTAGAGACAATGGACTTGAACCATTGATCTTCAGATCAGCAAAATGTCCAGTACATTATTAAACCAACTACTACCCTAAACTCAACATGTTGGTGGATCTTGCCAAATCTAAAATCATTTCTGAATAGTCCTTCTCTTTAATGATGTGCAAAACCTCTTTGAATACTAATTATTGTTGTAATTATTAGTTACTACAAACTGCCCAAACATTACAATGGTTTTGGTTTTTCTAAATATACATACAGACTTTGCTGTATTGAGATGATAACAAATATACGTCTTTTTGCAATGAATAGGAAACTGGCTCTTTCTCTGTGTGGATGGGACTTCAAAAGTGCAGGAGTACCTCTAATGGATTTCCTGAAAGAGTAAGTGTGGAATGTACATGGTTCCAGAAAATATCCATTATCCCAGCACTGAGGGACATTGACTATAAGGACCCCTACACCTCCCTGGATTTTCCAGTTTTTCAAGACAACAGTAACTCCCTCATCCCTCCGGGTTTTCCACAAATGTGATAAAAAAAAAACATCCCCTCTGGAAAGTTTACTTTATTGGGAAGAAAATGTTGAAGAATAGAAAACATATACAGTGGCTGTGTTCTGTTATGCAGTGTACAATTTATTGCCAATCGAACGTTAGTATTAATATTCACTCTAAATAAAACAGATAAGAGTAATTAGGAAAACTGTGATAAAAGTCGAACATTTCACTTGTTTGTCATTGATAAATTTTTATATTTTATCAAGCTGACAGAACAGAACAGCCAACAGAAACTACGGCTGATATAAAATGTAAACATCATGTATCAATGGGTTTTGTCCTTGTTTACGGGTTCACAAGGGATTTCACATTGTATTGTATTGTTGCTATCCTGCTAAATTATCGCTACTGTCGTTAACTTAACTTAGATTATAATTTTAAGTTTCATTCACAATTTATTTTAATGATGGCAGAAAAACGTCCGGCAAACGTTTCAATTCAAAAGATTGTTTGACCCTGAGTAATTTTGAAATTTAGAGACTCCGTACGTATAGTTATAAAATACTGTACATACAGTTCATTGGGTACATTAAGTTGGAGCCAATTTTTATGTTCTGACTGGCAGGCTTCAAACGATTGGACAGCATGAGAGAGCAGCAGCTGTAGCACTTTTTAACAACAAGATTCGAGAAGCAATTGAAATACTAAGCTCGCAACGGGCACATAATAACATGGGATCTAGAGGTGAGAAGGGTAAAGTTTGCATTAATAACAGTTAAAACTCCATGTTTGTCCACCTTACATGAGTGGCAGCCTCTTATACATGTATCGACCACCTTTCCATGACAACAATTTATTTCAGTCAAATCTAGAACCCTGCCAAAAGACCATCATTACATTCAAGCAAGTTACTAAATGCAACTTGCACTCGGGTAACCCAAAATTCAGACTTTTTTCTATACGTCCTCAGGCCATTCTCAAAACCTCTGGTACAAATTAAATTCTCTTGACTACAAAAATTAATAATGTAAGCTTATTAAGCAACAACATCTTGCCGCTATGAATGTATCGATCGGTGGAGAATCATAGTTGATTTGTGGTTATACTCGCAAGAGGTTGTAACAGCAGCTGTGTCTCATTCCTTTCAGGTATGACACTAAATGTGGTTGCCATGGCACTGTCAGGCTATACGGAAGAAAAGAAGACTCTGTGGAGAGATATGTGTCGATCACTCTGTGGTCAGGTGGGCTTAAAACAAAATTTTTTATTATAATTCACTTTATTTAGTGTATTGCTACAGCTGAATCTCTCTTGGAAACAATAATTAATCAATTATTAATTATTATAAATAATATTAATCTTTAAGTGCATACGTTCAATCCCCCCAAAAAAATTCCATTAACTTAAATTTTAAAATATAAACTGTCTGATAAAACAAGAAAATATATACAAATCATAATACCTTTATACCCTGAGTTGTAACATGTTTTTATTATAGTTAGAGAATCCATACCTTAGGTCAGCATTTGCATTTCTGACCACAGAGGCGGATCATTTTGATGGCATTTTGGTAAGTTGATAAATTGTCATGCAGTTAACAAGAACAATTGAGTCTCAAATTTAAATCAGTCGTTGAAGAACTTACAGGTCTGTTGCCATTGTAATGAACTGGGATTTAAAAAAGTTGGAACTTGTGAAACAACTGGAAAACCCACCCAGCTAAGATAAGGATGAGAACAAACAACAAATGGGGCAGGAGACTTTATTGGTTCTATTGTTATTGCATCAAATGCCAATAAGTGTGAATGTACCAGCAAAATTGATTTTCTGCGATAACACACCTATTAGACAGCAACATAGGATGGAAATGTGACTCTGCCTGCTCCCCTTAATAAATTATTGACACATGTAAAAGTTTTGGTGATGTACATTGAAGTACAAAATGGATGATACATTAATGTTTCAAGGATTAATATTAAGTTAAAAGTTTCAAAGATGCCAAATGAATCAAATGTTAAAAATAGTGATAAACCAAGTGTCCAATCCAAGTCATTTGATATGGTTATTATTATCTTGATAAATTATCAGGGATAAAGACTACTGGCGTGATGTTGCAAGGATTTATCTCTTTTGCTACTGCTATATGTTGAGGATGATCTTGATACTGATTGAATTATCCTTATGTTTCCTTTGAGGCTGAGGAAGGAATGGAGATTGAGGACAGAGTTGCCTTTGCATGTAAATACCTTCCTGACAATAAGGTAAGTACTCATTCACTCACTCAGTCAGCCGGCTGCAAGGCAGTTGGCCACGAAATGAAACGAAACAAAATTTATTTACCCACGTAACACCTAAGAGCTCAGGAGCTCGTTACAACGTGTATGTGCGTTCCAGATCGAATTGGAATTTAGAATGTTGGTTTTTGAGGAGAAGGGAAAACCGGAGTACCCGGAGAAAAACCTCTCGGAGCAAGGAGAGAACCAACAACAAACTCAACCCACAAATGACGGTGGGTCCGAGGATCGAACCCGGGCCACATTGGTGGGAGGCGAGTGCTCTCACCACTACACCACCCCTGCTCCCCATCTTTCACCATTGCTTTCTATCTTTGGCAGTCCTTCTGATTTCATAAATTTATTTTTATTTAATTTATTTATGTTTATGTGGGAGTGGTGGATGCTCACTGTTTATCACCTTAGCAATGTATTGGTGGAACATTGTTTTCGCTGCCTGATTTTCACTTTCCATGCTGAGGTTGCATGTAAATACCTCCCTGACAATAAAGTATGTAAATTCAGGTTAACCCATTTAACTCTCAAGAGTGCCAAAGCATGCCATTTGTTTGCCTAAACTTCTCAAAATAGCTTGAGTCTGGGTTTTGTCTTTCAGTTATCTCAGTTTCTTGAGACCTTATCATCAAAAATGAGTAATGCAGGTGACTTGGATGGCATTCTCCTGACAGGTAATAATGTAATGTTTACACTGTAATTATGTCATTATCGATCATTGTCTTAATTCTTAAAATTTATCTATTTTTATTGTTGTAAATTAGCCTTGAAATAAAAAGCAAATGGGGGAATAGAGAAAAAATAATAGAGTGGGCATCAACATCAACAATTAATTGATTTTCAAATAAGTACAGAATTCACACCACCTGCAAATAGCACAGGTGGGGACATAAAAATTATTATTTACAACTTACAGCTCAGGGCCGAGTTGTTCGAAGGACGATTAGCACTAATCCAGGTTTAATTACTATGACAACTCATATGTTCTGTTAACAGTTAATCCAGGATTAGTGCTAATCAGGCTTTGAACAAATTGGCCCAGGAAGCTTACAATGCATATACAAAAGTAAATATTTTACAAAAGATAATAGCTGTGACAGAAGAAGGAAATTCTTTTTATTTGTAGTCTTACCTTAAAAATCAGTTCAGCTCCAATATGAACCAGACCCAAACCAGTCGGCAAAAGTCATTTCTCTGTTTTTGTTTGTTAATTGTTTTTTCAGGAATCTCATTGGATGGAGTTAATTTGTTAGAAAAATATGTAAATAAGGTAAAAGCCATTTGTGAATTAACCATTACAACTGCTGACTATTAAAAGTCTTAAAGCTACTGTAACAAGTTGACTTTAATGTGTTCATAGACTACAGATGTCCAGACAGCCAGCTTAGTTATTGTTAACTGTGTTCCTCATATACCCAGTGAAGTATCTAAGGATGCCAGAGTTTCATCTTGGATAGAAAAGTAAGTGAAGCATTGTGTTGAGTGTTCTGTTGTGTTTCTACAGCTACATCAAAAGTCATTGTGTCATGATTGCAATTTAACAATGTTTTTGTTTTTTTAGCTATAGAAATTTGCTGGATATGTGGAGACTGTGGCATCAAAGGTAATTAATGTAAGCATGGCATTCACCAACTTATTAATTAGGGAATAGTAAAACCTGCTGAATTTTGCAGTTTAGGTGTACTGTAGTAGCACACTGGAGCCACAGGCAACCCACTCAACTGGAGTAAAGCTGATATTTTTTGGTAGCATGAAGTATTTGGGGTATTGATACTCCTTCCCCCCCCCCCCCCCCCCCCGCATGAACTGTTGGCCATGAAGTGTTCATAGGGCACGGCCTTTACGAAATTATGAAATTGAAAAATATAGTTAAAACAAGGCTAAAAATTAGTTAAAGTCAAAAAGATGTTTTACTCCCACTGACCAGTCTAGCTACCATGTCCTGTAAACACTTGTATAGTTCATTAGTCGGTTGGCAGCATATAAAAATTAATAGTTACAACAATCAAGTTTGGATTTACATGTAACAAAGGCATGGAAAGGTATTTCGCAGTCAGCTTGTGTTAGATACTGTCTGATTTTCCTGATGGCAAAAGAAGCCAATTTGCATTTGCTTTAGGTGGCTATCATTGGTTACCCTGAGGTGCCTGCAGCCATGCAGCTAACTTGGGAGAGATAATAACACCACCAAAGTTGATTCCCATAATGTGGACAGTCATTTGCCACCAGATTTTTTTTTTTTTATTTCACTAGCATCTGCAAAACAACTATTTGCTTCAATCTAAACTTTGACTTACTTGTTTGTTTGTTCTAACAATACTTTCTTTGAAATAAAATCAAACAATGGATATAATTATCAGATTATAACAGCAGTTAGGTCTTCATACTGAGTGAACGTGAACACAGTAGACCTGAAAATATTATCGTATTGTAAGACTACACTGTAGAACAGAAGGCCTGATTCTTTTGCAATTATGCGCATGATCATTGACATCACAAAACATTGTAACGCAATGGTAATGCTTACACGGATGATAAATTATTAGCTCATACCCAGTATTGTCTAATAATTAAGTTGCTGCAATGGTTATTTTAACAGATCATTGTTTGATATTCATCGTAACCTGAAGGATTCCACTCAGAAACCTCCTCAACAAGTATTTGTGTCTTGTAATTACTGTGGTAACTCCATCCTCACTAACATACTGTCAACAGGTAAATCAGTTATGTATCAATCAATAACAGTTTGGTGACAAGCAAAAACAAACAATAAAAACCAATGTTTCAGAGTGATAAAGATAACTACAATTATATGAAACCAGTCAGATTCAATTTGTGCTAAAGTATTTGTGTAACTCGACTTTTGCATTCTTTATTATGTTAATATATACTGGATGCTGCTTCTTACACTTGCAGGGTATTTTCATTTTGTAGTTACCTTGACAATGGCGTCAGTCATGATGACTCTGAAACAACAGTTTTTATTTTTCGTTTTTGCTTGTCTTTTTCAGTTTTTACTGTATAAATAATGCAAAACAAGTACAAATTTTCCATCTTGGTGATATTTGTATAGCTAGTTATTTGAACAATAAAAAAAAACGGTTTGTCCACACACTTTTCTCTTCCTTTAATCATTATAAAAGTCTATATCGGATTATAATAATTATTTTACTAGCCATAATAAGTTTTTGCCTGTCTGTCACGTTGTTTTTTTTGTGCATTTTAATTTGTCATCACAATTTCAAGCAGTCATACCAATTGAAACATAATAGCCAAAATTATCAAGTACTCAGTTGTTGGTTGACGTACAGCTTAAGCTACTTTGCTATGTTTTGTATCGCTCAAGTCGACATTGACAAGTATGTTATTTTCTTTAAGGAATTCCATGATTATTTGTGACAATTGTCAACTCCATCACACACAGCTCTTGTATTTTGAATATTTTATTGTCAGTTGGAACTGATTCCATCACAAAGATGTCAAAATTAATAAAAAGAGCATTTTGTCAACTACATTGTAACATATACATGTAACTGATAAGAAGTTGTTTTCTAATGTTGCAGGATCAAGACCTAGAAAATTTGCTCAATACTCTAACCCATCAAACAGAACAAAGGTAATAATAAAAAATAATTTCAGTTAATAATAATTTAATGATTATATATGAAGTACAACTACAAAGATTTTTATGAAAACACAGTTGTTTACTGACAGATACCTTCATAAAATATTACCGTATTTCATTACTTATTCTATTAAGTTTATCATAAAGATATCAGTTTTGTACAAAAAGAAACTGGTGGTTTTTGGAGCAGGGTGTAGTGTTCTATTTCCAGTTTCTGTAACATTGTATCTCAGTTCCTGTTAGTAGTGGTACGCATGTGAAGGGGGCATGTGCAGATGTGTGGATGATCGAAGCAAGATTAAAGTAGTGTTCAGTTAATTTTTATCATCTCTGTTCATCACCTACAGCAAGACCTTTACACAGGGATAGTGTAGGGATGGTAAAGGAATGGTGATGTGATGAGAGCATTCCCCTCTCACTAGTCAGTGAGTCTGCCCCAGTCCTTACACGGAGGGCTTTTTTTCAGGTTCTCCAGTTATACAATATTTCCAAATTCCAATTCCATCTGGAATCTGAGGATCACAAGTTTGTTAGGCATAATATTGTGGTTAAGGTAAGACCTAATTGCTGACAGTAGATTTATTTTATTTTGTTTTTAACGTTTTGTTACAGATCATGGCTTGTCCTGGTTGCCGTAAACCTCTTCCCAGATGTGCGCTTTGTCTGGTTCATATGGGGACACCTTCATCACTTTCACAGAAGCTAGCTAATCAAGGTGAAATTGCAGAGACCTGATGAGCTTTGAGCTTAACTTCCACTTTAACGTACACCTTCGAGACCATAATTTGATGTTTGTAATATAGAAAGTCCTTAATAGTGGGAGTTATGTATAGTTGGACTTTGTTATAGCAAAGTGTTCACAAGGCAGAAGTTTACTTTATCACTAAATGAAATTTTAACGGTGGTTTATTAGAATGTGGCAACTGAATCTAAATTTTGACTTGATGTTGGATTAAACACTTAATGGAAAATTACACACTCAGGTAGCTAACTACTTTGGTTAATATACCTGCTTTAAAAGTTATTGAAACCCCAGAAGCTGGAGATACCGTACATAGCTATGTATAAACGTATATTGCTGATGTTTCCTTTTATCAATGGTCTTTCAGATCCAAATGCAGAAAAACCTTCAAATATACGCAGTGTGAATCCTTTTAATAACTGGTTCACTTGGTGTCAGTCATGTCGTCATGGAGGACATTCTAATCACATTGTTGATTGGTTCAAGTAAGCATATGATGCGTTATCAGTGATGTCACACTTTTCTCTTTTTCCTCTAAGTACTTCTGATGTCAAATTTTTCATGTTATTCCCCTTAGTAATTTCGATAAGCGTACCAAAGCTTAATCACTGCTGTCGCTTATTCATTGACACACAGTTTCTCTCCTTGATAATTGGCTTTTGTGTGTTATCAGGGAGAACACTGAATGTTTTGTGTTACTTTACATATTATCTTTACAGTACTTTTTGTTTTGTGTGTTATCAGGGAGCACACTGAATGTCCTGTGTTACTTGACATATTATCTTTACAGTACTGTTTGTTTTGTGTGTTATCAGGGAGAACACTGAATGTCCTGTGTTACTTTACATATTATCTTTACAGTACTTTTTGTTTTGTCAGTTCTCAGGGAGAACACTGAATGTTCTGTGTTACTTGACATATTATCTTTACAGTACTTTTTGTTTTTATCAGGGAGAACACTGAATGTCCTGTGACTGGATGCAGCTGCCACTGTATGAATTTAGACTCTGTTGCCATGGCAATGCCAAACAGTGACGTCCACCCTTCTGCATAACTTAGGCAATTGAACAAATTATTAAAGTAGGAAATGCTGTTGAAGCTTACGTTATGTTATGAAACATCCATTTTAATGACAAACCTGATTCAGGGCTGTCATTTAACTGATTATGTTGCTTTTATATACTCACCCATAACACACATATTGCTTTGTAAATAAATTGATGTCCTACTGAAGTATCAGCTTATCGGTATTTACTATAATTTGTCAATGTTTCTATACTACCTGTTTAACAGTGTCTTATTACGAATTCTTATTCAAACTCTCTAAGATGTTGGGAATTCGTTTCAATTATCTTTTTTAATTAAATTATTGACAAAAGCAAATTTTTGATGTTTGTGTATAAAAATTCAAGTCAATAAGCTTTTCAAAAAAAGTTCATATGAGCTACTGCATCTTTCTTGCATAAAAATAAATTTAGTTATTAGAAGTTTCTTGAAGCTGCACAACCTCCGTTGTTAGGAGAGTCAATAAATTGTTTAGGTAGATTCCATGTCCCCTGTTAGTGTGGTGTTTGAGCTGGTCTGTAAAGTGCATTAACAGGCAGCATGACAGGGATGCTTGCTGTACCTTTAAGATTAAAAATGTGATTTTGGTACCTTTTAGGGTGTTCAGTTGACATTAGTTGTACTTATCAATTGACCTTTTTGAGGATAAGAATTTTGATCCCTGTACAGGTCTAAGCTTACATAAGTAATGTTAATCTTGATGCTTGGCCGCAGCTTCCATTTATAAACTGTGCAGGTCTATGCTTACACGTGACTTGTTAATCTTAATGATGAAAACATGTTATGGAAAAAAATATTTTGGAAATTGGCAACAGTCCAGCTCAATGTTGCTTTTTAAATAACACAGTAAAGAATTTTTTCGTTATTTTTATACCGCAACACGCTTGTGTTACAAGCTCATGTGGAATCTAATATATTGGTGTTTTTTTCTGAGAGCCTATACTGATCACAATAGATGTGTATTAATTCAATACAAATCAATCAACTTTATAAGATTGAAATCCACTAGTGCTTTTCAATCTCGCTCACTTCCATTTGAATGGATTTCTTAATTAATATTGAATTGTCAACATACCTTCTAATGGCTGGAATGGTTTTGCATTTAGTTCAAGTAACTGGTTATACACTGTAAGTTCAAAATTAATATTAGATAAATGTTGTAGCTTTTATAAGAACATGTACTGAAAAAGGTTTAATTGGTATGTCAGTCCATTACTCATACTACCTCTGAATTCTTGATCTATGCAAATTAGCAAATAAATGTCATCTCTTGAAATAACTGGAATAAAATAAGAATTATGGCAAATAACTGTTTGTATTGGCAAGTCTTTGTAACATGTCAAAGAATCATGTTTATTGAAGTCATTACATGAAGCACCCATTATCAACATTTTCACACGTCTTTTTTCTCTATGAATGTTTATATCTTAATGGTAATGAATAGGCACATTTTCTTCAGTATTCTTATAAAATGACAGATTCATTCCATAGGTGAATTGTGTTTGAAAACCTGGGTTTGTACACTGCTCAAGGAGGGGTGTCAGCAAAGATTCAAACTACTGTACTGAAACCTGGTCACTGTGTTGTTTTGTCCAAAGACAACACACTAAGGCCCAGTTCAAACGTCGAGCTTCACATGTGCCGAATCTAATGCAAATGAGCAAGAACAATAGATTTTTCTCATTTGCATTAGGTTCGGCACATGTGAAGTTCGATGTTTGAACCGGGCCTTACTCCCTCTCTCTCTCTCTCTCAAACCAAGTTTATTAATGGGCAGTAGCAATGTTTTCGGCTTCAGTGATGGTAATCGTGTGGACTGCAATAATAGACAAAAGTGTTGGGAAGATCAGTAGTTTTCACTATTATTCTCTCTCTCCCCTCCCAATGTTACAATGTTGTGTATAACAGGACATATTATTTTGGTGCGTAATTGTTCTCCGAAATCCCAACATTGAATAGGAGGGTCGGGGGACTCAAAAATTAACTAATTATTTTTATTTTATATTAAGAGAACATTGATGTAATTCACCACTGATGCTATTCATTTTCACAACCTTCCCAACTACTGCTGTCTGCAGCCTATCCAGGGAGGAATACTAACACACCAAGCTACATCGTGCTACAGCAACCATAGCTGTGTGTCAGGACTAATAATTAGTCATACATCAATCTTTTGGATGGTATTGCCCTTAACTTCAGATTGAAAAAATAGTTAATGCATGGGTGAAACAAGCATGTGAAGGAGGAATAGAATTTAAAAGCCTGTTGTACTTTAGAGATTCTTGCTCATACACTTGGACTTTTCTTTCTTTTTCCCTATGCTTGTGATGTGCTGAATTCAGTAAATTGCCATTTTAAAGGGGGATTAACTGTGAAGCGCATTGTCTGTTATACATGCAAGCTGCACTGTAACACTGAAACCACTCGACAACCTCCAATCAAGTTATAACTTGTATGGATGCGGTTATTTTTATTATCAAAGAAATTATATAGTTTTCTGTAAATTGCAGTACTTCTGGAACCTGACTGTATAATATAATGCACACAAAAAATACATAATCAAGACTTGTACACCAACACAACTCAGAACGATTTTGTTACTGCATGTTACAACTTCTGAAAAAGTTTGGTTTAAAGTCTTAAGTTTGTGTTCTTCACTGTCTTGAAGTCTTTGAGCATCCATTTATCTTAAAAATGCGGTCCTTGTTTAATACTCCTATTATTGTGCTTGATATTCCACAGCAAGTGATAGAAATGTTATTACTTTGTTGTGTTAATATCCAAATCCATTGGAATGTGTTGAACCAAACATCTCAGGGTAGTTGGAAACCAGTGTTAAAGCTTCTCCATAAAGATTAAGATCTAGAAAAAATAATAAAAAGAAATAATCACTATTCTATATTTTCAACTAAAAGAATGCCCTTAATCGACAATATTCATATTCTCGGTATTGAACTAGAACTAGCTTACAGTCGAGGCTTATGCAGGGGGATATCATTAAAAATATTTGCATTTAAAAAGATTCCCTGCATGAGCGTCGACTGCATGCTAGTTCCAGTTCAATACCGTGAATACAAATTTTGTCTGTTGTACACAGATTGAAACAAAACAAAATACAAGGTATGTTTTAAATAAAACACTATCATGATCTCAGTTACAAAACTACCAAATCTGTCACCCTTGGACATCAAATCTGTCACCCTTGGACATCAAATCAAACTGAAATTAAAAACTGTAGCTTTTTGTTTGTCTGTTATTATTTTTTCAGAGGCCTTGTTTAATGTTATGCAAAAGATTTGTAAAAAAGGTCTTACCAAAGTCATCATTGTATGGAATAATTCTTTGACTTGACAGTGAACAGTCACGCTCCACTCGTCCAATAACCTCTACAGCTCCATGGAGCTGTTCATCAAGCTGTGCAATTTGGAAAAATTGGTCAGTGATTTACCAAAACCAAAACAAACAAAAAAAACTTGCAGTGAAACAAAATGAATGGATATCAGTGAAGAAATAAAGGCAGGGGTAAACAACATGACGAATGGTGGGGCAGCTGGGATGGATGCAATAACAACATGAAGAATGGTAGAGCGGCTGGGATGGATGCAATAACAACATGAAGAATGGTAGAGCGGCTGGGATGCATGCATTAACAACATGAAGAATGGTAGAGCAGCTGGGATGGATGCAATAACAACATGAAGAATGGTAGAGCAGCTGCGATGGATGCAAAAACAACACGAAGAATGGTAGAGCAGCTGGGATGGATGCAATAACAACATGAAGAATGGTAGGGAAGCTGGGATGGATGCAAAAACAACATGAAGAATGGTAGGGAAGCTGGGATGGATGCAATAACAACATGAAGAATGGTAGAGCGGCTGGGATGCATGCATTAACAACATGAAGAATGGTAGAGCAGCTGGGATGGATGCAATAACAACATGAAGAATGGTAGAGCAGCTGGGATGGATGCAAAAACAACACGAAGAATGGTAGAGCAGCTGGGATGGATGCAATAACAACATGAAGAATGGTAAAGCAGCTGGGATGGATGCAAAAACAACATGAAGAATGGTAGAGCAGCTGGGATGGATGCAAAAACAACACGAAGAATGGTAGAGCGGCTGGGATGCATGCATTAACAACATGAAGAATGGTAGAGCAGCTGGGATGGATGCAATAACAACATGAAGAATGGTAGAGCGGCTGGGATGCATGCATTAACAACATGAAGAATGGTAGAGCAGCTGGGATGGATGCAATAACATGAAGAATGGTAGAGCGGCTGGGATGGATGCATTAACAACATGAAGAATGTCAGGGAAGTTGGGATGGATGCAATAACACCATGAATTATGGTAGGGAAGCTTGGATGGATGCAATAACAACATGAAAAATGGTTGGGCAGCTGGGATGGATGCATTAACAACATGAAGAATGGTAGGGAAGCTGGGATGGATGCAATAACACCATGAATTATGGTTGGGCAGCTGGGATGGATGCAATAACAACTGAACTTCTGAAGTGTGATATCAACACAACTATGATTGCACAAGTGGACTTATTTTGCAGTGTACGGGAGGAAGAGGAAGTCCCAGATGACTGGAAATGTGGCCTAACATGGCCTCGGGAACTTAGGTAGCTCAACAATGGTGGGGAGAGTGAACATGTTAATGACTGAGTTGTACCACATCATATTATCCAATTAGTGCCTGGAGTGACATTCCAATCACCAGTATTGAAATGTTAGTGACTGAGTTGTACCACATATCATCCAATTAGTGCCTGGAGTGACATTCCAATCACCAGTATTTTTTTTAGTATTTTTAAAAACGTTTTCACAGTTCCTTACTAGAGGTTCAACTAAATCAATTAAACTGGACAAACTTTGGTATTTTGCAAACATGGTCAGTTAGGAGAGGTGGCTACACATGGAGGTTGGACTGTATTGCAGTGATTTGACTGAGAAAAAGAAATTAGATAATTTTCAAGAACAGTTGGTCGTATAATTTGAAGTTGTCGCTTTATCATTTGAGAGGTGGTTGCTTATGGTTGAAGACTGTCCAGTTTGACAAGACATTTGTGTACATCATTGTCTTTTCAACCTACAGGCTCTCCCAGGGTGACTTTGACAATTTTCTGATCACTTGTCATCATCTTTAGTTCAGCTCCATTTGAACTGATCTGTGGAACAAAACAAAAATAATTATTACATAAAATATGTTAAACTCCAGGCTTACTTTGAGATGACTGTGAGTCATGGAATTCTGGTATTAATTCTGTTGCTATTTGATTTCCTACTTTCTGCTCAAATTCCCTCCTCTGTGTTGGAATTTAAAATACACTAACCCAATCAAGCAATCATTTGTATGGATGAAATCATGTATGATATCAATAATGATAAAGTCCCAGCAAACATGTTCAATTCATTTCAGAAAACGTCTAATATTCAATGATACAATACACGATCGTCTACGTCTGGAAAACTCTATGTTAAAAGTTCCCGACTAGAAATACTAAACAATTTTTTCTCTCGGCTCGGAGTAAAACTGTGGAATAAGATACCACGAACGGATCTTCCTAAGAATGCTTTCAAAAGAGCTCTCCGCAAATTGCTATTCGATATTTTAGAAAAGGAGGATGGCTATATTCAAATCCCCATGATTATTAATAAAGTAAGTACATAGATACACTTACTAATCAGACACCTTGTCTTTACGTAATTAGATCACTTAACTTCTGTGTTTTTATTCATTTTTATACTTAATCTGCAAGGCTTTTCAATAGTGTAAGGTTTTTGATTTTGTAGATATTTGTATTTTTCATGTACTTGTTTTGCCCCGCCCCGATTAGCTTTCCAGCTATTTGCAGGGCAAACAA
The DNA here is from genome assembly GCA_022457155.1 of Cladopsammia gracilis. Classification (NCBI taxonomy): domain Eukaryota; kingdom Metazoa; phylum Cnidaria; class Anthozoa; order Scleractinia; family Dendrophylliidae; genus Cladopsammia; species Cladopsammia gracilis. The sequence continues at coordinate 435,479 of JAJGOT010000451.1, read as the reverse complement.
ATCATTCAACTCTTCTGTTGTTATACCAAGAATAAATTGTTGTTGTTGTTGTTGTTTGACTTAAAAAAAAAAGACCCTTTGTTTTTTTTTTTGTTTTTTTTTTTTTTTTGGGGGGGGGGGGGGCTTAATAGAAGGCAGGTCATTTCTACTGACTATTATGGCTCATGGCAATAACTCAAGGTTTAAAAATGACTAATGGACAAAAAGCCAGGACGGGCTATCTTTAGTTTATGACTGCTGACTTCCTTTTGTGGCTGGTTACCCTATGTTAAAGAAAACTCAAATCAAAATCTGCAACTACAACATCATTCTACATCTTAATATAACCGGAATCTGGACAATAAAGACCAAGTCTCTTTACAAAGTTGCTGAAATATAAAAAGAGAAATCATTCCACTGACATTTTAAACCAACAACAAAACATTTTTAATTTTTGACACATCCCATTATTAGTCTGAGCTATTTTGGGGATTATACCGAAGGCGAAAAGACTTAGCAGAGGAGAGGGGCTAATTACAAAATCAGATTTCCAGTAGGGGGCTTATCGGAGAGGGTTTAACAGGGCTTTTACGGCATTATGCAGTACATGTTATGACCAGGTCTGGTAAAGCTTGGTTCACACCAGCGACATAACGGCAAGGTCACCCAAATGCAAAACACAACTTATATCAATGTTTTATGTCACCAGTGTGAACAACGCAACATAACATAATAGGAACATAATGACAAGGAAAAACTGATCTTTTCTTTATGGAGTTATGTTCATGTTCATTATGTTGCTGGTGTGAACCAGGCTTAAACAAGCCATCTTTTTTATGGGGGGGGGGGGAGGGGTCAATCCAAGTAATTGCATATACACGGTAATTTGTGCCCATGTTACCAAAAACAGACAACAAAATACTGAAATGTTGAGAATTATATTTTGCCACAACTCGATAATATCACAAGACTAAAGTGGCATACAAAGGGAGCGAACCCACCCAAACCAGAACAGCAGCAAAAACACTTTTAAATGGATTGTTTATAGGTGGTTTTCAATCAATCTCTAGAGACGTAGATAACAATAGTGAAACGAACAAATGCTGGTGGACGAACAAAAGGAGCTAATGAGAGAACTATTGTTTATGTCCACCAGCATGGCGGCGATGACGTAACATGAAAACCACCTATTCTCAAGACTATTTGGACTCGTGCACAGTAAAATCCTATTACCGACTGCTGGATAAAGGTTGGATGACTGACCGGAAAGTTAGGTTAGTTTTATTTTAAACGTTCTTTAATAATAACATATAAAAAACCTTCCTTCAATAAGCCAAGAAAGACAAATATTCAACTTGAGCAGGAGCTTATTACCCCTGACTTGAGCTATTACGACAACGTGTTTGCCACAAGATGGTCATCGAAAGACTAAATTCTCAAATCTTACCTCTGTTACATTCCCTACCAGACAAACGAGCTTTCCAGAATACTGGGGTAGCATTGAAGCATTTACTCTTGGCGCTTCCATCATTAAAAGCAAAGAATAAATCCAAAAAATCGAACAATTTAGCGATGAAAAACCCTTGAGCTTCGCCAGTTCGCGGTAGAAAATTTTTGGCGCGCTCGTTGGCTGTCACACCTAGTCCTTCTCGAGCAGGTAAGTCCGTTCGTTCCCAGGATAAAACACCTTTCATTCGACGACGATCTATTTATGGAGCCTACTTTTGTCTTTGATAAAACGATTATTTTCATCGTCATCAGTAAAGTTTTGTCAGCATATAGTAATGCTGCAAGCTGATAATCGCGGATATGAGCTTTTTGTCTGGAATTTACTCAAAAGTTTTGGGAACAAACTCAAAGAAAACTGAGCAGGCTTGTTCCAATAGCTTAACTGGTTTTATTGAAGATTTCGACAAAGAAGATGGATTTGTGCTGTACACTACAGAGCAGAACAAACGATGCAAGGTATGGAACTGAATTCAATTTAATTGGAACGGTCTTTTTTGCGTTTTTACTTATAGGATTAAATACGGCAGAGTGCCTGATAAGCCATGCAGACGTAGGATTTGAGAAATACATGCAGCATACATCAAGTCGGCATCACCCTTCGTCTTGTTACATTATACCAGATCCAACAGAGTGATCTACTGACTAATTATTAGTCCTGACACACAGCTTTGGTTTCCGTAGCATGACGCAACTAGGCGCATTTTTAGTATTCCCCCTGGATGGGCTGCTAGTCCATCACACGATTAATATTTCTGAAGTTTGTAACTGGTTATTCTAAAACATTGCTGCTGCCCTGTTATCAACTTGGTTTGAGGGAGTGAGTAAGTATGTTGTCTGTGAACAAAACAACACAGTGACCAGGTTTCAGTACAGTGGTTTGAATCTTTGCTGATGCCCTGCAAAACACTGGCCTCCACTGATCACTTTAACGTCAACACAGGTCTGAACATGATGTAATGGCAAAAATGACCTTAATATACCTCAGTACACCCTGCAGGGTCACAAAATAATGATGACAGTTGAATCATCTTTCTTGTTGGCATAGAAGAATACATTAAGATACATTAAGACGTTTTAAAAATTCTTGCGATTAGGCTAAGAAATATCAAACATCAAGGGCATACAGAGTTTTGGCCACAGTTAGTGGGAAAATAAACGAGAATTTGAATGCTGCAATAATCTGCTGCATAATAGCTCTCTTTTGCCACACAATCTGCCCAGAAAATGCCAACATAATTTTCCATTGCACTTTATCAGAAGGTCTGTCCACAGATTCAGGTTTTCTGTGTGATTGGGGCTATGATTTGCCTGTCATGGTCAGTCCATGATCAGACAATAAAATTATTGTAAAGGAAATTCACACATAAACTGTGTTTACAGAGTAAATACTAAAAATTCCATAAAGATCTCAGTGCAGTGTGCAGAACCATTTTTTTTTCAAACATGATTCATGGTCATGATTCACCGTCATGATTCACCGTCATGATTCACCAGTCATGATTCACCAGTCATGATCTGCCTATAAATTTGTCAGAAAATGGTGAAGGAAATGCACAGAACTTGTTTTGTAGATGTTTCTATTTCTTTGAGCTCATTTAATTGGGGAATTCCTTTACCATTGTCTAACATCTTGGGTGAATCATGACCAGCAAATCATAACCATGCAGCAAATCATCTTTGAAAAACCCAGCTCTGCACAGTACAGTGAAATGAGCTGGAAATCTAAAATTTAATAATTGACAATTTTTCCTTTGGTAGCAGACTGATTCCTTTCCAGGAGCTGCAAACTACAAATCTTATGAAAACTTCCAGCAAAGTTGTTCATATCCTACTGCAGGTGAAATAAATTGTTTATTAAACAGTTTGAAACTGATCAGTGAAACTATCCACTTCACCTGGTTTAACAGTTTTATTTATGCAGTTTAAAATGAGGTTCTCCTTTCTTGTGTAAATTGGTGTGTATGTATAACATTATACATGGCTAGTGTAATGCTTGCTGATGTTCTTCTGGTATCTTGTAACAAATGAAGCATGCCAACCTAGCTTTAACAAAATGCAATCCCAGTTATAACCCCCCCCCCCCCCCCCCTTTCTACTAACTTTTCCATACTTTCTTAATATAAATAGAAAATTCAGGTAGAGTGCAGAACACAATTTTTTATCGTAACAACTTCTTACAATCTCATCAGGTATTAAATCAACGAAATTAGTATTTCAAACATTGTGCTGCACCGCCTACCTTCCCATATTGGCCACCTGTCTGCAATACACCTTATTCCAAAATGGTGGCCAATTTATTATTCTTTTATATGTATGTTAATTAGCCCTTGTTGTCTCATCAGCATGTGCAAAATACAACAGAATTTTCACGCAAAAATGAGACAAAGAGGGCTAATTGAAATGCATACAAAAGAATAATAAATTGCCCGCCATTTTGGAATAAGATGTATGGCGATGTTTCTTATTCCGACTTCTTATTCATTCACTCAAATACATTAATTAAAAATCCCCCCATAATGACCACCTCTCTACAACGGTCATGTTTTCTTGTCCTGACTTCTTATCAATTCAGTCAAGTTCTCTAATAACGGCCATCTTTCTTTGATGGCCTGAAAAGTCTGTCCAAGGGGGTTAGCCAATGAGGGAAGGTTTAACTGTACTAAGCAAACTCAATCTTTTTATGTTTCTTTAGGATCACCTTCATATATGATAGCAGGAGCACAAATACCACTGCAAAAAAGAGACACAACTTTTCTTACAGTATCAGACGTCCCCATACAGCTTTCAAAACAACTTCAGACCATACTTCAAATAAATCAAGGGAGTACAGATGTCTTAAGAAGATCATCGCCAAATTTTGAACAGTATCACTATGACTTTACTTTAGAAAGGGACATTATAAGCTCATTTGAAAAGTCTTCAATTGGCTAATATGTAGTGATCTGAACATTCCAGCTGTTAATCATATTACCAGCCTTGGTACCAACTAAGTGTTGTGGCTACAATTTGTGTCATTATCTTGAAACGATGTCTATTTTAAATAGGTCCATTTGCTCTGATGAAGAGCTAGCGCTCCAAACATCAGCTTTTTTAATATTTGTATGGTGGCCAATTTACCTTATTAACTCATAGGGGCACCCTCCCTCTCCCACCCACCCTCCCTCTCCCACCCACCCTCCCTCTCCCACCCACCCTCCCTCTCCCATCCACCCTCCCTCTCCCACCCTCCCTCCCTCTCCCACCCACCCTCCCTCCCCCATCCACCCTCCCTCTCCCACCCACCCTCCCTCTCCCACCCACCCTCCCTCTCCCACCCACCCTCCCTCTCCCATCCACCCTCCCTCTCCCACCCACCCTCCCTCTCCCATCCACCCTCCCTCTCCCACCCACCCTCCCTCCCTCTCCCACCCACCCTCCCTCTCCCACCCACCCTCCCTCTCCCACCCACCCTCCCTCTCCCATCCTTGCAATGTGGTTTAATGTTCATTGTAAAATTCATGAATAATTCATAACAGTTATGACCAATCAATAGGCAGTATTTGAGTCACATGTTTACCTTTGTAAACCCCAATACAAATCAACTGAGTTGATGAATTATTAAACAGTAGAATTAACTCTACTCATTGTTTCATTTCACAAGTGCGATAAAATATTTGTGTCCGATCTGTATGGGCGTTTACAATGGCTCGCCTTCGGCTCGCTTTTGTAAACGCCCATACAGACCTCCTGCTCATATTTTATCTACTACTTATTCATTGTGAGCCAGTAGTACAAAGGAGGATATGGATAAGTTGTTCCGACAACTTGCATCAGTGATTGTAGCTTAATGTTTAATTTGAGGTGATGTCACATCACACAGTTGTAAAACAGTTGTAAATAAAAGTTTATTTTGGCCATTAATATTTGGCTTGTCACAATGTCACTAACCACGAGGCTAGTAAGTTCAAAAGATTGTCTCAGGTCTGATGCAACCAATGCTGTCTTGTCCCGTAGGTGCAGAACACAACTTTTTTATGCTGACTTGATGTTCATAGCTAAGAATTAGAAACAACTTCAAATAGATCCAGTGAATGGGCAAAAGATTGTTGCCATAAAAACGTCACGTGTTAAGAACCAAAACTATGTCATCAAAACGTTCCCAGATGAATGTTAGAAAAAGTCTGGAAGTTTGGTGGATATTGGCTATGAACTGTAATCCACTTACATCCTTTAATGTTGAACGTTAGTCCCGAACCAGGATCCAATTTAGTTGTATATCAATTTTTAGTGGCATTTGGCAGGACACTGTTCCTTTAACATTAACAATAAAATAAAAGTGAAAACAGACATGAAAGTTCCCTGGATGAACTTATTTGACCCATATGTCATCATTTATTTGGTGCTTTGATGTGTTCATATGAGAAGGCGGGCTGACCCAGTTACCTAGTTCTCGCCACACTACAATTTCCTTTGTAAAAATTTAGATGTGTTCATATGAGAATGCAGGCTGACCCAGTTACCAAGATCTCGCCACACTACAATTTCCTTTGTAGAAATTTAGATATGTTCATATGAGAAGGCAGGCTGACCCAGTTACCTAGATCTCGCCACACTACAATTTCCTTTGTAGAAATTTAGATGTGTTCATATGAGAAGGCAGGCTGACCCAGTTACCAAGATCTCGCCACACTACAATTTCCTTTGTAGAAATTTAGATGTGTTCATATGAGAATGCAGGCTGACCCAGTTACCAAGATCTCGCCACACTACAATTTCCTTTGTAAAAATTTAGATGTGTACATATGAGAAGGCAGGCTGACCCAGTTGCCTAGATCTCGCCACACTACCATTTCCTTTGTAAAAATTTCGACGTACTAATATGAGAAGGCTGGCTGGCCAATCTCGATAACCAGTCGACAGGAAATTTTCCCATCGGAAGAGGTCAGCCCGGTTACTGGGATGACATATTTTGAAATACGCATGCGTTTCAGTTGAAGGTTAGGTTTGTTTCATTCCGGCCTATTTTTAGACTTCTTTTTATCAAAAAGGATTTCTTTATGTTGAATGAAAAAAGATACGAGCATTTACAGAAAAGAAGATCACGAGTTAAAGCTAGTAAAAGCACATAAAATACATGCTGTGACGAGATATATACCAGCGTTATTCCTATGCAAATGTTTTTGTTGGCAAGTCGCAAGGCGTACCCAATTTGATGAAAATCGAGGATCGGAAAAGCAATCGATCAATCGATGCATGTCAGTTAATTGGCATTGATTGGTATCAGCCAATCGATGACCAATCGATAATCACACAAAAGTGTTCATGAATCATCGATTGTCATCGATTGGGGTTTAATATTTTCCCTGATCAAAAAGATTACTTCAATGTCTCACTTCAAAAATCGAAGTTATTTCGTACGCCATTTGACAATTTTAACTGTGCAATGGTTGCGTCGTACCGAGATCCGATGCAAAACATTTAATTTATTTTTCTTAGTTTTCCAACAGTTCTCTGCCCACACGCTGAGAAGATAGAATTGTCAGTAATACTCAGTTCTATCCAGAATTCTGAGAATTACATCGAGCTAGAATTCACATCGAAATCGCCGCTGCTTTGCACGCGCGATTCTGAGTTGCAGCGCGAGCGAGACAAAAATGACAAAAAATCGCAACAGAAATCACGACAACAATTACATCAAAAATCGCCTTTGTAATTAAACTGTAAGTGTTTTCACGTTATGTTCAAGATGCTTGGGGTTCAACGTTCAAGTTTATTGTTTTTTTTTTTTAATAAAATCAGATTGTTGTAACTTTCATCGAGCACAAACCAGAGGAAAGGACGGGAAATGAGAAGAGACAAGACGCACGTGAATTTATAAGCAGAGCTAAGCTGATTATCTGTCAATGATAACCAATAGATGAAAATCGATGACAATCGATGCCAATTAATCGATTGATATTGATAATCGATAACAATCGATTCCAATTAATCGATTGATATTGATAATCGATGGAAATCGATAATCACACAAACCTGGACGATCGATTGTTCGTGGTTGTGCCCAAAGAATACCGTTTAGAGGGACGTCGGACACCTTATTAAGACTTATATAACGTAATGTCGACACTTACAATTTTATTTTCAATACATTTTTAAGTGTAAAAAAGAAAATCTAAAATCCCCCACTCAGGATTGAACCTGTGATCTCAGCTAGGCTTAGGCTTAGCTAGCCTACCGTACCACTGTATCACTGTACCACCTAGCTTCTCGGGTTGTTCAGGCCTAAATTTAACTATATAAACTGCTACCCATAACATCAACTAAAAGCTAACCAGTTACTCCGTTATATAAGTTTCAATAAGGTGTCCGACGTCCTTCTGAACGGTATTCTTTAGGCTTAACCATTGTTCATCGATTATCAATATCAATCGATTAATTGGCATCGACTGTTATCGATTGTCATCGATTTTCATCGATCATCGATTTCATCGATTGGTTACGCCCTGTTTTTAACACGGCCAACACAGTCTTGAGTACACTTCCGGTCATTGAAAGATCGTCGTTCATAAGCAGATAACAAACAAGGATTTTGTGAATGGACTCATCTCTTATTCACCTTATTTTAATCAGTACTGATGCCGATGCTTCAAAATGCCTGTGTTTTAGCAGTCCTCGATACTGAGAACCAAATCCAAACGGTCCTTTATACCAAACTAACAGACAAACATCAGTATTTTTAAAATCGTCATGTCATCCAAGTCACACCAGACGCCTCGATTCCTTTTAGCCTTTCCCTAAGATTACAAGTAAGACGGATACTTTCTTTTTGACAAATCGTCTTTGCAGAGCTGGTTACAGCCGCGCGCCGCACATCGATCTGGGAACGAGGGATACCGCACCTCAAGACCCTGGGAACGAGGCGCAGTGATACAGCTGCTCTTTCCTAAAAAGTGAAATCCCTGCCTCCTCCACAGGGCCGGGTTGTTCAAAGCGCGATTAAGCTTACCCAGGATTAGCATCAATTTTGATTCCAGTTTATAATTAATCAGTGGACATGTTTCCAAAGAGTATATTTGCCCTTTAGTTTTGTCTCTGACCTGTCTTCGTATGTAACTTAGAATTAGCTTTTTGAATACTGGCACTTCTAACAAGAGAAATTAAATTCTCGGTTAAGTTTTAATCCTGGGTTAGCGTTAACCGGCTTTCGGACAACCGGGCCCAGGTTTTTAAATACCAGGGAGCGGGTATTTTAGGACGAGTGCGAAGGGACGCGCGAGGGAGCTGGGAATGAGCGCGAGCGGTGGGTGATGGGAAGGCGAAACTCCCCTTCCCGTCTTTTCTCGCGAGCGACTGGGGACTAGGGCGCTGCCTGCTGAGCCACCACAACAAAAGAAAGCCTCCGACGAAACCTTAAGAAAATTCAAGTCAAAATCATATCGTTCGCCGAATGTTCTTTGCTACTCTGTATGGCAAAATTACAGACAGTGCTCTTCCTCTACTTAACTTATTAGACCTACTCACAGTAGAAAATATTTTTACATTACAATAAAAAGCAGCTTCCCAATATCTTCGACAACCACCTTCGCTACGCCAGTGACGTCCACACGTATAACACTAGATATGCTGCAAGAGGTAACTTCTATAAAGCACGCTTCAGGACTAATATCGGGAAAAAAAACTTCATCAGCTTTAGCAGTTGATTCTTGGGAAAAATTGCCAAAAGAAATCAAAGATCTTAGTCATTTTGATTTCAAAACAAAACTTAAACAGTGTTTATTGTTGAAACAGAAATACCGTCCAAACCCAGTCCTCTTTAATTTTCGCTATTTTTTGCTATTTGTGTGCAGTACAGTGTGTGTGTTTATATGTTTGTAATAGATGTCTACATTTGAATTGATACTACACAAGGCTAGTGTCTAACTAGAAAACTGCATGGTTTTCTTTGACGCTAGGCATTTCCTCACACGGCATTATTTAGTTATTCCCCTTAATGTCATAGTAATTTTAGTTTAGCTAGATATATATTTTCTTGTAAAAAAAAATGCCATGGAAATGTGAAATAAAGTATTTTATTGTATTAATGAACGCTTTGGTAAGCATCGCCGCTATTTAGAAAATCCGCATCATCTTAGCTGCCCTACTCCTATATCAAAATACTTTACCGACCGGAATATTCTAGTAAGGATATGTAACTTATACCGCTGGAACTTATAAAAATAACAGAAATTCTGTCCCGAAAGCGCGTAAAGCATCATACCTCATAGACAAAACAAAAACCGCCGGTTAGAACCGGTTGGAACCACTTGAAATCAACAGACGTGATGAGTGACCTATTACTTCATTAGCTTTCTCGGCGCTAATCAGTTTAGTTTGTCACCCGTCAAACCCTTCACCAATTATGTTCATTGTTTTTTGTCATCTGTCTTTGTCTCTGTTTTTTTTTGTCTTTGCTTTGCCGTAAGGATCAGTTTTCGGATTTAATTGTTAATACTGATCTACTTGGTCTGGAAGCCCAGATCAAGCCAAGCAACGGTTTGTTGCAGTGATCGCGAATGCTAGTGTTGTTTATAAAAGCACGGAACTTCGCTCAAACACATGCAGGTTGGTAAGCCTATGGACCCGTCAATGAAACGCGGAACAGTATACCAGGATAATACTGAAGTACATAACAGGTACATAACTTAAGATAAGATAAGATAAGAACTTTATTAATGTGTCAAAATCACTAGCATACAATGTACACTAATTGAGGACACCTAACTACACTGTAACTACAATAATAACAATAATTAATAAAATATAAATAATAACAATAATTAATGAAATATAAAATGTATGTACATATATAAATGTAGAAAAAGTATATAAATATATAAGATCGATTATCAGTTATTACATAAAAAAAAACAGTCTTTACAAGAATTGTCTAGCAGGTTTGTGAAGTCAAACAAATTAATGTGCTTTTTAAAAGTGTCTAATGATTCAGATGATCTAACAGATTTGTCAAGTTTGGACCAGATAACAGGGCCAAAATAAGTCAAGCTGTGTTTGCCGTAAGCAACGGTCCGATATCTACGTAGGTATAGAAAAATCAGAATTTCTAACAAAGTACTGAGAATTGCATGGTAACAACAAATAAATTCGCAATGTAAGGAGGCGCTAGACCATTTTTGACTTTATACATTACGATTGCAATGGATTGTAGTCGTCGCGTATGAAGTGTTGGTAGTTTCGCTCTTTGCAAGAGTTCCTCATACGTCGATTTATTGTCACAATAAACAGCTCGTAATGCTCTTTCTTGAATTCGTTCTAATTTTCTGGCATCAGAAGAACGACAAAAGTGCCAGACAGTCTGACAGTATGTAAGATAAGTAATTTAGCAAATCTGACAATATGTAGTTTAGCAGATGTCGGAATAAGCTTAAGTAATCTCAAAAGAACACCAGTTTGACTGGAGGTTTTTCTGCAAACATTGCTTACATGACTAGAAAATGATAGTTGATCGTCTAAGGTAACCCTAAGAGCGTTATCTCGGGCCCAGACTTATCACCTGATATTTTGAAAAGTTTCCTTGTAAAAGGTTGTTGTCACGGTTGTACCACTCAGAGATATTATTCCCTTCTTCAGTTAAAATGCTTTCCGCCTCGTTAGTTGTTTTCGCTACTGAAAACAGTTGATGGTCATTAGCATACATAAATAACCTATTTTCGTCAGTAGAGAAATGCAGATCGTTTTGGAAAACATTCCAAGAAGCCCGCCAAGAAGAGGCCGAGGGCCGATCCCTGGGGACAACCTCTCGTGGATGCGTACCAATCACTTGTTATTTCTTGACTGATCCTGACTCTGTTTTTCCTTCTTGTTAAATATGATCGCATCAGTAAAAACATCAGTGTAAACGATCTCTGTTCCTGCGCTTTGGATAGAATTTAGTGCTCATTAGATTAAGCGATATTCACTGGATATTTGCAGCGAGTTTTAAGAACAAGAAGGAAAGTTGTTGAATCGTAGTTTGGGTGTCCAGTCAGTGTCAAAGAAATGTCCAAACGGCTGAAAGCATGTTTCATTATAAACTTGTTATTTTTTTTAATTGAGGCTGAGCCAACTGAATGTTAATTTTTTTGGCAAAACTCGCGGACGTGACCAGCAAACCAAGATTTGATTTTCATTTAGGCTAAATAGTTATTATTAGTGTATTTAGAGTTCGTTGCCAAACCTTTGGTCAAATAAAGACGCTTTTAAATAAATCTCATCTTGGGTATGTTCTTTGCACTGATTAAGTTTGCGAACATTTAGTATATTAGTGTTTTCATAATGAATGTTTACAGCATTATAATCAGCTACAGATTTCTATTAAACTGTATTAAGTTGTGAAGACAGGATTTCTGGTACTATGGACAATTCTCTATGACTCTGGGACGGCTTCTCAACCTGGGGAAACATTCCTGACTTCGGGCCGTCCGCCGGGATCTGTTACAGTTGATAATATCTCCGAGACGAATAGAACAGATAGACGTTTGGTCCAACATAGTTTATTCCACTTGCACTCAATAATCTCACCAAAAGGCAACCAGAGTGTAACCGGCAACTCGACCAGGGGCATAGCCCACTGGGCGTATTCCAACTCGCGTCTTACAAGGCACTTGTATTTGAGAATAACCTGACTGAACGCGCATTTTTAATTACATCATAACAAAAAGAGCCTTGTTAGAAAACATAAACAAACATTTCAGAAGCCCTATTGGATGAGACTACATGAAAACCAACCTTTTCAGCATTAATTACTTTCAAACTAACGCAGCTACTAACAACTTAATAAAAGAACTTTTGCAGGTTCTTGCACTTTGCAGCTAAGATAGGGCGAGAACAGTTTACGCTAACCACAACAGCAGGTGTACAGGAAAATAATTATATGCTGGATTTTTATATTTTTACACAGCAAAGCGAGTGACTAAATAACAATAATTCAGCCTGTTATCATAAAGGACAACTTAGCTTTTTCTTATTTGTTGCTTTTGAGCGGTAAGTTGTGAATGAAGTGTTGAATAAAGTCTTACTTACTTGCTTACTTACTTACTTATTTACTAGAATATAACAGTTAAAACTACCTTCACTAATCATCAATGCTTCTTTTTTTAAAACCCGTTTAGTGAGCGGAATTAATACATTTATTTTTCAGTTTGCTTGCAGTGATAAAAATATTTTTGTTTCACAATGTTGCGGAAACATTTTTTCCTTTAGAAAAAAATGTGTCGCACTTGGCTAAGAGCGGAAACATTACCGCTTCCACATTTGGATAAAAAAAAAAAGAAAGAAAACGGAGTTTGTGCAGTTTGTGTTCGGTCGTAAAGCTGTTCATCATTTCCCATTTACGTGCAAAACTTCATCCGCTTATTGTTTCATGTTATAAGAAGCCCAAATAAAGCTAATCGAGGTTGGAATATGCCAAGGATATTTCGAGATTTTTAACATTAATTTCCGCTTTTCACTAGTGTCAGATGACGCTTTCAATGAGTTGAGTCGCCAAAGCTTGTGCAGCAGTACTACTCTAATGTTCAACGATTTATCCATAGCGAATGGTATTTATATTTAGCTGACAATGTTGATAAATTAAAGTGCGAAAGAATAGATAAAAATAAAATGATTACTGGCCGGATATTACAGTATTGCCTCGCGCCAATCCATTCAGCTTACAACTTGATTTTTATAAATCCTAAAACGATTTTCTTTCAAAAATGGTTGCATTACGCGGATGGTGTGTATTTCGTGAAACGAAATTTGATTAAAAGGAGTTAAATAGGAAAGTAAAGCAAATCAAAAACTGCTGTAGATTTTCTGAGATAGTTTGATGGTGAGCTGCTCAGAATAAAACGTTCATGTTTGAACCAGCTGTAATGTCTTTTGTTTGGTCGCCGCTTGATATGAGAGAAACAACAAATTTTCGATAGCAATCACACAACGAATAGCATACATTTAATCCCGAGCAATCATTTTTTGCGAAATTTATGAGCTTTTTCCAAGGTAAAATTTGCGCGATAAATCCAGTTTTTAATTATAATACAACCGCCACGCTTGCTTATGATTGGCCGCTTTTGTTATCTGATGACGTAACGTGTGTTATGAATGGGGTCAGTTTTGGTTCAGTTATCAATCATTTTCGCTACGTCGAACGGAGTACTACACGAAACTACAGCGATTGGCAGCAAATTTGAGAAGGAGCTAGAGGGTCCGACGCGCCGGGTCTTAACAAAGCTGGGTAGAAGTTAACTGGTTTCTTGTGTACAACCAAGGAGACAGTTTGTGTTGGATAGCCTGTCATAAGGTAGAGAGATGTGATCTATTGTTAGCAACACGAGTGTTTGTAGATATGATTTAAGTTGAACGGATCAACGCTAAAGCAAATTTAAGCGAACTGCGCCGTAAAATTGTAAACTTCTTTATTCCATTTGGTAGTTACCAGTTATACGTCAATTGATTTAAATTTGGAATAGAAAACGCGACGATAGCAAGAACGACAAGCTAACGTATGCTGATCTTCATGCATTGCTAATGAATTTCAGTTTGTTCTTTTATGCTAATTTTAGTTCGAGTTAACGTAACATTTCTCCATGGTACATTTTTCCTTTGTGACTTAGGTTAAACCTGACATACAGAGTTTTACATAATTTTATCGAAAAATCACAATTTAATTTTGCGACATAAACGGTGAAATTAATCGAATTCACTCCTACCATTAGCTACTTTTTTTACGCAAAAAGAATTTTGCTTCAACTGACAAAAATTGCCATTTGAGTCGTGTGACGTCATAACATTTAGCCGGTTGGATCCTTGAACAGCAGCTGTCAGCAGCGTACTCCGAGATGAAAATTTTTTATCTCGTTATTATTACAAAAAATCAAATAGAAGATTGGCGTTATTGCGAATAAAATGATGGTGAAATGGCATTCGTTATTGTCGTTTTTGTCAACATGCTTAATACAATAAAATCAACATAAAATCGCTTTATCCAGTCAAATCTTATTCTATTTATGTTTTACAGTGAAACTTATTCGATGTTGGAGTTTTGCCTTAAATTGGTGGTTGCATCTTGTCAGATAACTTTGATGGTGTATTTAGCGGAATCATTTTCATGTTTTCTGGTTAAAAACTATTTGTATTTGTGATAAAAGCTTTGCGATAAAAAATTGAAAGGAAGAGTACTGAAATTGTACATACTGTAACATTTTTCTCTTTCACGAGAGACAAAATATCAATTTTATCAGGGAAATGAAAAACGAATCAGAATATTATGTAATAAACGTATATATGATATTCGATATTGAAAATGAAACTCAACTGATTCATTTCTCTACACGAAGCCTATTATACGGACTAGTGCCACTGTTAAACTGAAAAGCACATCAAACAGCTACGTCAGAAAATATTAGATTTTGGGGTTTTATCTTTTATTTCAGTATTTAATTCAAAAACCTGATCTTTATAATCTTATGCTGGAAATTGAAACAATTAGTGGATGTTTTTGGCTCCTAAAGATACAAGCGCCAAATATATTCCGACTATGCAACAACAAGCTTTGGTTTTAATGTGTGAAATAAAACAACAATTAAAACGAGATTATAACAAAGAGTACAAACATGTCCGCATAAACACGATGAACACAGCAGTACGGTTAGATAAAGGCCATTCCCGAACTTTTATCTCCGTTACACTTTTTGTATATTATGTATTTGATAAATGAAATTTTTATTCTATATGTCATCTTTTTTAGTGACAAACGCAATCAGAACATGCATAAGCCGTACACGACAAACGCCAGTAC
The DNA here is from genome assembly GCA_022457155.1 of Cladopsammia gracilis. Classification (NCBI taxonomy): domain Eukaryota; kingdom Metazoa; phylum Cnidaria; class Anthozoa; order Scleractinia; family Dendrophylliidae; genus Cladopsammia; species Cladopsammia gracilis. The sequence continues at coordinate 420,196 of JAJGOT010000451.1, read as the reverse complement.
AGCAAGAACTAACATTTTCTATCATGGCCGCCCCTTTCGATACACTTTTTCTCGACTGATCAAAATTGGACTGGATTTCATTTAGTAGCACAAAAGCCTCACTTAATCAGCGTTGCAATCGCTACCTTCATTAACTAATAGAGAAACGATCAGTTATATACTTTACTTTACTTTTCTTTTTTCGTGTATGAATCATCTTTAATAATGCGCCCATGGCTGCAGCGTTTGAACCGTCTGTTATAAGTGTCATACGTCCCACGTGCACGTGCAAGTGCACAGTTTACAAGAGCACTGGTTCTATTTTAATTTTGTATTTTTATCCATGTTATGACTGTTTCAGTATCGATTCATGTCTGCTTATCTTTGTACGGCTGGTCCATTCCTTTCTCCTATCGCCGAATACAGCTGTCTTCTTTTCATTCATACGCATATGATAAAACAGCAGGGACAATTTTTAGTTGTCAATATGAAAAGCAGGGAACCCTAAAGGAGCGGGTCTCATTTAAAAACACATCAGATAAAACCGGAGAAGAAAACTGAAGAGAGTTATAACATGACACTGCCGGCTTTTCCATATCACAAGGATGTTCTTTGCGACAGATCACTGAACGGGAAGAGTGTAAGTCATAGTTCAGCTTATCTTTAAGCTTATCCTTTAACTTGTCCTTAACGCACTCCAAAGGCCCAAACAGCTAGTTTATACGTCGTACAATCGCCGAATATAATTTGAGCGGCGAACCCCTTGAAGCAATTAAATTCAAAGATTCCGCCCAGTTAAATTCGTGTGAAAAAAAATCAATTTGTTCAACAAGTTTTGATTCGGAGTCAGTATATTCAGATCAGTTGAAATCCGAGTGTTCATCAGTTTGTATTTACACTCTTGTGTGGGGCCGGTATATCGGATAGAATATATAGTCATTATACAAAGGAAGGGAAGGAGAAAAGAGCGAGTGTTGACAGAGTAGAATGGATGCCAAAGAGCGCGCCTGCCCGCTCGCGCTAAGCCGACTGTGCCGTAAATGTTTTCTTTCTTTGGTTTCCACCCGCATGATTTGCGCTCCTATGAAAAAGCGATGAAAACGATGAAAACGAAACCGGCTGTTTCACCGATTTTCCAGCTGTTTTCCTTCCTGCAGTGATACAAGTGGCTGAAAAATACGCTATGATTGTGAATGCAAATATAGTATAACTAAGCGAGGCTGATACTAAGTAGAACATAACGACAACGACCGTGTACACACGTACACCCGAGTAGCGTTAGGAACTTTTGTGCTAATGGTATTCAGATAGGGCATTCAAAAACTATTTCATTTTAGTCTTTTAAACCCATTTATAACAAATGCGTTCCTTTCTTATTTCAGTATTAACACATGCATGAAGCTTGTCTCCCCCCCCCCCCCCCCCCCACCCCACCACCCACACACAGTCAGGCTTCTTGGAAACCGAATAAAAAGAAACTTAGAATGCACGATCACTGCAACAAACTTCCGTTGAGAATGGCCGGATCTGGGTGTCCAGACCTGAAACAAAAGAAAAGGTAAACTGATCCTTACGGCAGAAAAACCGGCAGAAGCAGAAGCAAATAAAATAAAATAAAATAATAGTGGAATATTATAGTGCCCAATATTTCGCTTCGGAAAACAAAGCTTCTTCCGGCAGGGACTAGCACTATAAATGATTACAACTGTAAAAACGTTATACAAGTGGTTTTGAAAAAAGTAAAGAATAACAAAAACAATGAATATGGTTGGTGAAGGGTTTGACAGGTGCCGATAAACTAAACTGACTCGTGATGAGAAGGTTAATTAAGTTCGTCGCTTCTGTTGATTCCAAGTGGTTCTAACGTCTTTGCTTCGTCCATGAGATATGATCAGATATACTTCACGCGCTTTTCGTACAGAGTCTCTGCTATAACGTAATAATTCCAATGGTATAAGTATCTGTTTAAAATGGAAACGACTTCAACGCGTGTTCGTAGTCCGGAGGCAAGGGGGTTTTAATTTTGTGGTTTTCGCGTACCGTTGTAGATTCGAAAAGTAATCCACAACAAAGAGAATGAGTACAGGTACCTCTTGCTTGCCAAAACATTAATACAGGTCCGATATCATTTACCCTTCCTTATCTTCGTTCATTTCTCGTCGGGAACTGACAGGCAAAGGTGAACCGGCAAACAAAAAGTAAAAATGTTCTAAGAAAGATGTAATGTTCATCATGTCTCGAGCGTGGGACAAAGAATGTCGGAATTTGTTACATTGTCCCACTGTTGTGATATGATGAACTTTACGTCTTTCTCATTGCATTTGTTACATTGTCCCACTGTTGTGATATGATGAACTTTACATCTTTCTTATTACATTTGTTACATTGTCCCACTGTTGTGATATGATGAACTTTACATCTTTCTCATTACATTTGTTACATTGTCCCACTGTTGTGATTTGATGAACTTTACATCTTTCTCATTGCATTTGTTACATTGTTCCACTGTTGTGATATGATGACCTTTACATCTTTCTCATCGCATTACCATTTCTTTATTTGTCACCTAAAAATGTTCTGCCTGTTCATGTATTCCTCTCAGACCCCTCTCAGTCACTTCACGCTCCGGCAAAACTGAGGTAACTTGGCTCTTCCAGTGAAAACATGTCAATCAGGAAATGCAAAATTCAATCGAGAGGTGAGATCGTACATCCGCGTGTCACTGGTACACACACCTTCATGCCGTCAAACAAAACGTATTCCTATTTGGACGCTACTTGTTACTATCGGACACATTTATAATGTGTTCCCATATTACTTCTGTTGTTACTATCCAACACATAATCAGTGTTCCTTTCTCATAAGAAATATTGCTGTCCGCTTCAGGCACATCTTGGACATGTTGTACTTACCCTGCGCAGCAGGCGTCGATGAGAAGGGAATTGGGGAGAGAGGGAAAGGACGCCTGCAATAAAGACCCCCATTTGTTCATTTGTGTGGACGCTGGCGGCGGGCAGCAAAATTTTGATTGGCTAATTCGTGCTGGGTGGTAGGGGTTGACACGTTATGTCGGCATAATTTCGAGCATAATCAGTACTATAGGTGGAGCATCGAGCATAATGCCGGCATAATAGTGCTATTTTGCCGGCATAATAGTGCTATTTTGTAGGTATAATAGTGCCATTTTGCGACATAGCAGTTATTTTTTTTTAGAGCTATTGTCCGTTTATTAAGTAAAAACTACAAAATTTCAAGCTATTTTAATGTTCTACGTGGTTTCCGTTACTATTGAGCACTGTTGGCTTGTTCCCAGTAGATCAACTAAACTGCAGATACCGTGAACGATCTATTGCGTCACATTGGATCAAATACAAACAGTGATAAGCAACAGGCCCTGCACTGCAAGCACCGATCAACAATGTGAAAAGGCATTCTCTCGAAATGGCACTACGGTCGGCCAAACCTGACATGATCAGCGCTCAAAACTAGAAAGCAGACACAGACAGCTGTGTCGATCTTCTTAGCTCTCTTCAGTGTGCCATAACTAAAACATAGTGAGAATCGGTAACTGATCACCTATGTCATATTCTAGAAAGAGCTTTGATAGGCTAAATTGCGTAACGGTCTTCCCAGTGCATCCTCAAGCAGGTTTATCTCTTTAGGCCTGGTTATTCTCATTATGCCAGGCGCCTAAGGAGCTTCACGGGGGTCCGGGAAAATTTTTACCAACAGTCGAGCATAATTTGGAGCATAATGGTCCATTTTGAGGGCAATGCCAAAATGCATAATACTCGATTTTAGGAGCATAATGTGTCAACCCCTACTGGGCGGTTAACATAGTAATTTCCCGCGTGAATGTGTAAAAGCGCGTGCCAGTTTCTGATTGGTGAAGACAGTTGAAGTAATTCGATTACAAGGAAAGCGGGCCAGGAAAATTGCAAGTTTTTTTTGTCAGTGTTTTCGTCTCGACAACAAGTCTATAGCCTGCTAGTCACAAACTTCTGTTAGAGTGGTTTTCCTTACATCGTGAAACAGTATCTAGCAATTAATCAAAATTAGCCAAAATTAGTTAAAACTAAACAAAAGAAAACAATGGAATTAGCGTCTAAATAGTGTCAACTAGTGCCTACTAGTGCCTACTAGCTTAGTAACTATTTCACGGTTCCATTCTATTGCTGCGACCAGTCGCTGCTATATTTTCCGCCAGGTTTTTAAGAATCTTTTAAGGCCCCATATGAATATATATCTCCTCCTCATTGGTCTCATATCGTCCTCGTTACAGTACCTGTTTTAATATCATGCTCCGTCATTTCCTTTATTCTTATGCCGATTATTTTCAACCATATACTGATTTCATATTAAGGAATTGGATGCTGATCGCTGTTGGGTGGCTATTTTACGTTTTAGAATTAAACCGTGTTCATACCAAAAAAAACTAATATCTATTCTAAGAATCTACCCTCCCACACCCTAATTAACCAAACACTTTCTTCCCGCACATTTCAAGCAGTCGTTTCCTCGTGTTTTGAGTATGGCATTTGATCTTACCACTCCGGCAAGTTCCAGAAGCGGAACATGGTTCTAACAGTTGAGTTTGTGGATATAATTTCAGTGACCCACAAATAAAAGATAATGAGCAGTACTTTTATGTGGTAGTGCATGGTTGGTGATCAATATCATTTGAGTCTGTGGATGTCATACTAAAGTATGACCATTCAAATGAAAGCTACTTAGCAGTACTTTCCTGTGGTGCTGTTTATTATGCTGTACAAGATGGATCCATCTTTTCTTGCATGAGTCTGTTGATGAAATCATAACTCGGATCCATTCAAATGAAAGCTACCAAGCGACATTTTCTGGTGCTGTTTTTCGCCAGAATAAAAATCAATACTGGAAGGTTAGCCCGTCTAAAGCAGACTCTAATTAGGCCTTTATCACGCGCCGGCCATGTTGAATAAAATACTTTATTTTGCCCGCCTTACCTCGTTTTCAACTTTTCACTGCGAGGCTTAGCGGCGTAAAAATCTTTTGTTTTTAAACGAAATGGCGGGGCGTGATAAAGGCCTACTGGAAAAAAATTTGTCGCGTCATATACTTAGCCACTCAGGGCGTGACGCCAGCTTGAAGGTATTTCGTCTGCCAGGGTGTTGATCGGGTTTCAATACTTACACTGTTTTACATACAAGCGACGATGCTTTAAATGTAAATATGCAAGACATTTCTACCCATGCTGTGTTTTAAGTTTCTATTGTTTATACCCACGTGCTCGAATATATATCAGCAATGATAACAACTCTACTTGACAAATATGTCAGTTGAGGTTTTGCATTTCTTTTTTATTTTCCTTTCAGTAATAACCTTTAGAACTACTACTACAAGAACGAGTCCCTGTTGCATTACCGTGTGTGGGTGTGGAGAGAAGACGAAATAAAATGCTTAAAAGTATATAGTATATTACAGAATTCGAGACGATCATCTCAATGTGTGAAGATAAGATGGGAAAACCTACGATAGGCTTTCAAATTTCAATGTTTAGTAGTGCTGGGATAACGAGCTATACAAACCGCTTCACATCATACATAAAAGAATAATGGATACGCCATATCGGCTTTGTCAAGAAAATTATCGCGTTTCCAATTATAAATAGCTCAAGAGTTTTCTTTCATAATTCTGGGATTTCGCAATTTGCTGGCGCAAGAAGGTTTTCAAGGACCTACTTTTTATACAACACAAGATTTCTGTCTCTGATGAAACAACCAGCTGAGGCGGAAAACCCTTTTGAATGGATGTCTTTAAATTTTCAGGGTACTATTGCTGTGCAGACATTAGTGATCAACAACAAAATCTTTTAGTCCGACCCTCTTTTTCTAACTGATAGCATTGGTTCTTACATACATATTGCAAGTTTAGTTCACCAGCACTGAATGTCACATTTACCAATATCTGTCACTAAAGGCTGTTTCCTCTGAATTTCGTTTAAGGTATTAAGGCGAAATAGTAGCCTTTAAAAGCCTGAAAGTGAGTGTTAGTTTATCGAGCGTCGCAAATATTCTCCTTTTTTGCTCTTGTTTAATCAGTTTCAATTGCATTTTCTTTCGAATTTTTCAACCTCTATTGTGCGTTTACGAAACATGCCAAATTATATATCCTGTTTCACTTTTAACAAGCTAACACCTTTAAAGTCAATTTTGTTTCCCAATTCACTTGTTCAACAGGGAAGAAAAACTTGAAAGCCAGTGAATCTTAAAAGGTTTCATCAATTTTCGATGTCGTTATCTTATCGTCTATCCGGGATGCATCATCTTGGGATCTATTTTCTTGGGGAAGAAACTCGAGATACAGGAAGGACGACCAGTTTATTTTCCCTATTAATTAATACTGGTAGTAAAAAAAAAAATGTTTAAAGCACGGACCACGTTTCGAAAGCAGAAAGTGTAACAATATATTAAAATACGGTATTCTTTTCGAGAAAGCCATTAGAATGCCAGCTGCGCTGCAATGGGTTCTCCATAGTTGTATAGTAAACATTTCCCCCTTGAAGAAGGATGCAATTCACGCTGTGATCACTACATCTCGAGTTTCGTGATAAAAGTGCAAAAATTGCGTACCCGGTGTTTACTTTTCACTGTTGAGTGAAGATCAGAGTCGGAATAATTCATGAGAAAATATAATTTGTCTCCGGGAGAGGAAACTGTATTTCCTCTGCCACGTAAATTACTAAGACAAGCGCTAAAACCCATAAAACAAGATTTTAGACGCACACGCAAGTAATTTCGAATGTTTTTGTGCGGTTCTTCTCTCAGCTATCAAACCAAAGAGATTTGTTTTACACGTTTTCAAACAATATAAAAACACCTGAAAAACGAGAAAAGCTTTTAAGGTTAGGATTTCTGTTTGTCTAAATAAATTTGTAATCAAAAACTACATACGATACATATTCAAGCTTATGGATTATCCCAGTCGACCCGACAGGCACGATCTTTCATTTTGACTGAAACTTATGAATGGTCGAGTGACACTGTTGTCAGAGAGGAAAATACTACGATCTCAAATGAACTGGGAGAAACTGCAAGTTGATCATGAAAGCACGAATATCGTTTAGCACGCGTCATATTACGGAATAAGTAGAAAACGGCAACAAATATTTACTATTTTATGATTTCAGATCCGAGAACGATTTCTCCTCCTAAATATATATTTTCTGTAAAATTTACCATGCAAAAAAAGGCAGTATTCGACCGCGGTGATAATTTTAGGTTGTATTTCTCATCAAGGGCATCAATTATAAATGGCGTGAACACCGCGGGAAGAATTTATGGAAATAAACAACACAAATCTTGCATTATCATCACAACTAAAATTTCTTTTATAACTTGTTTTTCGGGCAATATTTTTAAATATGTCACAAGGAAAGACAAGGAGAAGCCTTCCGCTTAAGATTATAGAGATAGCAACATTAGTAGGTAACAACATTAGTAGGTAGAGTATTTTGAGAAGCGATCTTGCATTAAATGTTGAAATAAATTAAGCGATCGTATCTTTGGTGTGTAGTTTTCCAGTTCTTTGTAGAAGCCAGAGGCAATTTGCCACCAACTGAGACACGAAACTAGGATTTTGTGAATTTAAAAGACTTTGAAACGAAGGAAAACGGTTTTTACTCAGTTCATGAACGAAAAATTCAATTGCGAACTTGAATATAAATGTTGGAATAAGTTTAAGCGATCGTATTTTTCCAATTCTTTCTAGAAGCCTGAGAGGCAATTTGCCACCAACCGAGATACGTAACGAAGATCTGGTGAGTTTAAATGACTTTGAAACGACGGAAAAAAGTTTTTGCTATTCCCGAACGAAAGATTTAATTGAAAACAATATTCCTCGCACAATCGCCTCGTGCTGTGTTGAGCCAATCAGAATCGTAGAAAGGTATAGACAGCTGGTGTTGACGTTTTCCGCGGGAAAATCAGTCTGGCGTAAAATCTTGCGTGACAACTGAAAGTTGTATACTTCGCTTTTTCGTTTTTGTAAAGCAAACAATTTACAAGAGTCCATTTAAACTCAAGTCATTCTTATTTTAATCACGAAAAAACTGTATTAGCACGACTAAGGGTGCTTAAGTGAAGCCTGTTTGAAGGAAATCATATAAACTTAATGAGCTTTTGCATATTTTAATAGACGCAAATTTTCTTCAACTTTTGTTTCAATCGCCTTGAATAAAAATTGCTTTCTGAAAAGAACTAAACGATCATTTCTCTTCCAAAAAGATGACGAGAAGGGTTCGTAAGTTTGTTTAGTGTGTGGCGTTTGTGGCTGGGATTAGTTTAGACTTATCATTAAACAGGTCGTTTGTTGATGTTTAGGGGCATTTCATTGATGAATGGAAAATGCATGGGCGGATGGCGCTTCAAAACCGCAATATTTAAGCGAACACGTGTTTTCTGTACGCATTATGTCTCGCCTTTTCGTTAACCCTATAGGCCGAAATTTTATTAATTGGTGGGCGTCTTTCTCAGTCTTACCTAAATTGCTACGGACAACCCGCTTTTGAGGAATATTCTTTTTTTCTTTTAGAGCAAACTAAGATGAAAAATCTCTGTTTGTTTTCGAATAACCGAATAACAAAATAAGCGTGGCTAGGCCATTGTATAAAGGTGAACTCTGAGAGATGATCGTGAGTCAAATTCTCCCAACAGTCCTCTTGTCAAATAGAGTGAATGGACCAATCAGAGAGCAGCTAATTTGCATCGATGTAATTAGAATGCTTACTCCACCACAACTGGTGTTGTTGGTGGGAAGTGTGGGAACAGAAGGTTGGACAGGATTTTATCGGTAATATTTCTACGCTCTCACGATAGTGGGATATCTGAGACGAAAGGAGTGAAATAAACACTACTTCTTCTTTCTTTCTGTAGGTTTTACGGGACGAAATGGCTTCACAGCCATCCCAGAGACCACGTCGAAATGCGTCGCCTGCATCGAGCTCAAAACTACAACCTATGCGGGCCACTTTACCGTTCTCGCTCATACCTCTTGGAAATCCAAGTCCTACTCGAGGAAATGGACTAAGGAGGCCAAGTCCATCTTCTTCACCGGTTCATAGCAGTGAAAATGGCCTCAAACACCGCAGAGGTTCGCCAGAAACACGTGGATCCCCCGAGCATCGACGGAGTCCTTCTTCTCCATCTTCGTCGAGCTCGAAAGGTTAGCTGACGTGCTTTCAAATTTTACTTTCAAAACGGGAATTAAACCTTAGAATAGTCGCTAGTTATGACTAAATCAATTTTCCCGAGCCAGCTGCCATTAATATATCTTTATTCCCATCGTTTAAGTTCACTATGGTAGACCGTTCAATTTCGCTTTTCATCTATCGGTCAGCTTTTCTCTGTTCAGCGTATTGACCCACACTGAAGGCCATTTCCGTTGTTTAAAATCAGTTTGGGTTGAGCTTAGCTGACATTTGATAAAGAAGAAATATCATTTTGTTCGCAGGTGAAAGAAGCAAAATTGCGAAAAGTAATTCGGTTTCCGCAATGAGAAGGACGTCGTCATTAGACGCCATTTCGCCTTATATGAGTGGACAGTGGCCTAAAGAGGTTGGAAGTTACGGGCCGAGTATGTGCCACAAATCAACACAGGTTAGTTAGGCACCGCTCTATTAATAAAACATTTCTTGAAAATTGCCAAGTTGAGGCTAATTACACGAATTTAGGTGTGGAAAAGTAGAAACACGCTTGTAAAGAAACGAACAAGCTAAGTAAATTTGCTTTTTGGTTCTCTTATTGAACTACAGCCATGACAACGAGGTTGATTCCCAAGCAACTCTGAAATTTGATGATCTTACCTGTAAATTAAGTTTGTTTTTACCCGTGTGATGGAGTCGGCTTTTTAAAAGTTATTGCAGAAATGTTGCAAACAAAACCCTGAAGCAGCAAAGTCAATACTAGTGAATGGCTTAGAAGAAAGGACAAATCTGTCATCAGTATTTACTATCAGCCTGATTGAGGGGTCAAAGAATCACTTGTGGAAGTTTTTCTTTTTGACTGGTAATTTAGAACAAAAGAGTTGTCAGATTTGGCTGTGGTGAAATACAGCAGTGAAATGATCGACAAAATCTTTGATATCTGCTATGTTATCCGAAATTTTGATAAGAAAATACACTGTTTGTGGGGATGTAGCCAATAGGGTGAACCATAGGGTACATTAATTATCAAGCACCCCCTCCCCCCCCTTTCCCAGTTGTGAAGTCGTGTTCGACATAGTGTACTCAAATTGTAAGAAAGTCACCTTTGCAGAACAGAAACTCCTGTGCAGAAGACCTTGAGAACATGGTAAAAAAAAAACAACAACAAAAATATATCAAACTCTGAGATGATATTCAAAATATAGCGATGCTAATAATCATGGTCTGTATTTAAATATTTATATTCATTACTTAACCTGTATGTGTATGTTATTTGGTTTAGTTGTTATCTTCAAACTCAACAAATCCAACTTGTTGTTAGCTACAAAATATAACACTCTCGTGATAACATGTTCTTAGGTGTGCGAAGTTGTGTTCCCTACTATGCAAATGCTCTGCTAAGTGATTTTTGTAATGGCGACACAACTCCTCGTCAAAGTTACAAAATAGATGCTTGTTGAGAAGTGTTGTACATGTATATTTACAAAATGTATCTCTGTGGGATTCCAGACAGCTTGGTGAGATAGACAATATTGAACATTTTCTTATGCAAGCAAACTATTGTTATATCATCAAGTTGGTGGTCCATGGTTGAATTTTCCAATAAAGAAATCAGCCTCACTAAAAAAATATGGCCTGAGAAAACAGACATCGTTTCGTGGGAACCACCATTGGGGCCCCTGCAAATCGAACATCTGAGAAATGAGTGCCAAAATTCCGTACTTGTCATGCATAACCCTAGTGGCACGCGTGATCCATGCGCAAACACAGACTTGATAAACAACATCTCCGTCTAGAGTAATTAGTTTGAATGATTTTCGAATTCAAAACATCAGTGGCATATAAAAACAAGCCTGAAAAACTAACTTGCAAGTCAAAATATAAAAAATTATGCAGACATTTTGAATTTTGCGATGCAAATGAAATTTGAGCTGCGAAATATAAATCTTGAATGACAAACACAAGACAATTTGACAACAAATTCTCAGTCAAAAGTTTTATTCAAATATCTATCAGATTACTCTCAAAAGCAAAACGCATTACATTATAACACATCTAGGAAACTGTCCATGCAAGTGAATTTCTTGTACAATTGCTTGACCAAATGTGGTCGAGTTTTCTAAATATTGGGCGATTCTAGAAAATATCCATACCCAACCACGGACGGCTTCCATATTTTAACCTCCCCTTGCTTTTGGAAATTCCAAAATGCATTACCCCCATGCCCTCGGAATTGCATAATCGTTAATCCCCCTCCCGTTCGGAATTCCATAATTGTTAACCTCCCCTCCCGTTTGGAATTTCCATTTTTTTTCGTGGGATGAAAATTTTAAAAAATGAAAGTTTTCCTCCTTACCCTTGTTCCACAGATGCAACCTATATTAACTTTACCTTGCCCCAAACTGGTACACAACATTAAAATAAGAATATCGTGTGATGTACATATGTACACTTGGAAGATATTATGATCGAGTGCATTGACATACCCGCCATCTTGAATTTGAGCCTTCAGGGTCTGCAGTCGCTCACAATTCCACATGCTTCAAAATGGTGTCCTTGGCCAAAAGACCGGGTTTCGCATTCGCACTGAATGGACTAAATAATTTGTGCGTCTGCTTTGACGAGAGAAAAAAGAGTGATAGCGTATATGAGAATTGAAAAATGAAGAATCTACATGTAAAAAGTTCTTTAAACCTGTCAAATGTTATTCCAGATGAGATCACAAGTTATTGAGTTAAAATCCACAAGACTTATATGCCCAGTTTGCACTATAAATCAGTTATTCAACAATCTGTTTCTTCTAAGTTGCTGTATGTCACATTCACATGCAAACTTGACTATTTCTCGCCATGTTTGCCCGATGAAATAGGCAATGTAAAAGCAATTTGATTATACCTACACAAGTGACTTTTCTTCAAAATAGTTTTGTTGCGCACTTCAGTACAATAATGTTGCGCTTCAGATATTGCAGCTATACAAAGAAATACAAAATGTACAGCATTTCTGGAATTAACCGGCATCAAGAAAAGTTGTTCAGTCTTTGTTAGATTTCTTGCTGGGGATTTAAAGTAGTTATGGGGCATTTCTCAAAGTACAAAATCTGGCAGGCGCTCCTTAGAAACGAGGGACTGGTGCGAGTTTTTTGTCATTCGTCAGACTGCCGGGAGTACAAGAAATGTGTTTATAATACAAGCCGTAAGAAACATTGATTTTTCATATTTTATTAATCTGACAAGAAATTCGTCAACATTAACGCCTCTGGAGCTTGATGTAGAATCCACAATTTATCGTTTTTCTTCTGTAAATGAATGCGAACACATGCCTGATCGATCGATGCTTGTCTTGTATCCTGTTCCGCAGTTGACAGTAGTGTCATCAGTTTGTGCTTTATTTACGAACTAGTAAAGTGCACAAAATTCGTGTTTTCAAGAATACACTCTTGTCTGTCCCCTCTGGAAATCCCAGATCTGACCCCCCCCTCCCCCATGCCTTCGGAATTCCAGTTCAAAGAACCCCCCCCCTGCCCACAGAATTCCAAAACGCCATCCGTGGTATAGGTATGGATGTTTCCTGGAATTGCCCATTTCACAAAAACTATTGATAATATAAAGAAACAATCAATGAAATGTTTCTTACAAGGTAAATCGACATTTTAAAACGTAATTTCCTTTAACATAGTTTTCCAAGAATGCATGAAAATTCTTAATAAAACAAACGAATGCCAATACAATATTCGACAAGCTGTGTTCCTGTTTTGAAATAGGTGATACTTTTTTCAGAAATGAAGGCACATCCGAACTAGTTTTAGATGGTCTACTGACAGTGCAGGTACTATCAAAACCCAGTTGACTTTCTACTTTTTGAGTAGGCGAAGACACTTCTTGCACAGATACCTGACTTTGGGCCCGCCTGACGAATTCACTTCAAATGGCAATTCATTATTTAAACGACATTCTTCTCCGCTCTTTGATCTCCCATGTGGTATGTATCATGTCGAAGTGTCTTTGATGAGATTTACTTATAACACACAACAGAAATCTGTGGTGGATATATTCTTCCCGTCATCTTGAAAACAACATATATGCGTGATCCACATGCCGCAAGGGAAATTTGTTTCAACCAATCGGAAGCACTACCCAGATTTGGGTAGCGGTTACGTGACATGTTCGAGATTTTGGCACTCATTTCTCAGACGTCCATTTTGCAGGGGCCCCAGTGAAAGATAACCCAGGGTTAGCTTCAATTTTGATTCCAGTTAAATAATTAATCAATGGAGATTTTTCCACAGTATTTTTCCCTTTAGTTTCGGCTTTGATTTGTCTTCATGTGTAGCTTAAAATTATCTTTTGAAAACCTTTTAAACAAAAGAAATTAAATTCTTGGTTAAGTTTTAATCCTGGGTTAGCGTTAATTGGCTATTAAACAACTGGGTCCAGAGTTAAATCAACAGTAACCTGTAGAATGCCGAAACATTGATCATGTGAAAGATAGAGAAAGATAGAGTTTCCAGATATTAACAATAAAATCAAAGGCTCCTAGGAGCCAACCCATGAATAAGCAATGCTAACACGTAATGCAACATTGCGGTAAGCTTATGTTTTCACACTGACACGGTTCGATATTTTTTTAAAATAAACATAAGGATTTTTGACCAATGCAAAAAGAAAAATACAGTATGTCACTTTCATAATGTTCAATCCGAAGAAGAAAGAAAAAAAGGAGGTCTCATGCGAGACTTGAACCTTGGGCCTTTCGGCTGTCATTCCACGCGCTCAACCACTTGTCCACCGTGATCACTGACTTAGTGCAGGATAAATTTAATTACTTCAAGGTTGATATGCAACAAAATGCTTGTCTCCGTTGAAAAATCCTTTTAGTTCGATTTTAATGTTGCATTAAAGACTCCAAATGCGAAACATCCTTAACCTATTGTTGTTTATATTCGTTTACAACAAATTAGTTATTGTTATCGCAGGATTCATGCTGTTCTTGTTACAAAACTATTTGTAACAAAGCATTGCGTCACTAAGTTTACAGCTGATGGAAGGAGCGAGTGAGCAAGTGAGTGCTCATTTGCATATCTGTCTCTGTTACCGATAATCCATTCATTATGTATGTGCGTATTCATGGGTTAAAAAGGCTGCAATGGACACTGATTGAAAGATACCCTTTAAATGTTTGGTTGCTGCAGTTAAAACCAGAGTAACTTCATATATGTACTAAGTAAGAATATTCTTGAAGTGCTTGAAGTGTCAATACTAAAATATACAAACATTTCGGGTTTTAACCCTTCTTTAGTGTAACTTGAAAACTGCGTGTATAATGCCACCAAATGTAAGAGTTGAAGGGGCCTCTATTATGGCAGCCCAGTCAAAATGTTTTTGAGTAGTAGGCAAGATGGCTGGAGTAGTAGGCAGCAGAGGCCACAAGCTTGCTTAGATGCCATCTTGTTTGTAACTGCAAGAGCATTCACTGCTGACCATTCACCTGGCTCATTTTCCCACATAATGTTCAAGGCGTTCCAAGGCCCCAGTAACCTGGTCACCCAGCACACAAGGTTCGTTCATGTGAGGCTCGATTCACAAGAAACAGTATTTGTGTTTTTGTTACAATTTGAACTAGAAGAGACCTCATAATTTATTTGTTGTTAATGAAGTTTAGTGTTACTATAGTAGGCGGCAGATATTTTGTTGTAGGCGGCAAAATCGCCGGCTGCTGGCACATTTTGACTGGGCTGTTATGGACACCCCTTTGTGGCCTTAAAGTTTATTTAGTAGGAGTTGACTGTTCCTGGTTGGGTTGTAGTTACTGAATATGATTATCAGTTACGTTTGAAATAGGCAAAATTGGTGATGAGGTTTTGACGTTAAAGGTATTTTGTTTTCAAGGGTAACTCTTTCTAATTGCAACTTATTTTGAGGATGTCATCAATCATAAAGGGGGCTATGAGATTGTGTAGAAAACTGGGCCTTATTTATCTTGAAGACCTGACCTCTAAGGTCATAACACATGAATGCATCTTGTTACTTTTGTTAAAAATTTGGAAGATTTTTGCAACAATGAACAATGGTTATGCGCGGAAGAAGGTGAAGAACTGGAAAAGTGAAAATCTAAACAAGCTCTCTTCTTGGTTGAGCATAATGAAACTTGAAAGTGCTGGTAGCTAAGTTTAAAGCTGTGGTAATCCAGGTTACCAAGCTTATTCATGGCATGGGACAAACATAAACATCACAAAGCAGTGCCCTTGGATGATTTGTAGCCGTCAATATAATTCAGTATTGCCTTCTCAAAATCGAAATTAGTTTATATTATTGTAGTTTTAAAGTGCCACTGCAATCAAATTGATTTTCATTTTTTTACATTTTCGTGTACAATTAGACTTTCGTACTCATCTTGCCAAATTTCAATCCATTACGAACATCAGAAGTAGTTTTATTTTAACATTCATGTCCGAGAATTTACGGCCGCCATTAATCAACCTTGTTCCAAGGCTTGGTTGCGAATGGGATAAAGTGACATCAGAGGCTCAAACATACCTCACGGATTGAAATTATATTCGCAGCCAAGCCTTGGAACAAGGTTGATTAATCGCGGTTGAAATTCTCGGAAATAAATGTTAAAATAAAATGACTTCTGATGTTTGTAATGGATTGAAATTTGGCAAGATGAGTAACAAAGTCTAATTGTACATGAAGATGTAAAAATTTAAAATAAAAAATTTGATCACAGTGGCACTTTAAGGGACAGTGTCCTAGCTAATGTTTTCATGCCCCAGAGCCTTATGTCATAATTAATTGTAGTAGTATCCTTGCTGATGTTTTTAGGAGCATGCCCACATGGGGTTCTGTCATATGTTCATCATTAAGTGCATTTAAAAGATGAAATGTGCTTTCAGCTCGGAAGTCAAGTGTCGTGACATCCACAAGGTTAAAGACTGGCTTTGCTGTGCATTATTTATTCATTCCTATTGTTTTCATATGCCTCATTCTATAACATTCTGGGATATGTAAATAAGTGGCTGGGTATTCTAAAATCGCTCCTTCACTCACTTTGCCTAGTTCATTTGTTACATTGCACCATTTACTTGTGTCAAACTAAAGTATAAAACTAATTAAAAAATTAAACTACTATTCATGATTGTTTGAATAATGAGGATAATGCACTTGGAAAACTTGTTACCTTACAAAACTTTCAACCCTGGTCTCCATACATTTGTTCTACCAATGTTTTTGTCTGGGAGAAGTTGTTTAAACATCAACACAATAAACTGAAGGGCTCTGGGCAAGAACGTCCTAAGTATGTTTTTGGCAACTTTCACTAAAATTGTATGTTTTAGGCCTTTAAAAGTACAGTTTTGTCAAATTAAGGTTACAGTGTACCTTCGGGGGTGTCTCCAGTATAACAGCTCTAGTGTCTTAAGATTACACTTAACATGCCTAAACCCAGATATCAAATTAAAGCTTATAGAGCTGGCTATCTAAATACGGAAACCATTTGGTAATAAAGTGTATTGTCGAATTTTTTACGACGTCTAAATTCGAACGTCCGAATCAGCTTTAAAACGCTATAACTCAAAGCGATTATTGTATTTTGCTAATTTGATTTGTTCTCGGGTTTCCGAACACGAAGCGCTAAAAAAACGTGTCGGCGATTTCCCATATTCAATTGCAATGAAAAGTTACAGAATATTTTCGAAAAAGGGAGAAAAAAAATTGGAATGATCGTACGGAAATGGCTCTTGACGAAAAAGTTTTCGGAAATAAGAAATTCGCCGACACGTTTTTGTTGATTATATGTTAGCCTAACTTCTGTCCAAATTTGAGGAAAATCGAACAAATTTCCTTTGAGTTATAGCTCTTTAAAGTGTCCCCAACAAGCGAAAAATTAACTTTGAGAAAACAGCGCTTTAAAAAAAAATTTCGCCTCATAAACAAACTCCGCCCACAAAAGTTATACTGTCATTTCTCCGTCAATTTTCACTATTTTTCGATAACTTTTTTTGAATGAAAGTTCATTCTGTAAACTTTATTTTGACGCCAAAAAAAAATTTTCGATAAATTTTCGATCTAAAGGTACACTGTAACCTTAATGATTTATTATTGTTAAGGTACTTTAAACAGATCCAAAATGGGGAAGAAAATCCACACCTTTGAGAAAATGTTTTGGGCCTGAAAATGTTACAAAGCAAGTCCAATAAAAGTGGTTGTACATCACCTTTCAATTTCAAATGAATATAAAAAGTCGAAATATTGAGTTCTGGTTTCATTGGGTTGTGTTGTTTTGCAGACACCAGCATGGGAAGACAGTGAATTGGAAGAAAATGTAGGAATCAGGCATAAGCGGTCAAACTCTTTGGGCAGTGCTGATCAGAAAATTAAAGAGGTAAGTGTTAGGGGTGTAACGATTCATATTCCTTGCGATTCGATTCTATTTCGATTATTGCCTTTCGATTTAGAATATTTCGATTTGATTACGCAAATGTTTCTTGCAGAGAGTTTTAGACTTATCTGTTGTACCGTCTTTAACCGGAACACATTAATATTTCCTGGACACAACTCATCTAAAAGATGCAGGCAGAATCACGATTGCTAGGTCGTTTGTCACCATGTTTGAGAACGTAACAATGAGTGTGTTGCACATGGTTTGCCTTACTTGGAAATTCTCAAGGGGTGGTAGAAAGGCAGCAATTTTACCAGGCAACACAAAATGGCGCACGAGCTGCAAATGCCTTTGCTCGTCAATCAAAAATGCAGATTTTAAAGAGTTATGAATTCTGATTTCACAATATTATAACTCTTTGAGGGCACCCTGGAAAAGGTATGCAAAAATCGAACCAAAATCGAAACGTGGCAGCAAAGAATCGTGAATCTAACCGAATGGTCATAATCGCAATTAATCGACAATTCAATTAATCGTTACACCACTAGTAAGTGAACAATTGGTGCTGGAGAGTAATGGAAGAATAATTGTGGGCTCATGCCAGGATCCATGAACATTGTACACATGCCTCCCCTTTTAACTTGTTTTTATATACTCGGTCAGCTTATGGCAGACATCATATTGTAACAGATTCTCTTGTCAAAAGTTTGATGATGCAAAAGAACTTTTGAAACACATCAAATTGTGGTCCTTAAAGTTAAGTGCCTATTAAGTTGACCATCATAATTTACTTTATGGCTACTATTTCGACTTGCAATAATTTCCATGAAGAATGTTGGTAATTCAAGTAAACAGACAACTACCGGTAAATTAAATATTGTCTAAAGCCATATCCAAGCTTCCAGAATTTGAAATCCTGGAGAAAGTTTAATATCTAGCAGAATAACAGTCTTTTGTAATGTTTTTTTTATTACAACATCTTAAGTACCCCATTGAATCTTTTTTGTTTTGCAGAAATTAAAGCAACATTTACAGCGCACCAAGCAAGGGAGCAAATCCAGCCAGACATATGGCCGTCAATCTCCTCTTCACGGTGACCACACTGCGATTCCTGCCAGCAGACTTCCTCAGTCAATTCC
Organism: Cladopsammia gracilis; assembly: GCA_022457155.1. Taxonomy (NCBI): domain Eukaryota; kingdom Metazoa; phylum Cnidaria; class Anthozoa; order Scleractinia; family Dendrophylliidae; genus Cladopsammia; species Cladopsammia gracilis. Next base: position 401,521 of record JAJGOT010000451.1, on the reverse strand, counting down.
TATTTCAATCCCTTTGGCACCAAGGCCATCAGATGGGCCACAGAAACGGAGCTTGGAGGGTCTTAACTCTGAAATTCAGAAAATAGTGCTGAAAGACACACAAACAGAAAAAGTGAGTAAACATTATTCGAAATTTTCTTTAAAAAAGTGTACCAATATTTCCCAAACAGCTTTTGATTTTAAGATTCAGACAAGTTTTGCTACAGCTCTGTTTTGCAATATTTTGTTGTTTTAAATATGTTATTTCAAACATAAAACTTTGCCAACTTAGGTTAAATTTTGCGTGCTCAAGGTTATTTTAAGTCACAGTATTTTTCTAATGGGGAAATCCTGCAATGCCACATTCTAAAAAACAATACATAACCCTGTTGACCAGTGGATGATATTTAAAAACAACAAATTGTCCATATTGGTAGAAATTGGGTTTAAACAGCAGTTTTCCTCTGCAGGTGTTGGAACAGATACCAGATGGTCGTAAAGCCCCAGTAGTAGAAGTGCTGTCTGGTGTAGCGCCTTTTCGTACCGTAGACATTCACACCCAGACACCTGCCGACAACCAAGAGGGGCAAGACAGTGGGAGTGCAAACAGCAGCAGCAGAAGCCACTCGGCATCGCCAACATATCCTATAATGCCAGGAGCTTCAGATTCACGACCATCTTCAAGGTGTTCCTCTGGAGGAGTTGCAGAAGCCGAAGAAAATGTGTCTCCTGAACTTCCTGCAGGAGGCCCTAAATATGCATCCTCTCCTAAACCCAACAACTCATACCTGTTTGCAAGGGAACCTCCAGATGGTGCCGAGAAGGTCCCACTGCATGTTGAAGATGCCGATAGGTAAGTTATGTATGAGATGATGATCAAACCTCCGTCTTAGTGTCAGTATGTGGAGTTGCAGTGGTTCAATATTAATTTCTGTTAAGCCCAATGATTTGAGTCCTTGAGAGCTCTCAAAAAATACTGTAATCTCTCTCTCTTGTTATAGATGCTCCATGTAAAGATAGGATGTGGGGGGGGGGGGGATTGCTAGTCCACTGTAGGTTGTGCAGGGAGCTTGCTATTATTTCAACATCCAAGAAGCATCTCTATTCATTTACATACACATATAGTGGTTACTGGTGACAAGCTACCCACTGCATTTTTTTTCAATCTGGAACAGGGCATCTGATAGGATGCATAAAAAATGATAAAAGTGTGCGGAAATTTGAGGGCATATTATTTATTATCAATCAATCAATCAATCAATCAATCCTTTATTTAGCATGGTCGGAACGCTTAGCTAAAGAGCTAGTTTCCAGGTACTCCAAATAATAAATAATAAAGATAAAAGATACAAAATAAAACTTCATTAGAAGTGTATAAGTTAAGCTATAATTAAAAATGAAACAAATTAAAAATATTTACAATATTTATATAACTACAATGTAAGTGTAAAATGTAATATAAAATATAAAAGTAGTAAAATGTGTCTTACAATTGTTGCACATCGCCCTCATAGTCCCGTAAGATTTGATGTTTTTAAATTGTTCTTAAAAGCTATGTATGCTTGAATCTTCCTTGACTCATCTTGTATCAAATTCCACAGTTTGGATGCAGTGTGTACCTCCATGATCCTAAGCCAGTATTGTGGTGCCCCTGAGGTTATACGTGGAGCACCTTACTGTTATAAGATCATGTAAGCTGGCAGGTCCAGCATCGCTGGCTGATATTTAAAAAACGGTGGATAATATTTTGACAAGCTGTTGTTCACCCTCCTGTAATGTGACTCTGCCATTGTTTACATTCTTGCATGAGTTAATATACATGTAAGGCTTTATGGTGTGCCAAATCTTCTTTTGATCTGCATATTTTTCCGAACACAGCTTCTCAAAATGTTTCCATATAGATTCTCTTCTCATGCTAAGCTAGACGATAGCTCTCCCAGTCACTCTTGTTTCGTGATCTGTTAAATTTTTCATTTAGCCGTTTTCGTTTTGCCATTTCTCTCCAAATTGCTGGTGTAATAAACTTTGATTCCTCAGAAGACGGCCGTTTGAAAGATCTCATTGGTGCGTGATCATCTAACACCTGGTTATATATATTATATTATGTGGAAAACATGCTGGATTATGTGGAAATTTAAAAAAATTATTAAAACGATAATTCGGCCTTTCCAATGTATTTACATCAAACACGTTATGCACAAACATGAGCGATGTGTTTATAAATTGTAAAATTTAGCATCAAATTGTCAAAATACCTGTGTTAAAACAGTGCTCACTATCTTTGTCAGACATTTTGAAGCTTTTAGCAATGAAGGAACACCGAAGACAAACAAAAGAATTTATTCATTCATTACAGACTCTCTTCTTTGGCTTCAAAAGAAGCCAAAGAAAAGAGTCTGTAAACAAGCGGCCATCTTGGTTAACCTTATTTAACCAGTGGTCAGTTCAATAAAACTTTAACAAGTGTAATTTAGAAGTGTTGCCATTGTTTTCAACCCCTGAAACAATGGCTGCACTTGTAAATAACACTTGCAAAAGTTTTATTGAATTGACCCCTGGCTAAATAAAAAGATGTGCTCAAGAAATTTGCATGGTTACCAAGCTTGTTGTGGCCTGAATGAATTAAAACATTTAAAACAATTGAATTGTAAGCTACAGTAGTTACAATAACAGGGAAGGAAGCATTTAAAAAAAGCAAATAATAAATTAGGCTTGTGCTGTATGTATTAAAATGTAATTTTTATAGGATTTCACCTTGTCTCAGTGTTTCTTTGATTGACTTTCACCCACTAAGGTGCAGGATTGCAGAAAACTAGTTTAATGAGATGAAAATCATATTTCTATCTCACTGAATAACAATACATCTCATTGTATCATGCTTTGTTCTAAAAAAAAAACTGAATTAATTTTCTGCAATCCTGCACCTCACTCCTTTCACCAAAACTCAACTATGGGTTTGACACCACTAATGCAGAGCATGTCATTAGATTGTATTATTAAAGTTTGAGTGAGCATCACCTGGAAAAAAAAACATGTTCCATGAGAGTATATTTTGGTGTGCAGGGAGTAACAATTATCCCTATTTTCTTTTAGGGATACATCCCCATTGCTTCTTGGACCAGACAAGACAAAGGTAAAGATTATAAACATCAGTGCAAGATCAGCATTCTCAGCATTCTCTGCACTACCCTCCTATCCCAAGATGGCAGTCACGTCCCCAGCGACAGCCAACCAGCAACTTTCTCAAGTAGAGGCATCGCAGTAATACTCAGAACTGCAAAAGATCATGAAAAAGTATGCATGGAAACTACCATGAGCTGGTCAAACCATTTATCTACAGTACTAAAAAAAATACTCTTAATTTATTGCTTGGTAAGCATTGTGAATGACAAAAACAGGTTTTATTTGACTGCATTTGCCTGTCCTTCTCTTTAATAAATGGTTCTGGTGCACGAAACTGTGGAAAACTCCTACTATTTTTAAGGATGTTTGCAGAGTTGGTTGGGTTGGATTGTTTTTGTTTTGTTTTGTGTGATTCTGAAAAAGAAACAGATATATTAAATAATTAATGTCAGTTTAGCCTTGTTTTTTTTTTTTTTTTACTGGAGTAAGATGGCTGTTTTAGGTCTTCTCTTTCCAGTGCAAGTTGTGTTGGGTTGTAGAGCCATGTAGGCTTGGTTTTCTGGTACTCTATTGAATTTTGGAGGTGTGCTGCCCTTGATACTGTTACCATAAAATTTAAGATTAAATATGTACTTTTTATGTCAGATGAAAGGCCTTGCATTAGTTAACACTATGCGCAAAATCAAACTCTTCATGTGTTTACGACCAAATTGTCTGGGTTAGCATATGTACCCTGCCACCTCCCCACCTCAAGAGGTGGCATAAATGGGTTTGTTTAGTTACGCATAGAACATGAAAATGGAGAGTTCAGGCGTAGACAGTAATATTAACACTTCATTTACATGCAGATGTTTCTATTTTAATACAACCTTTTTTCAAATAAGAACAACATTTTGACTTTTTGTGTTTGTTTTACAAGAAAACTTAGCTATCAATTTCAGGGCGATTTTGTTTTAGAAAACCCTTAATAATCATGAGCTCAACTTAAATATTTTGTTAAGAAGTTTGTTTCATTTCTTATGTCAACATTTTGCATGTGGAATTTTCCTCATCATTATGAAGCAATATGTCTGAGCAACCCCAATTTTTAAAGCATTCTGCAATCTGTTTTTATAAAAAAGAAACCACACTTGGATGTGCTGAGAGAAGTTAGCTTACCGTTCAAAGATTGTATAGTATGTTATTCAGTTATTGTATTGAGAAAGTGTATCATATTCATAAATATTAAGTGTAACTTAAGGAAACATACCTTTCGATTATAACATGAGCAATTTAGGAGTTTTATATAAAAAGAAAACTATTGTGGCATTCATTGACTTAATTCTTAATGTATACTACAGTTCTTGATGTAAATATTTTATGGAGTAAGATGACTATATGATACTTGTATATTTTTACACTTAAAAAATGAAAATCTGTTGTAGATTTATTCAACCGTGAAGACTGTTAAAAAGTTTGTGTACTGAGACTGGCGCAATACTTTAAGCTTTTCCATTTCCAACTTTGACCTACATGTACTGGCTGGTTCAGTCTGTTTAACTGCGAGTTCATCAATAGACCCTTGTCCAAAATGGTATTTCAATTTCAAACATTTTAAAGTGAAATAGAGTGGAAAGTTGATGCCAGCACCTAAAACAACACCTTTTAACCTTATGACATTTTCAGGTATTTATTAAGATGAAAAAACGTCAATTAAAAAAAAATTATAAAGAAGTTTCCAATAATTATCATACCCTTATCATACAATGCCTGTTAGTTTGACAGTGATTTCTCAACAAAAAATATGGTATTAATCTTTAAAAAGATATCTACTTTCTATATTTATAAGTCATCCTTCTGAGCTGTGATGTTTATTTATCCTATGGACTGATTTTAGATTTAGATCTCCAGCTTGGACAAAGGTCTATTCAAACAAAGGAAAAACTTGTTGCTGGTATACATTGCCTTTCATATTTATTACTAATCCAATTACCAGTTCTTCAAGATGTGTTTTCAGTTGCTGTTTTTTCTTTGGATATTTTGAGAAACAATTCCCCATGTATTGGGTAACTTCAATATATTGATATAAAGTAAAACAAAACTTGGTTATATATTCATGTCAAAGCATACCTTGCTATAGGTGCTCTCCACATTTTAGGAGTGCATTCTGTGGACATACATTTTGCTACACACTTGTAACTCATTGTATTCTTAATAAAGCATACTCAGTACTAATAAAAATGAAAACAGAAGTGGCCTTGATATTCATTTTTTTGTGGCTACAAGTCAGCGTGAGCATTGCGTATTTATCTGTGGGTTGTGTGTTACAAGGGGAGGCTCCTCAAAAAAGCTATCTTATCTTGTTACTTGGTAATTTTAAAGGGTTGCCAAAGTGAACTGAAGTGAAAGAGGCAGCAACTATTAAAATCTAAGGGTGTGTTTGATTGACCGTATTCTGAAATAAGAATTTGCAGAATGGCCACAAAAAACGCTTACATAGAGATTTTGAAGCCCCGAGAAAACTAAGTTTGCCCAATTATCGTATTAAGCATGTTTTGGCAGATTTACACCTAATTGAAGAAACGTTGACTCGTGAAAAGCATAAACCATGAACGATGAGACCGAATGGGATTCTGGGTAGGCAGCATTGGTAAGCATACTAATATCCCATTTCTTGATAATCGAGATGTTTTCTTGTTTGAGACATTTTAGAGCATGATTAATGCATCGTGTGTTAATACAATGTGTATTCTGTCACAGACTAAGTTTAATTTACCTAATTTCCCAGTACGCCTTTGGGTCGCATCGTTCATGGTTTATGCTTTTCACCCGACAACGTTTCTTCAATTTGGTGTATACTGCAAATGTTTGTGCCTGAACAAACAACTTTCAGAGACAATTTTATTTATTCTTATTCCCAAATACGGTCAATTGAACGTGCCCAAGTAAAACAGGTTGCACAATGTTGTAAGTGATGTTGACTACATGAGCGGGAGTGTTGTATCGGCCTATACAATCACGAGGCGCAGCCCAGTGAATGTATAGTGCTGATACAACACGGACGCGAATGTAGTAAACAACTTGTCAAATTCACATTCACATGTAAATTAGATACAACCACTAGTGAGTTGTATCAAGATTGTATCTGGTATACGGGGTTAACCATGTGATTGGAATGGCTCATTTCTATTTGTTAGTACCCTTATGAATTATTAATGAATTTTACAAAAAATTCTACACAAAGTCTGCATGCTGCCAAGAGGTTTGAGAATAAGAAAAAGAAATCATTCTATTCTTGCAGGGTACTTAGAAAGGGTTACATTTTGATTCAGTACAATGAAAGCGTAAACAGTCTTATACTCCACAGCTCTTAGAGAGTTCCCACATTGTTTCATCAGCTTGTTGTTGAACACCAAGTTCCTGTATAAAAGGCTTAGCTCCTCCCCCATTTCACACCTTTTGGGTGCAATGCAAATTAAGGCATCTTTCAGTCACAAAATGTGGTTAACTTGTGCATCCTTTAAATTTAATTTGCTTCAAAAATCTACTTAAACCAAGATTTTACCAAAACAAAAAGAGGAGGGGAGGGTTTTGTGTGATGGGTGGGGAGGGGAGGGTTTTGTGTGATGGGTCAGGTGGGGTATGTATATTTTCTTGAACAAACCAATGTTCTAATATATTTTGTCCTTAAGTTTATTACTCCCAATATTAATACAATAATTGTTCCAGAATTACTTTTGCAAGCCTGCTGTAATTAGATGAGATTTTGTAGATTAGCATTGTAGTCTAGCAGATGATCGTAATTCCATTCATCGTACCATCGGCAGCTTCCTTGCTCATACTCATCACATGACACTCGAGGTTGATTAGCACTACGCTGAGGTAACATTGGTTCTTGAGGGCGTTTTCCAAGTGTAGGAAAATTATGATAGTAATACCTGTTGAAAAACAAGGGAAAGGAGTAGTAAAGTTACTATATGTTACTGTATTTCATTGATGATTAAGTGCTGCCCCTTGCTTAAAGTGTCTGAAATGCATTGCAACCCCTCTCCTTTTAAAGTAGTTGAATGTCCTCATGAAGTAACAGATTGAAGGTAGATTTTTTTCCAGTAAACAGACTGCTGGGGGTAACCAGCAGTGCAATGCACTAGCATTCCATGTAGGTGAGAGTATCAATTGCTTCAAGCTCTGGCAGTATGGGCTGCCTATGGCTCATAAGTGAGTTACTCCACCAATCATTTTTACACTTACCATCTTTGTATAATGAACTTATGTCCTTTAATGACCTTGGCTGCATTGTGAATAGAAGTGGGATCACATTCTCCACGGTAGGTCATACTGTTCCATATCAGTGCAAGACCTTTACGTGGTTTTACACTGATTTTTAATTGTGGGAATTTTGTTTCCCCTCCTTCCTCCACATCTCTCAAGTAAACTAGTACAGTGGCATACCGGTCTCTTTTGTCCGGGTGGTTGACAATGCAGTCAGTGTGATTCTTGTAACCTAAAAACAGTTTTTTTTGGGGAAAACACTAGTGTTTATTAGACATAGAATCACTGGAAAAATAGCATCTAATCCAGTGGAACCTCCCCAGAAGGCAACCTCCCCAAATATTAATCTCCGTATTCAGATACTCTTATTAATAATTAAAACCTCTCCAAAACAGCCACCTTATTCTATGATGGCCTTATCTTTTTTGTCCTAACTGCTGATCAAGTCACTGAAATCCCTGTTGTCAAGGTTACTGCCCTACAAGGAGGTCAGGGAGGGGCATGGATCTGGGGAAAAACTACAATTGTGGAATGGTAAAAAGTTGGAGAAAATTGAAAGCACAGTATAGCTATTGCATGATGCACATCATTAAAAACAGCAAAAGAAAAATGGTGAGAGCTTTCAAGAGAGGGACTAAGAACCAGGAGTAAAACATACAAAAACAGGAGGGTTTAGAAACAGAAGCAATCACATGACAAATGACTACAATCACATGACAACTTACTACAATCGCATGACAACTTACTACAACCACATGACAAATAACTACAATCACATGACAACTTACTACAATCACATGACAACTTACTACAATCACATGACAACTTACTACAACCACATGACAACTTACTACAATCACATGACAAATAACTACAATCACATGACAACTTACTACAATCACATGACAACTTACTACAATCACATGACAACTTACTACAATCACATGACAAATAACTACAATCACATGACAACTTTCTACAATCACATGACAACTTACTACAATCACATGACAACTTACTACAATCACATGACAAATAACTACAATCACATGACAACTTTCTACAATCACATGACAACTTACTACAATCACATGACAACTTTCTACAATCACATGACAACTTACCAACATTTTGTGGATATGATGTGATTTGAAATTTTCCTCCATTTTCAACTTTGAGCCCTGTTGCTTTCTGTATTTTTTCCGCAAACAATGTGGAGAACTTGCTTTCTCCTGGATAAAATGCTGTGCTATAACTCCACTTGAAATGTTCCTGTAGTTTAGCAGAAAATGTCTTGTTGATACAGGTTGTTCCTTCAGTAAAATCATTTGGTGATACCGTCATTCTAAGCTTTGCATCTTTTAAGTACTCATGGAAAGACTTGATGCTGTCAAAGCAGATTATAGGTACTTGCTTGTTAAGTTCGGATACATGTCTGCTGTGGACCATGGCAAGACTGTCACATTCAACATCATTAAGAAAGTTTTCCACGACATATGCATGAACATTACTTTTGGGATTATCATGCTTCAGCTCATGGACTTTCATTTCATGATCGCTTTCCTTAAGGTTCTTCATTAGCAACTTATTTTGAATTGATAGCTTAAAATCTTTGAACTCTGGGGGAAGCTGGTCTTGTGCAGGTACTTCTATAAAACAATACACAGAGAGTATTATTGACAGTTACATCATGTACAGAGACTCCTGTATTAAAACGTGGAGTGACAATATTTTTAGAGGTAAAAATTAACCATGGTTTGGTACTTATATAGTGCCCAGGGCTAAAATTAAATCATAATATGTTTTCCACTTCATACCTCTGGAAGTTATGTTTGCCATGGAATTCTGGTACCTTAAAGGGTTTCCTTTTCAATTTCAACAATACCAGTAATACTATTTGAAATGCAACCTAACCATGGTAAACTACATAACAGATGCTGAGTTTTGCAGTATGCAAGTGTAAAGTGGGAGTTATGCAAGGGTGGAGAGAATCATCGGGCAAATTGTGCTCCCACACCCAGCCCAGTCAAAATGTTTTTGGGTAGTAGGCAAGATGGCTGGAGTAGTAGGCAACAGAGGCCACAAGCTTGCTTAGATGCCATCTTGTTTGTAACTGCAAAAGCATTCACCGCTTACCATTCACATGGCTTATTTTCCCACATAATGTTCAAGGTGTTCCAAGGCCCCAGTAACCCCGTCGCTCAACATGCAAGGTTCGTTCGTGTGCGACTCGATTCACAAGAAACTGTATTTATGTTTTGGTTACGATTTGAACTAGAAGAGACCTCGTATTTGTTGTTAATGAAGTTTAGTGTAAAGTAGGCGGCAGATATTTCGTTGTAGGCGGCAAAATCGCCGGCTGCCGGCTACCACAGGGAACTACTACAGGGATCCACAACAGGGATGTCCTACCACAAGGACCTGCTACCATAGGGATGTCCTACCACAGGGACCTACCAGTGGGAACTACCAGAGGGATGTCCTACCACAGGGACCTACCATAGGGATCTATCGCAGGGACCTACCACAGGGGCATCCTACCACAGAGGCATCCTACCACAAGGACCTATCACTGTGACCTACCACAGGGTCTACCATAGGGACGTCCTACCACAGGGACGTCCTACCACAGGGTCTACCATAGGGACGTCCTACCACAAGGACATCCTACCACAGGGATGTCCTACCACAGGGAATTACCACAGGGTCTACCACAGGGATGTCCTAACAAAGGGATGTCTTACCACAGGGACCTACCACAGGGTTCTACCACAGGATCTACCACAGGGACGTCCTACCACAGGGATCTACCACAGGGATCTACCACTGGGTCTACCACAGGGATGTCCTACCATAGGGATTTCCTACCACAGAGACCTACTACAGGGACCTACCACTGGGATCTACCACAAGGATCTAACACAGGGTCTACTGCAGGGGCGTTGTACCACAGGGATGTCATACCACAGGGACTTACCAAAGGGATCTCACATCAAAAAGTGTCAGTTGAAGACTCATGCATAATAACAAAAATATATAAATTATGATCACTATAGTTTGGAAAGACCCCTGCTATAAAAACTGTACTTGCGATGTATCCATTGCAGTTCTTTCCTATTCTTTTTTTGTGCAATTGGAGGGAGGAGGGGGGTGGGAGTATTATGGGTATTAATGAAGTTGACCGATTTATAACAAAATACAATATTTCTTTTCCAGTTTACACGTGTCGTATTCAGAAAAACTATCTCGATGGAATCAGCCAGGCGCCTTGTCTTACCTGCAGCCGACTTTTTCTTCCCTTTTCTGTTGTCAACGCCATCATCTTTAATAACTTTTTTCTGTTCACCAAAGTCCTTTCCTCGGGAAACATTTTCTTTAAAAGCAACTTGAAACGAAGGAAGAACATACAGAACAACTGCAACTGCTCCGATGAGTAAACAACAAATCACCAAACCAAACATCCATCCTCGAGATGTCGCTGGCTGGTATTGATGAAGTGTTTTCTGAGTTTTGGCAGCGTGTTTCTTAACACTCTCTCCGTGTCCTTTCTTGCCAGTTTTTCTACTAACAGGTTTCGTCATGTTCGAAAATAAGTTAGGATTGAGCCTTTCAACTTAAATGGAACTACTCAAAAGTAAATACAAAACAATAAATTAATGAAGTCTTTGAAAATGGTAATCTTGACATCTGCAAAGCTGTGTATACGTTCGAAAACTGAAACCCAGGCCATTTCGTTCTCGCACTACTTGCCTTATCACGCAAGTAGGTCACGCAATGTTCCCATGTCGTAAAGGTGTCATAAAACGTTTTGTAACCACTTTTTTGTGCGATTTTACACTTTGTCTCGGTTTTTACGTCAACAGTTTTCCAGACATTCTTAAAAAGGCGAAACGATTTGATAAAAAACAAGGCCGATTCACCTCAGGGAAATTATTAACAAATAGTTTCCCTGCCGGCCGTGTGAATCAACCTTGATCTTTTATCAAATCGCTTCATTATTTTATAACCTGATTATATCCTTTACCACAGGATCCGATGCTTCTATTTCGTTACGGTGGTCTTTGCAAATACAGTCAGACTTAAAAAGGCAGCCGGTTTTGAGAACTGCATTCATGAATATTTGATAAGATAAGTGTTTGGTCAAATGACAAATGAACAATGATACAAAAACCATAGGGAGGGGTGGGGGGAGTTGTTTTCCTGCCTCAGTACCCCACCCGCAAAAAAATAAAAACCAAACACCGCTCATTATGTGTAAAAGTGGAAAAGAACTGAAACGCACACCGTAAGAGACTACAGGAGACTACAATACGGGAAGCAAAGCTCACAGGCTTTCGGTAATTTCAAGTGACGGAAAAAAGCCGGTTTCCAGGCGTTGGATTCTCAAAACTCCTATGCTATTTTGGGCCGTCTTTATCTTGTCTATCTTTAGTACTTAATCCAACTTGTTTCGTCAACTTCAGATTTTATTGCTAAGCCTGAAAATTCGACAAGAACTGACACTTTCAGTTGAAGGAGTAACATTCCATTTCCGCAAAAAGATCATAACGTTTCGGGCCCGGGTTCGGGCCCAAAAAGTTTACGGGACCAAGGCGCGTACACTTGGCGTATGGCGGGAAAATCCAACAAAGTTCTTGTCGCTGATTGGCTGAACGATGGCGATATCCAATGCTCGCCACGCCTGTCGTAAAAGCTTTTGTTACCCCATTAAAATGCTCCACCTTAATGCTCCATTTTCCCTACAAAAATGCTCGGATAATGCTCATTATACAGACATAGTGAGCAAAGCTGATACTAAGTATAATGAGGCTTTTTTTATTAATTCTAACGTTTTAACAGGGTGTTTTTAAGTGGTATAACAACAACGAATACAAGTTTAATAGTTTTAATACGACAAATAATACTCATCCAAATCAACTTTAATTCTGTTCATAATTTGATATTTAAGTAAAGAGTCTAGTAGGTAGTTGACTATCACAAGAAAGTTATTTGCTGTTGTAATACGGTTGTATTAAAAAAATTGTTTATATTTTTATTTTCTCTAAAAAAAATATATTTTCCGGGAAAATGCCACTAAAATGCTCGAATAACGCCACTTAAAATGCCACTAAAATGCTGCTAAAATGCTCGAATAACGCTTGATACTTTTGCCTCACTAAAATTCTCGAAAAAATGCTAGCATAATGTACAAAAGCCTACTGTTGTACAGGCTAATTGTAAAACCTATAAATGCTTCAGCAAAGCTATGCAAAGTAAAAAATACAATCTATCGTAACATGCAAGGTGGTATGTCATCACTGGGGTCCAGATCCCAAGGTAACGTGACTGACACGCAGTTGTCGCGTGACGTTACATCATGCCACCAAAACGGGGGTGTATATAAAACATCTCCTTGGCTTATCATGCAACTGTACGGCTGAGCCCGGGAAAACTTGGGAAAAGAGGCCACAATTTCAGTCTCGTCTTTCACATTTCTGAAGTTGATTCGGCTTAAATGGGACTTTGGAGAGTAACTGGGGAAGGGATACAAATCAGATGTATGTTTGTGAGAAAATAAAACAACACTTTTGTCACCAAGTATCTGAACCAAAAGTCCGTGATTTCGGTCGTAGTGCAATGGCGTGATGTTTCCACTTGTTCCTACCCATAGCTGCATTGTATCCTGCCTAAACACTTTGCTAATAAAATCATCATTTGACTCAGTTTGTCGATCTTCCGTAAAGAAGATTTTGCTCTTCAAACTTTGAATTTGATCAGCAGTTACAATGTCTCTGTAAAGTCCATCGGGCATTGACATAGTTCTCAAATACAACCTCTTTTTGTCACGAAGGGTGCAATCTTTTTCATCATCATCATCAGAAAGAAACACCTCCTTGTTACTGAAAACGTGATCGATGAAATCACATGGTAAAATAGGCCTTTTTTGGGCAAAATCACTGTTATCAATGAAATGTGTATTGTCCTTCGCTTCTAAAACTTGTAGACAATCAAATGCTTCTTCTAAGGCAGCTTTCAAATAATCTGGGCTCCAAAATGTACATGGTCTCCAGTTCTCTACAGCTTTCTTCAGAACAACGGGATGTTGGTTATAAAACTTGCGACGAAACACCCTGGATTCGATGTTTTCTAAGATAGGAACTTGTGTGGACTTTCGCAGTATATCTTCCATTGCCGAACCGGAAGTCGTCTCGCAACAAACGTTTCTGTTGCATTATGGGTAGTAAGAACATTTTCTTTCAACCTCGTTCCCAGGGCCTCTCTCTTCAGTACGTCATCCCGCCCGATGATGACGTAGCTAAAGAGAGAGAGGTCCTGGGAACGAGTTTGCATTTTCTTTCATGAGTTCCGTCACGTCTGTTGTACCCTTCAGTTGCGAAGTTTTTACGGCCAAGAAAATTGAGGATTTCACCTGACTTAGCGGGATTTTATACTTCAACAAAAGTATGGCTACCAAGGTAAGAGCTCAATGATAAATATGACCCATTTTGTGAGCTATTTGAAGAGAAACGGTGATATTTTAACGAGTTTACTGATGCGCATGCAAATATTAGGGTGAAAGTTGAAAGTATTATGGGTTTATATAAGCTTATATGCGTTTGAGGCCACACTTTTCTTTAAGTATGAAACCCAGCTATTTCTTAGCACTGAACGTGCAAACCGTAATTGATCAATGTTATTAAAGTAAATGATTTTTCAACAGTTTAACGAAAAACGACAATATTTTTAATATGAAAATAATAATAATAATAATCTTTATTGAGGAAAACTCTTTCACATCAGTGATTTTCAAAAAGGACCTCGATTAAGACTAAGAATAAAAACTAAAATACTCACACTAAAAAAACAAAACAAAAAACACATCAAAAACTATGTAAAAACTCTTAGATTAAGAAGTTAAAAACATTCCGCTTAAGGTCGCGGGGGATACTTGGCCATGAATAAATTCATAAGGCAAAATTTAGGCAGGGGTGTCACTTTTAAAAACGTTATATCGTGAAGGTTTGAAAGCCGATTTCGCTAAAATTTAACAGAGATATTGGCGAATAATGGAAGTGCGTAAGGATTGTTTTTTACTGAAGGGATCGCCCTTGCGGCAATACTGTAAGCCACTAAAGTTATCTTTTCTTAAAACGTGGTTTTGTGTCCAAGTTTGCTCCTCGAGAAGAACACAAAGCAAGTTTATTTCCCCACTCACTGATCCGTCAAAACGTCTATTGTGTCATATCTGACTCCGATTTTTTGATTTCAACTTTAATTAAAAGTTATTAGCTTTTAAAGGAGTAAAATTGTCCATGTTAGAATTTGAAGCCTCATATCTTCCCTTTGAAAGCCTATTTAAAAATTTTGAGTCAGATATGACAATCTACAATACACATAGTTTACCTCTTTGCAGTGTCAACTCATGAAATTCTCTATCCGCGCTGAATTCTTGGACACAAAATTGCTTGTTTTTACGCTTCCGAGGGCTTCCCGAGCAAACACGAATGCAAAAAAATATAAATTTATGGTAATTTTGCTTATTTTAATCCACGCGCTATTGTCAACACTTCATGCGGAAAGAACAGTGCGTTAAAAAAAAGTGTATTTTACCAGACAGCGCTTTGCACGTGCAATTATTGATGCAGAAACATTACAGAGCCTATTCGTGAATATTTCGCGCATTTTCGGTATCAGCCGTTGCACTTCGTGCATACTCTTTTCATAAATGCATACTGATGAGCGGAACCTGTCCCCCGCGACCTTAAATACATTTACATTAGAAGATTGTCTTATTACCTGACTAAGAGAATTAAAGTGAGAATTAAAGTGCACCCAATCCCCCATTTTTTGGGGGGGCTTACCGTCGCTTGCAACTACCTGTCCACACACATGACAAAAACATGTTCTGCTGGCCAATCAAAATTCAAAGTTTTGACAATCAAACTTCAAAGTTTACCCGCCCAAAGTTTACCTGCATGTTACCTGTCTTCGCATCTACGTGCAGCCTTCTTCCAACTTCCCTATATGAATGAAGTTGTGCGAGTTCTATCACTTGGTTTCGTAAATCACTTGACAGTAGAACACCTTGCTTGAAATTCCTGCCAAACTTATTTATTGTTAACGCCATGTCTTCAGTTGCCAAACGGTGGATAAATCAGCTACGATCATTTGCGTAAGTGGCGCCAAAACGGCCCCAAGTGGGCGGGTAAACTTTGAAGTTTGATTGTCAAAACTTTGGATTTTGATTGGCCAGCAGAACATGTTTTTGTCACGCATGTGGACAGGTAGTTGCAAGCGACGGTAATCAACTCTTTAAATATTTCTTGTTTTTAATGTCGCGTTAGTGAGTTATAGAGATTTCAATTTACAAAATGCTAATTAGATGACATAAATAATTGCCATTATTTCTACGTCAATTAACAATACGCAGTATACAACTTAAGGAAAATCAATTTGAGAAATACCAAATATAAACTGGATAGTCAATTGGAGGTAAAAACAAGTAGTTGTATAATAAATGATTCCCGAATTTATGTCATCTAATTAGCATTTTGTAAATTCAAATCTCTATAACTCACTAACGCGACGTTAAAAACAAGAAATATTTACCTATTCAACTTTTCAACGTTCATAGAGTTGATTAAGCAAAAAAAAAAAATTGGGGGGTTAGGTGCACTTTAAACATGCATACAATCTGAGAGTAGTCCAGCACTTGTCCAAACGATGTCTGTGATTCGCTAAGAAAACAATAGATTTGTCCCGCTGGGATAGGGATTAGGGATAGGGGCATTGTTCAAGTGATATATCAATTGTATCGTTCGCTAATCACAGACATCGTTTGGACAGCTACGGGGTCGCCCCAATCTGAAACAACTCTGTTATCAGATTAAACACTTAATGAATGGTCCCGGGGGAAACAGTGAATTTTGTTTCCTTAGAATCTCTCAATGTTTCCCCAGGGATCAGTCATTAAGTGATTTGTTATATAGCAACACAAAAAATACAACACAACACAGTTTGAAAAATGTGCCGAGCACTCGTGTTAAACATATATCGCATCATGATCATGCTAGCGGGCAACAGTGCAATGTTACCCTCTGGCGTCAAAATTGTTGCCTGCCTTCACAAATGTTGCCCACTTAGGACAATTGGCGGGAAACAGTTTGTTATATGTCATGTGACCATAAATCAACCAATTATCACGCGCGTTGTCAGGGGCATAGCCAGGACTTTTTCAGAGGTACGCACAATCACTGTTTTCAAACACTCTCCTTAACTCCTCCCCCCCACCTTCAAGTCCCAAATCTTTCTTTTTTTCCGACTTTTTCAGGTACACACGTGCATACGTGCGTACAGGTAGCTACGCCCCTGGTTGTATTGACAAAAGCTCCAGCTACAATGTATATATCAATCACGATTATTTTGCTTATGTCATGCACATAAGCTTATGGATGAATTCAGATAAAATGCCTGGCACAGATGGCCTTCCAGCTGAATTTTATAAATTGTTTTGGAATGACATTTCTACTCATTTACTCTCTGCAACTTGACTTTGCCTATGAGTCTGGCTGCTTAAAAAATCACACAAAGACCTGGAATCATCAAACTTATTCCCCCCAAAAATGCAGACCCTTCTATAAAAAATTGATGTCCTATAACTTTCCTTAACATGGATTATAAAATTGCAGCAAAAGCTATTGCAAATCGTATTAAGTCTGTGCTTCCAAAGCTTATAAACAATTGATGAATAAATGAATTAAATAGCACTCAAGTCTCCTGGTGCTTTACATACAGTTATGAGAGATGGGACATCACTTGACATCACTTGATGTCCATGTGTGTGTTATATTCAATTTGAAAGGGCTTGAGGAGTGTAAAAAAGTGATTGCAAATGCTAGTTTGCAATAAAATAAAAAAAGACTTGTTGGAAAGTGGCCTTGAAATATCTTATATCACTACATGGTACAGGATGCTTAGTTACCAGTTAGCTAACTGAATATATTGACCTTAATTCCACAACCAGGCACTTAGAAAGACCAGTCGTGCAGTCAGGTACTTCCCTAGCTTAAGGGCAGTTGTCAATCAGATGGTAAGGAACTTACAGCAGGGAGCAGCATTAAGTACATCAAGTACAGATACTGCATTTTACAGTGGTGGATCAGGTAAATCTTTGGCTTTGAGATTCAGGCAATCATTTTTAGCAATATTTTTGCTTGTCAGAAAAACATGAGCGCAATACCAACCAATCACAATGAGATGAGAGATCAAACCACAAGGAAAAAATTAAAACAATCATAAATTGAGTATTATTTACATATTTTTATGTTGCATGTTACAATAATGATAGAATGGTGTCACACTTTTCTGATTCACACTGATAACTAAGAAAAAAAAGGTAGCCATACCAAAAAATCATAAATAACTTGGGCTGACTCTTGTATCTTGGTGAGTGAAATACCCTTAACTTAAAGGAATCTTATTTCTTAATGGATGATCCAACTGTGTATATTACATGATGGCTTAAGCCATATGTAGCAAAGGAAATGTCTTTGTGAGAGAGAAAAACTGATAAGTAATTTTATCTTTAACACTAAAGTTTCAGTGTTCAACAGACGACGCAACAATAACACCCATCGTTTGCTGGGAACAATACAGTTTATCAGATGGTCACATGACCTATGTAAGCAAAGAAATTGCTTTTGTTAAGGACAGCATAAAACAGTAGATGTCACATAAGTCCATTGATGCTTGTGCTGGGCTCGGCCAGCTGTGATTTTGTGTATGGCTGTATTTATCTGTTACCTCGCTTTCACTTTCACATCCACCTTATTTGTTGAGTTAGTAATGCAATAGTCTGCAATCTTGTGTCAAACCAACTTTAGGGTTTTAAATAACTTATGACTAAAGGAACAGCCTAAACTATGACATACATGTATGTAGATGGTTAGATGTTGAATATGTTCCTCAGATGACCAATTTGGTCTCCAATTTGGGGACATCAAAGATCTGCTGAGGGTATAACAACCTCTTGGCTGACCGATTGCATGTGCAATGAAGTTGGTCAAAGCCAGCGTTTAGCAACCAGCCTCTTGGTAGAATTGGATTGAGACTGCATAGAAATAAGAATATAGTGGCCAGAAGCCAAATGGAAGTAAAAATGTCTGAATGTGTAAAAATAGGAGGCAATCTTATGTACATGTTGTAGTTAAAATGTTTCAATTGGTAATTTTTTTCTAACTAGGTAATTCTTTTAAACTAGGTATTTTTTTGTATTAGAAAAAAAACAAACAAACAAACAAGATAAAGTAACCATGACCTCAACACAAAACTAACCGTAACTCTAACACAAAGCTAACCATTGCAGATAACCTAGGTTTTATGACAATATAGAAACAGGTAAACTTGGTAAAAGAATAACCTAATTGTAGTTAAAAAATATATTTCACTGGAACTTAAAATTAGAAAAAAACTACCTAGTGAAAAATTCAATTTACCTGAAAAAAAAAAAAAAAAAACCGCCTGCAACATACACAAAAAGGGTTTGCAGTGTTACATTTCCTCATTTGCATTTGGCAAACATTATTTTGTGCATCATTTTTACAATACATTTTTGAATTTTTAACTTTGTGATACAGAACTGTTATTTTTCCACTGGATTTTAACTAAATTGTGGAAATGCTTGTAAAAAATGAGAAATCAAAATCACTCAGGCATCAATGCTTTTGAAGCTTTTCTGTTGTTAGAACTACCAGTAATGCCTTTCACAAAGAGGGTATTCAGCAAAGGTTGTGTTGTATGGTTGGGCATTTTTATTGGCAAGGGAAAAGAGAAATAATGATTAAACATGGCCATCCATATTACACAACTTTCCACTAAATAATATTTTTATTTCATAATAATGATCTAGAGGACAGTTCTCATTGCAGAGCTTTTCCCATTTATAGGCTTTTTGACAATGTTTTCACTAGAGTGTATTTTATATTGTGTTTGTTGATTTTATTTCAGGTGGTACTCAATCTAATTGGCCAGATGTCAGACTTGGTCCTTTTGCTCCCAAGGACCCCAACTTTCCACTTCCTGGTAATGTTGGTATTGATCTTGCGCAGCTACCACAGCCACCTACAACAGACAATGAATTACACAGACGGACTGTGGCAGAGGCACTGTTAGATTTAGAATCAGAAGATGTTAGAAAAGCAGTTGTTATGGATACTTACATGAGGGATGTTGCTGAACCAAATTATGAGGAAACATCTCTCATACAGGTATGAATCAGGGATAAATACATTATTATATAATTACTTTGCAATAAACAAATCAGGGATAAATACTTCATAATTCACATATAATTATTTTACAACAAATGGGATAAATACTTTATTAAACAGGGATAAATACTTTATTATATTACAACAAATTTTTGCAACAGCTTAATTTTGAGAATTGGAGAATTTCTTCTTTTGCAACATTGATTTTATTGGATGTAATTAGGTAGACAATTTCCTGTTATGTGTAAAATGCCGCTTATAATCCCTGGGAATAAGGTAGTGAACCTCAGTCTTTAAACTGACCCCAAATTGCAAGCAAAGATGCTTGCCTCAGTGAAGTGGTTGCTCACAAGAGATCTCAAATACAGTGATTAAATGGATGTTGGGCAAGTATGAGATGTACATGAAGCTGCTAACCATAGCTGGTTACTCAGGGAGAGTCGAACATTAATAATTTAACCCCTCATTTGAATGCTGTTGACTAACATTTTCATGTGGTTTTCAGCATTTCTTAATGGCTGATAATGTAGGTGTGGTGTGACAGTTGACCACTAGGTTACTGACAGCTTACCAACAGTTGACCACTAGGTTACCAACAAATAACCAACAGTTGACCACTAGGTTACTGACAACTAACCAACATTTGACCACTAGATTACTGACAGCTTACCAACAGTTGACCACTAGGTTACCAACAAATAACCAACAGTTGACCACTAGGTTACCAACAACTTAGCAACAGTTGACCACTAGATTACTGACAACTAACCAACAGTTGACCACTAGATTACTGACAGCTTACCAACAGTTGACCACTAGGTTACCAACAAATAACCAACAGTTGACCACTAGATTACCAACAACTTACCAACAGTTGACCACTAGGTTACTGACAACTAACCAACAGTTGACCACTAGGTTACCAACAAATAACCAACAGTTGACCACTAGGTTACTGACAACTTACCAACAGTTGACCACTAGGTTACCAACAACTTACCAACAGTTGACCACTAGGTTACCGACAACTTACCAACAGTTGACCACTAGATTACTGACAGCTTACCAACAGTTGACCACTAGGTTACTGACAGCTTACCAACAGTTGACCACTAGGTTACCAACAACTTAGCAACAGTTGACCACTAGGTTACCAACAAATAACCAACAGTTGACCACTAGGTTACTGACAACTAACCAACAGTTGACCACCAGGTTACCAACAAATAACCAACAGTTGACCACTAGGTTACTGACAACTTACCAACAGTTGACCACTAGGTTACCAACAACTCACCAACAGTTGACCACTAGGTTACCAACAAATAACCAACAGTTGACCACTAGGTTACCAACAACTTAGCAACAGTTGACCACTAGGTTACCAACAAATAACCAACAGTTGACCACTAGGTTACAAAAAAATAACCAACAGTTGACCACTAGGTTACCAACAACTTACCAACAGTTGACCACTAGGTTACCAACAACTTACCAACAGTTGACCACTAGGTTACCAACAACTTACCAACAGTTGACCACTAGGTTACCGACAACTTACCAACAGTTGACCACTAGGTTACTGACAACTAACCAACAGTTGACCACTAGGGGCACCGCGGAAATACGTTTTAGAGGGCGCGATACAGTATTTTGCTGGTCAGCGCACATCTTAACAAAAAATACAAAACGCCGGCAATTTCAATTCACTTCGCCGTGAGTCTTGTCGAGAGCCATAAAAACCTAAAACTTAGAGCCCACACGGGAAACTTAGCTTCCAAACTCGGCTTATCTTTCGTATAGTCCTCATTTTATATTATATATTGTGCCAGAGCCAAACTGACCTTGCACACAATGTGAAATTGTCGTGGTTTCGCGTAGTCATGTAGCGGCTGGTTTGTTTTGCAAAATATGTTATGTGCCAAGGCCAAAACCAGGCGGCTTTTGTATGGGTGTAGCGGTGTTTTGAGGACACCATCTGCTCAGGTATACAGGGCTGGTGGGCTTGAGCCGTATGAATTGGTCTGTTAACGGCATTTTGACAAAATTCGTCGGGAGAATGACAAAACATGCTCGTGTCCGTCCACTTGGGGGCACTCGCCAGTTGCACAGCGATCCCATTTCCACTCGATATTATCCAATTCTGCATTATGTTGGCCGCTTCTGTGATTCTTACAAACCTGGGACACGCTGGTGTAACAAGTGCAGGACCGAAGCTCCAAATAAGTAAAAAAAAAAACTGGTCTCCAATCGAGGAAGAATTCGCTTGCGAACGACGCAGGGAAAACTCAGCCACTGAAGTAAATTTTATAAAATGTCCTTTTTTATTAATTGTGACATAAAGCTGTACAAGTTAATTTACTTTCCGAACGAGTCTCTTTTTCCTTGTCTTAAATTGTGTCTAAGTGTCTTAAATTTTTATTTACTGCCTCAAAAGTGTGAAAATTGTGGTTTGAAACCATTTTCATGAGACAAAAAAACTATTAAAATTGCCTGTCATAACTGGCCTAAAAATAAATGTAGTGTTAACATCCAACACGAAGGCTAATACTTCTGGAAACCAAGATGGACAAGAATTATCAATAGTATTTAGTCAACTTTGTTATAAACAAAACTACAACAGTAGAGGTTCTACAGATTTCCAATAAATAAATATTTTAATTTTGTCTATTTGTTTGTGGTCCACTCAGGGTATACAAAATGCAATATACATTTGTAAAACAAAGTTTTAATATCCACTTTTTTTATACTATTCTTAGGATTTAATTTAAATTTAGCATTTTATTAGATTTTAATACAGTAAACATGTAACATACAAGGCTGCATAGAAGGGAGATCTCGACAATGCAGCATAAAGGACAAAACAACAGAAACGAAACAACAGTACAATAAAGATAGACAGTGGTAACCCTTTTAATTTTAGTACTGGATGCTAAGTAATAATAATGAGATATTGCTAATACAAAGCTATAATGAACAAAAAGGGGGTGGGGTTGGTTTGTGCTGCTATGCAAAACAGGATTAGAAACAACAAAGATGAGACAGTAGTTCAGTAAAAGACAGTCAGCTGCGATTATATTGGCTTTAATTTCATGGATGCTGAGTGATAATTAATTGAAGAAAGTGGTAAATATAAATTAGAAATCTATAAGCAATACATACGACAGGAGCCATGGACTGTCAATTAAAAATAATAACTTAGGGAGTGTTTTCTCCAAATAGAACTCATTCAAAATTATTCTTGAAAATGTATCATTGTAGAAATAGTAGATAAATCAGTGGTCTCTTGAAATACATTTCACAACCCCCTGCATGTATGATGAGGATGGCAACAGCCTTGGATGTATCATCTGTCTTCCCAACTTAATTTCTGATATCCAGAAGCTGTCTCAGTCCTGGAACAAAAGACTCTTGTCTGGTTTTAATGAAGACGATAATTAAGGTGGCGAAGAACATGATGATGGTGATGACTCTTCTAAGCTAAAAAAGCCTAAGGAAAAAGATCACAAGTAGTTCAAGTCACCCCAGTTTGATAAATACATTCAGGAGAAAGTTGACAAGATTAAGGCAGCTATCAATGCCCAGTCAATAAGTCATGAGGAGTAGCCACATGCTTGTTATCAAGTAAACATTCTTAGTTTCAGTAATATAACTTACTGCTATCAGGAGCTATAATGTCTTGTAATAAAATGGTTATAACTCAAGAAAGAATGAATCTTAGGGTAAGTTCATTTAATATGACAATGGGGGGGGGGGGGGTGAAGATATTGTGGGAGGGTCCGAAAATTTGTAGACACTCGAGGGGGGGAGGGGGGCTCTGAAAAAATTGTTAGGCTAGGAGGGGGGCTAGGAGGGGCGGTCTGATATTTTTTCGATTACCAAAAAAATTGAACCGCTAGCGAGGGGGCTGCTAAAATTTCAAGCTTTGAGTTTCAATATCTTCATCCCCCACCCCTTGTCATAATAAATGAACTTTCCCTTACAGAAAATAAATGACAATGTTATTGGGGCGGGGGGGGGGTATGAGGCAATGATAATAGGGATCAACATTTTTTGCACATTGATTAAAAAATTGTAACGTGCACACGTATGAATCATTGAGCACATAAAAATTATTGTGTAATGATTGAGTGAAGCCAATCTGAATGATTGAATGAATGGACGAAGAACAACAATAATTCTAACTTACTGAAAGTGAGTTAATTATTAAAAGTTGATACAATGTACATGCAAGATAGTAGAAATGGAAATCGAGTAAGCATATTTATAAAAGCTCAAAATGATTGGGTAAGATTTAAAGCTAAAATAAACTAGCAGTTTTCAATGAGAGACGTAGACTGCTACTTCCCTGAACTCTTGCCTGTTTTTTGGCGTCAAAAGAAGTGAAAATTGACCACATCCAAGTTTTGGATAATTGCAAAAAGCGACAATGTATTTCAAAATTATCGTGTTTGTAAACAAGCGGTTTTGAATCTTTTGTGATAACTTATCATCTTGAATCTTTTGTGATGACTTATCATCTACATGTTATCGAGATTTAAAACTGCTTGTTAACAAAAACGACTTTATGAACTGAGCTTACAAGGAAAAATTGTCAATGAACCGAACATATCATCGAGCGTTCTTTTAAAATATTTTCAATTTACAAGCGGCCTTGAATAAATCCAGCCGTCAAAAGGCAGCGGCCAATGAATCACGATATTTTCGATTCCTGCTCGCTTCGCAACCATCGCCAATATCATCAACAAGTGTCCTTCAATCTTTCATGATAACTTGTTGACAAATCGAGATTTAAAACTGCTGCACGGAACGAGCAAATGTTTTGTTTTGACGGCGATCGTAATTACCACAATTTATTGTCTTCTCCAGCCTCGAGGCGGGGGGCAGGCACAAAAAATTGGTTTCACACGCTATAAAAAGGCGCAGAGAGGTGAATGAAACGGCAAACAAGTCAATGTTTGAAGGCAAAATTTCTTATTAATGTTTCTTTGGTGCGATAGTCATTGCGAGCGAAGTGAACAAGCGCCACATTCGGCACAGCGAGCGTGGATTTCACAACACAACGATAACAGTATTTTTTTAACTTACCTCTATCGCATGATGCAAATTACACTTTAAATCCACCAAGTCTTCAAACTCCTTGCAAAAGCTACATACAACACCAGTCTTCTGCTTTTCCTGGATCCCCATCTTAGTTTTCGACAATTTCCAGGGCGACTCATCATCAATCAACACGAGGCATCGTCAGAGGAACATTACTCCACAAAAAATGATTCCCCTGAACTGCTATTCGTTATGGTCGTGGTTTGAGTACCATAAGACCCATTTGAGGGGGTCAAACTCACAAAAAACGAGAAGTATCAAGGATATTTTCCGCCTTAAAACCACGCAAAACACCCAACCAAACTCGAAGTACCCTGATGGCAATGACCACTGACCAGTTACTGTGACGTCATTAAAACGTATCTCCGCGGTGCCCCACTAGGTTACCAACAAATAACCAACAGTTGACCACTAGGTTACCAACAACTTACCAACAGTTGACCACCAGGTTACCGACAACTAACCAACAGTTGACCACTAGGTTACTGACAACTAACCAACAGTTGACCACTAGGTTACCAACAAATAACCAACAGTTGACCACTAGGTTACCAACAACTTACCAACAGTTGACCACTAGGTTACCAACAAATAACCAACAGTTGACCACTAGGTTACCAACAAATAACCAACAGTTGACCACCAGGTTACCAACAACTTACCAACAGTTGACCACTAGGTTACCAACAAATAACCAACAGTTGACCACTAGGTTACCAACAACTTACCAACAGTTGACCACTAGGTTACCAACAACTAACCAACAGTTGACCACTAGGTTACTGACAGCTAACCAACAGTTGACCACTAGGTTACCGACAAATAACCAACAGTTGACCACTAGGTTACCAACAAATAACCAACAGTTGACCACTAGGTTACTGACAACTTACCAACAGTTGACCACTAGGTTACCAACAAATAACCAACAGTTGACCACTAGGTTACTGACAGCTTACCAACAGTTGACCACTAGGTTACCAACAAATAACCAACAGTTGACCACTAGGTTACTGACAACTTACCAACAGTTGACCACTAGGTTACCAACAAATAACCAACAGTTGACCACTAGGTTACTGACAGCTTACCAACAGTTGACCAGTAAGTTACTGACAACTAACCAACAGTTGACCAGTAAGTTACTGACAACTAACCAACAGTTGACCACTAGATTACTGACAGCTTACCAACAGTTGACCACTAGGTTACCAACAACTAACCAACAGCTGACCACTAGATTACTGACAGCTTACCAACAGTTGACCACTAGGTTACTGACAACTAACCAACAGTTGACCACTAGGTTACCAACAAATAACCAACAGTTGACCACTAGGTTACCAACAAATAACCAACAGTTGACCACAAGGTTACTGACAACTAACCAACAGTTGACCACTAGGTTACCAACAAATAACCAACAGTTGACCACTAGGTTACTGACAGCTTACCAACAGTTGACCACTAGGTTACCAACAACTAACCAACAGTTGACCACTAGGTTACTGACAACTAACCAACAGTTGACCACTAGATTACTGACAGCTAACCAACAGTTGACCACTAGGTTACCAACAAATAACCAACAGTTGACCACTAGGTTACCAACAAATAACCAACAGTTGACCACTAGGTTACCAACAACTAACCAACAGTTGACCACTAGGTTACTGACAGCTTACCAACAGTTGACCACTAGGTTACCAACAACTAACCAACAGTTGACCACTAGGTTACTGATAACTTACCAACAGTTGACCACTAGGTTACCAACAACTAACCAACAGTTGACCACTAGGTTACTGACAGCTTACCAACAGTTGACCACTAGGTTACCGATAACTTACCAACAGTTGACCACTAGGTTACTGACAACTAACCAACAGTTGACCACTAGGTTACTGACAGCTTACCAACAGTTGACCACTAGGTTACCAACAAATAACCAACAGTTGACCACTAGGTTACTGACAGCTTACCAACAGTTGACCACTAGGTTACCAACAACTAACCAACAGTTGACCACTAGGTTACTGACAACTAACCAACAGTTGACCACTAGGTTACCAACAAATAACCAACAGTTGACCACTAGGTTACTGACAGCTTACCAACAGTTGACCACTAGGTTACCAACAAATAACCAACAGTTGACCACCAGATTACCAACAAATAACCAACAGTTGACCACTAGGTTACTGACAGCTTACCAACAGTTGACCACCAGATTACCAACAACTAACCAACAGTTGACCACTAGGTTACCGACAACTAACCAACAGTTGACCACTAGGTTACTGACAGCTTACCAACAAGTAGCCCATAGTAGGTCTGAGAGAAAATTTGACTGTCTCATACTCATACTCATACTCATTTTTTCTTTGGACAAATCTGTCCAAGCGGGGAAAGGTGCAGTGAGGTTAACCCTATGTGAAGCACCAACCCGTGAAACAAGGCCAGACCACTACACCGGGAACTCCATGCCCTGCTCTTTACGACGAGTGTGTGGCTTCTTTAACGTCCCCTGCTAACCATATAACACTGAAGATGCAGGAGACGGGGCCTACGATTTTTTGTCCTTATCCGAGAAGACTAGAACATCTAACCATTTGCAGATACAATTGCAAAGGCAGCATGTTCTCCTTAGTTATTTTAAGACCCTGAGTGTTGGTCCGGTCTGGGGCTCGAACCCAAGACCTCCCGCACAGCTGTAACATATGGCAAGTTCTACAGTGTGACCATGAAAAGCGTGAATGCCGATAATATGTCTGGAATGTTTATTGTGTTGCAGCCAATCAGATTTGAGAACCGGCAGACGAAAAGACGGAGTCGTGATACAGCATTATTTCATTTTTATAACTTTTTCTTTCAAAACATATCTGTTTTTTCCCCACAGGCATTTGTTTGTGTTAGAATTTTTAGTTAGAAACTGTTAAGAAAAGCACACTGCAAGCATTTTCAGAAATAGCCATGCATACACTACATGAATACATTTGCATTGTTTTGTTTGCATGCATACAACATGCAGCCTTCATTTTCTGATACTATTATTGAAGCAATGCCATTTTAACAAGAGAAAAAATATGGAATGATGAAGCAAATGTTGTTTGGAAGTTACATATACAACCAAGGCAACCAGATGATATTCATGTAGGTGCTTCACTCAAGCCAGACCAGTGCATGGGATTAGTGAACAACTAAAATATTTTTTAAACAATTAGCAGGTTGTACAGTCTGTAGAGAAGAGCTGTTTGTCACATTAATTACTGTTTATTATGCTGTACGAGGTGGCTGTAACTTTTGAGTCCAGAATGTAATGCTTAAGAGTGACCATTCAAATGAAGTCTATTCAGGTGTACTTCCTTGTGGTGATGTTTGGTATGCTAAACAACTTGGTTCTAAACTTTTAAGTTTGAGGATAAAACCTTTGAGGATATCAATATGTACTTTTCTACAGGGATATGCGAGTAGAAACTTAACACAGGAAAAAATACCTGATTCCATTTTGGGATTTTTTAGGGTATTTACAGAACACCAACAAAATACCCAAATTTGGCAAAGTGAGACAAGTCCCAACCTGGGAATTCCCAACCACATTCCCTGTTTGGGACTTGTCTCACTCTTCCAAATTTGGGATTTATATGGGTATTTTTTAAATACCCTAAAATATCCAAAAATGGGAACCTGGTATTTTTTCCTGTGTGAGATGTTCATTAAACATTTGTTTGATGCAGAAGAATGGTGCTGCTGGATCAGTGGAATGCAGTGTTCAGCAGGTCCCAGGGTTTCTTCACCATGGATTCATGGAGCTGTTTCCTGACATTGGAGTACATATGGGTCAGCTAACTGTTGTTAGCATCAGTCAGCGCACTGAGAATGACATGAGTGCATGGTCACCGGACGTGGAGGATGAAAGAGAAAACCTTATGTCCAGTGTGAGCCTTTGATTTGATTATGTGTGTTTAAATTGGTTTTGGACTCTTTACCATAAAAGATCTCGAAGGACCCTCCCCCTCCCCCCAACTTTCTCCTATTGAGCTGCACCATCAATCACCTTAGCTGTTCTCCCTGTGAGGTAGAAAACTGCAAAGTTAAATGTGGTTTGTTAAATGCAGTTAAAAAGTTGTACTTTTTTTCGTGTTTGATCATTGAGGTAGTAAATATCATAATAACAACATGATCCTCTGGTGTTGTAGATTTAGGGAGCCAAAACGTTCTTCTCTTGTCTTGTGTTGTACTGATTCCTATCAATGTAGCAAACTGAGTAAACATTTCCATCTTATGGATCCTTATGAAGATGTTGTGTATGACTGTTGCAGTTTGTGGATAGTGCTAAAGAGATATGTAACAGCCTCTTGGCAGCAGGGTACTGGGCAGATTTTATTGATCCATCGTCAGGCACAGCGGTAAGTTAACAGCATTTCAATTCTCCCTTCTGCATTAATGCACAGGCCACTAGGCCGGGTTTGACACCCATGAAACCTGAAACCCGATGAAACGCAAAGCGCACAATTTTGAAAGGACTTCTCTAATTACTAACCCCATTGAAACAGTCCTTAATAATAGTTATTTTTGTTCACAGAATTTATTTGAGCAGAATCATATTTTTTCTTATATAAACTACAGTGAAATACAAGTGTTTTCCACTGTGGAGAAATCATATCTCAGACATGTGAAGATATCAATTTTGTCTACACACATCCGTGAATTATCTTCTATATCAATACCTTTTGTTCATCAAGGTCTTTGTTTCAGCTTATTTTACATTGCACATGGTTGGTGTTATTTGTTTAAGTTGTTGATCAGCGACAGTGGAATTCCATAGTGTTATTCAAAACTCCTTGCTTGCATATATTTTTTTCAAATGTCAGTAGTGTGTTGCATCAGTAGCATGTTGTGCAAGCTGTCCTTTGGGATGTTAACCTTTAGCAGACCAGGAGAAGGAAACAAAAATATTCAAAATTTCAAGCAGGACAACACATACAAAATGCCAAACATGAGTGTCTTGTCCCGTGGAGGTTTCACTTTGCTCACCTCTTTCAAAAGCTATCAAAAAACTCTTTCATCACTTTCCAATTTTTGCTTCTTTCTTCTGGTCTGTAATAGGATTGAATTTGTTCTTGAAACAATGAACAATCCAAAAACTAATCAATAAAACAATTTACACAAGTCATGTGTTAAAATTGTTTGAAAAACATGTGGTTTTCAAGTTGTGTTTCATTGGGTTTTTAAACTCATCCACCTGACCAGATTGGTGCAGTCTGGCTGGCTCATAACAACATGAATAAGTAATGAGACTGAGAAATAGAATGTTAACTTACATAAAGTCTGATTGAATGAGCCCTATATTCTTCTGATTGTGATTATTGATCAAGACCCTCCAGTTTACTTTAACTGAATCACCAAGCTTTACATTAAACATATTTTGCTGTACCTGTACCATATTTACTCAAATAAATGCGTCCTTTGATTTAAACCCACCCCTCACAAAATCAAAAACGAAATTAATGCTCCCTGGGTTGGTTGGGAGAAAATATTTGTTTAGACCATTCAGTTTGTAGACTTGCCATTTAGTGCCTCCTCAAAGTAACCGTGGTGATGTATTGATTGTTTATATTGATTTCTAGTTCTTCGGACCGCATACAAACAGCACTTTATTTGAGACAGATGAGCGATACAACCATCTTGGCTTCAACATCATGGATCTAGGCTGCTGTAAAGTGATTTCCCATCACCTATGGGGATCATATGCATTTGTAGGAACCATTTTTACCAATGCACCTGCAAACTCAGATGTACTGGGAAATAGTCTACAGCACAAGAAATAGTTTGTTTCCATATGTTTAAAACATAACAGAGTATATTAAGCTGTAGTATTCTTATGGTGAAGTATTTAATGTGGCTATTGCTGATAGAAGATGAGTGTGAGCAGTTCATTGCATGTTTAAACAGACAACATGACTTGTTATCTACCTGTCCCAAGCCTTAAGGCAGAACTACTGCATTTTTATGGATAACTATTCTAAAAAAGTGTTTAAAAACACTTGAATGCATTTGAAAAATTTAAGGTGGCTCGGAACCTCACCTACAGAATTTTTTTAAAATTTGCCAAAAGTTGCATCTTATCCTACTGATCAAAATTCAACAATAAAAAATGGGGTTCACCGAGTCATTTTTGAGTTATTAACACTTAAAGCTAAAATTAAGGGAGGTTTTAGCACGTTATACTGTTGCTATAGTAACATATTGTGTCACAAAAATGATAACAACGTGTTCACCGATCATTGGGCATTCGTTTGATATCATGATTGTAGCATCAACTGATAAAAAGTGGTTTTAATGACCCATCAAAATCTAAGTCTTGGAAAGTGCTGGAAACTGTTGGAAGCCACCTTAATGGTGGATATAAATTTTAATTTTCCTTTTGACGAGGAATAAAAATAAGATACTTAGTTTTTGTCAAATTTAAGGTTAACTTATTACTGCATAACCATTCGTATACAGCTGGCAAATGATTGTTAATTTCACACAATAAATTGTCAAGATCACTTCCAGAAGCTGTCAAAGATGTATCGTCTGCATATACCGTATTTTCTCAATTAAACGCCCCCGGCGTTTATTTCAAACTTGGCCTAGTGGACCCGGCGTTTCCTTGAATCAGCAGTTTTTTCTCGCCCGCCATTTTTTATGAAAGGGCTATTATTCGTTTTTCTTGGCAGCCGTGTACCTTGCACTAAATCTTAAGTTAATTATACCACAAATAAACGTTTGAGGGGCTTACTTACAACTTCCTCTGTTATACCCGGTGTTTATTCGGGGCCCGGCGTTTAATCGAGAAAATACGATAACCTAGTAGAAAAATAAGTAGAAGACTTGGGAAGGTCATTTATAAAAATAATAAATAGCAAAGGTCCTAGTATCGATCCTTGAAGTACACCAGTGGAGATAGAACATAACTCAGAAGCAACACCATTTACATGCACCTGCTGCTTCCTGTTACTTAAGTAAGATTGCAACCAATTATTTTCACTTTGTTGTAATCCGTAATACTTAAGTTTATTTAATGATATTAAAACACTTGCCTTTGGCTCTTCTAGTGTGTATCAGGACACAGGTGTCATGTGTACACTAATCAGTGGGAATGACACATGATGTGGAAGCAGGAACCTTAAGTGAATTACCACAGCTGTTGCAAAGACTTCCACACTGCTACAATTATTGTCTTTAGTATAATTTATACCAATTGCAAGTATTTTTTTGTGCACTCTGATTCGTTAGTCGTTCTGGATTTCGGGAGCTAGTTTCTTCCACATTTGTCAGAAATAAAATAACTATTTTTGGCTGGCTGTTCACTTGTATGGTATAAACTACTACAATTATTCACCTCAGTGTCGCAATAACACAATAAAATTGTTAATAATTATTATTAAATCTTTAAAAACTGAGACTTTTTTTTCATTAGGGGTGAACTAGTTTATCAAGACTGCAAAACAGTCGTGTTTTTTCCGTTGGTACATGCGCGCGGTCTTTGAACCAAAGGTCTGGAGCGAGTGTGAATATGGAGAGTGGGAATGGGGAGAGACGCGTGTGGGCGTGTGAGGCTCGCGCGCTTTGCACGCGGGTATCCACGCTTCAGACGCTTTTGGTGCTTCGCGCCTTTGCGAGCGAGCCAGCGGAAAAAAACGACTGTTTTGCAGTCTAAGTAGTATCTTACTTGCCTTGTATCTAGGGATTCTTGTCCATCGGTTTTGTGAAATTGCCATAATTTATAAATATATACCGTAGCTTTATTAGAATTATCTTTGTCTATAGGACATATTTTTTATGTCACTGTTTTAGACTAGAAATTGGCTTGTTTATGCTGTTTAACTGAAAAAAAAAATCAGAATATAACTTTTAGTTCATTTATTTTAATTGTAGATCAGATATTCAGCAGTAAAGATAAATATTGGGTTAATTTAATTACCCTTATAATGCAAGAAACGTTTGCTAGTTAAACACGAAGTTCCGGTATAAAAGGAGCCTGGCCTGGCCATTCCCACCTCCAGTCGTCAATCAACCACTGAAGCATAAACATCTGACAAAAAAACATGCGTCATTACTAGGACCATTGCTAACACAATTTGGAAAAACTTTATGAAAGTTATATCAGAAGTCTTTATGAACTTCTACCACGTTTTGTGACTGAAAGACGCCTTAATTTTCATTTCACACCCAAAAGGTGTGAAATGGGGGAGGAGCTAAGCCTTTTTATACCGGAACTGATGGAATTGAAATTCAAAGTATGATCAGTCTGGTCAGCGTCCAGAACCGAGACTTTCTACTAAGATGGACAGTCCTTTAAGATCTGCAAACTATGATGCAGCTTAAGCTAACTCCTTCAAGATCTGCAAACTATGATACAGCTCTAAGCTAACTCCTTTAAGATTTGCAAACTGCGATACAGCTGTTGGGTGCTTGCTGTGATAGTAAATGAGAAATAAAGATTTTTAATGGACTTAAGAGAAAGGTCAGAAAGCATTGTTTTGTTTAAAATGGTATTCTGTTATTTTCTGAACTGCTCTTATTCATAATGAATAACTATAAGAACGTAACGTTCTCTTGCTAAAATGTTTTAAAAACCAAGCTTTCGAGCTGCGGTCTTCGAAAGGTGAAAGACTGGTATAAAAAAAAAACCGCGCATGAATTAAAAAAAATGAAATAAAAAAAGCATAAATTGTAGAAACAATTTGCTCTAAGGGCCTGGTCGCACTACAGTCAAAAACAAAAATCAGCCCGTGCAAAAATCGAGGAAAACAAAAGAAACCGCTCCGGTGGGACACGCTTTTTGTGGAATGCTTTTGTTTTTATGTTATTTTGCACGGGCTAATTTTTATTTTGGACTGTGGTGCGACCAAGCCCTTATTCAGTTAACGCCTGGTCGCACTACAGTCAAAAACAAAAATTAGCAAGTGCAAAAATTTCCATAAATTTGAAACCGCAAACGGAAGTTTAAAAAAATTGAGAACATTTTAGGGTTGCACGGTCAGTCCATGCTGTCGAAAACATACGCGTAATGACAAAAACGAAAACCTTCCACAAAAAGCGTGTCCCTGCGGAAGCGCTTTCTTTCGTTTTCCTCGATTTTTCAAAATCAGCCTGCCCCACCCATACACTACGGCGTCAAATTTGCGAAACACCGGTCACATTAGGAAACTTGATGTGATGACAGATTTTTATCTTAAAGACAAATTTGATCAAAATTTCCCTAGTGCGACCAGGCCCATACACATAATGATGGTTACCAGCTGATGATGTACCTTAGTTTGAGGAAGTTTCGGGGGTCTGTGTGATTTAGATTTTTGGTTTGTTGCCTTCTACAAGCTCGGATGGAATCTATGGCAGATTTGTTATACCCCTTTGCATACTTGCAAATCGTCCATGTGTTGCAAACACGCGACTTGTTCAACACCAAAGAAGAGAAGAGATGCAAGCTTAGAAAATGTGGAGTATCCTAACGTCAATTGACTAGGCGGCACTGTTGTGTTGTATTCAGCGCGTTCAACTTCAGATCTTCGACAAGAAACGTAACTCCACACTGTCTCTCCCTTCTCAGGCCTATAAATGGGTGGTGGAGAAACCCTGCGATAACCTAGCATCCTATCCAGGGGGGAGTTCCTTCACGCTACTGCAGGTACTGCAGAAAGCGGGTTAAGATCCGGCCATGTGTGCCGTGTGTGACTTCACCTTACTGTAGGTCTCCAGGCTTCTGTGTTTCTTGAGTGTCTGGTTCTGTGTATGTCTGGGTCTTTGGCCGTAGCCTGCGAATACAGCCACCTCATCTCTCCCACGGCGTTTGCGCGAAAATGCCTCTAGCGACCAGAAGCAATGAGAGGTGAAAATGCCTCTAGCAACCAGAAGCAATGAGAGGTGAAAATTCCCCCTAGCAGCCAGAAGCAATGAGAGGTGAAAATGCCCCTAGCAGCCAGAAGCAATGAGAGGTGAAAATGCCCCTAGCAGCCAGAAGCAATGAGAGGTGAAAATGACCCTAACGGCCAGAAGCAATAAGTAAGGGTTATTGACCTGGAGCGAGGGGATATGTGATATATTGCCCTCGTGGCGAACCCGAGGGGAAGAGGCGAAGCCTAAATCAAGGTACGATGCCATCGAATAATGTTATCAACATTTCGCTTTTTGGTCGCGACCCGGCAATAAGATAAGAATAAGATTGATGAAGTTGTATTTTCATGTAAACAAAAAATATCGACTGATGCAAGTGTGTTTTCCTTGTTAAACGCGAAGTTCCGTTAGAAAATGGTCACACCCACTTAGCCAATCAGTGCCCAGTATTTGTGTGCTCTATATCCCATGAACTGTCTTAAATTATGTAAAGAGGCGGGGGTTTTGAAGCCCAGGGAAATTGTGGGGTAAAATAACGACTCATTAGTAAGCTCTATATAGAACATACTAATGAATTCTTTTGTTTTCCTTTGTCTTAAAGCCTAATTAGCATGCTCTATATAGAGCATACTAATGAGAAAATAGAGCGTACTAATAGTAGGTGTAAAGAGCTAATTCTGGGACATTCTAATTTTCTCCTGAATTTCACAGAAATAATTTGTGTGGATTATAACAAATGAAAAATAATTTGTCACCTACCCAAATCGACAGAATCCTTTCAATTCTGATGAGTTTGAGCAGATTTGAAGAAGCTAGGAGTTGTGTGACAAATGACGAAAATTGATAAATTTTTAGAATTTGTTGACTTTGTGACAATTCTGTGAAATTCAGGAGAAAATTAAAATGTCTCAGAATTAGCTCTTTACACCTACTTGAGCACAAAACAAAATCTTGAAATTGGCTAATTTCAAGAATTTTCCGCTGAATTTTCACAGAGGAAAATTCTTTTCAAATCTCAAAATCTTTTCCCCAGGCAAAAAATGTCTGGTTCCGAAGAAGAAGCTGATTTTGATTTCTCTCCTGAAATTATTCGAGAAACCATTACAACATCTCATTCTCACAAAAATCCCAGGCTGGAACATTTCAAAGAAATCATTCGGCAAAATCAGGGGAAAAATCAAATTCCACTCAAAGATCTTGAATTTTATCAAAAAGAAATTCTCTCCCAAAAATTCCCCGTGACGAAATCACAAGAAAAAAAGTCAGGGATTTCGTCAAAGCTTCCAAATGGAAAAAAGTCCATGGCAACGATCATGCAATTTTCAATCATATAACAGGCCACGACGGGAATGAATACGAGCACCTGGAAAAATTCCTCATCGACGATTTTAAATATTTCTCACTGGCATATAATGACCTTCATCTCAGCAGAAAAAAGTTTCTCAATTGCCATCAAGTTCTTTTCGCCCTGTTGAAGAAGAACAGTTTCAACCCCAATGAAGATGATTTCAAGCTTCTTATTCTCCCATCAAGGCGGGAGGAACAAGAAAAAATAATCCAAACCATCTTCAAAAAATTAAATTGGAAATAAAATGGATCTTGAAAAAGTATTTTCCAATGAAGCCGAGCGAAGCGAAGCGAGTGAAGATAGCGACCATGAAAATTGTTCCACTTGCTCAGAGGAAGAAACAAGAAGCGACGATGAAACCGCTTCGCCTTCAGACGAGGATTTTATTGTTTCCGATTCGGAGATGGAGGAAGCAGAACAAGAGGAGTGTGTAGAAGATCAAATTGAACTCCTCTTTGAGTCATTTGTGAATCTCCAAGAGGAACATAAAATTCTCAACAATGAACTCCAAAAGCAAAGTTGCCTTCTCGGGGAAATCCACCGGGAAATGAAAGAAAGCAAAGCGAAGCAAAACGGGCCAAGCGAAGCGAAACGAAAGCGATGCTAAGCGGTGTTTTGAAATAACAGACTTTGTGAATATTAATGTAAACATTCATATTCTGACACGCCAACGCAATCTGTCATTTTGAAATCGCCAGGTGGCATTCTCGGAAAGCTGAATAAATTTTCTCAGAATAACCCGCCACTCCACGTGCACACACACGCCTGCAGGCCCATTGTCTTTTTTAGCTTCTTTTGTCCGGCGCGTGCTACTTATCTGCCTATAATAAATTTTCACGTGAAAGACAATAGATTACATTCCACACTTCCCTATCAACCCGAGTCGCAGAAGCTCAACACAAAAATTATTTTTGGCTCAGCCTGTTGATAGGGAAGTGTGGAATGTTTTGGCGTCATATGTCTGGGAAGTGAATCATCACAAGAAACCGATGGTTAAGATAGTTTTTCCACATCGCTCAATGGAACCCAAGAATTAAATTTATCGGGGTAACTTTTCCATTTTACAAGCGCGAGTTTTCGCTTATTATCGCGGCGAATAACTTTTTCAATTCGAAACACATCTTGCGTTGTTCTTTGAAGTTCCGCCTCGTAAAATGATCCGGTGATTGATTCTCCCAACAGATCGACTAATTTATACGTTACAGGGTTTGTGTTTAATATTTCGTCAATTACAAATATCTCCTCTGTCCAGTTCGGCGTGAAACCTTTGTCAAATAATTGCCGTTTAAACTTTGAAATTCTCACCCTGTCGCCAACCCTGAATTTTGCCGGGTTGTGTTTAGCATAAATTAAATCTCCGTATAAATTAGCGAAAACCTTTTTCTCATTTTCCTGTTTGCTCGCCTCTGCGGGACTCATCCGAATGCTCGAATGAAAACGATGATTATATTGATCCAGTAATTTGCCAA
This sequence comes from Cladopsammia gracilis, assembly GCA_022457155.1. NCBI lineage: Eukaryota > Metazoa > Cnidaria > Anthozoa > Scleractinia > Dendrophylliidae > Cladopsammia > Cladopsammia gracilis. The sequence goes on along the minus strand of JAJGOT010000451.1, from coordinate 364,118 downwards.
GTTTGTCCCAGTATATTGTATTGTTGTTAGCAGAAAACATTTTAAAGAGTTTCTCCTTGAAAGACCTGTTCCAGCGCTCAACAACAGATGACTTTTCTTGATTTTCCGTTGTATACAATTTTACCCCATTCTCGCTCAGGAGATGGTTCATTGTTCCATTGAAAAATTCAGATCCTTTGTCAGTCCAGAGCATTTTCGGTTTTCGCTTCGTTTTAAATATGTCTTTAAAAGCATCAGCCACTGTTTGACCTCGCTTGTCTTTCAGGGGACGAATCCAACCGAATTTTGAGAAAACATCGATCACCATCAGGAGATATCTGGTCCCTTTATTCCACCTCGAAAATTTCCCCATCTCGACTAGATCAGCTGCCCAGATGTTGTCAATCCCATATGAAATGACTCGCCTCTTTGGGAAGCTTCGCCTGATTGGCCGGTGTAATTCGTTTGCCAGATTTTGAGTCCACTGGCCTTCACTCAAAATCTTTTCCCGTTTTTTGGAGCGCCGAGGCCAAGTTTCTGTTTTGCTTGAATTGTGTTTCTCGCCAAAGCATGACCCCACTGTCTTTCTTTCCAGGGAATGGCATCCAAAGCGGCAACCATTTTCCTGTCTGCTTTGTTTTTGCATTGACGCGGGTTTGATTGTTTTGCGCAGACTGAATAGTCCACATCGTGCTGCATAGCAACTGCATCTGTTTTTCCTGTGGGCTGCTGCATAATTTCGAGAATCTTTCCCTTTTCATAGAATCGGACTTGTTTTTCGAGTGGGTTCCAGGGGCCTGTATAATTATGCCCTGGGAGGGTGAAACCTTTCTTTGGCCTTGGCAGCTTCCCAATCAGGGAATGAACATCCAACCCGCTGCCATCCAAATCTACTCGATCTGTCTTATATTTTCTGTTTGGTCGGATCGCCGTGGACAGCTCATTCAGCATATCGGAAGAGGTTTTGGCAAGAAATGGTTTCATCTTGTCCAGGGCAAAATCCAATGCTTTTTTCTGAGTGTTTTTGTTTCGCAATAATTCACTGGCTCCATAACGACCCATTTCAACTGTCTTTTTTCCCAACCAAGGCAGCGCATGCGCGACACCAGTCAGCGCAAGTTCACCAAAGCCCTCACCTTGTGAGGGCCGACTCAGTTTCCCGATTTCACAAATCTTGTTTTCTTGATTCCGCAGGAAGCGCAATGGTAAAACCACATTTTTCTTCCATTTTTTGCAGTCATATATCCCGATGGTTTCACGCATTCAGTTTGTTTTTTCTCCTTCACGCAATATGATTTCATTTTCAATCGAAATATTCTTTTATGAATTTCTCATTTTGCGCTGTATTAGTTAGACTGAGCGGTTTGAGAATATCATAGAAGTCTTTCCCCTGCGACCATTGATGGAGGGAAAACAGGCAATAATACCCGCAAAGAACGCTGTTGATGTTTTGATACTGACTGCTGTTCCAAATCACCGGTTTGGAACTTTTGAATTCCTGGGGAAATCCCATCCCAAAAGAGTCGAAATACCACGTGAATTTCTGTCCGGGGGCGCAACACACCCAGTGAGTTCCGGCATTTTCAAGCGAATCAAGATTGATGATGCAGGGGCTGTGTTCTCGGGGTCTCACTTCATCCCTGGCGAAAATTCCTTTGAAATTGGGAATGTCCAGAAAATCAATCAACTGGAGAAGATCAACGTTGGTCAGGGGTTTGTTCACGAATTTGGGTTTCGGTTTCACAATATTGCCCCGAGAATTGGGATATTGTTGAATGGACTTTTTTCCCCCAGCAGAAGTCCCGCTCCTTTTTTTGATTTTTTTCCCATCCCAATTTTTCGTTCCCAGGTTCCGATGAATGGGGGAGGTGGTTCCCAAGGGGCTCCCAATCTTGGCGCGCCTTTTCCTTTTGGGCGTCCAACTCTTGGGGCGCCTTTTCCTTTTGGACGTCCAAGTCTTGGAGCGCCTTTCCCAAACAAATTTTTCACCATGTCCAGCGCCAGCGGGATTCCAATGGAAGCCAGAATTGTTCCCAATGCTCCACCAGCTTGTTTTGCTGATGGTTTCATCGTCAGTTGTCCTCCTGATTTCAGGGCAGTCAAAATATCCTGTTTCTGCTTATTTGTCAACAGATGTTTATTGTCAATCAGTTTTTGAATTTTATCTTGGGGAATGAGAAATCCGCCCGTTTGCCCGCCTCCTTTCAGTCGAGGTCGCTGCGCTCCCTTCCCGCTTATCTTTTTCACGACTTGACTCGCTCCTTCACTCGCCAAACCAGCCAATGCTGACAATCCAAGTGTCTTTGCCAGGGTGGGTGCCAGGGAACGAGCCAGGGGAACAATGGCAGAAAAAAGACTTCCGCCTTGCTTCATCACCTTTCGGATTTGCGTTTTCGAGATTTTGATCTCAGCTCCCTTTCCCAAAGCCGCAGCTTTTCTGATTCGTTTTATTTGATTGGTTGTCAGCATCAGTTCATCATTTCCGCTTGTTTGTCTGCTGTCCAATCTCAGGGTGATAGCGCAGTTTGTTTTGAATGCTTTTCCAAGTTTGTTTTTTTGTCCTCCAGACAGATTTACTTTATATGGGTGATATGTTGTCATTTTAAATGACAAAATATGTTTTCAATCCCTACACGATGACCAGCTCATTTCCAATCTTATCAATTTTCACTTCTTGTTCATAAAGAACTATCGCATGTACATTGAAGTTTGCCGCTGCATCTGCGTTCAATCGATACCTGAATATCAGTTGCTTGGGATCTCTTGTTGGTTTTTCCGTTTGATAAGTCAGATCGAAATAAATTAGCGGATAAATAGTCTTATAATTGTGTAAATTCAATTGTGTTCCAGTATTATAATCATTTTTCCTCATTGCATAAGCCATGACATCCTGGAAAATCCTCACTTTGCTTTCGCTGTCATACTCTGTTTCCGGGTAAAACACACCGTTCCCATATTCCAATCGACAGTTCGATAAGGATGAGCCGTTATCTGCTGCATTCAGCTTGAAAGTGTCCATCAGATAGGGATTGCCTTCTGCAGGGACATCATGGGGTGGAGCGGTTCTTTTCAGCCAGACAAAAATATGCCTCACATTGTCGATGCTCGCTGAGATCTGGAAAAATCCTGATGATGTTGCGGGAGCTGATTGCTGATACATTTCCCTCAGATATTTCCATTGCGTTTCTTTCAGGAATGAACTGACAAATTTGTCATAAAGAGAATCTTTAGGAGTCAATCTTGGCACCCAAAGCAAAAACCGGTTCACAACAACTCTTCCAGCATCAGCAGCAGCAGCCTTATGAATGAGTTCCCCATCATCATTAAGTATTATCTCGAATTGAAGCTGCATAGGCACAAGCATCTTATCTTCCAACTCTTCGAAAAAGGAAAAGCGATTCAGGGGAATGATCGTGTTAATGTTCTTTGCACCACCGTTTCCATCGTCTGCCACTGCTTGAGTTTGCACCCGGCGAGCTTCAAATCCTGCATTCGTATTAGCGGTTGTTGCATCAGTATCCAAATACCAGAAACTGTTCTTGGCGACTGATCTGCTGAAGTCGTCGGAGTATTCCAGCAAATTCTTTGTGAAACAGACTTTATGCAGATTATCAGTATCATAAATAATCTTTCCAGCAGAACTAATCTTCAGGTGATTAATCAGGGAATGAGCGCCATTGATCACTGTGATTCTGTCAGCTGCGGCATAGCCAGCACCATCTGCCAGTTTTTGGAGTTGAAACTGCACCTCGAAAAACGCATTATACCAATCATAGAATGCCGATCTGTCATTAATCGTGAATTTATAAGCATTTTTCCTTTGATGATCATTATTAGCTGGAGCTCTGATTACATCATCCAGCTGGAAGCGTACTAATTCATTTCTTTGAAGATATTCACTCGATCGAAAAGCCATTTTAAATCATTTTTTTCTTTTTCGAATTCCTTGCCCCGAGATCAACCTGTTCAATATAGCATCGGAACTTTCTCCCTGCGGTCGCGCTCCCTGCGGTCGCTCTCCGGAGGTTGACGCAGGGGGTGATTGTGGTCGAGCTGAGCGAAGCGAGAGCTGGTGACTTTGTTTTGCCTGGTGGTTTCCCTTTTCTCATATTTCCCAGTTTTTTCATGATTAAATCGCCAGATTTTTCAACTGCTTTTTTACCGAGTTTATCCCCAGCGTGAGAAATTCCTGATTCCAATGCTTTTTTCGCAATGGTTTTTGCGAATTTATTGAAGACGACTGATGCGACCTTCCTCATTGGTTTGAAAATATTGTCCACAATCAAACCTGTTCCTTTGTGCCGGATGACAAACCGTCCCAGCTGGGGGTGATAATAACGAGAGAATTCATAAGGTTTCATTTTATTTGCTTTTTCAAGATAAGCGAGAACGCCGTATCGGCTCCATTCAAATCAACAATCAGCCTTTTGCCGTCAGTGATATAGATTCGAATGGAGCTTATTGTGTTTTTATTTACAGGGCTGAATGTGGTTCTCATGGGTTCAAGGGTGAAACTATATGATGGCCTCAGCACAGATGTTGAAAAGGAGAAGATGATATCGCTCTCTTCTCCATCCACAAGCGAATCACTTGTGAGATCGCAATGAACGTTCAACAAATCAGTATCTTGGCTGAGGTTTGGAACTCTGGGGCCAATGTTGACTTTGTCTTTCAGAATCTTTTTATCAAAACCAACGAGATCGCCGAAGTTGGATTGGGTGAAATCAAGCTGATAATTTTCTGCCAGTGTGATTGTCGTTCTGAAGGTTGTGGGAGAGAAAGCAAGATTGATTGGGAATTTTTCATTCTTTTCCGGGGTGGATCCTGCGAGTGGGCCTGTAGCTTCTCGAATAAAATCATTCATCCCCTCATATTCCCAAACCCCAGCTGGGAAGGTGATATCGGAAAATGTTTTCCCGCCGTCAGAGCTGAATCTGATCAGTTGATTCTGGCGGCCAGCATTGATGTTATACCACGTAAAACTCATATTGATGACTCGATTCAACCCAACAACATATTGGGAATTTGGATCCAAAGCAATGGGTCGATTGAATTTTGTTGTGAAATTTTCTGGTTTGTTTCCCCCAGTCTTGACGGAAAAGGAGGACAGGACAATTTCTCTTTCGATTTCCATTTTAGAGTTTGAAATATTTTCTGAAGAGCTTCTCATGCTGGGAACGATTGATGACTCCCTCTTTCAGGAGAAGATCGAGAATGCCAACTCCAGTGTTTCTGATTCCCTGATTCGTATTCCCAGCAAGAATGGAGCCAACGATGACTTCAAGTTTCTGGAGGAGATCTGCGGGGTTGGAGAAAAAACGGATGGCGCCGCCTTCTTTTCTTTTTTTCAACCCCGAACCCGCCTTCATCTTTCCCACTTTGTATTTATAATGTTTGATGTATTCAGTCAGAGCTCGGGCTGTGTGATCTATCCTTTGATGTTGGAAATTCTTTTGCTCTTCCGTTATTGCCCCTTTCTGCCATTTTTTAGTCCAAGATGATTTGTAGCCCTTCAACTGATTTCTTCTGTAGTTTGCACGGATCAAAAGACCCTGGAGATAATCGATTTTCCTCTTTGTTGAAATATTTTCCCTGAGCGTTTCCTCCACAGTATTGTAATCCATGAGGTCCAGGTCTCTCAATGTTTTATTGACTTCATCTTCCTTTTCCTCTTCCTCTTCATCACCCGGTTCCAAAGCATAATCGGGAGAGTCGTCTTCTTCATATTCAGGTGGATCTTCCCCTACCTCTTGCACAACTTCTTCATATGTTGGAGGAGCTGCTGGAATTTGCTTCTTTGTTTGGGATGGAACGGCCTCATCAAACAAGCCTTCGACATCCATATCTTCAAATGGATCGACTTCGGGGAGATAATCAATCTCCGCTGGTTTGGCTTTTTTCTTTTTCCGGGGAAGTGGCTGAAGCGACCCCAAATTCGACGCAATCATCTCATCCAGTTTCGCTGTGATGGGTTTGAATGTTTTTTCAAGTCCGATTTGACTTGTCTCTTCACCCAACTTTTTCTGGGTGATAGCATTGTGAACAAAGTTGATTTTTTTCCCCAAAGCAGATTTGCTTTTGGCCATTTCTTGCCATTTCAACAGACTCATTTTATATCCCAGAAACACAAATTTGGGGTGAAGAACAAGATGTAAAACGCCATGTTCATTAATAAAATGAAGATTCCAAATTATGATTGTCAGGATCCAATCACAAATTTCAAACAACTTCACCCGTTCATGCCGGATCGAACTTTCAGAATGTTGATCTGTGGCTCTTCAGGATCGGGGAAAACAAATGTTCTCCTGGATATGATTTTCCGCCTGCTCTTCTACGATAAAATTTTCCTCTATGCGAAAAATCTTGACCAAACCAAATATCAGCATCTGCTGAAAACATTTCGCCCAATCAGCAAAGAAGCTGGGTATGATGTTGTGGAAGCATCCCCGGATGAAATCATCCCAGTTTCTGAATTGACAGGGGAGAATCAAAAGCTGGTTGTTTTCGATGATTTTGTTTCCGAAAAGAACCAAAAACCATTGATAGATTATTTCATTCAGGGGAGGCACAAGAATTGTTCTGTGATTTATCTTTCGCAAAGTTATTTCAGAACACCAAAAGATATCCGTGTGAATTGTTCGCATTTTTGCATTTTTGAATTCGCAAGCAACAAAGAAATTGCTGAGTTATGTCGGGATAATAATGTCAGCAAAGAAGATTATCGGAAAGCAACGGCGCAGCCCTTCTCTTTCCTGTATGTGGATAAGCCGAGGAAATTCATTGCCAAAAACTTTGATGAAAGCATTTAAAATGAGTTATTCAAATGGACTGCTTTCTGAAACAGCTCGCTTCGCGGGACGAGATGGAAAAGATGGATTGCCGGGTGTTGGTTTTAAGCTGACGCCTTCAGGGGACTTCGATCTTCAAAACAAAAAAATGACCAATGTCGCTGAAGGAACGGGGAATGACGATGCAATCACAAAGCATCAAGTTGACACGCTTGCGGCACAATTGCGGGCAGATTCTCTCCAGGTGGATGGTTCCTCGCATATGACTGGGGATTTTGATCTCAGGGGACAAAAACTCATCAACCCCGGGGAAATAGAAATGAATCGCAAATTGATCGTCAATCTGGACACTGATGAAGACAACGATTTGTCAGCGGTGAATATGGTCACTCTGAAAAAATTCCACCCTGCTGCTCCTGAACCAACTCATGAAGTCACGAAGGATATTGATTTAAAAGAACTTTTCAACGTGAAAAACTCAAAACAGCAGACGTATCATGATTTGGGAGCGCATTATAACAACCTGGTTTCTTATAATGACGCCAAGAATATCTTTCTCAGCCGCAAAGAGACGTTTCCAATGGAGACGGCTTTGGATATGGGAAATCACACCATTTTTAACGTGAAAGATCCCGAAGTTGCCGATCAGGGCGCAAATATGCGATATGTGGATGGCGTACCTCGGAAAAAGCTTTCGTTGGAAGGTGGAACAATGACCGGAAACCTGGATATGAATTCGCAACAAATCAACAATATTGCAGCGCCAACTCTGAAGCATCAACCCACGTCAAAATCTTATGTGGATAACAAGATAGGAGGTGTGGTAGCCCACACGATGGAATTAGAAGAGAAGATCAAAAAATACGTAAATGAATCACATATCACGTCAACCTCTCACCCAAAGGACGCATTCCGCTATCTGATGGAAAATGTGGATGAATCCAGCTCTGAACATCATATGGCAGTGACTGGGATAAGTGATTTTCGAGATTCGCCGCATCTTTTCAACAAGAAGGCTTATGACTTACAAATCACAAAAGATCTTTTAAATGAACACTCTGGGAGACTTGGATTCAATATGTTCAAACTCCCAGAGGGAGAATACACGATTTGCATTGAATTCTTCCCCGCGTCAATGGATGGTGTTAGTGTCGACGTTGTGAGCACAAGTCTGAATATCAATCAGCAATCAACCAAGAAGTTTTCGGGGTATTCCAGATCCCTCATCCACATGCATAAATGGAGGATTTCCCCACCTGAATTCATTTTCCTGGATCTGAAGTGGCGAGGAACTGCCGAGTCAGCTGAAAAAGGAAACGCAAAGTTGATCATATATGGAGTTGCTGGCTCGCAGTCGGATGTTGAGAGCAGCGTCTTTGACGCGCCTTTTGTTTTTGAGGGCGGGAAGATGGTCATGGAGACTGACTTGGATATGAATGGACACAACTTGTCTGGGAGTAGAATTGTGGAAACCGGCGTCTTTCGAAAAAATGATGATAGCGAAAAGTTTTTATTCATCGGCAGCACCTCGAGGTTTCTTTTCTTCCCAATGAAAACAAAACTGGTGGAAGTGGGGCTATTTCATGCCTCAATAACGAATGTCCCAAAGATTGATCTGACTTTCTCCATGTCAGTGAATAACCGTAAATTTGAAAGAACCTGGACTGGAAATAGAAGCAGAAGACAGAAATACAATATTAGAGGTGGAATTGAAATCCCAAGCATGACTAATTTTTCTTTTTCCCCTCAAGATGACCTGGTGATCGGGTCGCATGAGGCAGTTTATCTTTCACTGGTTTTTGAAACAAGATAGGCATGATCGAAATATGATTTCTCCCTGAAAAATGAGAAAACAAAGCATCTTTGGTTTCAATCACATCGACCCCGCAATTCGGGAAGAAGAACTGGAAGAGATCAAAAAACTTTTTCGATTTTATCACAAAAGATTTTGGTGCCTGAAACGAGCGCATGGTCGATTCAAGAAAATGAATCTGCTCATGAATTTGACCTCTTCCGGTTTGGTTGCAATCGGGACGATTGCTGGAGCCGCGACTTTGAACCCAATCGTTTTGGGAGTGATTTCCGGATTGGGGTTGGTCGTCAAAACCGCGAATGAAATGAAGAATCTGAAAAGCAAAATTGAGATGGCGAAGTTTGCTTTCACCACCTACGAGAAAACATTGAGTGATTTGCGCTTCGCTTTGCGGGGAGGAAAATTCGACAGGGATGAATTTCTCCCTGCAATGGAAGCGATTGATGGGATTGTGACTGATTTGGGGTTGGATTTGGAGCGGTTTGAAGCGGACTGGGAGAGAAGATTTGAGTGATTTTTCATTTCCCAGAAATGAAAAGCTAGCTTACTTGTTTTTAACGAAAGTGACTCGGCGCCATTTCTGCTTTCGCCATGGAGTTGGTTTCGCCTCGAAAGACCATTGCCCTTTGGAGAGATTGTCCACAACTTCGTCAACTTGGGGAAATTCAAAATAATTATTATTCATGAAATAGGCAGCATAATCGAGTATATCCTCATAGATGAAGCAAAAACACGTATACAAATTACAGAAAACAATCTTATCATCTTCTCCCGCTTCAATCTCCTCAGATTCTTCTCCGGGAGTGAAACCAGGATATTGCGCTAAAATTCGCTGCCAATTTCTTTCTAAATCTATTCCTCGTTCCTCCGGAGGCGGTTTTGGCAGAGCTTCTCCCGGTTTCAAAGGTGGGTGAACTTGTTTGGGAGGAAGAGATACTGGAGTTGGCTTTGACACTCGTTTTACTTGGAATTCCCGTCCATCACTTCTTCGGCGGAAACTGTTTTTCCCACTAGCCAGGGCAGAAGAAATTGTTCTGGAATCGATTTTCAAGTCCTTTGTAGCTGCGGCAATACTGGGATAAATGGCGTCGGATAAATCGGAAGTGACATGAACGGCTATTGCATGTTCATTTTTTGGAGTTGGTTTTGCGACTTCTACCCAGGGATTTGTCATAGGTCCTTTATCAAAACTCCGGAAAAAATAGATTTTCCGCCCATCTTTCACGACAGTTCGCTCGTCCCAGTCGCAAAGTCGAGCAAAAGCAGCAGAAACCGCCTGGCGGCTCACACCAATCCACTTTGCCACAGCAGCTTTGGTTGCAAATGTTCCCAAAACTGCCCCTCTGGGAGAATCTCGAACCTCAAATCTATCAAAAGCTTGTTCCACAACTTGAACATTTCGACCTTCGAAGGGGAAAATAGTTCGCCCTTCTTTCACCGCTTTGTTGAGAGTCTGGGGAGAAAAGTTCATAAATCTCGCCAAAGCGGCCTGTGATGGAAATCTTACACTGACCCTTTCTTTGGAGATATTATCAATCAGCGCCCACATTTTAGTTGATGGCGTAAAATAAAAAAATTCCATGAAAATTGAATGAACTTTCCGGCTAAAAACTGGGATGAAGTTTCAATAAACTTTTTCAAATTCCGATTCTGAATTTTCTTTCTCCAGGGTATGAAAAGAATCGGAATTCAAAAATTCAAAAAATCTGAATTTGGATTTTTTTGCCCCAAAATTATTTAAATGTTTATTTTTTATTTTACCCCCCCGACAACATCCATTATAGACGGATTTCAACTATCAAGGGGGAAATAACACCGTTGTTTTTAAGGCAAATATTTGTCTGTCCCTAGGTTTTTTTTGATTTTGACAAATTATTTGACCATCTCCATTTTCTCAGGAGAGAGAAAATGCCCTCCAAACTAACAGAATTTCACTTCAGGAGACAAATGAAATTCCAACCAACTGCCAAAAAAGAATCGAATTTTTCAAAATTCATTTCCCGGAGAAGATTTTGAAAAATAATTCCCGGAGAAGATTTCAGATTTTGAAAAATAATTCCCGGAGAAGATTTCAGATTTTGAAAAATAATTCCCGGAGAAGATTTCAGATTTTCAAAATTCATTTTTCCGGAGAAGATTTCAGATTTTGAAAAATAATTCCCGGAGAAGATTTTCAAAATTCATTTTTCCGGAGAAGATTTTCAAAATTCATTTTTCCGGAGAAGATTTCAGATTTTCAAAATTCATTTTTCCGGAGAAGATTTCAGATTTTCAAAATTCATTTTTCCGGAGAAGATTTCAGATTTTCAAAATTCATTTTTCCGAAGAAGATTTTCAAAATTCATTTTTCCGGAGAAGATTTTCAAAATTCATTTTTCCGGAGAAGATTTCAGATTTTCAAAATTCATTTTTCCGGAGAAGATTTCAGATTTTGAAAAATAATTCCCGGAGAAGATTTCAGATTTTCAAAATTCATTTTTCCGGAGAAGATTTTCAAAATTCATTTTCAAAATTCATTTTCAAAATTCATTTTTCCGGAGAAGATTTTCAAAATTCATTTTCAAAATTCATTTTTCCGGAGAAGATTTTCAAAATTCATTTTCAAAATTCATTTTTCCGGAGAACATTTTCAAAATTCATTTTCAAAATTCATTTTTCCGGAGAAGATTTTGAAAAATAATTCCCAGAGAAGATTTCAAATTCATTTTTCCGGAGTGAATCTCAAATCTGGAGTGAAATTCTGTTATTTGGAGGAAGAATTACTCTCTCCTGGGAAAATTGAGATGGTCAAATGAGTTGTCAAAATAAAAAAACCCAGGGAATAAATAAATATTTGCCTTAAAAACAGCGTAACTATTACCCCCTTGATAGTTGAAATTCATCAATGGTGGATGTTGTCGGGGATAAAAATAAAAACAATTCAGCATTTAAATTCTGAAGGAAAAAAATTCAAATTCAGATTTTTTGAATTTTGAATTCCATTTCTTTTCATTTCCCCCGGAGAAAAAACTCTCTCCAGATTATCATTCTTGAAAATTAATTCTGCCTGAATTAATTTCCATCATCAAACTTTATCCTCCTCATTCTTGTCCTCAAACTCATCGAATTCCGAGGCAGCTTCCACCTTTTCCTCCACCAAAACTTCATCCACAATGCATGTGATTGCTTTCACATTTCCGCAGAAAAGGTGTTTGATCGAAAAGACAACTTGCCCGCGGAGAGGCACGCCCATGAGTTCTTTTTGCCTCAAGATGGGTTTTTTCTTCCCGTCGTCACACAATTCCCAAAATCGACACGAGAAATCCGTGTGCGGGAGTTTGGAGGGATAAATCTTTGCATAAATCTTTTCCTGCTCGGATTTGTCAGTTTTTACGAGAGTGAAATCTCCCTCCTGAAATCGAGCAAAATTCGGACCGAGCTCTTTGACTGCCGACTTCTTTTTCATCGCAGCAGAGTTGAGATGTTTTTCCAGATCTTTGAAAAATCGGATGTTTTCTTCCGGAAGAGTGATCCCCAGAGAAAACGAGTTGCCTTGATGAGCGAAAATCTTGAATTTGGTTTTGAGTTTCACTTTGAGCCATTTGTCATTGTTGAGGCATGGGAGAAGACAAAAAGAAATTTTTCCAGAAGATTTTTTCACGGGGTCGTCGAGAGAAATGTTGGAGATAGATATTTTCGCGGGGTTCATTTTCTTGGGTGAGATAAAAAAATGATTTTTTTCACATCCAAATCCATTTCTCCATGAACTGACGATCCTCTTCCGATTGGATTGGGAGAAAACCAGTGGCCATATCCACAGCTTTTTGAAAGTTTCTTTCTGTTTCACATGCTTTTTCCCATTCCCATTCCTCTTTGTTTTTTTCCGCTTCCTCTAGCATTTTTTCCACTTCCGCTTTGATTTTTTCCGCTTCCTCTTGCTGAGCAGATTTCTTTTCCCCTGACATTTTTCTCCAAAAGAGAAAAAATTCAAAACATTGCTTGACAATCTTCAACGCATTGATCCATCGCCGCATTTATGTCGGTGTAAACTTTAGCCATTCCTTTTTTTGCTCGAGAACGCATAAATTTTTCATCCGCAGCCTTCACTCTCATGAGATTCAGAAATTTCTCCAGTCTGGGAGAAACCCCAGTAACTTCATGCGATTTCTCCTGAGAATCCAGAAAATGAGTTTTTTTCCTGCAAAGTTGGTTGAAAAAAACTGTGCGCGACAAACCAAATCGTTCCTGAATTTCCTCGGCAGTGCGAAAGTCTTCCCCATCAATCTGGATGAATGGCGTATCTTCTTCCTCCTGAATCCAAAACACTTTTTGGTCGACTCTTCTGGTATATTTGGTGTTGTCAGATTTAAGAACTCGCAAAATCGTCTTGGAGGGAAGTCCAGTTTTTTCTGATGCTTCTTTGAATGTGAAAAAAGTTTGTTTTTCACCTCCGGCTTCCTGAATCGAAAACTTCATTTTAATGGGGAAAAAAGATTTTTTCTCCATTAAAATGTCTTTAGCTGCATGGCAATCCTTTGCACGATCGACAAACTTGCGAGGTTGGTCGCGATTGAAAAAAGATGAACTGATGCAGTTTTTAATTGAAAATCTTTGGCAAGGAGGGGGATTAGATCAGCCCAAAAACAAAGCAGCTCGTTTGAGAACTCGGAAACATCAAAAAACCAACCCTCTAGATGCCGAAAATGAAAAAATAAATGTTCCTTTTTTGATTCCGGAAAGAAGAAGTGTTCCTTCCAGAGCCATTCCCAGAGCGATTGAACAAAATGTGGATAATATTGTAGATTGGACGAATTGGTTGGAAAATGTAAATGATGTTGATGTTCGGAGAAGAGTCAATCCTGCAGTGGAGAAGGGCAATCCGCTTTGCGAAGATTCGCGAGACAATTCATAATTCAAGGAGATGATTCCCCAACTCCCCAAGATTTCTTCCGGAGAGCAAGATGGCTGGTTCTCAGGCTCCTGCGAGAAAATCCACAAACAAAAGTGAAATGCGTTCTGAATGCGGAAATGTCCCAAACCAATTTGGCTTCTGGAGAGGAAGTGATTGAAGATCCATTTTTCCATTCCCGGCAGAAAAAGAATTTGGGAAACAACCCAGAAATTCTGGATGAAATGGAAAGAGAAATGATTGAGAATCTGGAAAACTTCAATCGCAGGGGCAGTAATTGGATGTTTGAAAGAGTTTTGCGTTTGGAAATTCATTTTGTGCGCTGGAACCCACTGCGAGGATCTGGGTGGATTGAACTGCCTGCCGCCTTGGCAAACAAGAAAGCCGTGATCAACATGCAAAATGAAGATGAGATGTGTTTCAAATGGTGCTTGAGCAGAGCAGCAAATATGATCGAGGTCCATCCGGAAAGAATCACACCGGCTTTGCAAGAACAAGCAGAAGAAATGAATTGGGATGGTTGCGAATTCCCCATGGCCGTGGAAAAAATCAAGTTTTTTGAGGCCAGAAATCCTGACATTTCAGTGAACGTTTTCGGCTAGGATGGATTTGTTTTTCCCCTGAGAATCACCAAGGAAGAAAAGAGACTTCATGTGGATTTGATTCTGCTGACAGAAGAATTCAAAACGCACTATTGCCTGGTAAAAAATTTCTCCCGCCTTGCAAGCTCCCAAGTTTCGCGAAATGGGCATGAAAGATTTTTCTGCAAAAGATGCCTCAATTCATTTCCCAGAGTAGAAAGTCTGGAGAAACACAAAACCATTTGCGGAGACTTTGAGGCCGCGAGAATTGAACTTCCAGGAGGAACTTGTTCCTTCCAAAACTATGCAAAAATGATGCATCTGCCTGTTGTGGGATATGCAGATTTTGAGTCAATCTTGAAACCGCTGAGAGGAACTCAAAAAACCCACGAGCATATCCCCTGCGGATTTGCGTTTCATCTCGTTTCCCCGTTTTTGCAAATGGAGCCTGTGTTGAAGAGAGCTGCAAATGAAAATGAAGAACTTCCCAGAGAGTTCATTCGGGAATTAATTTCCCGGGTAAAACAAGCTCACTTGAATTTGCCGAAAAAGGAAATGATTCCCCTGACCAACCAAGAATGGAAATCATTTCGAGAAGCGAAGGTGTGTTGGTTGTGTCGAGAAGAATTCGGGGAAAAAAGTCTGTCCAAAGTGAGGGATCACTGTCACTTCTCAGGAAAATTCAGGGGAGCAGCGCATCAATCTTGCAACCTCAAGTTTCAAAGGCCAAAATTCACCCCTGTATTTTTTCACAATCTGGCAAACTATGACGCTCATCTTTTTATACGAGTTTTGGGGACAATGGATGAAGTTTTGAGCGTGACATGCATCCCCAACAACGAGGAGAAATATATTTCCTTTTCCCTGAAATTCGAGTTGAAAAAAGAATGGAATGAGGAGAAAGGGAAAGAATTTTCAGTGAAACATGAAATTCGATTTCTGGATTCCTTCAAATTCACGCTGGCAGGATTGGAATCACTTGCAAAAAATCTTCCCAAAGAAGAATTGAAAGAAATCACCAGATTTTTTGGTGAGAAAAGCGATTTGATGCGGCGAAAAGGAGTTTATCCCTATGAATTCATGACAGGATTTGATAAATTCGAGCAAAAATTACCGAAAAAAACCACGTTTTTCTCCAGATTGAATCAGGAAAAAATCTCAGATGAAGACTTCGCCCATGCCCAGCGAGTCTGGGAAGAATTTGAAGTGAAAAATATGGGCGAGTTTCACGATCTTTATCTGAAAACGGACGTGCTGCTGCTTGCAGATGTCATGGAAAGTTTCAGAAAACTTTGCGAAGAAAACTATGAACTGGATCCAGCGCACTTTTTCACTACCCCTGGGTTGGCTTGGGATGCAATGCTGAAAGTAACCGGAGCAAACTTAGAACTTCTGGAGGATGTGGAACAATTGTTGATGATTGAAAAAGGAGTCAGGGGAGGAAACGCAAATGCATTCAAGCGATTTGCGAAAGCAAACAACCAATATATGAAGAATTTCGATCCAAAAGAGCCATCTCGTTTCCTAGTTTATTTGGACGCAAACAACCTTTATGGATGGGCCATGTCGCAGCCTCTTCCAGTTGGGAAATTCCAATGGATGAGCGAAGAAGATTTGCAAAACTGGGAATATTTTGTGAAAACAGAAAATCGAGGTTGCATTCTTGAAGTTGATCTCATTTATCCCCCAGAATTGCATGACGACCATAATGATTTTCCCCTGGCTCCCTGGGAATGAAGTTGAAAAAAATCAGACGAGGAATCAAATTCGAAGAAGCACCTTTCATGAAATGTTATATTGATAAAAACACTGCCCTGAGATCCAAGGGAAAAACGAAGTTTGAAAAAGATTTCTTCAAACTCATGAACAACTCAGTCTTTGGGAAAACCATGGAAAACCTGAGAAACCGAGTCACGATTGAACTGGTGAAAGATGCGGAAAGGGCAGAAAAGCTGGTGAATAAATGCAACTTCGCCGATGTGAGAATTTTCGATGAGTTTCTGATTGCAGTCAAGATGAGGAAAACGCGAGTGGTCATGAATAAACCCACCTTTGTCGGAATGTCAATCTTGGATTTGTCCAAACTTTTGATGTATGATTTTCACTATGGGTATGTGAAGAAAAAATGGAAAAATGTTTCTCTCCTTTATACCGACACAGATTCTTTGGTGCTGGAGATTGAAACGGAAGATTTCTTTGCGGACATTGCGGGGGATGTGGTAGAATGGTTTGACACAAATGATTTTTCCCCAGAACATCCGGCGGTGTTGAATGGAATGCCAATCGTGCCAGGGAACAAAAAAAAGATTGGGTTGATGAAAGATGAATGTGAAGGTGCCATTCTGTCAGAATTTATTGCCCTGAAACCGAAACTGTATTCTTTCCTGATGGAGAAAAATGCAAAAACCACGGAGGAACAAAAGGCAAAAGGAGTGAAAAAATGTATGATCAGAAAGAGTTTGAGGCATGCAAACTTCATGAAATGTTTGAGGACAAAACAAATGCAACTCAGAAGGCAAAGTATCTTCCGCAGCAGAGGGCACCATTTATTCACGGAAAACATGACCAAAATTGCGTTGAGTGCGGAAGATGACAAAAGAGTGATTTTAGGAAATGGAATTGATACGCTGGCGTTGGGGCATTGGAGACTGAGAAAAATATTCCCCCAAAATGAGCATGAAATTTTGGAAAATGAAACTGATCTGGCGTTGGGACATTGGAGAATGGAAGAAATATTCTCCCCAAATGAACGTGAGATTTTTGGAAAATGACTAATTTTGTTGTGTGAAAATTCAGCGGACAAATCTTGAAATTGGCTAATTTCAAGATTTTGTTTTGTGCTCAAGTAGGTGTAAAGAGCTAATTCTGGGACATTCTAATTTTCTCCTGAATTTCACAGAAATAATTTGTGTGGATTATAACAAATGAAAAATAATTTGTCACCTGCCCAAATCGACAGAATCCTTTCAATTCTGATGAGTTTGAGCAGATTTGAAGAAGCTAGGAGTTGTGTGACAAATGACGAAAATTGATAAATTTTTAGAATTTGTTGACTTTGTGACAATTCTGTGAAATTCAGGAGAAAATTAGAATGTCTCAGAATTAGCTCTTTACACCTACTACTAATGAGTATATAGAACATACTAATGAATTACAGGCAGCTAATTTAAACAAAAACAACAATGACAATTTTATTTGAAGTTTTCGCTTTACATAACTTAAGCAAGACATTAATCACCGAATTCGACTTACAATTTTTAGGAAAAATTAAACGAAAGACTGGGTCTTTCTGCGTGTACCGGTACTCATTGTCTTCTATGGTTTGTGTGGTACTGTATTTTTGGTCTTGTTTTGCATTTGTATTATTGTCGTTCTTTGTTCCTTTTGTTTTTCGTCATCTGTCCTCCGGTACACACCGAAACAACCGAAAGACTGGTCTCACCGTGCTTTGGAATTCTGTCTCTTTCTGTTTGCTCAATTTCGTTCACTGTCGTAGGCTTTTGGAAACGTGCACTTTTGCGGAATTCATATCATCCCCCAAGCACTCGGATATGTCTACGCTCTCAAAAGCAAGTAACTCTTGAGTGGCAAGGACGAGCTCAAGTTCCTCGAGCTCTGTATACTGGCTCATAGCCGGAGCAAATGAGCCATCAAAACAACAAAGAATAAACAAAGCTCCAAAGAAAGAAAAGCATTGTTATTCGTAAAATTCTACCAACATTACGGCGACATCCAAAACAAAATAACAACGTGATTCCCAAATGTGAATGACACAATTAAAATACGCTCATAAATACAATCTGCATAACATATGTTTTCTTCGCGGATATGACCATTTTCTAAGACGGTTAGACAATGAACGCTCGTGTCCTATGGGATATAGCGCCTCTCGCATTAGATAGAAGTGCCACTCGGGCAACGCCCACGTGGACTTCTATCTATGCTCGAGGCACACTAAATCCCATAGAACACTCGCGTTCATTGTCTTTCCTCGATACAGTTGTATTCAAAGGGGAAAGGTTTAAAAGCGAATCCATCCTGGACATCAAGACACACTACAAACCGACTGAAACCTTTCAATATACACACTTTACCTCTTGCCACCCGCCAGGCGAAAAAAGAGGTTTTATCAAAGGCGAAGCAATTAGACTACTGAGAACGAACTCTTCAAAAACAACATTTGAAGAGTGCCTCTCTAACTTCAAACTACGCCTTATAGCGCGTGGGTATCCAAAAACAGTCATAGAGAGGTCGCTATCAGGGGTCAATTTCGCCTTCAGACAGTCGGCACTCGAACAAAAGAAAAAGACTCATGATAACATATTGCCTTTTTTCACTACGTACCACCCAGCAGTGCAAAATCTCAAACAAATAGTGATGGATAACTGGAGTTTAATACAAAACCAGCCACTGCTAAAAACCATTTACAAGAAACCTCCGATAATATCATACAAAAGAGGCAAATCCCTCAAAGACACGCTCGTGCGAGCAAAAATCTGAAGGCTCCAATGCGACGCAAACGTAACCCCACAAAGGGAGTCAGTGTAGGCGTGCCATTTACTATCTACGTATAAAAGACTTAACTCCTCCCCCTCCTCCTCCTTAAGGCGTCTTTGGTCAACTTGCGCGTCCTTTAAATATAATTTGCTTCAAAAATCTAATAAACCAAGGTTTTACCTAAGCCAAAAAAGAAATACAAGTTCATAAAGACTTCTGATTTAACTTTCATAAAGTTTTTCCAAATTGTGTTAGCAATGGTCTTAGTAAGGGTTAGACAATGAACGCGAGTGTTCTATGGGATATAGTGCCTCGAGCATAGATAGAAGGCCACGAGGGCGTAGCCCGAGTGGCACTTCTATCTAATGCGAGAGGCTCTATATCCCATAGGACACGAGCGTTCATTGTCTAACCGTCTTAGAAAATGGTCATATCCGCGAAGAAACCATATTTTATGCAGATTGTATTTATGAGCGCATTTTAATTGTGTCATTCACATTTGGGAATCACGTTGTTATTTTGTTTTGGACGTCGCCGTAATGTTGGGATAGAATTTTACGAATAACAATGCTTTTCTTTTTTCGGAGCTTTGTTTATTCTTTGTTGTTTTGATGGCTCATTTGCTCCGGCTATGAGCCAGTATACAGAGCCCGAGGAACTTGAGGCCGTCCTTGCCACTCAAGAGTTACTTGCTTTTGAGCGTAGACAAATCCGAGTGCTTGGGGGATGAATTCGATAAAAGTGCACGTTTGAACGAAATTGAGCAAAGAGAAAGAGACAGAATTCCAAAGCACGGTGAGACCAGTCTTTCGGTTCTGTCCTGGTGTACCCGTACACAAGGACAAAAACAAAAGACTAAACAATAGACTACACGGACATAATACCCTATAAACAAAGTCTTTCATTTAATTTTCCCAAAAAATTGTTAAGTCGAATTTGGTTTTGTTATTTTGGTGACTAATCTCTTGCTTAAGTTACGTAAAGCGAAAACTTCAAATAAAATTGTCATTTTTATAACGTAAACTGCAAATTGTTTTTGAATTAGCAGCCTGTAATTCATTAGTATGCTCTATATACTTATTAGTATGCTCTATTTTCTCATTAGTATGCTCTATATAGAGCATATTAATGAGGCTTTTAGACAAAGGAAAACAAAAGAATTCATTAGTATGTTCTATATAGAGCTTACTAATGAGTAGTTATTTTACCCCACAATTTCCCTGGGCTTCAAAGCCCCCGCCTCTTTACATAATTTAAGACAGTTTATGGGATATAGAGCACACAAATACTGGGCACTCACTGGTTGAGTGGGTGTGACCATTTTCTAAGTAATGATGCATGTTGTTTGTCAGTTGTTAATGATTCAGTGGTTGATTGACGACTGGAGGTGAGAATAGCCAGGCCAGGCTCCTTTTATATCGGAACTTTGTGTTTAAGCCCTATTTTGTCTTCCCGTTTGTGTTATTCTATTATTAGGGAACTAAGGCGAGGGGGAATATGACGGAATATTTTATATTATATTAATATTATATTATATATTTATATTTTATTTTATATTATTATATAGGGGGAATATAACGGAATATATTATATTTTAATATGAGGGGAATATATTATTCTTTGTTTTGCTATTGTTAGCAACTATTGTCTTCTGCCCCGCCTCTCCCCTGTTACAATCAAAGCCGCACCCAGCTTTCAGACACTGTAATGAACGGGGTTAATAAAATGCCCCTGGCGTCCAGAAGCAATAAGAGGTGAAAATATCCCTAGTGGCCAGAAACAATAAGAGGTGAAAATGTCCATAGCGATCAGAAGCAATGAGATGTGAAAATGTCCCTAGCGGCCAGAAGTAATGATAGGTGAAAATGTCCCTAGCGGCCAGAAGCAATAAGAGGTGAAAATGTCCCTCGCGGCCTGAAGCAATAAGAGGTGAAAATGTCCCTAGCGGCCGGAAGCAATGAGAGGTGAAAATGTCCCTAGCGGCCTGAAGCAATAAGGTATCTGGCAATAAGAGGTGGCTGCATTCGCAGGTTACACTGGGCCCCTTATTTTTGCGGTTTTATGATTGCACCAGTAAATGAGCCTCTGGCTATGTTCTCTACTTTGTGTGTTTGGGTCCTGAATTTTGATGCAAGTCGTTAAAACCATCCACTTCCAATTCGGCTGTAAACAGTTTTAAAGTAAACAGAAATGTTTCATTCATTTATTAATCATGAAAAATCCATCTTAATACAAAACCACAAAATTATACATATTGGGTAGCTTATTTAAACTATTTCAACAACGATGTTAGTTTATCTTTGATGCACTTATCTAACAACAGGGACAATCATTTTTCATACCAAAATCTGCTGTTTCAGGGTAAAACTACAACTTCTAATTACCGATCTCTGCTGAGATTTTGCGTTGAATTATCACGAAACAGGAATTTTTGTTTGAAACCTTAACCCTTTCACTCCCAGAGTCAATTGTGGAGACATGTAAGTGTAGTTCTTACTTTTGATTCTGTGGATAAAATCCTATGGTGTGACCATTCAATTGAAACCTCTTCAGCAGTACTTTTGCATGGTACCATTTGTTCTAACTTTTGAGACTGTTGATGAAATCCTATGGTGTGACCATTCAAATGAAACCTCTTCAGCAGTACTTTTGCGTGGTACCATTTGTTCTAACGTTTGAGTCTGTGGACGAAATCCTATGGTGTGACCATTCAAATGAAACCTCTTCAGCAGTACGTTTGCATGGTACCATTTGTTCTAACTTTTGAGATTGTTGATGAAATCCTATGGTGTGACCATTCAGATGAAACCTCTTCAGTAGTACTTTTGCATGGTACCATTTGTTCTAACGTTTGAGTCTGTGGACGAAATCCTATCGTGTGACCATTCAAATGAAACCTCTTCAGCAGTACTTTTGCATGGTACCATTTGTTCTAACGTTTGAGTCTGTGGACGAAATCCTATGGTGTGACCATTCAGATGAAACCTCTTCAGCAGTACGTTTGCATGGTACCATTTGTTCTAACTTTGGAGTCTGTGGACGAAATCCTATGGTGTGACCATTCAAATGAAACCTCTTCAGCAGTACTTTTGCATGGTACCATTTGTTCTAACTTTTGAGTCTGTTGACAAAATCCTATGGTGTGAACATTCAAATGAAACCTCGTCAGCAGTACTTTTGCATGGTACCATTTGTTTATTTTTTTTTCAATATTTTACAAAATGAAATTTGAGGCTTTAATTTGAGATTTAAGATAAATAAGTCACACAACTTTTCTTGTGAAACAAACTAGGCGTAACGGAAAACTCTTGTGTTACAAGCATTGTTGTGAATAGGAGTGGTACTGTTTATGATGATGTACAGTGATTCTAACCTTTGAGTCTGTGGGTAAAATCCTAAAGTGTGATTATTCAAATGAAAGCTATTGAGCAGTACTTTCCTGACTCTTTCCTGTGGTGATGTTTATTATGCTGTATAAGGTGGTACTAACTTTTGAGTCTGTGGGTAAAATCTTAAAGTGTGACCATTCAAATGAAAGCTACGATGTTTAGTATGCTGTACAGGTGTTTTACAGTGTAGTTCCAACTTTCGTCTGTAGATAAAATTCTAAAGTGTCACCATTCAAGCTCTTCCACAACAATTTTTCATAAACGTTTTGTTTGGATGCTTTTGGCAGTGAATGGTAACAGCAAACTGGTTAGGTCTGTGTCGTTTCTCACTTGTAGCTGCAAGTTTTCTAATGAGCTATTAAAATTCCCCTGAACAGTGTAGGACGATTAGTTGTGCTGCCTGTAGCCGCTTTATCCTGTTTACATCTAAATAGAGGTGTGTTTAAGATGTAGTTTAAGAACTTGGAGAGACCAAAAATTACGAAAAACACGTCCAACAAATGTATTTATAATAAATTAAGCTGAACGTTAAATTGAGTATGATCAAAGATTTCGTTAACCCTATCTGCTCTCAATTTATACGTTCACCGGATTGGCTTTGCCATCTTTGCGATATAATATAGCATGCAATAAGTTCTTCTCCCAGTCTTGTTTCATCTTGTGCTTCTCAAAATCCAGCAAATGCTTGCTTCTCAAAGCACCAGGCAACCTCTTTTTCTTTAACTTGTTGATCAACACAAGAATCAGTGACGAATCTCCCGTGTCTACCCCCCTCTGGACGGCCATGTGCAGCTCTTCCCGACAGAAGTTACTGGCAAGGTAGTTGTCAGACAAAACAATCAACACTTGTCGGCTGCCGTACACGCTGTCCGCCATGTTTTGGACGAAGGGCTTTCCTAGTTCAAAGTCCCTGGTGTGAATGCTGTAGGGAATCGAGTGCTTCTCGATAAGGGAAAGAAGATTTTCATTGACCCAGGCAAAGTCTTTTGAGCTGTAACTGATGAATAGCTTGTTGTTTGTAATGTCACCTGCGTTGATGAAAAGCGAAATGACAAATTGAAACAAATTTGTATTGATTATGATTGATTGATTTAACAACAACAACAACAATTTTATTTCATTATTAATAAAACAATATTTTAAAACGTTGGCAACCCGCAGTTAGCATAACTAATCGAGGCGGGTTGTCAAAAATAAGTTAAAAATTTAACATTAGCTCCTAGTAATATGATTTAAGTTAGCATTTGCTCCTAAAAAAATAACTTTTTATATGTATTATGGTTAATATTGTAGATCTCAGTTATAGCTACTGCTTTACAATTTTATTCAACAGAGTGGGCGAGTCAACATAACTGTCTTCGGTGTCGAAAATTTGAAAGAGGATATCTCGAATTTTTTGTTTAAAAGCAGTTTTCGGGAGTCTACGTGTTTCAAGCGGAAGGCAATTCCATACTTTTGCTCCAAAAAGTGTAATGGAATTACTCAGCTGGTTCGTGCGCGAGTACTTAATATAAAAATTATCCGACGTAGAAGCCCTGGTATTGTGGGAGTGTGTGATTTAAATATATGTCGTTGCTTGTTTAAAAAATCGGCGACAAAACTGTTGAGAGACTTTCATTGCTTAATAGGTGCAATGTTTTGCACCATGGACAAATAATACCCCACTTCACGTATCCTCCCCTCAACTACCCCTCTAGCTCATCAACGGTTTGTTTTTTGAAAATTAAAGTGTTTCTAATAACCTGCACAACAGGAGCTTTTGTGGTGCGCGAGTGCGAAGCGCGAACAGCAAGCATTGAGCGCGAGACACGCAGAGGAAAAAAAGTTTTCACTTGAAAGCTCAAATGAGAAAATTAGAAACGCTGGAACATAAATCTAAAATGACGGAGTCGAAAAACACTACATTTCTAAGCTCGACCATTTCAGTGCCCCAGAAAGGTATATCCACCACTAATAAACGGTTAGGAATGTAATTTTTCTCATACAAAATGTTAAATTTTGATCGTAGTAGCACTTTAAAGGGGCAGTGTCACGAGGATTTGGGTCATTTAACGTAAAATAATGGTGCAGTTCTGTGATAAAGTACCACCCTGAGGGTCTCTAGTCAAAGATTAGCGTCTCTAGAGTGTCCCAGGGTCTGAATGATTTGCAACATGAAAGTTGAAAGTCCTCACATTGGTTGATTTCTTTCTCTTGATGTGTTAGTATTATTTTGTAAACGAGTAAAGGTATTGTAGCATGAGTTTGACCCAAAAAGGTCAAAATCTCCTTTATATATAAGTGATTATCCGGCTACTTAATAAAGTTTGGATGACACATTTTCAGCTTACATTTAGCCAAGTTGACTGGTGATGCACACTTTTTAGTTTTAACGCCATAAACAGCTGCAATGATCAAAACAAAGACACCTCCGGACGATAAAATGATAATAGGAAGGATCCACTTTCTGCGGCTGTGAGCAGCTGCTGGAAACAATCAAATATAAAAAGGGTCAAATCCTTCTTCTTTCACTGAGTTGAGTCTAAGGTTAACAAAAGAAACGACAAACTGACCTTTCGGTAGAAAAACAGAAGCACATATTATTATATTCCACTTTTATTTTATTTGCTTCTGCTTCAATTTCTTTTATTTTGTTTCAGTTCAAGTATTAATACTGATCTAGGTCTGGAAACCCAGATCCGGCCATTCTCAACGGTTTGTTCAGTGCGGTGATCGTGCATTCTATGTTTCTTTTTATACGAGTCTAAGGTATCTTATGTGGTCTTATGTCTGTGGATGAAATCCTGCAGTGTGACAATTCAAATGAAAGGTACTCGGCAACACTATTCTGTGGTGCTGTTTATTATGCTGTACAAGGTAGTATTTGTGTGTAGCCTGATGTTTACCCGTGTATAAATAAAGGTGATGATGATGATGATGAAGATGAAGATGATGATGATGAATTGGGTCCGTGGATGAAATCTTCAAGTATGACCTGTTAAATGAAAGCTATAGAGGTTTTGCACGGCAGCCATGTTGCATGGCAGGAACAATAGATTCTTTTCCCATGGGAAAGAATGTTCTTTCTAATGCAAAAACATTTTCATCGTTCCTGCCATGCAACATGGCTGCCGTGCAAAACCTCTAAATGATAGGCAAGCATTGCGTGACTATTACTATCGAGTGAAAGCCTGTACAACGTGGTGTGTCAAGATGGGACAGTCTGCTATACTCCAAACTCCAGAGTATCTCAGCAGAGCTACCATGCGATTACTCATGAGCCTCAGCTTGAAATGGTACGAGTACATAGATGGACGAATTGATAGAGCTACCCTTGTGGATTTTGACAAATGGCTGTGCAAACGTGTAGACACATTGTTTAACCCTCTTGAAGATTTCATATGTGAAGAATGGAACAAAAGGCAAAGGTTCAAAAGACCAAAGTCGAGTCTAAGGTCGCATCCTCTTGTCATGAGAACCGATCGTTTCTCTGAGTTTTCTCGAAAGAGCAGTAACAAGCCAGGCCAAGGTCAATTCCGTAGGGGAGATGGTCGGAACAATAAGCTGACTCGGACAATAAGGACTGGCATCATATTCCAGGTGCAATGAATGTGGCTGATGACTGCACGCGAGGGATTGAAATTCGTGATTTGACTCCCGAGTCTCGGTGCATCAGTGGTCCCCAATTTCTGATGCTGCCTGAAAAACAGTGACCGAGTAGTGAAGGTGTCCTAAGCGTCGATGAAAGCGAGCTAGAAGTAAAGGCTCAGTCCTCACAACCCTAATCACTTCCCTTGTGAGCCTAGTCGAAGTACTGGGAGAAGTACTCCTCTTGGAGAAGACTGGTTCGTTTGTACTCCTCTTGGAGAAGACTGGTTTGTTTGTATGCCTGGTGGATGAGGTACAAATTCAAACTAAGGTGTTAGGTCAAGAAGGAAAGTCCTCCGCTCGAGCGACAGAGCAAGATGTTGGGTGCTGCTGATCTTGAAGAAGCCTCCTTAGCCCTGTGCAGGCTAGCCCAGATCGAGTCATTCAAAGAAGACTATGAAGATCTGCAGGCCAAACGGCCACTCCCGCGAAACAGCTCACTGCTCCCACTGCAACCCATTCTTTTGAATGAAATTGTCAGAGTCGGAGGTCGACTGAACAAAGCTCCGATACCATTTGAAGCAAAGCACCAAGTGATCCTTCCACCAGCGCATCGTCTGTCAAGGCAGATGTAGATGAAGAGTCAAGCCTAATGTGCCATTAATGGCATCCTTGCCCAAAGAGCGCCTCGCACTCTACGAGCCACCATTCACAAACACTGGTGTGGACTACTTCGGTCCTGTAAACGTTAAGAGAGGAAGAGTTACTGAGAAAAGGTGGGGCTGTCTCCTTACATGTCTCACTACCCGCGGGGTTCACCTGGAACTAGCGGGTGATTTGAGCACCGATTCATTTATCATGGTCTTGAGAAGATTTCGCGGAAGAAGAGGCAATCCTAAGACAATACGTTCAGACAACGGAAGCAATTTCGTTGGGGCCAACCGAGAGCTGACAGAAGCATTGAAACCGTTGAATCAAGAGAGAATCACTAGTGAGCTGGCCAACCAAAGAATGTCTTAGTACTTTAACCCGCCATTATCCCCGCATATGGGAGGAATTTTGGAGTCGATGGTAAAGCAAGTGAAAAGAGCGATGAAAACCGTCATCAATGACCAAGTTCTACCTGAGGAGACACTTCATACAGTTCTTGTTGAGACAGGCTATACTCAATAGTCGACCGCTCACTGCTGTCAGTGATGACCTGAACGATTACGAAGCGCTAACGCCTAACCACCTCCTGATTGGAAGAGCTTCACCTAACAGCCCACCTGGTCAGTTTGAGGAGCGTGAAGTTAATAGCCGCAAGAGATGGAGAATGGCACAGGCTCTCACCGACATGCTATGGCGACGGTGGCGTAAAGAATACTTATGAACAGAAGACAATACAAAGAACTGAACTAGAGACAATTAGACGCTAATGAGTTATTTTTCCTCTGTCAAGTGACAATAGGAACATTTTTTCGCGGTTACGTAATGCCGCTTTGTTTCTCGTGTAATCCCAAAAAATTTAGGCAAAATCGCTTAAAAAAATAGGTTTCTTTTGTCAGTGTTTTTTAGTAGAATAATTTCTTCTTTCGCGACGAGATCAGTTGTAATTCACTTTCGGTCATCGAGGACTTCGCTTGGACATTCGTATCGAGGACTTTGTTTAGACAATCGTGTAATCGTGATCGAGGACTTCATAAAAACCTTTGTATGGTTGTAATCGAGTACTTTGAGAGGACATCTGTATGAACATATCTGTAGTTTAATATTTTTGTTAGGAATAAAATGTGTCTGGAACACATTTTTTGGTAGCAGAGCGAGGTTCTAAAATGATGGCGGTGGACGGGACGCGCGTGGACGAAGCGGCCGAAATGGACGTGGCGGACGAATTGGAGGAGAGAATCGAGAGTCTTAAGCAACAAAAGGCGAAGGATAAATCGGCGTTCACCAAAACAAGAAACAAGTTACTGGGTCTATTGGATGACGAAGAATATCCAAGTCGACGAGAGGTCAGGGCGATTTGTAACAAGTTGTCGGAGGTACAGGAATGCGCTTTGGACACGATGCAAAGATTATCGCAAGAATATCTAAGTCTAAAGGACAAAGAGAAGCGTCGAAAGATCGGCGAAGAAATGGACAAATTAGAGTCAGAGTATTCGGAAGCTAACAATCGAGCTCAAGAGTATCTGGACAATCGAAAGGATGAATTATCGAGTTTAGCGACGGATACATCGGAAAACACTCGCCGCCGTCGAATTGAAGAAGTTGTAGCACGGAAAAGCGAAGAAAAACAAGTTCAGGAAGATCGACTCCAGCGTGAACAAGACATCGCTCGTCAAAAAGAAGATTTCCAGGGATTACATCGCGCGTATCGTTTTCGTTTATCTGATGAAGACGAGCTTCACGATTTAAAGGATTCAGAAAGGAAACCGGAGTTCAAGGGACCGAGTGCATTGAATGTATTCACGGGAAGATCGACAGACAGTCGTTTCAAACCATCGCTTGGTCAAGACATGTGGAGTCAACTAAAGCGAGTGTCAATTCCCGTCTTTAATGGTGACAAGAGATTGTATGAAAGTTGGAAAACTGCGTTTATCGCATGTGTGGACAAGGCGCCTGCTACACCGGAATACAAGCTTCTTCAACTGCGTCAATATTTGTCTGGCAAAGCGTTAAAGGTTGTGGAGCCTTTAGGACATTCTGCAGCAGCCTATGAAGCGGCTAAAGAAAGATTAGAACGAAAATTTGGCGGGAAACGACGTCAGATTGCCTTGCATCTGGAAGAATTGGATAACTTTAAGCCTCTTCGCCCTGGATTCGCAAAGGATCTCGAGAGATTTGCAGACCTGCTAGACGTAACTGTTGTGAACTTAAAGGAAGCCGGGCGGCATGATGAATTAGGAAGCGGTTCGTTGTATCTCAGTTTGTGCAAGAAGTTACCAGAGTCGATGCTAGCCCACTTTCATCGGTGGATTCATGAAAATGCTCGTTGGCAATCAGTAGAAACACTTAGAGAGTTCATCATCCAGGAGGCAGAATTTCAGACAGTGGCATCTGAGACCATTCATGGTTTAAGCAAAAGAGGACACAAGAAAGACAGTGGGCACACTTTCTTCGGCAACGCTCAGAAATCGTCTGGAAATCAAGTAAAGGCTGGATTCCGTCCGTGTAAAGTGTGCAGTGGTCATCATGGAGTGTGGCGCTGTGACAAATTTAAAGCCATGAGTCTTCAAGAGAGATGGAAGAATGCTAAGAATCTTAAGCTGTGTTATCGTTGTCTCGGAGGGGACCACAGTGGAGAAACGTGCGTCAGGTCGCGAATTTGTGGGATCAACAATTGTAAGAGCACTCACAATCGATTGCTGCACAAAGACTCTGTGCCGGCGGATCAAGGTGAACAGTCGAACTCTCGAGTTCGTCATGATGGGGAACAAGGAGCATCAGGTGGCTTCGAACCTATGACAGAGCGCGAAACTATGAAAGCAATGGTTCTTCTTCCCCCCGAGGAGCCAGTTGAACAGGAAACAGAGAGATCACACACCACAATGACGACCCATGAAGAACAGTCGAGATTTGTTGCACTGCGAACAGTTCCAGTGTTCTTGAAGAATGGAAATCGCAGGATTAAAGTGAATGCCTTACTAGATGAAGCTTCCACCAAAACGTATTTAAATGCTGACGTGGCTGCTGAGTTGGGACTTCAAGGGCAGGTCCAGAAAGTAACCGTGAATGTCTTAAATGGACAGACTGAGACTTTTGAGACAACGCCTGTTGAAGTCGAGCTGGAGAGCATGAGTGGAAATGTGAAGACAAGGATTAGTGTATTTACAGCAGAACGTGTAACTGGAAACATGAAGGTTGTTAACTGGGCAAAGTATGCTTCAAAGTGGTCTCATCTGCAAGGCCTAAGTTTTCCACACCCAGGCATTCGCCCAATTGTGGACTTGCTGATCGGTGTTGATTACGCTGAACTACACTACTCATTCAAGGATGTTCGTGGCCAACCCGGAGAGCCAGTTGCAAGACTAACACCGTTGGGGTGGACATGCACGGGAGCTGTTGATGGACTCAAAGGAGGTGACCAGCAGTCAAGTTTCGCGCAAACCTTCTTTGCAAGGGAACAGTCGGACACCGATGAAATACACTGTTTACTCCGTCAGTTTTGGGAAATTGAAAACTCTAGCACCACACGTGATCATTGCATTTTGAATCCAGAGGAGCAGTCTGCGTTAAAGCAAGTTCAAACGTCTCTTAAGTACACAGACGGTCGATATCAAGTGGGAATCCCATGGAAAGAAAACGTCCCAGATCTGCCAGACAACTACGGCATGGCGTATCGAAGATTATGTAACACCGAGAAACGTTTACAAAAGAACCCAGAGATTGCAGCAGCGTACTCAGAGAGTATCAATTAATATCTGGAAAAGGGCTACATTCGGAAGGTCGAGCCAACCGAAGAGAGACCAGCAAAACGGTGGTACTTGCCTCATTTTCCCGTTGTACGACCGGACAGAGCAACGACAAAGACGCGCATTGTCTTCGATGCCTCGGCCAAGTTCGAGGGAATCTCCCTTAATGACGTCATCCACCAGGGTCCAAAGTTGCAGAGAGATTTAAATGATGTTCTGCTTCGATTCAGAAGACACCCTGTTGCACTCATCTGTGACATCGCTGAAATGTATTTAAGAATTGAAGTTGCACCGAAAGACCGATCATGTCAGCGGTTCTTGTGGAGATCCTTGGGTCAGCAAGAGGAACCAGGTGAATACGAATTCAACCGAGTTGTCTTCGGGGTCAACTCATCGCCATTCCACGCTCAGTTTGTCTCTCAGTCACACGCGGAGAAGCATGAAGATGAGTTTCCATTAGCGGCAGAGACGGTGTCAAAGTCAACCTACATGGACGACAGCATGGATTCAGTGCTGGACGACAATCAAGGCGTCGAGTTGTACAGGCAGTTAAATGAGCTATGGAACAAAGCTGGAATGCACGCCCGAAAATGGTTGTCTAATTCACCCAAGGTTCTAGAGAAGATACCTATCGAGGACAGAGCGTTAGAAGTCAATATTAATCAGGAGCCCCTACCTACTGTAAAGACGCTTGGAGTTACGTGGCTTCCAGAAGAAGATGTTTTCACGTTCAAAGCAAATCCACCTGCTAAGGACTTTCAGCTTACAAAACGAAATTTCCTGAAGAAGATCGCTACACTGTTCGACCCAGTCGGCTTCTTGGCACCATTTACCATTCGAGCTAAAGTCATGATGCAGGAAATGTGGGTTGCAGGCGTTGAATGGGACGAGCTGTGTCCAAGAGAGTTGATTCACAAGTCACGAAAATGGTTCTGTGAGCTGGAAGAGTTGTCAACAGTAAAAGTGCCTAGATGTTTACGACTTGGAGCGAAAGAAGCTTTGCTGTTCGAGACTTTACACACCTTTGTGGATGCTTCACAAGATGCATATGGAGCTGTAGTCTATTTAAGAGCCGTCTACAAAAGTGGTTCAGTAACAAGTCGATTAGTTGTGTCCAAGACAAGAGTGACACCTCTCGCGACAACAAGTATACCCCGCTTAGAGCTGATGGCAGCCGTTCTGGGGCTAAGATTGACCGAGTCAGTTTCCAGAGTTCTCAACAGCACAGTGGGTCAGGCAGTCTTCTGGTCTGACAGCATGAACGTATTATGGTGGATAAGAGGAAGAAGCAGAAATTTCAAACCCTTTGTAGCTAACCGTGTGGGAGAAATTCAAAGCTTGACGAATCCAAACCAGTGGCGCCACGTTCCAACCCACGAGAATCCGGCTGATTTCACTACTAGAGGCATGAGTGTATCAAACATGGCCAAAGAGGAAAGGTGGTGGCAAGGTCCTAAGTTCCTTCAACAAGAAGAGTCAGACTGGCCCGTCAATCAAATTGATGCAGACCTGGCGTCAGGAGCAAAGGAAATCAAGAAATCAGTTCAAAACACTTCGCCAACAGGTTGGGCGATGATAGCAGTACAGCAAGATGATCAGTCATGGCATCTCGACCCAAGGCGTTTTTCAAATTGGACCAAGTTGACACGACTCCATGCTTGGGTTCGTCGTTTTATTGACAACTGTAGAAGCAGAAAGAGAGAAAGCGGAGAGTTAAAGGCGGAAGAGATTGAAGATTCTGAAATTCAAATCGTAACAAATGCACAAAGAGAGGCCTTTGCTGAAGAGTACTTGGCACTCCAACGACAAAGAGAGTTGCCAAAGAAGAGCAAGCTACTCGGGTTACACCCCCGGCTTGACGAGGAGGGCCAAATGAGATGTGACGGACGCCTTAAGTATGCAGAATTCCTACCACAAGATGCACGATTTCCGATAATCTTACCTCGGAAGAACTGTGTAACCCAACTGATTGTGAAACATTATCATGAGAAAGCCAATCACGCAGGTGGCACAAATCAAACGTTGTCAGCGTTATCCGCACGTTACTGGATTATTTCTGGTCGAGAAGAGATACGAGAATGGGAAAAGAACTGCAACGAATGCAAGAAAAGAAAAGCCAAAGCTGCAAAGCAAATCATGGCTCCCCTGCCACAGATCCGACTTCGGGTTTCCTTGAAAGCTTTTGCCCAGTCTGCTGTGGACTATGGCGGACCATTTATCACCATTCAGGGGAGAAGGACACGCAGACAAAAACGTTACCTTTGTTTGTTCACTTGTCTAGCGACCAGGGCTGTCCATTTGGAGATGGCCTATGCTCTTGATACGGATTCATTCTTGAACGCTTTCTACAGAATGGCCAATCGAAGAGGTTTACCAAGAGAGATGATATCTGACAATGGTGGGAACTTTGTTGGAGCTAACAAAGAACTAAGCGATCTGGTTAGAGAGCTTGACCAAGAGAAGATTTCTAAATCAACCGCCAACCAAGGAGTTCAATGGAAGTTCAATCCTCCACATGCACCTCATTTCGGAGGCGCTCACGAAATTATGATTAAGGCTGCAAAACGTGCAGTATATGCAGTCCTGGGCAATGCAGACATCACAGACGAAGAGCTAATGACAGCATTTACTGGAGCAGAAGCACTTCTTAACTCAAGACCACTGACTTATCAAACTGCTAATCCCGAAGATGACGTACCACTCACACCAAACCACTTTCTCATTGGACAAGTCGGAGGACAGTTTGCACCAGAATCAGTAGACGAAACTGCATTCAATCCCAGAAAACGATGGCGAAGAATCCAGGAGTTAGTAAGACACTTCTGGCATCGCTGGATTCGGGAGTGGCTGCCTGCACTTAACGTGAGAAGGAAATGGTTAACTGTTGAGCGAGACCTGCAAGTTGGAGACGTCGTCCTGGTAATGTCGCCCAAGACACCGCGAGGACACTGGCCCCTTGGCCGAATTGTCGAAGTTTTTCCTGGCAGAGATGGGCACGTACGAGTCGCTACAGTTCAAGTGGGGAAAGACGAGTTAACAAGACCCATTACCAAGTTATGTCAACTTGAGCTGTCATAAGATTATTACTTCTAATAAGAGGAATTGCCAAGGAAGAACGTTGATATTGACATATCAAGGAGGGGAGAAATGAACAGAAGACAATACAAAGAACTGAACTAGAGACAATTAGA
The DNA here is from genome assembly GCA_022457155.1 of Cladopsammia gracilis. Lineage (NCBI taxonomy): Eukaryota > Metazoa > Cnidaria > Anthozoa > Scleractinia > Dendrophylliidae > Cladopsammia > Cladopsammia gracilis. Next base: position 331,031 of record JAJGOT010000451.1, on the reverse strand, counting down.
CGCTAATGAGTTATTTTTCCTCTGTCAAGTGACAATAGGAACATTTTTTCGCGGTTACGTAATGCCGCTTTGTTTCTCGTGTAATCCCAAAAAATTTAGGCAAAATCGCTTAAAAAAATAGGTTTCTTTTGTCAGTGTTTTTTAGTAGAATAATTTCTTCTTTCGCGACGAGATCAGTTGTAATTCACTTTCGGTCATCGAGGACTTCGCTTGGACATTCGTATCGAGGACTTTGTTTAGACAATCGTGTAATCGTGATCGAGGACTTCATAAAAACCTTTGTATGGTTGTAATCGAGTACTTTGAGAGGACATCTGTATGAACATATCTGTAGTTTAATATTTTTGTTAGGAATAAAATGTGTCTGGAACACAACTTACACAGCCTGACTGTCCGTTCAAAGTGGAATCGAGAGCAACGGAATTTGCGAGAAGGCGATCTGATCCTCCTGAAGAATGATGATGCTCCCCGTTCGCATTGGCCTCTAGGCCGAGTTGTTAAAACATTCACTGAAAATGATGGCAGAGTGTGCATGGCTGAGTAAAGACCCCGAACGGAACTTTGATGCGTCCTGCTGCCAAGTTGTGCTTGCTGGAGGAGTCTGCTTAAATGAAGAATGCCCTCTCAAAGGATAATCATGGACACTAAGAACTCTTATTGCTTAGAAACTGTTGTTGATTTTGTGACCTAGAATTAGTTGTTCGTTTGTATGTCGTTCGCCTTTGTAACTCACTGGGAGGGGGAGGATGGAGTGGCCACTCCCATTTGTGTCACGGGACTCGCTTCGGTGCCACGACCCCATGAGGACTTGCGGGCGGTTTTGGGACACGTAGGCAAAGAAGAAAAAAAAACGTCGAGTTTACACTGTATTTGTCAAAGTTTCTTATTTGGTCGATCCAATGCTGCACAAAGTGGTTTTTACTTTTGAGCCTAAAGTATGATCAGTCAAAATTTGCTGAGCAGTACTTTGCGGCGGCGGGGTTGGGGGGGGGGTTGCAGTGGTGGCGAGGCAAATTTTGCTTTCGTAAACGGTCGCTGCCATTTTAGCGACACTTGGAAAATTTTTCACCAATCATTTTATTTTTCTTAGAAAAAAAATGCAATTAATATCCTAGAATCAAACCGGAAACCTCTGCACGATAACATCCCTCCTTCACCACTGGACCACTTAGTTGATCCAGCAAACACAAGAAAAAGTTAATTATAAAAGGTGCTTTTCTTGATGATACATATATAACGGCTGACGCTATCCCTACATCTAATGTAATCGCAAATCTAGCTTAGGTCTAATGATCGCTTTACCAAGGCCCAATTTTATCTAATAATGATAGCTTGATTTCGCCCTAATCCAGGCATAAACTAGATATTAGTTTTTGAGGAGGGTGGAAAAACCGGAGTACCCGGAGAAAAAACCCTCGGAGCAAGGATGAGAACTAACAACAAACTTAACTCACTACCTTGTTCTGTAGGACGAACTTATGAAAACCTATCCAATGGTTATCATGCTCATATTTTTCATCATAAAGATAACTTTATGTGATCCCCAGGGGATCACGTGATTCTCATTTAGGAGTGCTGATTGGTTTGTTGAATTTTTACCTTTGCTGTGATTTTGGCTAATTATAGAAACCTGCTGGTGACTTCCAGTTTACAGCTAAAGCACTGACCTGACTGAGATGAAGTTGTAGTAATTTCAGATGCTGGATGTAGAGTCGTCGAAGCTGAAATAAAAAAACATTCATAACGTTCATTATGTCCATCAATCCATCTGTCATTCTGGTCGGTCGGTTCGTTCTTTCGTTAATTTATTTATTTCGTTCCACCCATCCATCCATCCACCCGTCCAGAGACGCAATCATTTTTGCAGTCATTTGAGCAGGTCAAACAAAATGGTAAGGTTGAAGGGTTCTCAAAACCAATAAACGTTATTACCTGTTGGTCGCCAGTCATGGAATACTTTTAACTGAATGATAGCAGAAGTGTTTACCCATGCGCAGTAAGAATGACGGCTTCACTCAGTAACATTAACAATGGTGAGAATCAAATCTTTTTACCTGGTGTCAGTTTTCCTTTTTTCTATTTTATACTTCTCTCCGGTTTCCAATAGCGCAGAATTAGTTTTGTTGTAATGCCATTTTAAGTCCGATGGACCGCAACCAGATCACTTTCAACCAATCATTTTAAGTTGACGTTGGACAAGGCTCCCAATGAATCCTCCAGAGACAATGTTTCGATTCATTTATTCATTCGCTCGCTCGCTCGCTCGTTCGTTCGTTCGTTCGTTCGTTCATTCATTCAGTCAGTCAATCAGTCAGTCGGTCAATCAGTCAGTCAGTCGGTCAATCAGTCAATCAGTCATTCAATTAGTCAGTCAGTCGGTCAGTCAGTCAGTCAATCAGTCAATCAGTCAGTCAGTCAGTCAATTATGCGATCAGTGAGACAGTCAGTCGCTCAGCCAGTCAGTCAGTCATTCCATTAGTACTTCACTGAGTCTGTCTGTCTGTCTGTCTGTCTGTCTGTCCGTCTGTCAGTTGGTCAGATAGTCATTCGGTTTGTCACTGACCCACTAAGTCAGTCAGCCGTATAATCATCTAATCAGTCGATTTAAAAAATCAGCCAAAATTTCCCTAAAAATGTTTCTCACCTGTTGTTTGCTCATGGATTACTTTTAACTCAATAGCAGCAAAAGTGTTTCCCATTATGCAGATCGAGTGACAGCTATACTTTCCCTTGTCATTACCAGTAACGTTGATAATGGTGAGGATGAAATCTTTTTTGCATCTGGTGTCGGTCTTCTTTTCTTGTACATCATACTTCTTTCCAGTTTTCAATGGCACCGAATTGTTGTTGAAATACCACTGTAACATTATTATACAGCTGGGCACGTAAATTTCAACCAAGCATTTTAAGCTGATGTTGGAGAAAGCCCTCGCTGAAACCTCTGAAGAGTCAATAGTTGGGTTGTTGGGCCAGGGACCTGTAAAAATAGAAAACGAAAGTGTGATTAATTAAGCTGCTTTTGCATCGGGTTAAATAACCGGAAGTAACAATAACAACAACACTTTATTAAACAAATATTGACGATTTAAATAGTACCTACCAACAAATAGCTGAAAAACTAGTCGAGGCGGGTAGGTATAATTAAGTTAGGCTTATTACGAGGGTTCAGATTACAGCAGTTCAGATTACAATAAATAGTAGATTAAAATAATAAATTAAAAACAGTAAAGAAAGTAGAAAGAGATTACACTATACTGGTCGTAGTTACAGGATTGATACAGTAATCAGATCACATACATTTATATATCAGATCAATAATCTCGGACAGATTACTCGACCAGCCAGGAATGCTGTTCTCTCCAACGCACTTAAAATTCCCTTCTAGATTTTCCTGACTTTTAGGATTGCGAAGAATGGATCTTAAAGTGTCCTTTCCTACCAGCTCCTCTGAGAGATAAAAACCATCAGATCCATTGATGATTTGTTTGCCATCCGGCTTGTACCAAACTACACGAGGACGAGGCCATCCCTTGACGAAAAATTCCAAATTTATTTCTTTGTCTGGCTGCATAATAAATGGGGAACTCGTTTTTTTAACCTTTATTACTGCACCTGAAAGAAACAGATCATGAAGTCACGTTCGTGTTGTAAAAAGTTACAAAAAATTGCAGCGGCACCGGCTTTAATGTGTTGGTTCAAGGATATGCGCAATAATATTATTAGACTTCGCGCTTGCGCACCAAGTTCGGTCTGACCACATGTTTACAACTGTGTCACTTGAGGCTTCGGGCTCGTAATAAAATGGATTCTCTAAGCCTATCACATATCTTTAAAAAGGTTAAAGTCAAAAGAATATATGCCTAAATAAAACGAATGTTTCCCAAAATCGTAGTCCATACAGCCATAAAAAGCTTTTACTTTATACCAGATAGTTTTTTTAACATTCTTCGAACATTTAATTCACTGAAATTTACTTACGTGTAAATTTTATACATCGACATGAATTCATTTCTTGCAAAACCAGACCATCACTGGCATTAACTCTTTGCTTAATTTGTTCCCATGTCATGCCTCGTGCTTTTCCTCCATTCATGAACGAGCAGTTGAGAGTTACGTTAGAGCCTGGATCTACTGTCATCTGATTGGTATATTGACACTCACGTGACTGGTAGCAAGAAGCTCTTACTTCACAATCCAGGCTTCTCGCTGATGACACATCTGTCAAGCATAAAATATAAAATAAAAACTGAAGAAAGGAAGAAAGAAAGAAAAAGAAGTTCTTGGTTTGTTTGAAACATTTCCCAAACGGACCTCCACACATGTAGTTTGGTTCTAACTGTACAAGGTGATTCTAACTTGTGTGTCTTTAAATGATACCCTGACACGGTGGTCGGTTGCTAGGGCTTTTCCTCCCGCAACTCTCGAAACTGAGGGTTTTAGGCTATAGACAAAAGTAGAATACATCGAATCTAACGAAACTTGGAAGGAAAGTAGGTGGATAAATTCCCTTTCAATTGATGATCATTTTATCCCATTTGGCTGCTATTGTGACGTCATAAATGATGTCCAAATTTGGCATCAGAATTAAAATTCAGGAAAAAAGTGTGAAAATGTTGTATTAGTTTTCAGTATAGAATTCTATGATTTCTGGTGAAAACCCCATCTAAATCAGATAAAAAGGCGTAAAGTTACAGCTAATTAAAGAAATTCAAATTTCCCGCCAAATGACCATATATGGTCAAACTTTAGGGGTATTTAAACGCGAAAACAATGAATGTAGTCGCAACGGAGAAAGAACAAAGTTGCATAAAATCGAAATTGTAGTTTTTTCAACTTAGCATATGTTGTACTATGACGCGTATTTCATTACGAATTACGTCATTATGACGTCACATTGACGTAATTCGTGACGAAACCCGTATCATAGACCACACATCTTAAGCTCAAAAAACTACAATTTTGATTTTATGCAACTTTGTGTTTTCTCCGTTGCGACTACATTCATTGTTTTCGCGTTTAAATACCCCTAAAGTTTGACCACATATGGTCATTTGGCGGGAAATTTGAATTTCTTTAATTAGCTGTAACTTTACGCCTTTTTATCCGATTGAGATGGGGTTTTCACCAGGAATCATATAATTCTATATTGAAAACTAATACAACATTTTCCACACTTTTTTCCTGAATTTTAATTCTGATGCCAAATTTGGACATCATTTATGACGTCACAATAGCAGTCAAATGGGATGAAATAATCATCAATTGATAGGTAATTTTGTCTATAGCCTAAAACCCTCATTTTCGAGAGTTGCGAGAGGAAAAGCTCTAGCAACCGACCATCGTGTGAAGTGTGACTACTCAAAAGGAAGCTACTGAGTAGTACTTTCCTGTGGTACTGTTTATTATGCTGTACAAGGTGGTTCTAACTTTTGAGTGTGTGGATGAAATCCTAAAGTGTGACCATTCAAATGAAAGCTACTGAGCAGTACTTTCCTGTGGTATTGTTTGTTATGTTATACAAGGTGGCCCTAACCTTTGAGTCTGTGGATGAAATCCTAAAGTGTGACCTTTCAAATGAAAGCTATTGAGCAGTACTTTCCTGTGGTACTGTTTGTTATGCTGTACAAGGTAGTTCTAAGTTTTGAGTCTGTGGATGAAATCCTAAAGTGTGACTATTCAAATGAAAGCTACTGAGCAGTACTTTCCTGTGGTACTGTTTATTATGCTATACAAGGTGATTCTAACTTTTGTGTCTTTAAATGATACCCAGAAGTGTGACCATTTATGTGAAAGCTACCAAGCAGTGCTTAACTGAGGTACTGTGACCTCAGAAAATGAAAGCTGCAGAGTATGATGGAGTAGTATTTTCATTTAGTGCTGGTTTGTTTCCCGACAACATTATTTTTGCAAAATAACGTTTGGTGACTTTTGGTTGTTTCGATGTTGCTCGTTTTTTATTGCTGTAAAGTTATGCAAAAATTATATTAACGTTTTTTGGAATTGTTTTAAAACAAAAAATACATAAATAAATACAAATAAGAACGACGTTTGTTCAATTTTTTCTCGTCGGTTTCAAAAGCGGCGAAAAAAACTTATATCGCTTTCAAAAATAGTATTTCGTCCTTCGCTGAATGTTGATAAATGTCTGGTCTTTTTTGGGAAGCTTGTTTTACTGCCTTCATCGTTGTTAATTATAAATGATATAACAGAGGTGCTCATAACTCATTTAACACTCAGAGGTTCACAAATATCCCTGTTCTAAATTAAGGACGTTCGCGCTAATTGTTTATGCGCATCCTTACTGCGCAAGCAATTCATTTGGCAACGCCATGCTACGTCATACTCGAGCGCGCGCAAGAGAAGATATCTAAGCACATAAAGGGCTGGTAGCCGTTGCATAAACTTTGCTTAGAATTAACTCGCTTGGATCGTCGGTGACCTCCAATTTTTTCGATAGATAACTTTCTTTGCCAATTCTCTACAGATTGTGAAAAAATGAACAAAAAATCAATGTAGGAAGTTTAAATTTTTTCCATTTTTCTACCCTCGCGACATCGAATCCTGCCAACTTGCGGCTGTCAGAGTTTGCAAATACTGTCGTTTAAAGATTAGATTTCCTTTAAGGGACGTCACCAGTTGAATGAATTTGCTTAACAGACCTACTCGCACAAAATTAGGGCAAAAAAGTTGCATTTTAGAGATTTATTTGCAGTATTTTTAGACTAACAGACATTGGGGTTATATCCAGTGAGGAAGACCAGTTTTTCAAAATAAGGGTCCCCCTTTAGATATCTTATCTCGGTGACCTCCCATTTTGTTTTGCATTTCTGACATGAATAACTCGTAACCTAGCTGTAGCAAAAGTTTTATAAAAAAAAATCAATGTTAGAAGATTTTCGCGCGAACGTCCTTAAAAGAGGATATAACAGATATTCTCATAAACTCATTTCAAAGGAAGAATACTTCATATAATAGACATTAAATGACTTTCACATGTACCTTGGATCAGAAGACTTGACAAAGAACAAAGGAAAAAGCATTTAAACAAGCAAAATTGAAAATCGTTTCGCATGCGATCTTTTTTCATGTCTGCAGTTCCAACTAAGGGTTGCCAACTTGTGTTTCGCGATCGACTTCCTCGATAATTTAGATCCAAGGTCATTTTTTTATAGAACCTAATTTTATTCGAGGGCGGCGCTTATTAAAAATTCAATACATGTTAAACACAATTTTTTTTAACTTAAAAAAATAACTGCTCATTTTCTAAAAACATAAATAAACAAAAGATCATTCTTGTTTAACCCTTTTGCGATACAGGGTTAAAAACTTAGTAGATATGATTATTGCTTCACAACAACAGAATAAAATCCACAGTCTGCCTACAATAGCTACCTGGCGTGTAATTCAAAAGCGACAGACTTCAAATAAATGTGGCTTCTAAACATATCTGAATTTCGTAACTGTTCATCAGTAGGATGCCTAAAATGCGTGCAATTCCACAATTGGTTTCGGCTCCATCAGATCCTATACCAACTGCAGACATTTTAGGAGGAGCCACCCACAGTGTGAGCACAGTTACTGACAAGACATATTAGTAAGGAAAACAACGCCAAATAAATGTAGTACGTTAAATAACGAACTAAATACACACGTCAACTAAATAAGCCAAGCACGCACACAACTTAAGGAAAATTGCGCGCACGCACCTGCATCAAACTAAATGGAAGCAATATAGAAATTAAATAGGGGCGCTAGGATGATATAAAGGATCTAAAATTACAAAGGATACGGCGGTGTCTCTCAATTCTGGATTGCTGGTCTCATCTCCCGTAGTGTAGTGCTATACTTCTCAATGATAGCACCGTTGCGTTTGAAGAGATAATAGCCGAACTAAAAAAACCGTCTGTCTGAATGAAAAGAGGTGTTTCTTCGAGTTTTGGTCAATAAAGATGTACCAACATATTTTATTGAAGAAAATTTTCCTCGATACGAATTTCCTTTTCGTTAAACAAACTCTCCGAAATAATATTTACCGCAAAATTCAAATGACGAAGTTTGTAATAAGGTAACTCTCGTGACGTGGGCTATAATTTACCTAACTTATCTCGACTGTCTATTTAAAAGGGACCATTATTACGCAAAGAACACGAACAGGTTGACAATTGCAACAAGCTATAATCGTTTTGCCTTGTGTCAGTGTTAATGTTTTTAATATTTTTGCCGTGTTAAACAGAGGACAATATAATAATAATCAGCTATTATCACTGTTCAGTGAAAGTCTAATGAAATTCATGCAGTAAGTTGTGGCAGGTCGGGCAAATGCATGAAGTCTTTGAAAATCTCTAGAACAAATTCAATGAATATATATTCAGTTTTGATCACTGAAGAGATTTGCTAAAGCAAAGGCATCTGATGCAAAAATTAAAGACAGATTTAATACAAGACGTTTCGGTGTCGTCATGTCGCCATTATCAAGAGTAAAGAAAATATAACAGAGCGAATATTTAAGTTGGCTAGAGCAAAAATTTACATACTAAATAGATGGCTAAACAAACACTTTAGCGCGAATTGAGTCAGTTTGCACGTTCAGTTCTGGTTTGAGTTTGCGTATGAATAGCATCTCAGTTTAATGAGGCAATCAATTTGCTAGTACATTTAGCAAGCACGTCAAACTGTTCTAACAGACGCTATGGTATTGGACTACTGTGTTCTTTTTGGTTGTGTTTGCGTAGTTTATAAGTTTAAATGTAACCTGTGTGATGCAGGATAGGTGGGCCATACGCGTGGGCACCTCCGTGCACAAGCAAGTGGACGGGCACACAAGAAAGTCGTCCTCCATTTATGAACATTAACAGAAAGAAAACAATGGTCCAATACCACAGCGTGTTTAAGAACAGTTTCACGTGCTTGCTAAATGTACTAGCAAATTTGATTGCCTCAGTAAAGAGATGCTATTCATACGCAAACTCAAACCAGAACAGAACGTGCAAACTGACTCAATTCTCTAAAGAGTTTGTTTAGCCGTCTATTCAGTATGTAAATTTTAGCTCTAGCCTACTTAAATATACGCTCTGTTATATTTTCTTTACCCTTGATATTGAAGAGGGAACGTCGCAAATACGAAGGAATGTCGTTAATAAATGCCATCGATGTTTAACTATGACCTAAGCACTTCTTAATTCAAAGAGCCAGTAGGATAAACTTTTTATTTTTCTTACTAGAGTGATTTTACTTAACCCGTGAAACAGTCGGTAGAATATTACGCACTATGAGACTATAATTCCATTGTTTTCTTTTGTTTAATTTGGACTATCACACACTAATTGTTAGATAGTGTTTCACAGGTTCAGTAAAACCGCTCTATAAGCATATTCACTAGTTCTCGTTCAGTGTTGAGCTGATTTCCACCAGCTACGCAAATATTTAAACGCTAGCATAATGTTCATTTTAACTTGAGGCGAAACTTTGGGTTTACCTCGGTGTAAGAACCTGTGACGTTTTCCTTTGTTTTCTTACCTTTGTGGTATTGGATTCCCATGCAATTGACTCTATTGTTTTATGCCTTTTGTTTTCTTTGTTTTACGTCACTTGTGAATTTGACAGGTTCTTGCACCGAGGATGAGCCGAAACTTTTCTGCTAGCACCTGTGCTTGTGTTGCTGATGAAAACCAGGCTACAGTTATATGAGTGAGAAAATGGATAACATTCCGTCCAATACATATACCATTCCAAGTAAAGATGAATTTCTGGTTCAGCTTGCTCGCCAAAAAGTGTTTTATTACTTTTTTGATGGTTTTTAAAAACCATCTTAGCCGAATTTCGTTTAACTTGGCCGCGTGAAAATTTTACCAGGTGCACAACGAAGGGGTGAGTTTTTCTAACCCTAACCCTATAATATCTCTGTTGCATCTTAGTTTTGAGAAACAGTGGTGAATGTTTACCTCGCCGCTTCGCGGCTCGGTATGGCCACTTCCACTTCGGTAAATAGTTGTCAACTATTGAAATTACACAGTTAATAGGCCATTTGCACGATGGCGTCATTTTACTACAACTACCAGAATTCATTTTGTTTTTCCTTTCTTATTTAAATTTTGTAATCCCTGTGCGGTTTAAATAACAATAGCCCTAATTTGCACTACAAAACAAAATACTGAAGGATTCTGGTAGTTGTAGTCATATGACGTCATCGTGCAAATGGCCTATTCACCATGATCCAGTTTCTTGTTGCGCATTTTGTTAAAAGCTCAAAACAGGAACTCGACTCATATTTTATTTACGGTTTTTGGCAAACGTTTTAACAACAAAACTGTTGAAATACTGAACATTGGAAAATGCGGCTTCGCATAAATGTTAGACTAGTATATTTAAAGATTATGAGTGCGTTCGAAATTGGGATGTTTGGGGATGTGACACTTTGTGTTTTGTCCTATTTATAGCACGACAGTATGGCATGTCTTCATGAATTGGGAGGAAGTCGATAGCGGGTATATGATATATTAACGACGGCGAGTGACGAATGAGGCCACAGTTTTTGACCTAAACAATAATTAGACGGCGTAGAACCTAACCCCCAAACATGGAAATGGAATCGATACAATTGTTTGTCACAAAATCGAGAACGTTATACTACGGTTTTTATAAAAAAGTTAGCAAAAGTGTCCATATCGCCTTTTTCAAACCCCCAAAAGATATTCGCATCTCCCCATCAAAAAATACCTAAAAATGTGTAAAAAATTATTTTACATAATTCATTCCAGAGCCCATGCGTTTTAGGTCAGCGGACACCGAACACCCAATGACACCTTAGGTACTTCATGTATCCTTTATATCCCTAATATACCCTATAAAAACTTTATCAAAAGAAAATTTGGAATGCACGGTCACTGCAACAAACCGTTGAGAATGGCTGGATCTGGGTTTCCAGACCTTATGAGACAATGCCTCCAGCAGACGCTTTCAGATACAACCATTTATGCTGTTTGACCTGTCAGTTTATTCAAAAGAAATACAATCAAAGTATAAAGCAAGGCTGATACTACGTAGAACATTTAACGTGACAACGACATGATAGAACCCAAACTGAAAGCCAAAATGCAACCGCGGACAGCTGTTTCGACCTAGTTGGGTCTTGTCAGCACGGTGTAGCGGCGCGAACGTCAATAGGCCATTTGCACGATGACATCATTTGACTACTACTACCAGAATCCTTCAGGTTTTTGTTTTGTAGGCAAATTAGGGCTATTGTTGTTTAAACCGCACTGGGATTACAAAATTTAAATAAGAAAGGAAAAACGAAATGAATTCTGGTAGTAGTAGTCAAATGACGTCATCGTGCAAATGGCCTATTCTCTACAAAATCGCAGGTGGTGATGACCACGCATGAGCTCAGCGTTGCTTTATACTTTGAGTCCTTTGATTTTATCTCTATTTTTGGCTGATCAGATCTTCTCCAGATCCTACGCACATCAGCAGCATTTTCGTTCGCGGTCCTTTGCCTCTTATTTACTTGTCTTATTTTGGGACCGTAGATCTTTTCAGATCCGAAATGCTGCTTATATGTTTTGCATGTCATTGGCAATGTATTCGCTGAGGGATGGTTCTGTCTTTGCTCACTTTCTTTATTGCGACAGCGACATGATATTTGAAACTTCTTTTTACAATAACTGTGTGAATTCCCGCGCGCTGATTGGCTCATTTCTATGGTCGATGAGAGTATAGACCATGAAAATGACGTAACAGGTAACGCAACGCGGTGAGTTTTGTCAAACTTTTGGCGCTACGGGTTCTTCAAACAGTGAAAATTGCACTTAAAAGTGGAATTCTTCAATGAAAAGAATGCTCTCTCGTCAGTTAAATTTAATTTACAATCAGCTAAACTTGCCTGGAATTAAGTGCGACGCAAAAAGGACAAACAACTTGTCGTATTTTCACGGGAAAATCCACGGAATCAGTCGCCGGTGCCCGAAAGAGCCGAAAACAACTTGGAGCAAAGATTCATCTGATTATTCGAAGATATTTCAAATTTGAAAAAGGTTAGCTTTGTAAACTGTGTCTAGCAATTTTATATTTGACTTTGTGTGAGGTTATTATTATCGCCGAGCGCGGTTCTCTAAAATTTGCCGAATAACGGCTTTGTTTTGCTGTGTTAAAATTTATATTAAAAGATTCTAGCGATGATTTAAGCTGAAGAGAATTTTTGTGTGAGCCTTTTTCGTTACATAATTTATACACATAAAAAGGTAAGGCTTTAATTATTCCCGACGTAAAAAACATTTTGCAGCAGTTTGTCAGTGTTTATACTGGTTGTTTATCTTGATTTACTAAAATGATTCCCGCAAACTCGTTCGCTCGGCGCTCGCAGTTATTCAAGTTTGTTATTGTAAAAAACAAATCGACCGCATTTTTCCATGATCTATACTCTCATCGACCATAGAAATGACGCCATAAAATGTTCAAAACTTGGCAGTGAAACCACTCGCCTAACGGCTCGTGGTTCCACTTGAGTTTTGAACATTTTATGACGTCATTTCTATGGTCGATGAGAGTATAGACCATGGAAAAATGCGGTCGATTTGTTAATTGCCTATTGTTCATGGTCACGCGCCGCCGTGACGTGGGTCAATTGGCAAACGTTTGAATTTGAGCTCATCTATGGCCATCACCACGTGCGATTTGGTAGAGAATTGGCGTTCGCGCTAGTTTTTTATTTTTTTTTGCTGCTACACCGTGCTGACGAGAGGTCGAAACAGCTGTCCACGGTTGCATTTTGGCTTTCAGTTTGGGCTCTGTCATGTTGTTGTCACGTTAAATGTTCTACGTAGTATCAGCCTTGCTTTATACTTCGATTTTATCTCTATTTTTGGCTGACTAGATCTTCTCCAGATCCTACGTATACCAGCAGCATTTTCGTTCGCAGTCTTTTGCTTCTTATTTACGTGAAAAGAAATACACTTTTTTTTACTATGAAAAAGTAACGTTTTATTTATAATTACATAACATGTAATTCTAAAAACCTGATATATATGATCCAATCTAAAAAATGTTTAAAACGTAATATACCGTGTCAATACATCGGAGAATCCAGATCATCTCAGCTGTCCTACTCCTTTGTCACAACACTTTAATCTACCGGGAAACTCTACTAAGGATATGCAACTTATACCACTGGAATTGATACGTAATAGTAAAGATTCTGTACGAAAATCACGTGAAGCATACCTTATAGGCAAAGCAAAGACGCTCAAACCATCTGGAATCAACAGACGCGACGAACTTCATTAACTTTCTCATGGTTTTGCTTTGTCTAAAGCATAATCCAATGCTTTTTTCTGAGCGTTTTTATTTCTCAACAGTTCACTTGCTCCATAACGACCCATTTCAACAGCTTTTTGTCCTAACCAAGGAATAGCATGCATAGTCAGACCTTCCATAGCCATTTAAAAGCCCGATCCACAGCTTGCGCATTTGCAGAAAAACAACAGTCTTCCATTTTTTGCTGTTTGATAACCAGATGGCTCAACACATCCAGTTTTTCTTTTTTCTTTCACACAATACGATTCCATTTTTAGAGAAAATATTCTTTTATGAAGTTTTCATTGAACATTGTATCAGTTAAACTGAATGGTTTCAATATATCATAAAAATATTTTTGAAAGACCATTGATGAAGAAAATATAGACAATAATAACCACAAAGGACACTTTTAATGTCTTGACACTGACTTGTATTGTAAATTATTTGTTTTCCGCCACTTTTAAATTCTTCAGGATAACCCATTCCAAAACTATCAAAATACCATAGAAACTTATTATCATGAGATGGAACACACCAAACCCAATGAGTTCCAACATTTTTATATGAATCAAGATTTATAATAAATGGACTATGTTTTCTAGGCATATGTTGAAACTCTTGAACGGAATGCTTAACATCCGTCCTCCAAAACCTAGATATTCTCACACCTGGGATATTCAGCTGGTAACGAAGTATTTGGTCACCCTTGGAAAGCCTAAGCTATTAAATTTAAAACAGCTATCCCTCAAGTTGGCTACCCTGTTTGACCTTTCGTACCCCGAACGGGTATCATCCCTCAGCAAGTTGGACCTTCGACATTGCCGTGTCCTTCCTGAAGAAGTTGCCTTTACACTAACCTCTTCAAGGAAATGCAGTTCTTCAGAACAATTGCCTATTAAAAGCTTTCTTTGCGTCTTTTCCGTACAATGCTAAACTCTGTCCTGTTGACACTTTACGTTGTTATCTTAAGAGTTCCAGAAACTTGCGTCCAGTTTGCCCACCGTCCAAACCAGATCCGTTATTTATCTCATATCAAACCACACAAACCAATTTCTTCAGCTACCCTAGGGCGTTGGCTGCGTATGACTCTTAAGAATGCAGGCATCAAAACTGAGTTTTTTAAGGCTGACTCCGTCCGAGGAGCCTCAACAACTGCGGCGGCCAACAACAATGCCCCTCTCCATGATGTTATGAAGATGGCTGACTGGTCCAGTATTAGTACTTTTCAACAGTTCCACTACAAGCCTGTATTCAAGTCCTATTATGGTCATGCTCTATTACAATAAAAATGTGTTTTGTTTCGAAGTTATTAGCGGAGCTCTGCGGGCCGAAGGCCCGCGCGGAGCCCCATACTCATAGAACCAGAGAACCATAGAACCCATGCCCGTCATTTTTCATGGTCATGGCTAGCGGAATGTTTCGCGAGCGCGTCATGTGCCCGGCGTACGCGCAGGGCTAACTTGTGGGCGCGTATACCGTCGCAAAACATGGGCGTATGGTGCCACACAACAACGGGATCTTTGCCATTTTCGCGTCACCTGGGAAAACACTTTTGATGTTTTGCTGTGTTTAGCGGAGAAAACCGTTTAAATTAAAGTCGTTATTCTTCTGCATTTTTTTGCGGTTTGCTACTCAAGACAGGGATACTAGTTAATGGATACTCAGAAGCCGCTTTAGTGGAAAAAGAAGAGCTTTCAGGGATAAAATCTTGCTTCGAGGATGGGAGCAATGCGAGGAGATATTGGTCACTTCGGGTTTCAGAACTGAAGAAGCGAAGATTTAAAGAATTTCCAAGCAGTGGAGGGACTTAAAGGTAAAACAAAATACACTTTTCGATAGGAATTTATGTTAATATCAATCTGCGATTGATTTTTTCTTTGTGTTCTCGCTAGCTTTGGAGAATTGTTTATAAAACGTGCTCAATTAAATTCAGTTGTTTTGATTTCTTTCATCGGAGACATCTCGAACTTGATAAGCTATAAGCTTAAATGGTTCGCGTTTTGCTTTTAAACTTAAACTTATGGAGATTTGAATAAAATTTTTCGAAAGAAGATTGTGTTGTCCATTTTTATGTGTTTGTTCATTCATTACATTGGTTACATTACATTACATTACATGGTTACATTACATTACATGGTTACATTACATTACATTACATTGGTTGAAAAGCGATTTTATGTAAACAAAACAAGACTTGGATTTTATAGTTCTAAACTTCACTCGCGTAGTCTTATGCAAATATGTTTGTGTATTTTTTGGCAATTTTGATTTCCAAATCAGTTTCTCGGACAATTTTTTTTATAAACAACAGGCGTATTTTATTTGTAAATTAGTTGTACTAGTTATTCTAGACGGAGAAGAAGTTTTTTTGTGAACTTTTGTACGGTCTAAATGTACTGTGCAAAAAAACAGACTTACGGTCGCGTAAGTCTGTTTTTGAGAAGTGCTAAAATTAAAAAATAGCCCCGTCGTCAATAATTTTATTCTTGTGCTTCCGACCTTTCACCTCAGTTAAGTTTATCATCGGCTTTCTGTTCAAAGAGCAACGCTGTTAGGCTCAGCCTATCTATATATATTACTCTGACTTGGTCTATGTCCAACCCCTCTTACATTGGTACAAAGTTTCAGGGCGTTGAACTGTACCTGATGTTTTCTCATTTATTTCGAACAGAGCTTGTGTAATATAATCCCAATTATGCCAGGGCCGCGAAGCGACCTGTTAGTATAATTGAAATTATATAAACAAACGAAGTGAGAAATATATGAGATTCCCACCCCTCCTGTTCCTTTTGCAAAACCTAGAAGAGCCATTCATTAATATTCTGAACGCTCCTTGACACCCATAGTCTGGGAGCAAATGTCATAAAATAAGGTCCCGTGGGAAGTTCGTGCTGAAAGCAAGCACCTAGTGTAAAAGTGTTCACTAGAGCCTAGTGAACATGAAAAGTTTTGGTGCCAGCTTTGAAAATTGCTCAGACGGATTTTAAGGGGGGGGTTAACTTTTGCCCTATAAATCCCGGCATGGAAACGAGGCTAAAACACATAATACCCCATAACTTTGTTAAAAATAGACAAAAATGCACGAAACTTGCTCACATTATCAAGTATAATCCTCCTGGCTGATTTATGGTAATTAGCGGAGGTCACGTGACCGTAAGCATGAAAACGAGGCTGGAACACAAAATCTATTATATCTCTGTCCAAAATAATCCCAAACACGCCAAACCTACTCATCCCAGCCAATAAGACATCTCGCATCGATTGATGTCACTTTGCAGTGTCACGTGACGCCCAACATGAAAGCGAGGCTGTATTTTAAAATATCTTATTACTTCATAGGTGATCACATCATGAGCATTAATAAGCTGTAGTTTGTATAGCATTAAAATGCTATATGAACTACAACGTATTAAAACTATATGAAGTACAGTAATTTAAATAAAGAAATATCTCAAAACATTCGTGTAAATGCCTTATAATATAACTATAATATATAACTATAATATGAAGTAATAGCTTCGATTTTATGATGGTTTTTAAGTTGTTTCGTGGTTTAGGATTTTTATGTTAATGAGCAAAATGTAGGCTTACAAAGCAACAAGGAGACTCTCCAAAAACTGGCGGTTAATGTTTCGACACGCAATAAAAGACACTCATTTGTGGGCGTAAATTGGGCAGGGAATATACTGGCAAGGCTCGGATAGAACCCACCGACCGGATAAACCCACCGGATGAGGGGCCTCGGCACATGGCGCCATGCCGAGGGGGTGCCTCATGCCTGTACTGCAAGGCGGGCACCGACGCTGGGGTAATGTCCTGGGGCCAAGTTAACCCAGTCCAGCAAGTATCGTATGCCCCCTCCCTGACGGGGCTTCAGCACAGGGCTGAAGGGGTGCCGCAGGCAGCAATTCCCCGCCCTTAATTTATTGATAAGACTTAATGAGTAAAAGTTTTCCATCAATCAAACTTAGTAAGCGACTAAGGTCTAAGCAACAGAGCAATTATAGCAGAGACAATAAATAAGTATGGGAGGGCGGGAGGGATCAATTTTGCTGCGGGGAAACTTGCAGCCTTCTGAGATGAGGGTGATTGAGAAAGGTCACATAATTTAACCTGTTTGATTGACTTAAGCCAAATAAGGAAGACAAGTGCCAAATAAGGAGCAACATGTGAGAAGAGGCCACAGAGGTGATTGCGGGCTCAGATTTGATGTTGCTTTCTTACATTAACTATTATTTTATGCTAAAATATCATTAAACTTTTTTCTGTTCCTTTTTCTCAGGAAAATCACGGGAGCTCTAGGTATGCCAAACGGAAAGAAAACAAATTGAAAAGACTTTTCAGTAGCGAAAATTCGCATGAAAGTCTTTTTGATATAAAAAGCAAGGGTGATAAACGGTACGGAAACGACTATATTTGTTAAAAATCCAATATTTCGAATGGCACAGCCTTTCTTCTTCAGGGTCTTTTTTTACCGTTTATCAGCCTTGCTTTTTATATCAAATCGTTTTATTATTTTATAGCTGATTAGATCCTTTATTACAGGATCCGGTGCTTCTATCTCGTTACGGTGGTCTTTGCATATACAGTTATTTGTATGAAAGACTTTTGCCGGCCCCCAAAAGCTGTTAAGCTGTTTTTAACATCTCTTTCATGTGGGTTACTTAACTTAATTCGGCCATCTAGAAAGTAACTTTTAAAATCCTATTTTCCACAAATTCCTGTGGTTTCCTAACCTTGGGGACCTGGGTTCTTGTGAGCCTGAAATGTAGGTCAGCGGTAATTATCATCTTTTTGGATGTCCGCCATGTTGTACTTACAGACATCACAGTGTTTGTAGTATGACTTATCTTGTTGAAAATCCAACTTCCCATCAAAAGCTTTTAGAAGCCATTGAAGAACGTTCAAAATATGAGGACATCAACTCGGAAAACATTGTGGCTTGCTTTGAAAGTTCTACCACTAGAAGAACTTCAAGAAAAAGCGACTTGGCATAGGTCGTGCTACCAAGAAACCACCCACTCAGGAAAGATCAAAAGGGCGAAAGAGAGGTTTGATAGAGAGGTTAGAGGGCCAAATGAAGCTAGACGATCAAGATCTTCACCAATTCCTTTTCACCAGACCTGAACACCAACACCGATCTGTACAACTTGGTCACAAAAGTTGTGATGAGCGAGAAAACCAAGAAAGATCTTGTTAATCAGGGTGAAGAAGGAAGAAAACTCTTCAAGTCTTTCGTAGAAGATAGGATCAAGACAGGAAAGATCAACCTCTGGGCTCCTGTAAAGAAGCGCAATCTTCTTAGCTGGAAAACGAGTGCTAAGGTCATCAAAGTCAAAGCTGAAGACAAGATCATTGAGTTAAAAGAGGACAGAAATCTGTTTGCTTGTTTGGCGATGGGGTGCAAGAGCCGCCGAGAAAGTGACATCCAGGAGGCTGTTGGCTTATATGAGTTCACTGTAGTCCCAAGATCTTTGTTTGCACCAGATGGTACCGTGTTACACTGTTCTTGTAAGAGTGCCTTTATGCATATCCTAGAGAAGGCAGGAGGCCCTAGTACTTATACACATGAAATCACTGCAGGCTTCAAAGTCGCAATCGTTGATGGTATGGCCGAGGTCCAATCACATGACAAACCAGAGTGGAACAAGACCTGTAGAGACTTGGCTGAACATTTCACGAATCGCTTGTTTGCAAAGTATAACGATTTACAAGAGCTTCACATAATCTTCGACAGATATGATGTACCATCCTCACTGAAATCAGCAACACTAGTCAAACGACAAGGTGGCCATGATCCCATTTATTATCGCATCACTGATTCTACCCACATTGCCAAGGTCCCTATGAAGAAGCTTCTCGCTCATCCAAAGACCAAAGATAAACTTACTACATTTCTCGCAAAGAAAGTGAAGGATAATACTAATGGGAGACAAGTCGTTGTGGCATGGGGAACAGAATGTGAGGCAACGCACAGAGACGTCAGGCATTAACGAAGTACCCAAGAAGAAGCAGACACCAAGATAATTTTGCACGTCCTGGATGCCTCTGCCCAAGGTGCTACCCATCTCTCTATATATTCTCCTGACACTGATGTTCTTGTGTTGGCTCTCCGACGGTATCCAGATTTGTGCTCGAACTCTTGTTTTGTTACTGGGACCGGCAGCAATCGTAGAGTTATTAACTTGAAGTCAATCGTAGATGCCCTTGGGCCCACTAAGACGGCTGCACTGCCAGCATTTCATGCGTTGACCGGAGCAGATGTTACTGGGAGTTTCTCTGGAAAGGGAAAGGTCACTTGCTGGGATGAAATTGATATTGCCAGCACTCCTATCCTGCAAGCTCTTGCTAACCTCGGTTGTGGGGAACAGCCAGACCAAGACACAAGAAGTGGAGTGGAACAGTTTGTCGAATGTACCAACCAAAGACAGACATCAAAACTGTCAAAGCCCTCAGATGGTCTCTCTTTAGGAAAAATCAGGCTGAGTCTGAGAGGTTACCGCCCACACAAGCTGCCCTTCACCAAGCAATCCTGAGAGCGCACTATCAACTTCTTGTTTGGAACAATGATCATGTAGCAAACCCGGTGTAGCCCTCACCAGAAGGCTATGGATGGCAAGATGAAGATGGAAAGTGGGTACCAGTCATGACAAACCTTCCACCAGCTCCAGAAGCGATTATACAGCTCGTCCGATGCAAGTGCGCCAAGTTCCGTTGCTCCAACAACCGTTGTCAGTGTCGAAAAGCTCGACTTGTTTGTACTTACCTCTGCCTGTGCTCTGAAGATTGCGAGAATGAGTATGCTGAAAGTGATAATGAGTATGATGAAGACGAAACTGAACAGGAAATTCCGTAGTAATGGATAACGGAACAATGTATATACATGTAGATAAAACTTTCATGACTGTACATATAAAGCATCTATCCTTGTTTCATTATACATGTGACATTGATTGTAGGAACAGTACCATAAATCGGTATCACCCTTGATAGTGTGCAAAATTGGCAAGATAAGGACAGTCTTAATTCAGAGAAGCCTGAACAGTATTTATCTTAGCCTCGTTCCTATGCTTTGGATCAAGTGACAACGATTAATTGTAGTTTTTATCAGGTATCTAAACACGGATAACCAGATATGCATCTGCTGTGTAATGGCCAATATGCATTTGGCTTAGAACAATGACATTGTAAACGAAGCGATAACATATTTTGTAGTTCATCCTCGCTTTCATGTTGGGGGTCACGTGACACTGCAAAGTGACATCAATCGATGCGAGATGTCTAATTGGCTGAGGTGAGTAAGTTTGGCGTGTTTGGGATTATTTTGGACAGAGATATAATAGATTTTGTGTTCCAGCCTCGTTTTCATGCTGAAGGTCACGTGACCTATGCAAATTACCATAAATCTGCCAGGAGGATTATACTTGATAATGTGAGCAAGTTTGGTGCGTTTTCGTCTATTTTTAACAAAGTTATGGGGCATTTTGTGTTTTAGCCTCGTTTCCACGCCGGGATTTATAGGTCAAAATTTAACCCCCCCTTAAAATCCGTCTGAGCAATTTTCAAAGCTGGCACCAAAACTTTTCATGTTCACTAGGCCCTAGCCCTAACACTTTTACACTAGGTGCTTGCTTTCAGCACGAACTTCCCACGGGATTACATTTGCTCCCAGACTACCATGTTAATCTACTCACAGCGTTAAAAAGATGCAAGGAATCACGGGTACACGGTCTTCAGGGGCATTCTGGGATTGTATCCTTTCTTTTCCAGTCCCCCCTCGGGTGACTGGCTGATAAGCGTTAAAAAGCGGTTCGAAGCACAAGTAAGCGGAATTCTACCTGATGTTTTCTCATATATTTCTCACTTCGTTTGTTTATATAATTTCAATTATACTAACAGGCGGCTTCGCGGCCCTGGTATAATTGGGATTAACTCGGTAATCTTCAAAACTTTTTCATTCATAAACAAAAGAACTTACTTTGCAAAGTAACTCATTTCTATCTGTTTATGTCTCTCAGTAGAATAAACGGCTGTTGTGTTTGCTTCCGGTGAGGATAGAGAAACGACTGCGAAATAAAAGCATTCAAACCGAGCAATGTAGTGAAAGTCGAAATTATCTCGTAAAATCCGATCGGGAAATTGCGCGTATTAAAATTTATATTGACAAAAAGCTAGTTTAAAACTAGAACCAAATGAGAAATTTAAGCAAGACTTTTTAATGAAAATTCACAGAATCTCGATTAGAAGAAAAAAAAATCCGGAAAATAAGAACACTTAAATCAAATGGAGTCAAAAACTTTGTAAACAAGCGAAAGATTGTCTAATTACAAAAGCTGCTTTGTAAAAGAAAAGCAATAACAAACGCCGAACAAACTATGAATCAACAAATCATAAAATCCAAACTTGTACTCGCCTTTTTGAGGAATAACACTGGCCTTTAATTTTACGGCTGATTTCTCCTTCCACTTGGTTTAATCTCTCTTTCTTCATGAGTCTTTTTAATTCAATGTCTAGTTAGCTCTGTTCTTACTTTTTTTTTATTTCCTTAATGTTGGTTTATTGTAATAATTGAATAAGTGTGAATAAATGAACTTGAACTTGAACTTGAACTTGATACCTCGTCTTTATTAGCGTGTTTTTGGATCTTTGTATGTCAGGTCTGTCAGCCGAGCGGTCAGCTATGTATGGTGAAACTTTGCTGGTTTTCTTCATTGTTTTCTTCATTTGTGTCGTTAAATATTTTATCTGGCCAATAAAATTCACTTTCGTTTTGGTAGATTTCGTCTGGGTCCATAATTAACGAGAAAGTTCAATAATACAAACTAAAACAACGGAGTCACATAATTCTACGACGCAACCCGGGCGGAATCGTAAAGTGAGCGGGCAAGATCGTAAATTTCCGCCCGTTCCCGGAACCAATCAAATTGCAGGATTCGCAGAATTCCGCCCGTTCGCGTTCAGAGAAAAAACAAATTAATCATTTTATTTTAGGGGTTTCAAAACATCCGTGTCCAATAGGTGAAGGAACTTGTGGGCAGTTTTGCAAACTTCTTCTCCAAATAGCTGCTTGGTAGTTTGCACGTAAAGAGTGCTTTTTTAAACAATCTGCACAGGGAGGTAGTTGATTTAAGTCAAGTTTTCCTTTCTTTGCACAGAATAACCTGTAACGAAGCTCGTTGACATCACTGGTTCCTGGGGTGGAGCTGTACATCATACATGTGAATTCTTGTAACTTTGTGAAAAGTTCATCTGTTAGTTCACACTGCATGCCAATCTGTTGGAATAGGTTTTGGAACGACTTCTTTTGTTTGATAATCTTTAATGCAGCTAACTTGCCCTTTCCAGCAAAAGCACTGACACTGTCGCAGCCAGTGAAGGCATGAAGACCAGGAAGAGATCTGCACAGCTCTGACCCAAACATCTGAACCACATTTGAAACGTCGATGTATTTTGTTCGAGTCTGTTTGCCGCATTTCACATACAATGAGCATGGGATAAAACTCTTGAAAGCCAAGCAGAGAACAAATACATCTGTGTCTTCCGATGTTATTACAACTGCCTGGTATCCTCATGCTGCTGCGTGTGCTGCATGGAGTAATACTCTAGTATCAACCTCCTCTTGTGTTGATTTAAGGTATTCCCTTGCTGCTGCTCTTCCTGAAGAGATTCCATAACAATGATCTTCTGATGTAACAAAGATCGTCTTATCAGCCAGTCTCTCTCTGCATCTTTCCTTTTGCCATTCGTCAGAGATGAATTTAATTAGTTGTGATTTATTCTTGGAGTTGGATAGGAATTTGCGCCATTGATGGATCTTGTGGTCTGCCTTGATATTTTTAAATTCATGTCCGCTCTCAGAGCCTCTCTTCTCTCTCTCAGCATTTTTTTATTGAGTCCTCTTTATAAACATCGAAGACCACATCAATAAGCTGGTTGTCAGTTCCTCCATTCAGGGTTATAGACATAAGGCAATCTGCTACCTCAGCAAATGTCTTTTGGTCACCTCTCATCTTCTGAACCATTGCCATGCCGTAAATAATTCGTGTGCAAGGCTGTGGTATCACATCTGCTGCCGTAATATCCTTCTGGAGTTCCTTTGCGAGCGATGCCTTGTTGGTTTTTCTTAGGGACCCATCAGCCGAAGCTAAGGCCCAAGGCAGGGGTCCGAGTGGGTGGCAGAGAACATCGCTCATCTTTAACTTCCTGTTCTCGGCGACGATTATCATTTGGGCAAACAATGCTCGATCAGCCTTAATTATCATTTCCTTGCCTGTTCCTCTTTGGATTTTTTTTTTCTTGGAGAGATCGCCAAACGTTTTCAGCTTAAGTTTGGTCATTTTATCGTTGAACTTCAATTTCGGTGGGTCGGACTCAAGTCTGTCCTCACTGAAAGTCTTGTAAGCCTTCTCTCCCACAGTTTTTGCTTGAATGAAATCTTTCTCTATCTCTGGAGTGGCGAGTTTACCAGTCGATAGGCAAACTAGGTCTTGCTGGTCGCTCTGAAATGGATTGATCCAGCTTCCTTCCAGCATTGACAGCAACAATTTCACGTCTGCCTCGTCTCTCGCAATTCGACTTGGTTGGAGATCGTTGTGTTGGGTGCTCGATGCGCCCAGATGAAGCACGTTCTTGAACTGTGGCATGAATATGCTTCGATATTCAGCTATCAGGTAGTATTTACTCACGGCTCTTGGCTTAAGGCTGAATCCCTTTGTTCCTTCAGCTGTCTGGGTGTCTTTGTTTACAGTCTCCTTGCAGGTTTGGTCCACAGGTATTCTACCGAATGGGTTCTCGTCTCCAATCTGGACAGAAAATCCTCCAGATCTGAAGTAAGCTATAACATCTGGGTGATCCTCTTCGAGATGTGACGTTTCCGACAGGTAAGCAGACAAATATCTGGCGTATATGCGAAGCACCATGGAATCATTTTCCTGATAGATGATACATGAAGTTCCCAGTTACCTTCTCTGGATGCTCTCAAAAGTCTAAGAAGAATCTCCACAATGTCAATATATGACATCCAGAATTCTGACAGCTTGCCATTTTCCAGTCGCAGGAAGTCCATGTACATTTCAAAAAGCTTAACAAATTCAGCAAAAGAAGAGCTTGCCATGTGTTTCTTGAACTCTTTCTCGCAGATATTGTTATACAGTTTCTCAAGATCATTAAAGAAGACATCAACCAAATTCTTGGCATCCTTATGATTCTCTTCTATCCAGGACCTAAATCCTGTCCATAACAGTCTCATAAGGACTTCATACATCAGCTTGTGAAATCGCACACCACGATTACACATGCGGCCATCCATGACTCCTGAAACAGATCTTTCTGCTATCACATCTGACTCGACACAAAGGTCCCTTAAGACGTCATACATCAGCTTGTGAAATCGCACACCATGATTATACATGCAGCCATCCATGACTCCTGAAACAGATCCTTCTGCTGTCACACCTGACTCGACACAAAGGTCCCTTAAGCCGGCATCCTGGAAACGTTTTCCAATAATTGACAACATGGTGCAGGCTGTATGAAATACCCACATCCTTAACACAATCTCTTTGAATTTCTCGCTTTGCTTCCACTGGATCTCAGTTGCTTTTGCATAAAGCGCTTGGTCAAAGACGAGGATGATACTATTCAGCTTGAGTGTGTTCTGTACTGTACTACTACTGTGTTCTGTACTAGAACTTCGTGAACAGTTGCCATGTCAGTTGCAGGTGAGTCAATCGTTGGTAGATATCCAATGTTGTCTTTAGAGACTTGCACTTCATTGCGGACGGAAATGTTAAATCCAGTCCAGACACTTGTTTTTTTGCTTCTCTTTTGCATGGAGACGTACTAAGATCCAAAGCAAGTTCTTCTTTCTTGCCTTTGCTAGCATCTCTGCAGAGGTTACTTCAACAAATTTTCTAGCGCGAGGACTACAGCGATCCCCAGCATTATAAGGAAGAACTTTGGAGCGTACCAAAGGATCAATGCTTCTCTTCCTTGTTCGAGTTAACTCGATTGCCGGTTTCGGGGGGAGGTTGGGACCAAAATGTCTAGCCTGGACAGCAATTTATTAACTAGATGTGACGTTCTTGTTCCAGACAGTGTCTCCTCTAATTGTTCAATATTATCCCACGCGAGCGTTGTGCTAATATACGGTTGGATATTTTCGGGTAGAGGAATTTCGTTGTCGGGTGTCAAGGCCATTTTCTGTAGACAAAGCGCTGTGTTCATTTCTTCAATTTGCGAATATGCGATTCCGTGTCAACACCGGTTTAACATCTGAATAAGTTCGACATTGTTTGTCAATGATTTAACGGCATAAGGTAACAGTATTTGCTTGGGTGGTTTCTGCCGTCCTCCACTTACGCCATATACAATGTCCTGTCCGAAAGAGTTAATAAAGCGCTGCACTCTTTGAGGGTATTCCATTGGAATCTATGTATTTCCAGTTAAAACAGTGTAAAGAAAGGCATCGAGTTCCACTGGTATATTTACTGCGCTCTCGCATAGTTCCGAAGGTTTTTGTAGGCCATGATATTTCTGTATTATTTGCATCTCGAATAAATAGACCAGCTTGTTGGATTTATTTGATCTTAGATGGAACATTCCTATTTTTCTGTTGTTGGGATAGTTTTGCCATGTCTCTAGCCAATTGCAGTTTTGAAAGATTATCGGGAATAACAAAAAGCTTATTGTTCTCTAGTAGATCCTCAAACTGCAGCAGGCCACCGAATTCGACTTCTAACTTCCGTCGCATGTGTTTCTTGGTCGATTCAGTAATTTCGGTTGCGCCCATTGAACGCATGAAGGACAACAGTAAGTCTCTCATGTCGACCATCTTGATTAATCTCTAACAGTTTCTCATAAGCTTGGGACTCTATGCACCTATAGTTATCATCAGCACCATCATCTCCCTCTTTACTCTCGGGACCTGGGTTGAAATTACTCACTTTTGCGGGTCGAATGTAATCACGATAGCATGATCTGTGGTAGCATGCTTCTGCGGCTACCAATTCGCGAGTTACAACGGCAATAATCCTACTATCATCATCAGTGCAATGAATAATACACTTCCTACCTAAACGAGGACGCTTTGTTCGATCTGTTGTATTAAAAACAGATTAAATTTCAACGGTATACACTTTATTTATAAATGGTGGCCTATTACTCACGCGCGAAGCGGCATGAGGTCAGGTTTCGGCTCCGTTTTTCTTGTTGTGTTGTTATTTGTCACGATTTTGCATGCAAATTTATGCACGCATATTTTAAATTGTGCACTTCCGGTTCATAGCTTTGCCACTACACTTCCTGTTTAGTGACTTCCGGATACTCTCACTTCCCGTAAAAGAGTGTTACTTAAGTGTCACGACAGCGTCTCCTACAACCCTACTTATATAAATTATGTTCACGTTTGGTATATATAAGACTTGAAAGAATCACTGGCTTCATTGTGGTACAGCCTTCATTTCCAAAACAATCAATAGTAAACAACGCGGTTTGCAGGAACGATGACTGAATGAAAGGAGTACTCTTCCCCATGTCCGACATCTTCTTATCATGTTTAAAATATATCATAAAACTTTCTTACTCATGCGCATGAGTATAGGCTGCTTGGAGCCTCTTGTTTATTATTCTTTTATATTTATGTTAATTAGCCTCACTGGCCTCATTTTAGAGAAACAATTCTTTTGAATTTTGCACGCGCTACCGAGGCCAGTGAGGCGAATTAACATACATATAAAAGAATAATAAATCGGCCGCCATTTATGAATAAAGTGTATTCAGTCGTCAGAAATTTAGCATTATGATTAATCGATCGCCGATCTCGAATGTCTGTAAGTTCATTTGCCGATAATTGGCTGAAATAGCTATAAGTCTTCTTAAAACTCTTACTTTAAATTCTTTATAAGGTAGTTTAGGCATTCATATTCTAAATCTCTTAATTTCTACGTTATAAATATCTCAAATTGGGAGAATTTGACAAGAAATATAAGTACTTACCATACAACGGCTCCGCCATCTTGGAATTTACCCATGATGCTTTTCAAATCTTCAAGTCATCGTTTTTCTTTTATTTTCATCGTTGATTAGAAAATTTTCAACTTTTAATCTAACTAAAATTATAATAACATTGGTTTAAGTCGTATATGCCGACAAATCAGCTTTAGGAAGTGATCAAATATTTTAAACAAGTGATTTTAATTTTAGCCTCATATTCATGGGAAATCGAAATTTTGCAATAAAAGAAGTATAAAAAAATACTTCAAAGCTACTCTTTTCACGATTGCTATCAGGTGAATTTTGAAACATCTCGAGATAACCTTAAACCTGATATTACTAATAATTTGTCCCTCTTGGTGGTACCGAGAACCTGCTCTGGCCCATGGACTATTAGCAAATACGGCCATTTCAGAAAATTGTCAATTTTTGACAATCTCGAACAAAATCTAAAAGTGGATTGCCCGCAGAAATTTTTCAATATTATGAAAATGCAATACCTTGGGTATATTTAAGAATTTAAAATGTAAATAAATTATGACCACTTTGTACGAAAAGATCAACTGAGTTTGGGTAAATTTGGTACTTTTTCAGCACCACCAAAACACCCGCTTTGTTGAAAACGATTTCTCTGCTGTAAAGCAGAGTCTGAAAGTAATATTGTTATATTTTTAAGGTAAAAGAGCTGGTTAGCAAAGAAACGTTATTAGATTTAAAGATTCTGCTGCTTTTGTTATTATCAGAGACTGCTCCTTGGGGTCAAACTTTAATTAGCTGTCACGTGATCATATGAGATTTAAAAGACAAACAAGAAGCTCCAAGTAGCCTATACTCATGCGCATGCGTAAGAAAGTTTTATGACATATTTTAAACATGATAAGAAGATGTCCAACATGGCGAAGAGTACTCCTTTCATTCAGTCATCGTTCCTGCAAACCACGTTGTTTACTATTGATTGTTTTGGAAATGAAGGCTGTACCACAATGAAGCCAGTGATCCTTCTAAGTCTTATATACGTATTTTCTCAATGAAACGCCCCCGGCGTTTATTTCAAACTTGGCCTAGTGGACCCGGCGTTTCTTTGAATCAGCAGTTTTTTTCTCGCCCGCCATTTTTAAAGAAAGGGTTATTATTCGTTTTTCTTGGCAGCCGTGTACCTTGCCCTTGAATCTTAAGTTTATTATACCACAAATAAACGTTTGAGGGGCTCACTTACAACTTCCTCTATTATACCCGGCGTTTATTCGGGGCCCGGCGTTTAATCGAGAAAATACAGTAAGTAGGGTTGTAGGAGAAATAAATATGTATCCTGCGCAGCGTTAATTGTAGTTACGTGAAAAAGTGTTAAGTTTAACGCTGTAAAAAGTGTTAAAAATGAAACTAGACGTTTCGGCAATGCTGCCTTCATCACATTTTTACTACTGATGAAGGCAGCATTGCCGAAACGTCTAGTTTCATTTTTAACACTTTTTACAGCGTTAAACTTAACACTTTTTCACGTAAGGGTTGTAGGAGACCCTGTCGTGACACTCAAGTAACGCTCTTTTACCGGAAGTGAGAGAAGCTGGAAGGCTGGAAGTCACTAAACAGGAAGTGTAGTGGCAAAGCTATGAACCGGAAGTGCACAATTTAAAATATGCGTGCATAAATTTGCATGCAAAATCGTGACACAAAAAATAACAAGAAAAACGGAGCCGAAACCTTACCTCATGCCGCTTCGCGCATGAGTAAATAATATCGATTTGATTACTTGCTCATGACTACCTTTCACGTGACCAAGTTTGAGGTGGGGTTGTTTCTGGCTGTTTCCAAAAATCCTTGAGTCTTTCGTGGACTGGCTCTTAAACGCGCAAAATTTTTCTTTTACTGATTTCGAAGTTTCTTGTTTATCGCCGTCAGGGTAATATCGATTTTATTAGAATATATATATATATATATATATATATATATATATATATATATATATAAACTAATTGTAAAGGTCAAGAAACCAACTTCATATAGGTCTTTAGCTGTATTTGCTCTACGTTTCGGCCGTCGCGGCCTTCCTCAGGAGCGTACACTAGTTTGACAATAACGGTAACGGTTAGGTCAATATGAATTCAAATAATGCACTTACAATAAACGGTTAACTATGACGAAATAGCGCGATAACTTGACAAGTTCAAATAGATTAAAGGCGCGCGCGCGCGCTTGAAATTTAGAGTAGGTCACGGTAATAATACAAGATCACAACTACTAGGAACTTAACATGATTACAGTAAATTATTTATCGCGGGCTTCAATTTGTTAATCCAAAAGCTTTCTCTAGCTCTTCTATTTGAACTTGTCAAGTTATCGCGCTATTTCGTCATAGTTAACCGTTTATTGTAAGTGCATTATTTGAATTCATATTGACCTAACCGTTACCGTTATTGTCAAACTAGTGTACGCTCCTGAGGAAGGCCGCGACGGCCGAAACGTAGAGCAAATACAGCTAAAGACCTATATGAAGTTGGTTTCTTGACCTTTACAATTAGTTTATTTCAACATTATTCAAGTTTCCACGATCGCTTCCAGTGATCCTTCATTTTAGGACTTTGTGGTTGGCATTGTTTGTTGACTTCTCTACAATTCAAGTATATATATATATATATATAAAACTAGTTAATAGTGAAAATTTCACGTTGATCTGACTTGGAAAAGACCGCTTGAAATCCAGTTGAAAAATGTAGGTATGGTCACCGCAAAACTGCATCGAAACACCTTAAAGGCCCAATGCCTTTTCACAGGCCACCCGAGACTGAATTAACACACTAGCCCGCCGAAATAAGAAATAATAATAATAATAATAATAATAATAATAATAATAATAATAATAATAATAAACATTACCCAGTAGAACATCCGGCAACTGGAGAGAATCGAATAATAATAATAACAGTAACTGCAGGATTGCAAGGATGGAAGTGAATTACAGTTGATCAATTAATATTTCTTTGCATTCATCACTTTTGGTGAATTTTTATTCCCATTTCAAGATAATAAAGCAGCTTAAAGCAGCTCTTGGCCATAATCATGAAAACACGATATTTCAGTTGGGACAGTGTGCCCTTTTCCAGACCCAGATTAGTGATTCGTGCCATAGAAATTTCAGACCAGAACTGAGGTAAAACATACTCAGATACTTATTTTCGAACCAAACTAACTCGGGCACCGCACAACAAGTAGCACTCCAGTACGTGCTCATTTGTCTTCCTGAGAAGCGCATAACAATGTGGTTAAAAATGAATTATGTAAAATAATCCATTAGTGGTATTTGTGGTAGTCCTTAATGGACAGGCGAAGCGCCTACAACAGCTTTCGGTATATTTAATTTCAGTAAAACTGAGTAGGTTGCTGATGGGAGAAAAAAGAATAATTCTTTAACATATTTTAGAATTCTAAAATGATTAAATGCACTGGTAAAACAAAAAAAACGCTTTTTTAAAACTTACATGTTTACTTTTTATTTTAATTACTTTTTTACTTTTTTATTACTTTTTATTTTAATTACTTTTTTTATTTTAAACTTACATTATTACTTTTTAAAACTTAAAACAAAACAGAGTATCTATCTGTTGGTGTTTCTCCCGCCAGTTTATATACTATAATGTTATTCATAGCCAGCGTTTTGTACGCGGCGCGATCAATATGCAATCGTTCTGAAATATGAGGCTATGTTTGCAGTTCAAGGATTGTAAATACGTTCCCATTTTAAACTGCAGAACGCTCTTCAGTCTCCGTGCATTAAAACGACAACTGAAATAAGATAGCATTCTTAAATACACCAAATGTAGTCTCAAGTTTGTCGCCTCGGTTTTCTGCTTGCTGCTTTGTTTCTTTAAGTGTAGGAGTATAACTAAATCTTGGATTTGTGAGCCGAGGCCTATAACATTTCTCAATATAACTTTTATTTCTTTAGTTTGTTTATGTTTGGATTGTCACTAATACCTTTCAACACTTTCTTGGTTCTTTTCTGCTCTCTCTGTGGACGGATCATATTGCTTGCCAAGTGGTCAGTCGCAAATTATATGCCGGCGGATGAGTCTGGGTTTTGGTCGAGGGTCGAGTGTCGAGGGTAACATGTCGAGGGTCGAGGGTAACATGTCGAGGGTCGAGGGTAACATGTCGAGGGTCGAGGGTCGTAAAATCTTTTTTTTTTTTCCGGTTTTTTTTTCCATCTCGCAACCTTCATGTCTGTAAGACGTAGGTAGCGTAGCTCGCGCGATATAAATTTCGATCTGCGTGCAGCCTGCCGGTGAGTGAAAGAGGCTCGCGCGAGAAAACGTCCGGCGATTGTAAAAAGATGCTTTGTTTCCAGAGGTTCTATTCTGGGTTACCGGTTTTTTTTTCCCATCTCGCAATCTTCATGTCTTCATGTCTGTAAGACGTAGGTAGCGTAGCTCGCGCGATATAAATTTCGATCTGCGTGCAGCCTGCCGGTGAGTGAACGAGGCTCGCTCGAGAAAACTTCCGGCGATTGTAAAAAGATGCTTTGTTTTCAGAGGTTCTATTCTGGGAATATCTGGATTATATAGGTTACTGACAGGTGTGTTGACAACCGTATTGGAAAGTTTAAGATTAACAATTCGATGAGACACGTACTATCTCTCGAGTGCAATTTAATTTGCTGAAAGTTTATTCTTTAACTAACTTTAACTTTTATTACTTCCATCACTACTTAATACAATAAATAATGTAAATATGCTCAATAACAAGCTTTAAAATCAAAAGTGATGAGGAGTCTATAGAAAAGCAGAAATGCTTGAAGTAATTAAAATGTTATTAAAATGGACTGTGAGAAAGCTACATTCACGCGTACTTGCGCTAGTGTTGTCAGCGGAGACGACCAGTCGCCTCCGTTGACAAATTCTTGGTGGAGGAAACTGCAAAAAGAAAATGAAGAAGAAGCCATCGTCCTGGCTACCAGGAACTCGATGGAAGAGCTGGGAAATGTAATTCATTTATTAATTGTTGTTGTATTCATCTAGAGACGTACGACGTTTCAGTTATCTGACTGGCTTCTCCAAATTGATTTTAAGTTAGTGAAATATTCATCCTTTTTACCAAGGAACACCACCCGATAGATATGGTGAAAAAACACGACAGGTACGAGTATTACCCGGGGAGTATTACAATTCACGACAACTGTTATTCTGGGTTATTACAATTCACGGCAGGTATTACAATTCACGACACTGAAAACCCTTAGAAAACAAAGCATCTTTTTACAATCGCCAGTAGTTTTCTCGCGCGAGCCTCACGCGTACATGGCCAATCTATAGACGAATTTGAAAGCAAAAATGTTGACACCGAATTGTTCTGTAAAACGTACTACTGTCGGATGTTTTCCCAATCTTATTTTTTTTTTCGCATACAAGGTACTCGTTATTCCGTGGTTTGAATCTGTCAACACTTTTCAAGCTTGAAACAAAGCATCTTTCACTCACCGGCAGGCTGCACGCAGATCGAAATTTTATATATCGAGCGAGCTACGCTACATACGTCTTACAGACATGAAGAATTGGGAAAAAAATTGGACCCTCGACATGTTACCCTCGACCCTCGACTTTGTACCCTCGACCCTCGACATGTTACCCTCGACACTCGACCCTCGACCAAAACCCAGACTCCCGGCGGATGCTCTGACTTAACTGACCGCTGAGAAAAACATTTCTGACAGGAAGGTCGAGAAAACAACTTAAGGACAACTTTAAAAGAAATCTCACCGAAAAAAGGAGAAAATCTGAGCTTTAAAACATACTTTTTATTTACGTGATAAGGTCTTTGTTTCCTTTCCCATCCACAAACACCCACTAGATGGAATCTTGAAAAACTAAAACTTAAATAGTGTGACGCATCCTTGAAAAAATCAGTAGGAAATTTATGAATTTATTGCGGTTGTTTTATGTTATTAACTGGCGTTTTTTTCATCATGTTTTTTTTGCGACTTAGAGAGAGTAAAGTTTTCTGAATTTTATTTTCTTGTGCAATTCGCGACAAGTCGAGTACAAATAAAATAAACTTGAACTTTGAAAACTATAAACAACTCTCTAGAAACGAAATTTTTATTATCATGCAAGCTGTTAAAACAGTTGGCGGCGTGGAGAAATTGACCCAGTCCTCCTCTTTGACCACCAGTTGGATCAATGTAACAGGGTAGTCACGAATACGCCATTTTAATAGATAAAATCTGTTACACGTAGAAAAAACACTTTACCTAGCTAAATTTGCTGTTTATTGAGGCAAAGGTTCAATCGTGTAGCCTCGGTTAATATTGTACACGGTTAATATTGTGTATTGTAGAATGGCTTTTTTATGAATATTTTATTGTAGATACCTTTGAATAATTAATACTAATTTTTATAAGGCATAGTTACGTGCTCTTCGAATACGCAAAGAACTCCACAGGAGAGAGAATTTAGTACTAAGAGCGTCGTCTCGTTTCACTGGTCACGAAAGAAATGGCAACACTTTGTTTTGTTCTTGTTTCGATAATTCATCTTGCATTTTACTCAGGTGAGTAATAATAGTATATTGTGGGTTGACGTTTTTCACCAGTTAAAATTTACAGTACACTGTTACTGATGGAGCTGTCATGTCAAACCCTTTCAAACCCAAATATTAATCGGGCAACTATGAGTAAATAACGTTTCAACATTTGCAGTCTGTCACAATAAATAGAGATTATTCATCGTGAAGTTGTGTAACATGGCTGAGTATTTTTGCGAGTCAATTTTAATTTTCTAGAGCCTTTAGACGAGAAAAAAATAAAGCTGACAAGTATAATTTGTTTATTAACTGACGACAGTCATTTTCTTCTAAATCTAAGTTTTTGAAAGTGCTTTTTCCAGCACGCGGTCAGAAGACTATAAAAATGTGTAATATTTGCACTCGTTTTGATGCGTATTTGCACTCAAGAATGCTATGTCGAATACGTTTGTATTTGTATTGTTAAGCCACTCAGTGCCTGATTTCGCTTGGGTTTGAGTAGCTTTGAAATTACTAATACACTCACTCCCTGAATAGGCCTTATCTGGCATGATAACATCACCAGCTCAAAATAATACAATATAATACATATAATATATAATACAAAATGCCAATGAGTAAAACTATTAATGGAAAATTTTTACATTATATGAGTTAAAAAAAGCAGTTTCCATATGGTTTCCATATGAAGCAGGCTACGATCCTAGCGATTATATGGAATAAACCAGGATTAACACGTGAGAATGGCGTAGAGCCCACAATGAGTATAAAGCTATTTCTATGGCGTTCTGTGCAGAATTAGGTGCATGTTTGAATGCCATGTTAAGCCTAACTCTATAAATGTATTCATTAGAAAGTTTTTTCATTTGCATTAATTTTGTTGCGAATATACCACTTATATTTGTTTTGGAGATCTTAAGAGTTCATGTTCCTGACCGACGCTGAATTGCACTGAACAGCAACTATAGCTAATCATTCTCGACAGATTCTCGACTAGGTTACTGGGAACACTGTCGTGGCTGATTATGATTTCATGATTATAGTTAGGAGCTTTTCTCAAGATAAGTTATCTTGAAATAGGAAGAAAAAAAGTGTTGATAGCAAAGAAACTGCGATTGAGTAAATGAGACAAAATAACGGCCCAAAAATTTGATGAACTTAAATTCACTTCCATCCTTGCAATCCTGAAATTTTGTTATTAGTTCATCACCAAGAACAAGAAGCTGTACACAGCTTGAACTCGTGGCGTCTTTTATCTTTTTGCAGTATTGATTCTCGAGTGTTTTAAGTGCTTTTACTAAGAAACATAGGCTTAAAATTATGTCTTAAAAGTAACAGCCACACTACATTCACTATACATTCAGTAGCCGACAGTTGAAACCTCGATCGCTGAGCAAATTACAAGTTATACAAAACACAAAACTTGTCGGAACAAAAATCCCATAGCAATAAGTGGCGAACACAACATCAAATGGTCCTATCCATCCATGAACGCCTTGTATTGTCTTGAAAACTTGCAATTGTACGCCGTAATTCTTCCACACGGAGAGAATTTGCGGTTGATTATAAACAAGGTGAAACGTATATTGCTTCTTAATCCATTCCTATAGGCCTTTATCACGCCCCGCCATATTGTATAAAAAAAACGTTTTTTCACTGCGAGGCTGGGCGGGCAAAAACAAAGCATTTTATTCTCTGGGGAGCCAACATGGCCTCCGCGTGATAAAGGCCTATTCATTGACACGAGCGGCTAATAAACCTTATTCAGTCAAATATAAAGGCGATTTTATATTTATGTTAATTAGCCTCATTTCAGACCAAAAAGTCTGCAAAGGGGGCTAATTAACATAAATAAAAAAGAATAATAAATCGGCCGCCATATGAATAAGATCAATGATAATCGCGATGGAATCACAAATAAACCTTTCACCCGGCATGAATTTGCCGATAGTTTTCACAGGCAATTTGATGTCGCACTTACATTCGCTACAAAAATCACTTACTTTTTCCGTGCTTTTAGAAACTGGGGACGATAGAAAGAAGAATGCATGCGAACCTGAAAATAAAACGCGTGTTAGGAGAGTGAGTGGGTATCTCGGTTTTCCACAAAAACTGACCAACATTCGATCTGGCACCGAAAACCACAACACGCAAATGTGACGTGGGTAAATAAATCACACTTTATTATATTTACACAAGTACATTTTAGCGATTTTCTGCGGCAATCCTTGGTCATCCAATAGGAAAAACAGTTTTCAGATCACTAAATTCAACATTAAAAGCTATTCAAGATGCGTGGTTCCTGTTTCAACTCGGATGAGAAAAAAAAACATCATTGAAACAACAGCTGTCCTTTTATCGTGCGTAATGGAAGCTAATTGTGACAGTTGCATTTAAATATACTTGAGATAAGTAAAGTAAATTGTTAAGCTAACGTCACGGGGGCTACTTTATTGAAAGAAAGTTTCGCCCACAACTCCACTATGCTGACGTCATTCGAATTTTGCGATCAATGTAAAATGGGAAAATTCCGGTATTTTATTTCTAACTCGAAAGGCACTCGAAAAGCAAAGCTTAATTCATGTCGAGAGAACTTTCTTAAATAACATATGTTGGTATCTTAATTGACACCAAAACCCGAAGAAAACACCTTTTATTGTTCAGTATTAAATTGTAGACGAGACCACCAACAGATAATCTAAACGCCTCTTTGCTACCTGGGGGGGGGGTTGTTACATCATGCGCCAGTTGGCCATTATAGCCGGGCTCCAACTGTTTTTTGAGGCGATTACTGATCATAAAATACGCCTCTATGAGCAACTTGTTTTATACTTGAATTGTAATTTAAGCGTTAAACAAGCTTCCCGTCGTTTAAAGGATCGAAATACGAATATAATTAATTTTAACAAATGGAATTCATAAGTATAATGGGTCATTAATTGGCATACGCATTTGACAGTGATGAGACAGTGATGTTTTAACTTCACTCAAAGTGGGTTTAGAGGTTATCAAAAAAACTTGACAGTGAATTTAAATTATTACTAAACACACACCAGATGCTCGCGGATGGAACTGCGAAAATGAAGAAAGATCACATGCGAAAAGGTTCTAAACTTGGCTTGGTTAAATACGTATTGATTTTGGCTTTCTCAAGTTTCCTGATCCAAGGTACGTGACTGAGCTATTTATTGTCGATTATAGTTGGTATTCTTCCGTTGAAAGGCGAATTTATGACCTTCTGAGTGTTGAGTTTATGACAATCTCTGTTATCAGTAGGTATAAATAACCGGCTCCCTTGAAAGACCAGGATTACAGACAAAACCAGATATTTTTTATCAAGCGTCAGTGATCGCGAAGGAGAGAAAACTATTATTGAAAAAAAAAAACGAAACAGTATGTTTTCCTTTCGCCAGTTTTGAAATCGACGAGAGACAAAAAATAAACGTCGTTTGATAAATCATCCTTCATATAAATTAATAAAGAGATAAGTTTCTTAAGAAACTGCGGTGCTGCGTCGGGGAGGGAGTGAAAAACGAATATTTGGTTTTATCAACTGATTGATAAGGTAAATTGGCCATCGGGGGGAGGGGTGGGGAAGGATGTGATAAGGTAAATTGGCCATCGTAAAGAGATTCAGGAAGCCGACGTTTCGAGCGCCAGCACTTCGTCAGACGAGCCACAAAGTAAACCAACATCAAAATCAAATTTCATTTTGAAAAATGTTGTTGGAATGCAAACAGTACTAATTGAAAGTACTGTTCCACAGAGTTAATGTTTACGATTTCACAAAAAAAAAACCTTGTAGCGCACCACCACTTTAGAATTTTATCCACAGACCCAAGATTTAGAACAACCTTGTACAGTGTAAGAAACAGTACCACAGGAAAGTACTCCACAATAGCTTTTATTTGAATGGTCACACTTAAGGATTTTATCCACAGACTCAAAAGTCAGAACAATCTTGTACAGTATAATAAACAAGGGGACGGATTCACGAAGCCCTCCTAAATTAAGACATATCCTAAGTATTGTTTCTTAACAATAGGCTTATTGTTAGAATGACAATAGACTATTGTTAAGAAACAATACTTAGGATATGTCTTAACTTGAGAGGGCTTCGCGAATCCGGCCCCAGACTTGCTTGAATCCTGGCAGACACAGCGAAGTCGTACAGGTGCGAGCCAACCTCGTTACCAGGTTCTCTCATTTTCAATATAAAATATCAGCAAAACCACAGCGACAAACCGTTGAGTGGTGCCGGATCTCCCAGTTGTAGACCTGGATCAGTACAATACTTGTAGAAAATCAGAAAACGGCAAATTGATCCTTACGGCAAGGCGATGAAGGAGTAAACAAAAGAATAAAACAAAATATATATATTCAAACAAATTTGCCCAATATTTCGGTTTGAAAACAAACCTTCTTCAGGGGCTAACAGAACAAACTTAGAACCACCTTACAAAGCAAAATGAACAGCAGCAAATGACAGTAATGCTCAATAACTTTAGTTTGAATAATCACATTTAATCAAATGAAGAATGATCCTCGCAGTTGTGAACGCAATTTAAGCAATTGCGAAAAGAAGCCTGAAAAAAAATTCAGGACTTCAACGGGGTTCGAACCCGTGACCTCGCGATACCGGTGCGATGCTCTACCAACTGAGCTATGAAGCCACTGACGTTGGGAGCAGGTCAATTGTAGGTTCATATGATCCCGTGGAAGGAGTGAATGTGAATGACATATATGAAATAAATCATACAGCTATTTCAATTAACGTTGTCGGATGAAAGCTCAAAGCCTACAAGCCAAAACCGCAAGGTAGTATGGATAGTTGTTAATAGCCATTGTGGTGAATTTATGCATATAAATCCCATACTACCTTGCAGTCTTGGCTTTAAGCTTTTTCATCCGACAACGTTAATTGAAATAGCTGTATATGAACTGCGGAAATGAAATCAAATGAAGAATGATCCTCGCAGTTGTGAACGCAATTTAAGCAATTGCGAAAAGAAGCCTGAAAAAAAAAAGTTCAGGACTTCAACGGGGTTCGAACCCGTGACCTCGCGATACCGGTGCGATGCTCTACCAACTGAGCTATGAAGCCACTGACGTTGGGAGCAGGTCAATTGTAGGTTCATATGATCCCGTGGAAGGAGTGAATGTGAATGACATATATGAAATAAATCATATATGAACTGCGGAAATGAAATCAAATGAAGAATGATCCTCGCAGTTGTGAACGCAATTTAAGCAATTGCGAAAAGAAGCCTGAAAAAAATTCAGGACTTCAACGGGGTTCGAACCCGTGACCTCGCGATACCGGTGCGATGCTCTACCAACTGAGCTATGATTTATTTCATATATGTCATTCACATTCACTCCTTCCACGGGATCATATGAACCTACAATTGACCTGCTCCCAACGTCAGTGGCTTCATGGCTCAGTTGGTAGACCATCGCACCGGTATCGCGAGGTCACGGGTTCGAACCCCGTTGAAGTCCTGAATTTTTTACAGGCTTCTTTTCGCAATTGCTTAAATTGCGTTCACAACTGCGAGGATCATTCTTCATTTGATTTCATTTCCGCAGTTCATATATGATTTATTTCATATATGTCATTCACAATCACATTTAAGGAGTTTATTCAGAGAATAAAACGTTAGAACCAAACTACATGAGTGTAATGTTTGAAGCAAACCAAAAACCATGTCTCTTTTTTACTGACAGATGTGTTATCCACGAGAAGCCTGGATTGTGAAATAAGATCTTCTTGTTCCAAATCACGTGATTGCCAATACACCAATTGCAATCAGATGATAGTAGATCCATACTCTAACGTAACTACCAACTGCTCGATCATGAATGGAGGAATAGCGCGAGGCATGACCTGGAAACAAGTTAAGCAAAGAATTAACGCCAATGATGGTCTGGTTTTACAACAAATGAATTCAACAGCTGAAAAGAATTCATGTCGATGTACTCGTATTAACTTTACACGTAAGTAAATTTCATTAAATTGAGTTTTAGATAAAAATGTTTAAAAGTAAACTGTAAAAAGTACATAGTAAAATGGAGCAATCTTGCCATGGGTGTATGGACTCTGTGTAAGGAGGTTGGTAAATTTTTAAAATTAATTCGACCGGTTGAAATATAGTGTTAGGGATATTTTAACAACTTTCTCTTCGACAGTTCAACTGCCTCTACATCTCGATATAGAGACAGTGACTACGTGTATTTTTAGAAATTAAATTTATTATTTTAAGGTCTTAGATTAATACTTTGTTCTTAGCTCTGTACTTAGTAATTTTTATGTACATACTTCAATTAGCATATAGTTTAGTAGTATAGACGACCCAACAAGCTTTTTAACTTTAACTCTTATCGTGTTAAAATAAAGGTGTTATGTTATGTTATGTTATGTTATGTCTGTCTCTCTCTGTCTCTTTCTCTCTATAAAGTGCCCACCTTCTGAAAGTCAGATTTTGTACGGAAGCCCCCTTCTCCATTCACCCCATCCTTATTTATAGTTTACAGAATGAAAGGTAAACATGTTTCAGCCAGTTTGATGTCTTTCAATATCCAGAACTACCATTTCAAGGGTGATGTTTGTAGTTTTAACTAATCTTAATAAAGTACTTTCACTAACACATTCAAACCGGTTCCATTTCAATCTTTAAACAAATTTAAAAGTTTTATAAACGCCGCAGGTGACTTACCCGGACCATGATTCATCCGGACACTTAATTCATTCATTCATTCATTAATTTTATTTTGCCATTAACCACATTAAAGAATATATAATAATAATACAATACACTAGAAATTTATAATAAGTTAAAGACGCTAGACTACAAAATGTTTAAGGTGGTAGTGACAAGGAAGCCTATATAGAAGCCGGAGGCTTATGAACTATAGGCTTCCTGACAATATAGGATACATCATACGAATTATGGGGACAGCATGAAATATAAACTGTATTACTTTAAAAAGAAAAGAAAAGAAAAGAAAAGAAAAGGAAAGAAGAAGTATGTAGCTGAACAAAGAGTATTTTTGACTAGGAAAGATGGAATTTTTTAAGTCTTTTGCCAAACAAACGGATGCTTTCACTGTTTTGAACTGCATGACTTAACGAGTTGAAAAACTTAGTTCCTTGAAACCGAATTGAGAACTTTGGAATATTAGTTCGACGGGGAGGTATGTAAAAGAGGTTGCAATTTGTAGTATAATAAGAATGTAACTGGCTTGCAAGAGTAAACATATCACGAAAATAATTAAGAAGTAAACCTCTTTTAAACAGATACATAAATTTACCTATCTGATATAAATAAATGTCAGAGAATTTCAAAATTTCCTGTTCTTTGAAAAGAACATCAGTGTGAGAATCGAAAGAAACTTTACATATTCTCATTATCTTCTTTTGCAGAATAATAACGCGATTTAAGTTACTCTGATATGTCACTCCTCACACTGACTAAGGTGTCGGTATCATGACACTCCCCACATTGACTAAGGTGTTGGTATCATGACACTCCCCACACTGACTA
This sequence comes from Cladopsammia gracilis, assembly GCA_022457155.1. Taxonomy (NCBI): domain Eukaryota; kingdom Metazoa; phylum Cnidaria; class Anthozoa; order Scleractinia; family Dendrophylliidae; genus Cladopsammia; species Cladopsammia gracilis. Next base: position 289,689 of record JAJGOT010000451.1, on the reverse strand, counting down.
AGGTGTCGGTAACATGACACTCCCCACACTGACTAATGTGTCGGTAACATGACATTCCCCACACTAAGGTGTCGGTAACATGACACTCCCACACTGACTAAGGTGTCGGTAACATGCCACTCCCCACACTGACTGAGGTGTCGGTATCATGACACTCCCCACACTGACTGAGGTGTCGGTAACATGACACTCCCCACATTGACTAAGGTGTCGGTAACATGACACTCCCCACACTGACTAAGGTGTCGGTAACATGACACTCCCCACACTGACTAAGGTGTCGGTATCATGACACTCCCCACACTGACTGAGGTGTCGGTATCATGACACTCCCCACACTGACTGAGGTGTCGGTATCATGACACTCCCCACACTGACTAAGGTGTCGGTAACATGACACTCCCCACACTGACTGAGGTATCGGTAACATGACACTCCCCACACTGACTGAGGTGTCGGTAACATGACACTCCCCACACTGACTAAGGTGTCGGTAACATGACACTCCCCACACTGACTAAGGTGTCGGTAACATGACACTCCCCACACTGACTAAGGTGTCGGTATCATGACACTCCCCACACTGACTGAGGTGTCGGTAACATGACACTCCCCACACTGACTGAGGTGTCGGTATCATGACACTCCCCACACTGACTAAGGTGTCGGTAACATGACACTCCCCACACTGACTGAGGTGTCGGTAACATGACACTCCCCACACTGACTAAGGTGTCGGTATCATGACACTCCCCACACTGACTAAGGTGTCGGTATCATGACACTCCCCACACTGACTGAGGTGTCGGTAACATGACACTCCCCATACTGACTAAGGTGTCGGTAACATGACACTCCCCACACTGACTAAGGTGTCGGTAACATGACACTCCCCACACTGACTAAGGTGTCGGTAACATGACACTCCCCACACTGACTAAGGTGTCGGTAACATGACACTCCCCACACTGACTAAGGTGTCGGTATCATGACACTCCCCACACTGACTGAGGTGTCGGTAACATGACACTCCCCACACTGACTGAGGTGTCGGTATCATGACACTCCCCACACTGACTGAGGTGTCGGTAACATGACACTCCCCACACTGACTGAGGTGTTGGTAACATGACACTCCCCACACTGACTAAGGTGTCGGTATCATGACACTCCCCACACTGACTAAGGTGTCGGTATCATGACAATCCCCACACTGACTGAGGTGTCGGTAACATGACACTCCCCCCACTGACTAAGGTGTCGGTATCACGACAATCCCCACACTGACTGAGGTGTCGGTATCATGATGCTCCCCACACTAAGGTGTCGGTATCATGACACTCCCCACACTGACTAAGGTGTCGGTATCATGACACTCCCCACACTGACTGAGGTGTCGGTATCATGACACTCCCGACACTGACCAAGGTGTCGGTAACATGACACTCCCCACACTGATTAAGGTGTCGGTAACATGACACTCCCCACACTGACTAAGGTGTCGGTATCATGACACTCCCCACACTGACTAAGGTGTCGGTATCATGACACTCCCCACACTGACTAAGGTGTCGGTAACATGACACTCCCCACACTGACTGAGGTGTCGGTATCATGACACTCCCCACACTGACTAAGGTGTCGGTATCATGACACTCCCCACACTGACTGAGGTGTCGGTAACATGACACTCCCCACACTGACTAAGGTGTCGGTAACATGACACTCCCCACACTGACTAAGGTGTCGGTAACATGACACTCCCCACACTGACTGAGGTGTTGGTATCATGACACTCCCCACACTGACTAAGGTGTCGGTATCATGATACTCCCCACACTGACCAAGGTGTCGGTATCATGACACTCCCCACACTGACTGAGGTGTCGGTAACATGACACTCCCGACACTGACCAAGGTGTCGGTAACATGACACTCCCCACACTGACTAAGGTGTCGGTATCATGACACTCCCCACACTGACTAAGGTGTCGGTATCATGACACTCCCCACACTGACTAAGGTGTCGGTATCATGACACTCCCCACACTGACTGAGGTGTCGGTAACATGACACTCCCCACACTGACTGAGGTGTCGGTAACATGACACTTTCCTACATGCTACGTTTCATGAAACTTTCCCTTCCTATCTAAGATTCGCTAAAAGTCATGAAGCCGATATGGTTGCCTGATAAATTCCACTAAACTACACATTTGGCCCAGTGAGACTTCTGCCAACAAATGATGTTTTTTTTATTAATTTCTGTAGCTTTTTACAAATATGTAATTCTTTTACCTGAATGTGACTTAACAATCTGTCTCTCTCAGGTGCAGTAGAGAAAGTTTTTAAAACGGGTTCTCCGGTTGAAGATTTGCATGAAAACCAACCAATAAAATTGGAATTTTCCGTCAAAGGATGGCCTCGTCCTCGTGTAGTTTGGTACAAGCCGGATGGCAAACAAATCATTAATGGATCTGAAGGTTTTTACCTCTCAGAGGAGCTGGTAGGAGAAGACACTGTAAAATCCATTCTTCGCCATCCTAAAGGCCAAGAAAAAAAACACGAAGGGGATTTTAGGTGCGTTGCAAATAACAGCATTTCTGGCTGGTCGAGTAGCCTGTCCGACACTATTGAAGTGCCATTTGAGTGTAAGTGGTGTAATTACTAAGCCCAGAAGTAAAACCAGGTTAAGTCACCAGAAAATCAACCAGTGAAATTTTTCAGCGTTATAGCAGTTAGGGAATACTCGGTCGACCGGTCGATAGATGGGTTGAAAATGTTTATTGTTAATTCCGCTGGCCAGTCCAGTGCATAAGGCTTGCGCATATACTTGAAGACAGACTTTTACCTGTTCGAAATGCAAAGAAATATATCTAGAGAGACTATAGAATACAAACCGCCGAAAAAGAGGACATGAAAGCGATGCACTGCTCTTTCGCCTTTATAGTCCTTGGATTTTCAAGGGACAAGCTCTCAAAAATTAAAATCGTATTCATAGGTCGAGCCTTTGATTGAATGATCGCGTCGATCGTACAAGGAAAATAAGTAGAAGAATAATTTACTGATGCGTCCCTAAACACAATCAGCCCCCTTCCACTCATTCTTATCTTTTTTTTTTTATTTTTTTAAATTTTTATTCCTATCTTACTTTTGGTACCACGTACAAACTAACGTTATATTAATTGCTATGTTATTAAAAACAGGTGACAAGCCTGAACACCCAACCGTTAACTCTTCAGATGTTTCCGCGAGAGCCTTCTCCAACATCAGCTTAAAATGCTTGGTTGATGTTGATCGTGACTCATGTGGTCTACATTTACAATGGCAATTCAACAACAATTCGGTGCCATCGACTACCAGTGAGAAGTATGAAATACAAGTATGGGAAACCAACACCAAATGCAAAAAAGATTTCATCCTCACCATTGTTAATGTGACTGATGCTGACGAGGGGAAGTATAGCTGTCATTATAAATGCGTTACCAAAGTTTTTGAAGACACATTTGCTGCCATAGAGTTACATGTATTCCATGAACCAAATGGTAAGAAACCTTTTTCATTGGATTTGGAACCTTTAAACTTTGCCATTTGGCTTGACTTGTTGTAACTGAAATGATTGCTCCTTCGTCTGACTGACTTACTAACTTGCTGACAGACTGACTGACTGACTAACTAACTGACTGACTGACTGATGACTGATGACTGATGACTGATGACTGACTGATGACTGATGACTGATGACTGACTGACTGACTGATGACTGATGACTGATGACTGATGACTGAATGATGACTGATGACTGATGACTGATGACTGATGACTGATGACTGATGACTGACTGACTGATGACTGATGACTGATGACTGACTGGCTAACTGACTGACTGAATCACTGACTAAATGACTAAATGACTAAATGACTGGCCAAAGGAATGAATATATTACAAAAGAACTAACAAATAGATTGACGAACGGATATGTGGATGTTTTGAACTTGTGTTCTTTACTTTCAGCTTTGACGACATCACCAACAACTGAAAATACTACAACTTCATCTCCGATGGGTAAGTGTTTCCACCAGCAGGTATCTGCAGAAAAAAACTGGCGCGATTTAACCAAAACTAAAGTTATCTCAATTAGCCAATCACAACAAAGGTATATAACACAATGGACCAATCATAGATCCGAGATGGAAATCATGTGACCCACAGGGGGATCACATAAAGTTATCTTTACGATGAAAAGTCTTTAAGCAATGATAACGTGATAACCAGGTATCCGTATTGGATAGGTCACCGATTAATATCAATTTTGATAGTCTTTCTAATATATATAGATAGGCAGAGCCTAACAGCGTAGCACTATGAACAAAACTAAGGTGAAAGGTCGGAAGCACAAGGATTAAGATTGACGACCGGGCTATTTTTCAATTTTAGCAATTCTCAAAAAACAGTATTACTCGACTGTCTGCACAGTACATTTAGACCGTAGAAAAGTTCACAAAAACAACCTTTCTCCATCTAGAATAACAGGTACCACTACTTTCCGAATGAAATACAGTTTTTGTTTGTCAAAAAAAGAAACTGATTTCGAAATCAAAATTGCACACAAACACATTTGCATATTAAAGGCGACGCGAGTAAAGACAGAAAATCTGTCTTGTTTTGTTTACTTATTAAAAATCGCTTTTCAATCTATGTAATGAATGAACAAGCACATAAAAATGGAAACACAATCTTCTTTCGAAAAATTTTATTCAAATCTTCATTAGTTAATGTTTAAAAGTAAAACACGTATCATTTATAGCGCATCAAGGCAGAGCTGTCCTCGATGAAATTCAAGATAACAACACGACTTAATAGCGCTGCGCACAAATGACGTCACAGACTTTTGACCCCCGTTGTGACTCAGATAAACAAACTCCTCCTGTTCAATAATTTTGTATGGGAAAGTGATGTTGGCGAACACTTTGATGCGGCTTTTATCGATATTTTCGCAAGAAAATCGATCACCCGGGTCAATGTTGAATAGAAAACCTAAACATTATTCTTGGAACATCTCAAACTTTGGTGGAAATGCAAAGAATTGATTCGGGGGTGGAAGCGGAATAATTGGATCTCACTTTTTCATTATTCCTTTTATTTTTTTCGAGGTTATTCATTATTCATTTTCAATTTTTTCTCGTTATTCATTATTCCGTATTCGAGTTTTTTAGGCAGCGTCTTTAACTTGCAATTTTTGTGAAATAGAAGATTTTCACTTTGTGCTACAATCATGATATCAAATGAATGCCCAATGATTGGTGAACACGTTGTTATCATTTTTGTGACACAATACGTTACTATAGCAACAGTATAACGTGCTGAAAACAACCTTAAGTTTAGCTTTAAGTGTTAATAACTCAAAAATGACTCGGTGAACCCCATTTTTTATTTTCTAATTTTGATCAGTAGGATAAGATACAGCTTTTGGCAAAGTTTAAAAAAATTATGTAAGAGGGGCCCACCTACAGAATTTTTTTAAACTTTGCCAAAAGTTGCATCTTATCCTACTGATCAAAATTAGACAATAAATCAAAGGCTCCTTAGAGCCAACCCGTGAAATGCGTAACGCGTTTAAACGCAATGCGGTAAGCTTGTGTTTTCACTCTGTTACGGTTCAATATATTTTTTTAAAATTAAACGTAAGGATTTTTGACAAACGCAAAAAATAAAAATACAGTACATCACTTTCATAATGTTCAGTCCGAAGAAGAAAGAAAAAAAAAACGAAAAAAAAAATGAACGGCCCGAGCGAGATTCGAACCAGTACCTTTCGGCTGTGAGTCCACGCTTTCACCACTCGACTACCGTGACCACTGACTTGAAATAGGATAAATTTTATCACTTAAAAGTAGATAACCATCAAAACGCGTGTCTCAGTTGAAAATTCCTTTTCGATCGATTTTAACATTACATTAAAGACTCCAAATGCGAAACATCTTTAAGCTTATTGTTGTTTATATTCGTTTACACCAATTCAGTTATTGTTATCGCTGGATTCACGCTGTTCTTGTTACAAAACGCATTCGTAACAAAGCATTACGTCACTAAGTTTACAGCTGATGGAAGGAGTGAGCGAGTGACTCATTTGCATATCAGTCGCCGTTACCGATAACCCGTTCATTACGCATGCGCGTATATTCACGGGTTAAAAATGGGGTTCACCAAGTCATTTTTGAGTAATTAACACTTAAATCTAAAATTAAGGGTGTTTTTAGCACGTATACTGTTCCTATAGTAACATATTTTGTCACAAAAATGATAACGTGTTCACCAATCATTGGGCATTCGTTTGATATCATGATTGTAGCATCAACTGATAAAGAGTTGTTATAATGGCCTTATAGACGTGGCATTTATTCTTATATACTGTACACTGAACTAAAATGTACACTGAACATCGACACAATGACACCGACTTCTCGACTTCGTCTCTTATTAAAAACTTAGATACAAACAAGTTATTGCAAGTGCTGTACTGAGTGGTTTGTTGAACTGTTCGGTATACGCTCCGTCGTTTCTTCAAAACTAGACCTGATATACCCGGTGTTTATTTCAACCCGGCATTTATTCTTTATTTATTCCTGGCACGGGAACGAGAATATGCGGTAACGTTCATTTGGGTTTGGTCAGTTTTTCATAATGACTCAAATGTCGACAAAAAAAAACTTGCTTAGCAGATAAATCAAAGCTAATAGTATTTATTTCTCAATAAATTCAAACAATATTACGACAATCAATATTCCAGCATATACAGTCAACTCTCTCTTAACGACCTCTCTCTTAAGCAACCACTTCCCGTAAGCGACCACTTTGTAAAGTAACTGTTTACACGAATACAATCAACTCGAACTACCACTCTCTTAAGCGAGCACTTTTTCTTGCACTAAGGGTGGTCGCTTAAGAGAGAGTTGACTGTATATTAGCCTGCATAACAGGCGTTATTGGGGGCGCTCAAGCGGGTTTTGGGACGAGAGCACGAAGCGCGAGTGCGTGTCTCGCGCTTCGCGCTCGTGTCTCGCTTTGCATGCTCGCGACCTAAAACCCGCTTGAGCGCCCCAATAACGCCTGTTATGCAGGCTAACTGTATATTCGTTTATTTGACACATACCTTTTTGCATATAGTCATATTTACTTTGCACAAATTATTGGTAGATAACTAAGCACCACATTGTTTGATATTCTTATTTTTACAATGGTACATGCCGACTATGGAGAGTTTGGATAAAGTCTGCTCACTGCTTCGAGGGCAGCAAAATTAATAGTGCCAGAGATCTCGAAAAAAAACCCTGTGATATTAAGTTATCTCTGGACCTAACTTTGTAATAAGCATCTATTTTACTGCAAATCAACAGACGTCACAATATTTTTTCCCTTCTCCAAAACAACTAGCTTCAGTCGAACAAAAATATCTCTCTTCCTTCTCATCCCTAAAATCGACTAATGGGATCCCACAAATTATGTCTTAATAAATTATTAACTTTGTCTGAAGTTATTTGAATAGAATTAAATACTGCCATTCCTATTCACAAGCTTTACGCCAGGGAACAATTTTATAGCATAAAGTTCCAAGGAGACGTTGGGGCTGGAAATGTAACACTATGAAGGGGGGGGGGGGGGAGGGTGTTAACCAATTACCATCGAGATATTCCCAGTCAAAAGCAATTGTTTTTTTGCATTGTAAAAATTGTAACGTAGATCAGCCATAAGAACAAATCCCACAAAGTGTTAAATCAAATCTATATAATACAAATGAATTCTTTGGAGCAGAGGAAAACGATTTGTTCGACTGAGTTTGGTTTCATTTCGTTTCTCAAAATACCGTAAGCCTTTTTGCACTCTGAATCTACTTCGCAGGCGGTCGCGTAATACCATGCATGCTAGCCCGGTTGACAATTGACTAAACATGCAGAGAACTATAATAAATCAACATTTAAACACTTAAAATTGACCGACCTTTCCGATCTTTTCGACCGTTTTGAGCTACACGCTGTGACCTTTCAGGCGACCAGGATTGGGAACGTGACCTGGAAATAATGCAATTTTGATAACGTATGAACTGTAGTGAACAACAGACAATTAAACATGAATCGAATGTCAGTTACGATATCAAACTTGAATTCAACGTACCGTCTGTCGCGATCTCTCTTCTTTTTTTTTCCCCATTTGTGAATTACTGTTCGATTACCGTGTAACACACTTCGACACACTAAAAACACTCCGAGACGTTACTCGAGGCAGACAGAATCTGCTCACAATCGGTCACAAAGAGACGAACCAGACAGTGATGACATAAACACAATGGACATAAAAAGCACGCACCAATCAGGAAAAAGTTACGAAATCGGCTACGGAAGGACTAGAATTTGAGACTGGAAGGCACAGAAAGGTCACTAAAACCATCAAAGACATCAAAGATTTGATTTTGACAAAGATTGCAAGTTTCGAGCGCGTGATCTCTATCGCTTCTTTACGCGATTCTTTCCTTTGTATAATTCATTATTCCCGATTAAACCCTAGTTATTCATTATTCATTTTCTTTTTAAGCCGTTATTCCTTATTCATTTTCTTTTTTAAGCCGTTATTCATTATTCATTATTCCGCTTCCACCCCCGAAATTGATAGAGAGCGGCAATATTAATGTCTGAATGATTTCACTCTCGAGAGGTCCAGTTTGCAGTATATACAGCTGAGCCGTTAGAAACGTAGCATATTGAACCAAGCAGTTATCAAAAGGGATCCATTGCAAATAAAAGGCAGGTTTCAATAATTGTGAAAAGAAATGATAATCTGTCCATTGCTCCACTGAAAGGATAGGTTTATTTTTATGTTGTTTATGCGACCGCAGCGCCCGTGTAGTAACAGAAAAGTTTATACTCGTTGGACGAATACTCGAGAATAAGCAGCTCTCTAATTTTCCAAATTACGGCCTATATACTCTCCAAGCGTTACAGCATATATTCAGTATCCCTTAGAATATATACGCAAAAACAGGATTTGTCATTCTCTGGACCTTTTGCCGTTCTGCTTTGCTCCCGTCGTATTCGCGGGTCGTAAACGGTATTTGTATCAAATACATATTCTGGATCATTTGGAACCTATTTACGCATCTTTATCCAAGCTAGTGATGCACACATCTTAGTCATACAAGAAGAATACAACAATTTACTTTTGGCTTAATTTTGGACGAAAGACGTGAAATGTTTTCTGATCGCATGAGAGCTAAGAGCCTAAGAGATTGGAAGTCTGATGATCGGATTTCACTGTTATGGGTCTGTTATGTGCAGCCTCGTCGCATAATTTATTAAATTTTAAGCCAAAATCTACATTTCTTGAGTCAGTTTTTCACTCCCGAATGTAACATTGCCTTTTATTTATTAGATTTGAAGTCCCAAAGACGTTCAAATCACGTTTACCGCTAATTTTACCGATTTTTCGTATCCAAAACACATCCCGCTCATACAAAGCCTTTGAGCTGACAGCAAACTTTGTCTGAGTCACGTAGGGGGTCTATCTATTTTTAGTATATGTGCGCAGCGCTATTTGAGCATGTTTCATAAACATGTCTCTAAAACTTTAGAGAACACAAAGGAAAAGTCAATCAAAAATTGATATCAACATAAATTCCCATCGAAAAATGTGATTTATGTTACCTTTAAGTCACTGGACTGCTCGGAAATTCATTAAAACTCCGCTTCTTCGGTTCTGAAATCCGTAATAAAAACAAGGCATCTCCCCGCATTGCTCCTGCATTGATATAAACGTATGAGGGTTACTCGAAGCAAGATTTTATCCCCGAAAGCTCTTCTTTTTCCACTAAAGCGGCTTCTGAGTATCCCTTAATTCGTATCCCTGTCTTGAGTAGCAAACCGCGAAAAAATGCAGGGAAGTAACGACTTTACTGCTCCGCTAAACACTGCGAAAGATCCAACTTTTTTAAAACTTTAAAATGTGTTCACAGAGCTGACGGCTGTGTAGCCACGCGCATGTTTTGCGACGTCATACGCGCCCCCGAGTTTGCCTTGCGCGACCCACTTGACTGCTAACACATGTCACGGAGGCGCGCCCGTGAAACATTCCGCTAGCCATGACCATGAAAAATGACGGGCATAGGTTCTATGAGTATGGGGCTGCGCAAGGTCAATGTAAATCAACCTCGTCCCCAGGGTCTTCTCGGTTTGAAATATTGCGGCGCTCCGGGAGAAGACCCTGGCACACAGCACATCACGTGATCAAAATCGCCACTATTTTTGGAGATGTATTTAAAATGGCGGCCAAGGAAAAGGGTGAGAAGTTCTGGGTACGAGATAGCAAACCAAGAAGAAAACAAAATGGCAGCCAAGGAGGGAGTCCTGTGGAGCCAAGTGGAACCATTTATCGACCTGTAAAGTTTTTCTTTGCCTTGCCGTTTCAAGAAAAATGAAGGCAATGAAGGTAAAGATTCGAAACGCCGCAGCTTACGAAACATTTTTTTTTTCAAGGAAGCACGGGTTTTCAAAGAGGGGTATAGAATGGTCTATCGGAAATGATGCGTCTCGGAAAATATTCACCGGATCTCGAATTCTCGGCATTTGAAATTGGAGTCTCGGAATCTCGGGCTCGCTATAATTTTCGAAGTCTCAAAGTCTCGAATTTTGATAATTTGGATCTCGGAGTCTCGTAAATTTTTCTCGTAAATCTCAGCTTCCGTTGGGGATTTCAGTTACGTTTTAAAGCTGTTTTAGTACTATCGGCCCGATATTTTCCAGCAATTAGAATCTCAGGCTCGGATTTGATAGAAACGCTAAAGTCTCGGTCTCGAATTTTTAAACAACGGTCTCACAGTCTCCCAAAGTCTCGAATTTACCATTCTATACCTCTTGAAAAGAAAGGAGTAAATTAACCGTCTCAGCTAAGGGAGTTTTGGTTTCTTATACTATAGTATTTTCGGCTTCTTTCAAACGATCACGCCCGCAAGCAACAAAATAGCATGAAGTTTTTGTGGTGATATTTTTTTCAATTTAACCGTCGATGCTTTTGCCGTTGCTCTTGCGCGGTTATCACCGTTTTGGCATTTTACTCTTACTTGATCTTTTACTCAGATATGGTTTGCTGATCCAGTCAGAACACTGACAACAGCAAAATATGTTGAAACAAGTGCTTTTTCGTTACTCGTTTCCGGGAATATATCTCCCACCAAGTTAACATTTGAAAAAAAAAAGAGAAAAGAAAAGTGAACACAAATCAAAGTATTTTTCCCATATTTGTTAGAGGTGTTTGTCACAATTGTTTCTGAGGAAAACATGTACAACTTATGTTGGAAATGACAGTAGTGTGATTAGTGTATTTTATTACCAATAAATCATATAAAACAGCAAAATTGAAACTTATTCCATTTCCAAATACAGCCACATCCGCCCTAAATGGTGACCAGGAAATGTGGCAGTATTCTGAAACCAGCAAATAAACAAGTCATGGGCCAAGGCCACTCGTCCCCCAATTTAAAAATTATCATTTAACAGTCAAAATCTTTAATTCCAAATCTGATGCCTTTATACACACTTCCTTGTCAATCCCTACCTGGATACCTGGATATTGCACATGGTTCATGTCAACTAACTGTAAAATCCCCGGCAAATTGTAACCCTGGGGATGAATTAATGAGGAAACCCTTCTGCAGTTAAAATAATATATAGCTTTGGTAAACTTTAGAAGCTGGGCTCCCTAAAGCTAGCCATTGTTTACAGGTAGAAAGGTTTGGTCACTTGATTACCTAATTGTTTTAAATCAAAGCTTTCTGGCTGATGTGGCAGGGATGCTTGATGTTTTGGATTTGATGGAGTTCAAACCAATTGTGGAATTGCACACATTTTAGGCATCCTACTGATGCACAGTTACAAAATTCAGATATGTTTAGAAGCCACATTTATTTGAAGTCTGTCCCCTTTGAATTGCATACTAAGCCCTTACAAACGCTAAGGCCATGTCAGTGGGAATCTTATGGACTGCAAGAGAAAAGCCTGGCCAGAAAGCATCCTGTTCTCCATGGTTGTGTTAAAGACTAAAATGTTAATAAAACATCACAAAGAAGCTTAATGTGTCATACTTATAACAAGGATGGCTCCCAAATTAAAAAAAATCAGGAGCTATTCCTTCTCTGTTGGACAAGTGACAGAATTTCCTCATCGACAAGTAAAAACAAGCGATATAATATCCCGACGTTTCAGCGACCTCATGACGCCATTATCAAGGGTACAAATGAGAATAAAATTAACAAATGCGAGTTCAAGAGTAATAACTAATTTACATAGCGGAGGTGGCTACACAAATATTTTAGCACGGATAGAATCCGTTTGCACATTCAAACTCGGTGTTAATTGTTTGATGTAAAGCATCTCGTTGACAAGACAATCAAATTTGTTCATGCATTTCTTGAGAACTTTGAAACAGCTAAGGAGGTCCTCAGGGACAGCACCGCCTGGTCGTTGTTATAGTGCTTGATTACTTTCCATTTCCATTTTCCATTTTATTTATTTTGCCATTAACCACATTAAAAAAACTATACATGTATATATAACAATAATATAACAATAATAATAATAATAATAATAATACTTAATAATAATAATAATATACTTAGAGCATAGTAGAGTATAGTATAGTAGAGTACAGTACAATATAACAGGTAAGAGTAGAGTAGAGTATATTAGAGCAGAGTAGAGCAGAGTAGAATAGAGTAGAGTAGGGTAGATTTAAGTATAGTAGAGTATAGTAGAGTAGAGTATAGTAGAGTAGAGTAGATTAGAGTAGAATAGAATAGAATAGAGTAGAGTAGATTAGAGTATAGTAGAGTATAGTAGAGTAGAGTAAAGTAGAGTAGAATAGAATAGAGTATAGTAAAATATAGTATAGTATAGTATTGTTTAGTATAGTATAGTATAGTATAGAATAGTATAGTATAGTATAGTATAGTATAGTATAGTATAGTATAGTATAGTATAGTATAGTATAGTATAGTATAGTATAGTATAGTATAGTATAGTATAGTATAGTATAGTATAGTAGCGTATAGTAGAGTATAGTATAGTATAGTATAGTATAGTATAGTATAGTAGCATACAGTAGAGTAGAGTAGAGTAGAATAGAGTAGAGTAGAATAGAGTAGAGTAGAATAGAATAGAGTATAGTATAGTAGAGTAGAGTAGAGTATAGTAGAGTAGAGTAGAATAGAATAGAGTATAGTAGAGTATAGTATAGTAGAGTAGAGTAAGTAAATAATAGCTTTATTTGCATGACTATATTGAGTTGCAGTATTGCAAAAGCTTGCTTTTTAACAACAACAAAAGACAGTAAAGGAATATTAAATAATTACATAACATCATTTTGATTTGACAATATTAAGCTATCACGTAATACAAAACACGCAGATATTATTTTCATTAAAAGTAAATTAACAAAATAATTGGAAGAGTTCATCAATTCTTTGATACTTTCTGTTGAGGATTTATTTTGAATATTCGGCAAGTGTTGGTAGATTTGATTAAAGTATTTCTCTCTTAAAGTTGAACATCTTGGGCGTTGAAAGAGAAAATGAATTTCCTTTTCAATATTATTTGATTCGCATAAAGGGCATAATCTATTTTCTCTAGGGATTTGATTATATCATCCAAGCTCGATCATGAGTTTTGAATTACCTGTCCAGAGAGAGTAGAGTAGAGTAGAATAGAATAGAGTAGAGTAGAGTAGAGTGGAATAGAATAGAGAATAGTATAGTATAGTATAGTATAGTATAGTATAGTATAGTATAGTATAGTATAGTATAGTATAGTATAGTATAGTATAGTATAGTATAGTATAGTATAGTATAGTATAGTATAGTATAGTATAGTATAGTATAGTATAGTATAGTAAAGTATGGTATGGTATGGTATGGTATAGTATAGTATAGTATAGTATAGTATAGTATAGTATAGTGGAGAAGAGTAGAGTATAGTAGAATAGAATAGAGTAGAGTAGAATAGGGTAGGGTATAGTACAGTAGAGTAGAGTAGAGTAGAGTATAATAGAATAGAGTAGAGCGGAGTAGAGTAGAATGGAGTATAGTAGAGTAGAGTAGAATAGAATAGAGTATAATAGAGTAGAGTAGAGCAGGGAGAGTAGAGTGGAGTATAGTATAGTAGAGAACAGTATAATAGAATAGAGTAAAATAGAATAAAAGCAGCACAGGAAAATACTACTTAGTAGATTTCATTTAATCTAACTGGACACACTCTGGGATGTTATTCCATAGACTCAAAAGTTACAACCACCTTGCAAATTATAATAAACGGTAACACGACATAGTGTTGCTAAATACCTTTACCTGTTTTATATGTGATTGTTTCTGTTTCCAGCAGCAGCAGCAGCAGCAGCAGCAGCAGCAGCTCACAGCCGCAGAAAGTGGATCCTGCCCATCATCATTTTATCGTCAGGAGGTGTCTTTGCTTTGATCATTGCAGCTGTTTATGGCATTAAAACTAAAAAGTGTACTTCATCATACAACCTGGCTAAATGTAAGTTGAAAGCGTGCAAACATAATTAAATTAAATAGAAATAATCACTTCAGTCTAACCTCTTCCTGAGAGTCTTTGTCCCCACCCTGGGTGGGTTACTCTCTAGAGAGTACGCTCTGTATGAAAGGGATGCCTTTTTGTATTCAAAGTATCGGTTTTAAATATACTGTGCACAATGATGATTTGATATCTTCAATCAGTGTCATAAGTAGAGGAAATAATTAAAAAAACCCTTTTTACAGCCGACGTCACTGCAGTGTGCAAAGCTGAATTTTTCAAACATGATTCTCCGGCTGTGATTCACCCTTCAGGGTCCGCCCATGAACAGACAATTGTGAAGGATTTAATTCTCACATAAACTGAGTTTACAGCTGAAATATCTTTCCCTTTGAAACTACTACTTTGACGCGGTGGGATGGCTTGCGAGGCTTGATGATCCCTTTGGGGTATGCCGGCGGGAGTTCTTCCTGACAGGCTCAACCTTGCCGGACAGACCAGTTGGAGAGGGTACTGACTAAAACCAGTTTCCTGGCACTTTGTTTTGGGGTCGTCCCAAGTCCACCTGGAGATGGACCGCAGAGGCAGTCTCCGAGCCGAAAACTTTAACTGGCAGCAGTTTTCAAGGCTTGTTGAAGACCAACAGAAATTGACTGATCTTGTTCATGCCCTTTGTGCCACTTGGTGTCTAATGGAATGATGATGATAACAGCTGTAGTGGGCAGAGCCGTTTATTCCCATACATCATGATTCGCCAGTTATTGTTGCCCATTGTCAGAAAATGGTGAAAGAAATACGCAGGTCTTGTAATTCTTTTTGGGGTGTTCCTATTTCAGAAAGTAAGTATTTACTCTTTGAAATAATTTTTTGGACGAATACCTTCATCATTATCTTATTTTGGACGAATTATGACCGGCGAATCATGTTTGAAAAACGCATCTGTGTATACTGCAATGAAATCGGCTCTTTCATCCCTCTCGGCCCAATAGTACCTGCAGTTTTGTTAGTCATCGATTGTTGAAACAAGCAACTTCATATATTTAAATCAATCAGTAAATCAATAAACATTTTGTCCAATCAGTATCATTTTCTACTTTTCAATACAGGTGACCCTACAGAAGGCATCACGAGCAACAAGCTTTTTATCAGTTACAGTTCTAAGGACTTTGCCTGGGTCAATGAAAATCTTATTTCTCTTCTGGAGAAACACTCGATATCCTACAGCATTCACACCCGGGACTTCGAGCTGGGACGACCTATCGTCCAAAACATGGCAGACAGCGTGTACGGCAGCCGCAAAGTGCTGATTGTTTTGTCTGACAACTACCTTGCCAGCAACTTCTGTCGGGAAGAGCTGCACATGGCTGTCCAGAGGGGGGTAGACACGGGAGATTCGTCGCTGATTCTTGTGTTGATCAACAAGTTGAAGAAAAAGAAGTTACCTGGTGCTTTGAGAAGCAAGCATTTGCTGGATTTTGGGAAGCACAAGATAAAGCAAGAATGGGAGAAGAAATTGTTGCATGCTATATTAGATGGTAAAGCTTTTAAAGTCGATTATTTTAACGGAGTTTAGACATATAAGCTTTAGTATCAGCCCATATTAAGATTTTGCTTAAAATGCTACAGCTGCATTTTTTTAAACCATGTTTTAAATGACGTTTGACGCGTCAAAGTTCTAAAACTACAACTAAGACCCATTTCTATTTACACCTAAACCGAAACCAGAATCAAAATTCACGAGATTATAAGAAAGTGTCGCCGAAGAGCCTTTATTTGATGTCATACAGGACCTCATACAGGACCTCATATAGGACCTCATATAGAAGGATTTCATCCACAGACTCAAAAGTTAGAACCATCTTAAAATGACTTGTACTGGAAGTTTAAAGGTTTGACTCTCTGGATGAAATTAATCCTATAGTGTGACCATTCAAATGAAAGCTATTGAGCAGTACTGTTCTGTGGTGCTGTCTACAGCTGTATTATGCTGTACAAGGTGGTTCTAACTTTTCAGTCTGTGGAGGAAATCTTACAACGTGACAATTCAAATGAAAGCTACCGAGTAGTACTGTTCTGAGGTGCTGTTTATTATGTTATACAAGGTGATTCTAAATTTTGAGTCTGTGGATGAAATCTGACAATGTGACAATTCAAATGAAGCCTATTGAGCAGTACTGTGCTGTGGTGCTGTTTATTATGCTGTACAATGTGGTTCTATGCTATACAGTTCTAACTTTCAGTGAGTCCGTAGATAAAACCCTAAATTGAATGTAACCATTCAAATGAAAGCTTTTGCGGGATGGTGAACCTTAGTACAACGCAACTTGGATAAACTGAACTCTTTCACTTGTTGATTGTTTATTGACACTACGGTAAATTACTTGATGTTGTAGTTAGCATTGCAACATTGTTGCATATGTCGGGCAGAAGTCGTAATATTTGTTCACTTAATTCCATAGCTAGCATTAGGGTTATACTTCTCAAATATGTGGTCACTGCGTATAGTCTTAAAACCCTTGCCGTTTTCAGACCAAAATTAGTTAGTACTTTGTCATGCCCGTTTTCAGACGTTACCCATAAAAGTTTCCCATTTTGTAGCCACAATGTTAAAAACTTATTTAACCAGAAGAAAAACATACTCACCTTCAAACCAAAATATTCTAAAATAATTTAAGAATAAAGTTAATCGATTTTTGGATGTATCAACATCA
This sequence comes from Cladopsammia gracilis, assembly GCA_022457155.1. Lineage (NCBI taxonomy): Eukaryota > Metazoa > Cnidaria > Anthozoa > Scleractinia > Dendrophylliidae > Cladopsammia > Cladopsammia gracilis. The sequence goes on along the minus strand of JAJGOT010000451.1, from coordinate 272,408 downwards.
TTTTCAAAAATAACTTTCGTGGTCAAAGTTGTAAATTAAAACAGTTGATTTTAAGTTGATGCCTTACTGCGGTTTTCAATAACACGTGAACCCTGAAGTTCAAAGCTCAGCTAAGGTTTACGTTTTACGCTGCCGTCAAACATAATTATAGCGACAAATAACACAAACTGACAAAATTAATCGAGATCCGCCAATCACAACTCACAAATATGACCTTTGACCTTTGACCTTTTGTGCAAAGCGTTGCTGTTTCCTGAGATAATCGCGGCAGTGAAAAATGAAACTGTTGGTAGCGTTTTGAACTTCAGCGTTCGCGTTTTATTGAAAAGAGCCGTAAAATACATGTATGAGATGCTGAGTAGTAGAGTAGAATAGACTAGAATAGAGTATAGTAGAGTAGAGTAGAGTAGAGTAGTTTTGAACTTCAGATGTGTGAAAATACAGATAGAATAAACTTAGGCGTGGAAACAGAAACAAAAAGAAAAAGAAAATAAATGCATAATTAGGTGAAAAGTTTCGCTGGAATTGAGTCCGTTTGAGTGTTCAAAGTCGGTCTCTTTAGACTCTTTAGCATCTCATAAACGAGGCACTCAAACTTTCCCCGGCATTTCTTTAAGATTGCAAATTGTTCCTGGAGTTTGTCGGCCTTTCATTGTGTTTCTCCTTGAGATGTTTCCCGATCACAGAGTTCGGCAATGCGTAGATGTAGATAGACTTGCCAGAAGTCGACCTTCGCATCTTTAGTCGAGTTTTATTCGATAATTTTCGCGCGGAAGTAAGTTAAATCGCGAAGGACGACTTGTTTCACTTGCAACAATTTGAATCAGACGCATAATTTTTGGCGCGAAAAAATGATTGACACCTCGCAAATTATACACGCTCCGTGCGCGGTCATCGCGAACTCGAACTACGAAAACGTTTTGTAAAGTTGTTCTGTCGCCAAGTTAAAGGGAAGTAATTTGTATCATATGCGGAGAAGAAGTCTAAAACTCGGGTAACCGACGGAAGCTATTTCATTTGCCGACACAAAAAAACGGAGCGTAGAAAAAGTGCTTGGTTCAACACTTGTCAGACTGACTTTGTCAAGCAGCACTGGTAAGCTTGTAACGACGAGACTGCGACTTTGGGAACATTTCAACGTCGTCAAAGTTCTCTTGGCTTAAAATCGAGGACATACAGTAACTTATTAAAATACAAACAATACAAGACATTTTGGCTAATTTTACAAAATAAAAAACAAAATGATCACCCAACTTAACCGAATAGTTTTATAAGCGAGAAAAAAACATCTTGAGAATATAAGTTTTATTTCCCATGAAGGAGCACGGATCGTTCAATGAGTTCAATGATACAAACCGTCTTTGAATGATGTTAATAGGACCATACAATTTCAAAACAAAATATTTCCCGAGAAACTTCTCGTTGCCGATAAATATTGAACCCTGATCTACCAGTTTTCTTTACTCCTTTCAACGCGTCATCTTTTAGTTTGGACAACTTGTACTGAATAGCTTACGTATAAAATTACATGTTTAGTAATTATTTCAGATCTGATGTTCAGGTATGAAAACAAAACAGCACTTTCAGCCATGGCGGCACTTAAATTTTTTAACCCATTGACGACCGGGCAATATTTCAACAGTTAGCAATTCTCAAAAACGGTGTTATGTGGACCGTCTGCGCAGTAGATTTAGGGTGCAAAAAAGCTTAGAAAAACAACTTTTTCTCAGTCTAGAATAGCTAGAATGACTAATTTCCGAATAAAATATACCAGTTGCGTACAAAAATTGCCCGAGAAACTGATTTGGAAATCAAAATTGCAAAAAATTACATCTTTGCATAAGGCGAAGCGAGTGAAGTTAGAACGTATGAAGTCTTATTTCAGTGTTTACATAAAATCGCTTTTCATCCTTTGTATAAATGAATGAACAGACACATAAAAAAGGTCAGCAAAATCTTTTTTTTAATTTTATTTAAATATCCGTTATTTAAATTTTATTTAAGTATCCGTTTAATAACGCGTACCGTTAGCGTATCGAGGAACTGTCCTCGCAAGCAAAAGGCGAAACTCATGAATTTGGTCACGTTTTATAAACATTTCTCAAAAACTGACGAAAACACAAAGAAAAAGTCAATCACAAATTGATATCAACATAAATTCCCATCGAAAATTGCTATTTCATTTACCGTAATGTCCCTGGGCTGCTTAAAAATTCTTTACAACTCCGCTTCTTCGGTTCTATCGCCCCGCATTGGTATAAACATATGGAGTTCCTCGAAGCAAAATTTCATCGCTTGAAGCTCTTCTTTTTCCACTGTAGCGCAACTGAGTATTCTTGAAACTTTTTCTTTTCATTTTATATCTTTTAAATGCATGCTATTACTCCGATAATACGAAAACTAAGTACATGGCGAGCGCGGCAACCATTTTGTGTAAAATTTGATATTCTTGTCCGAGTAAGATCGATTTCTCAGCGTCTTGACCGCGCGCGAGCCTTTGACGTAGTTCAGGAATTGCTTGTTCATTGGCTAATATGCTTCCTACGTCACCGGTGGAAAAATCCACCGGTAAATTTCCCGCGCTGCAAGTGGGACAAGTCCCTTCCAACGAAGAACCTAACTTAACGACAATAAGTATTGGAAGGGACTTGTGGCTAGTCTAAGATGTAGGTGACGACTCGTGTAGCCAATAATCAATTCGCATCACACGAATTACATTTAAATTCATAAACAACGCATTGTTGGTTGACCAAGGATGGCTTTGTTTCCGTAATTTTCAGGTCTTCTGAAATTTTCTTGCTTGTGAAAACCGGTTGTATCGTACAACCGATTTTCTTTCCCAAGTCGCGTGGATCTCTGTACGATGTCAGCGGATTTCTGGTCTTTGAAGAGCAAGGTGATACGTACTGGATTCAGGTCTGTTGGCGCGATACAGTTTTGGTTTTGGTCCAGACAGTGAATGAAAGCTACTGAGCAGTACTTTCCTGTGGTACTGTTTATTATGCTGTACAAGGTGATTGTAACTTTTGAGTCTGTGGATGAAATCCTAAAGTGTGACCATTCAAATGAAAACTACCGAGCAGTACTTTCCTGTGGTACTGTTTATTATGCTGTACAAGGTGATTCTAACTTTTGAGTCTGTGGGTAAAATCCCAAAGTGTGATCGTTCAAATGAAAGTTACTGAGCAGTACTTTCCTGTGGTGCTGTTTATTATGCTGTACAAGGTGATTGTAACTTTTGAGTCTGTGGATGAAATTTTAAAGTGTGACCATTCAAATGAAAGTTACTGAGCAGTACTTTCCTGTGGTACTGTTTATTATGCTGTACAAGGTGATTCTAACTTTTGAGTCTGTGGGTAAAATCCCAAAGTGTGATCGTTCAAATGAAAGGTACTGAGCAGTACTTTCCTGTGGTACTGTTTATTATGCTGTACAAGGTGATTTTAACTTTTGAGCCTGTGGATAAAATCCTAAAGTGTGATCATTTAAATGAAAGCTACTGAGCAGTACTTTCCTGTGGTACTGTTTTTTTTACGCTGTACAAGATGGTTGTAACTTTTAAGTCTTGGGACAGCTCGCAGATTGAAAAAAATGAATCCATTTACAATTCTGCAAACGTTATCTAGAAGTAAGCAATAAGGCATTAAATGTGGCATGTAGAACTGAACTTGAAAGGTTTCCTCTTATTATAGCTATTAATCAGAAAATAGTAAATCATACCTTATATCTTCAGAGTAAGGACAATAACTCTATTGTTAAACAGATCTTTTTAATGTCAGGAGATCTTCACTAGCTCTTCTGGTAAAAATAGCTTCTACTCTAAAGGACATCCGAATTCTATAGTTTGCCTGATTTTGACCCTTTTTTCTTAACTGACACTAAAATCAAACATTATATAAACTTAATGAGACAAAAATATATCCTATATTGGCGACATACCATTCAACGCTCTAAGAAACTAGAATTTTATAATATCTTTAAGAACGAATATACGCATTCTCATTACTTAGACCTTAATGATTGAAATTGGTAGATATGAACAAATCACGGGAGATGATAGATTGTACCCTACTTGTGGATCTGATGAAATTGAAGACGAAATTCACTTCCTTTTCCACTGTCCTAGATACTCAATTCTTAGGGACGGATTTTACAGGAAAATAGGGCATCACCTACCAAATACAGAAATATAGAAGCTACCAATGAATTATTGTTTTTTATTTATTTACTCCATTTTTTATTTTTACATACGTTTTTTGAAGTTAACAAGAGGCTTCAAGCAGCCTATACTCATGCGCATGCGTAATAAATTTTTTTGAATGTTTTGTAACTGAAGGCTGTACCACAATGAAGCCAGTGATTCTTCTACGATTTATATATACCTAACGTGAACTCAGTAATGTAAGTAGGGTTGTAAGAGACGATGTCGTGACATTTAGGTAATGCTGTTTTACCGGAAGTGAGAGTAGCCGGAAAAAAATATGTAAATGGCATAGCTATAAACCGGAAGTGCACAATTTAAAATATGCGTGCATAAATTTGCATGCAAAATCGTGACACAAAAAATAAAAATAAAAATAACAAGAGGCTATACTTAGCCTATACTCATGCGCATGAGACTCTAAGACGCGTTGATTGAAGTTACCAATTTTTTTGTGCTCGCTTTTAATATTTAATTTATTGATCCCGATCAAATCCACACTCGTCTATTACTTTCCAAGTCGTAAATTATTTCTGTTACATTTGAAAAGAATACTTGAAAAAATAGGCAGTCGAGGAGATGCTGTAAAAAGAAAATTGATAATCAATATAAAGACTTAGTTTTCCTGTGTTACTAAATCGCATGCAACCGGTGTAAAATGGGTTATTCCAGAAAAACTCCCCCCCCTCGCCGGATGCAATATTTTTTTACCCCTCCCCTGCCCGTATTTCCCGGCCAGGCCGACCAACCCTTTTAACCCAGATGCCCCCTCCTGCCCGGATTGCCATTAGCTTTTTGTAGGCCCTAAATAAAAAGGAAATCACATTCAGGAGACCCGGGATTTTTTTAAAGTTTTCAAATCTTTGATGAGAATTGCTATGAATTGGTCAAACATTTTGTAAATAAACGTTGCGTGACGCATTCACTAAAATCTCTCCGTGATTTAAGACCAAATCGAAATGCCGAAATGTTTCCATAACTTAAAGCTGGTTCTTTAAAAAATGCTTTGATTTTGCCATCTACAATACGTTTTTGCCAGGCTTCACAGTTTCTTCAAAGTGTTCAAAGTGTCCCAAATACACAATTTTGCTTTATGCAAATTTTTATGTCAAATGTAATTTGATAGCAAGCAGTTTTTATATGACCACTGAATAAAAAAATATATTTTCTATAAAAGGTCGAAACTTTTGAATGAAACTCATATTTCCTTGAATGAAAATGTCTTTCCTTTGATTAAAAGAGTCAAACACCTTTCAGAATTCAGTGATTTTCTGCTTCTGGAAGTCTTGGCGATTTATTGTGTCCTAATTACTGCGTGGAACCGACTAGCGTCTGCGAAAATATAATAAACATCACAAAATAATTCAATTCAGCAACCTATTTTTATTATGCTTTCTAAAATTTCCGACTTTTTCTGTGTAATGGAATGCCAATCTTATCCGGAAAAATGATTCGCGTAATGCTTTCGCTAATAAAAAAAAAACAGTTCTGAATGGTCAAAGGTACAGAAATGAAATTCTGGCGGCGTTTGAATCATGAGTTCGGATAGCTCATGGTCTTCAAACAAACACTTCGATTCACAGCTCGATTTTTCACTAAAACCTTTTTCCAAACCACGAAAACACCTAAAATAATCTTTGAAAACAATGCTTGGCCACATTTGGTGAAAGCTGTGCTTGGTAAAGCAGTAAAAAGAACGAAAAAGCTCCGTTTACCTTTCCCACGGATCCAAAGCGGGCACGTACAAACAGAACTGTGCTGGGGTCTGTGTTGACAATCGAGTCGTCTAATCCGAAGCTATCAGAACTGTCTCATCGTACAGCAATCGGGTGAACTCGCACAACTTCGCGCTTCGAAAGGTGGGACTTACTTACACAGGTGACAACATAGTGGTTACTAGTAACCTAGTAACCACAAAAAGCAATAAAGTCAGTAAAAATCGACATTAACATGACACGCATTCCACAGTCCATAATCCACAGAAGTCCAGTCCCGAAGTCCAAATTTTTAATTAAATCTGATGGGCTGAAGTACGACGCTGTTTTGCCGTGTGTTTCTATTGTTCTTTCTTGAAAAAAGTCTTGAAATTACTCACCACAGGCAGCGAGGACTGCTCCGATCCAGACATTGTAAAGAATCGGCAGTAAAAAGGGAATAAATTGACAATGTGCTTATCAGTGCGAGAGATCGATGTTTGGCATTTTTGCCTCGGAAGAACTCTGATTAAAAATAGCTCTTAGTTTTTTCAGAATCGCGACAAATTCGGCCTCAAGTTGTATGCTGTGTATAAAAGCAACGTTTACCTCGATGGGAGAAATACAGGACTGACTTATACACCAATAAGACCAAATGATGGAAAATGTTTGTCATGCGCATGCGTATCAAGCACTTGTCTTATATTTCAATGTACCATAAGAAAAGAAGCAATTTATATTTTAATAATTTAAACAAGATAAAAAGACGTCCGACATAAAGAAGAGTTACTCCTTTCATTCAGTCATTGTACTGCAAACCACGTTACTATTGAATGTTTTACAAATGAAGGCTGTACCACAATGAAGCCAGTCATTCTTGTGACACTAATATATACCTGACGTGAACATTACTAATGCGAGTAGGGTTGTAGGAGACGCTGTCGTGACACTTCAGTAACGATGTTTTGCCGGAAGTGAGAGTAGCCGGAAGTCACCAAACAGGAAGTGTAAAGCTGTGAACCGGAAATGCACAATTTAAAATATGCGTGAATAAATTTGCATGCAAAATCGTGACACAAAAAAGAAAAACGGAGGGCATTTTATAACTCATGCCGCTACGCGCATGAGTAACAAGAAAAACGGAGCCGAAACCTTACCTCATGCCGCTTCGCGCATGAGTAACAAGATAAGAAAAAGAAATGGAGAAGGGCAAGATGTAGGTAAACTAATAGGCCATTTGCACGATGACGTCATTTGACTACTACTACCAGAATTAATTTCGTTTTTCCTTTCTTATTTAAATTTTGTAATCCCAGTTCGGTTTAAATAACAATAGCCCTAATTTGCACTACAAAACAAAAAACTGAAGGATTCTGGTAGTAGTAGTCAAATGACGTCATCGTGCAAATGGCCTATTATATGTCCTATAACTAATGAATTAATGAACTCTCGTAATTATATTGTAAATATTCAGACAGTGAAATTCATACTTTCATGCTTAGATCTCCGCAATAATTAAATTATCAATCTAGACTGATGTATCTTTCCCTGCAAGCAGTCGATTCTTCTACGCCGAGCTACGCCGAACGAAAAAGAAACCACTGCGAGCATCCGTTAGTTCCTTTGATCGAGCCGCCGTCCAGTGCCATGGACGAATAAATTAACTTTGAACCGGTAATTGGCTAGATTCTTTATTTGGATCTGCAGATGTTAGGGAAATCTCCCATTAATAGAAAGCTTTAAAGCTTATCTTAAATTATACAAAAAAGATTTTGAACCACCATCCCTAGAGTATCTCTAATTGTTTCTCTCGAAACTTTCGTCTGACATCTTTCACCGTATTGTTTTTCTATCGCACGTTCTGTTGCTTTTGTTTTGTTTTCTTTATTCAGCAAAGACGTATCTTTTCTTATTCAGCGGCCTATCTTCCTTTGAGGCTTCTTAACTGCTCTACAATCGCACTTGTTACCTCTTTCTTATAATTGGTAGTTCTTTTTTTGTTTTCCCTGCTGTTTGTAGTTGCCGATATTACTTTTTTAGTGTGTGTATGTGTGTGTGTGTGTTTGTAAGCTAAAGGTGCGTAAGGCTAAGAGTAATGTAGTAACATGTAAGTAAATAATATGACGTAATTTAGCCTTAATTTGTAAATAGCTTTGTATTTCAGTTCAACAAAAAGAAAATTTTCAAACTTGTTTAGCCTCTCGCGCATGCACTTATCGACGTAACTGCTGCGTTTAAGGGAGCCCGCTATGCAACAATCAAAATGGAGTCCATGCTTAATAATGATTTCAAATCAACGCGCACTACATTCCTCCGTGATAATACATTTCGTTGTAATCTGCTGTGCATCTATTATTATCTGTTTCGAAAATGCCGCCATAAATTGCTCGTTGAAACAAAACAAATTCGATAGAACATCTTTTTAAAGTTTTTTCAAAGTTACAAACGTTGAAAAAATGAGTAAATAACGCAAACTTGCCGAGTTTTTAGCCCGTGATTAGCGCGTGCATAGCACAGCTGGATGTAAACAAACCGTTAAAATAAACAAAAACGGATTAAAAACCCATCTTTTCTTTAACTTTCGATAGAAAGGATCGTTGTATTGAATACAGTGTTAACAAAGTAATCAAAATTTTTGCCCTTCCTTTGAAGATAATTTTATTTCTTCCTTTGAAGATAATTTTAAAGTACACCTAACTCCTATTTTTTCTTTTAATCAACCCAATGTACGTTGAAAAGCCGAATAGTGAAATATTTCTTGTTTTTAACGTCGCGTAAGTGAGCTATAGAGATTTGAATTTACAAAATGCTAATTCGATGACGTCAAATGAAGACTTTACCATTATTTCTACTTCAATTTACAGTATGCAGTTCACAGCTTAAGGATAATCAATTTAAGAAATACTAAATAAAAACTGTTAATAGTCAATTGATTTGTAAAAGAAGAATATTACTTGGAGGTGGAAACAGGTAGTTGTATAATAAACGAGTCTTGATTTGACGTCATCTTATTAACATTCACTAACGCAACGTTAAAAAAAGAAATATTTAACTATTCAACTTTTCACCGTACATAGAGTTGATTAAACTAAAAAACAATTTTGGGGTAAGGTGCACTTTGAGTTTTTGTTTTCCCGGGAAACAAGGGGGAACTGGCGTCAAATGCATCATATGGGGCGTAACGTGGCTGCGCATGCTCGACGTAAAAGCTAACGGATTCTCGCAGTGGTTTCTTTCTCGTTCGGCGTAGCTCGGCGTAGAACAATCCACTGCTCGCAGGATAGATGTATCTTAATTGCACTTTCCCTTTCTTTATTACATTATTGTTATTTCATTTTGTTATGTTGTAATACTTTTGCAATACTGTAAGGATTTATAGTCATGCAAATAAAGCTACTTGTTGTTGTTGTGGGTAAAATCCTAGTGTGATCATTTAAATGAAAGCTACTGAGAAGTACTTTCCTGTGGTACTGTTTATTATGCTGTTCAAGGTGATTCTAACTTTTGAGTCTGTGGGTAAAATCCTAAAGTGTGACCATTCAAATGAAATGCTTTGATCTCCCAAAAGAACAATAAAGGGTGCAACCATTCCTCCAAGTCGAGCTGAAAGGTAATAGCAAACACTTGTAGCTGCAAGTCTTATAATAAGCTGTTAAAATTTAACTGAACAGTATACTGGTCAATTGGTCCTGCTGTCTGTAGCTGCTGTATCCTTTTATCCTGTTTGTTTGCGTTTAAGAGGTAAATTTAAAACTTGACCTGACCAAAAATTATGAAAATCACAGTTCAACAAATGTAGCTAAAATTAATTTAGCTGAACTTTAAATTGAGTATGATCAAAGATTTCGCTAACCCTATCTGCTCTCAATTTATACGTTCACCGGATTGGCTTTAGCAGCTTTACCATCTAATATAGCATGCAATAATTTCTTCTCCCAGTCTTGCTTCATCTTGTGCTTCTCAAAATCCAGCAAATGCTTGCTTCTCAAAGCACCAGGCAACCTCTTTTTCTTTAACTTGTTGATCAACACAAGAATCAGCGACGAATCTCCCGTGTCTACCCCTCTCTGGACAGCCATGTGCAGCTCTTCCCGACAGAAGTTGCTGGCAAGGTAGTTGTCAGACAAAACAATCAACACTTGTCGGCTGCCGTACACGCTGTCCGCCATGTTTTGGACGAAGGGCTTTCCCAGTTCAAAGTCCCGGGTGTGAATGCTGTAGGGTATCAAGTGTTTCTCGATAAGAGGAATAAGATTTTCATTGACCCATGCAAAGTCTTTTAAGCTGTAACTGATGAATAGCTTGTTGTTTGTTATGTCATCTGCGTTGATGAAAAGCGAAATGACAAATTAAAACAAATTTTGTATTGATTATTATTCTCCAGATCCTACGCACATCAGCAGCATTTTCAGCATTTTTCGGTCCTTTGCCTCTTATTTACTTGTCTTATTTTGGGACCGTAGATCTTTTCAGATCCGATGTGCTGCTTATATTTTTTGCATGTCATCGGCAATGTATTCGCTGAGGGATGGTTCTGTCTATCCTCACTTTCTTTATTGCGACAGCGACATGATATTTCAAACTTCTTTACCTATTACTCATGGTCACGCGCCGCTGTGACGTGGGTCAGTTGGCAAACGTTTGAATTTGAGCTCATCTATGGTCATCACCACGTGCGATTTGGTAGAGAATTGGCGTTCGCGCTAGTTTTATATTTTATTTTTGCTTCTACACCGTGCTGACGAGAGGTCGAAACAGCTGTCCACGGTTGCATTTTGGCTTTCAGTTTGTGCTCTGTCATGTCGTTGTCGCGTTAAATGTTCTACGTCAGTATCAGCCTTGCTTTATACCTTGATTGTACCTCTATTTTTGGCTGACTTGTGGGCGGCACGGTGGTCTAGTGGTTAGCGCGTCGGACTTTCAACATGAAGGTCGGTGGTTCGAGCCTGGTCTCTGCCGTCGTGTTGTTTCCTTAGACAAGAAACTTTACTCCACACTGTCTCTCTCCACCCAGGTGTATAAATGGGTACCGGCGACAAAATGCTGGGGGTAACCGTGCGATGGACTAGCATCCCATCCAGGGGGGAGTAGCAATATCCCTAGTTGCTTCATGCTACGGAAACCGGGTTAAGCTCCGGCCGTGTGGGCCATCGTGGCCCGAGTGCGACTTTAGCTTTTATCTTCTCCAGATCCTACGTATACCAGCAGCATTTTCGTTCGCGGTCCTTTGCTTCTTATATACTTGAAAAGAAATACACTTTTTTACTATGAAAAAGTAACGTTTTATTTATAATTACATAACATGTAATTCTAAAAACCTGATCTATATGATCCAATGTAAAAAATGTTTAAAACGTAATACACCGTGTCAATACATCGGAGAATCCAGATCATCTCAGCTGCCCTACTCCTATGTCACAACACTTTAATCTACCGGGAAACTCTACTAAGGATATGCAACTTATACCACTGGAATACGTAATAGTAAAGATTCTGTATGAAAATCACGTGACGCATACCTTATAGGCAAAGCAAAGACGCTCAAACCACCTGGAATCAACAGACGCGACGAACTTCATTAACTTTCTCATCAGTAGTCAGTTTAGTTAATCAACTGTCAAACCCTTCACCAATCATACTCATTGTTTTTGTATATCATTAGTTTCTTTTTTTTTTAATACACGTATAACGTTTTTCAATTGTGATCATTTATAGTGGTTCTAAGTTCTAAGTGCTAGCCACTGAGGAAGCTTTGTTTTGCAAAGCGAAAATCTGGGCACTATTATATTCCACTTTTATTTTAGTTTATTTCGTTCTGCTTTTGTTTTTCTGCCGACAACACACCAACCGCCAGGCAAAAAAAGAATGCTAAAAGAGGTCAAATTAAGCAAGAGCAAACACTACGGGAAACCACAACAGATAGTTGCACGCGGCATTTTATAGGTTTATTTACTCAACAAACTAAATGTACTATATCCGTTTAAAACATGTAAAAGGAGCAACTGGCATTAAAACATGAGGTAAGAGTCGTGCAGGCCTGCCACCCCCATTTCACACTATTATTGGTCTTATTGTGCTTAATTCTGATTTCAGAGCAGCCTTTATCATAAATATCGTAATAATATGCGTGTCAGTTTCTATATAGGCCGGTGGCATTGGGCATTAGCATTTTGTTAAAAATGTCAGATCGTGTTTAGGGTCTGCGACGTTTATTAAAGAAACCGTTCTTTTCTACTGAAACGCGTTCCAAACTAAAATGTGGCATTACGATTTAGAAAAATTCAGAGTAAATACTAAGGTACACTACAAAAATGACTCATTTTTACGGATAAATTATCAACCTATCTCGGAAAATGGCTTTTGCACGTGGTAGTTTCTACAACCTCTTCGGAAATTAGTGGAAAATTGGCCAAAATTAAAATGTGAAGTTTTTTCGGAAAAGCCATTTCACCACCTTTTTAGTTGGATAATTTTTATTGTTTATTCTAAATCGTAAAATCATGCTAAAACTGATAGGAGAGTTTTCTCTGTTTGCAAGGAAGCACAAAATTCTTTCGAGCAAATTTATGATTTTCATGAACTAAATTTAAAACCTGTTTAGAATTTCTGATCTCCCCCGAATCCTAAAAGAGGTTTCAGAAATTCTGATCCCCCCCGTCAGTTAACTGAACAAAAACAACTATGTACATGAAATTCTTAAAAACTCAGAAATTCTGATCCCCCGTCAGTGAACCGAAACAACAGCTATATTGATCTAATTCTTAAAAATTCAGAAATTCTGATCCCCCCGTCAGTTAACCGAACAAAAACAGCTATATACATCTAATTCTTAAAAATTCAGAAATTCTGATCTCCCCGTCAGTTAACCGAAAAAACAGCTATATTCATCTAATTCTTAAAAATTCAGAAATTCTGATCCCCCCGTCAATTAACCGAACAAAAACAACTATATACATTCGGTCAATGAACTGAACAAAACTGGCTATTCACATCTAATTCTAAAAGGATTCAGAATTTCTAATTCCCATGTCACTTACATGTAATTGAACAAAAAAGGCGTCCAACGCTTTAACCATTTTTCTGTCTGCTTCGTTTTTACATTTTAGCGGATTTAACCTATTCGCACAGACTGAATAATCAACGTCATGTTGCGCAGCAACGGCGTCTGTTTTGCCTGTTGGTTTTTTGATAAAATTCAATGATTTCTCCTGTGTTCGGGTCATATTTAAGCTGTTTATGGAGTAGATTATATGGCCCTGTATAATTATGACCTGGAAGAGTGAATCCGCCTTTTGGTCTTGGAAGTTTCCTGAGAAGTTTATGCACGTCAAATCCGCTTCCATCGAGATCCTTTCTATCCGTTTTATATTTTCTATCGGGTCTAATCTTAATACTTAGTTGGTTCATCATATCGGCAGTTGTCTTTTCAAAAAATGGTTTTACTTTGTCTAAAGCATAATCCAATGCTTTTTATCTGAGCGTTTTTATTTCTCAACAGTTCACTTGCTCCATAAAGACCCATTTCAACAGCTTTTTTTCCTAACCAAGGAATAGGATGCATAGTCAGACCTTCCATAGCCATTTAAAAGCCCGATCCACAGCTTGCGCATTTGCAGAAAAACAACAGTCTTCCATTTTTTGCTGTTTGATAACCAGATGGCTCAACACATCCAGTTTTTCTTTTTTCTTTCACACAATATGATTCCATTTTTAGAGAAAATATTATTTTATGAAGTTTTCATTCAACATTGTATCAGTTAAACTGAATGGTTTCAATATATCATAAAAATATTTTTGAAAGACCATTGATGAAGAAAATATAGACAATAATAACCACAAAGGACACTTTTAATGTCTTAATACTGACTTGTATTGTAAATTATTTGTTTTCCGCCACTTTTAAATTCTTCAGGATAACCCATTCCAAAACTATCAAAATACCATAGAAACTTATTATCATGAGATGGAACACAACAAACCCAATGAGTTCCAACATTTTTATATGAATCAAGATTTATTATACATGGACTATGTTTTCTAGGCATATGTTGAAACTCTTGAACGGAATGCTTTACATCCGTCCTCCAAAACCTAGATATTCTCACACCTGGGATATTCAGCTGGTAACAAAGTATTTGGTCACCCTTGGAAAGTCTATGCTATTAAATTTAAAACAGCTATCCCTCTAGTTGGCTACCCTGTTTGCCCTTTCGTGCCCCGAACGGGTATCATCCCTCAGCAAGTTGGACCTTCGACATTGCCGTGTCCTTCCTGAAGGAGTTGCCTTTACACTAACCTCTCCAAGGAAATGCAGTTCTCCAGAACAATTGCCTATCAAGAGAAGTCCACCATAGGACCAGGCAGGAAGTGATAATACTGAAATCGCCGATTTCACTCAAACTTGGCACAAAGGTTGAGGCTCATGAGTAGATACATGTACCAAAATATAAGGTCAAAATTTTTTATTCTCTCTGAGTTGTAGGGTCCCCCCCCCCCGCGAAAAATGGCCATTTGGCACAAATTTATGCATATTAATTAGGTAAGTTTAGTCGAGTGGTAAGACAACAAAAATAACAGCCTGGAAATAAAAACTACTAAATCGAATTCTATATTGATCGGTCTTGTAGCAAAATGTGTTATTGGAATCAGTTGCTTTGATTTGTTGCTTTCCCTTTCTTTTTTTGGTTATTTTCACGAGACGCCAAAATAAGGTCATTTTAGATCTTTATATCTCCAATGGGAGATAATACTAGTAGTAAGAAGTATCTTTATGCTTACGAAAAATATAATAAAATTTTTGGGCAACTAAATAGCTTTTTTAGTATGAAGGAAGTTTTGCACCTCACTCAACGATTTGTATGTTTTTCTGGCGATTTCATCAAAATTCGGTAATTAAAAAAAGTGGTTTAATTTTAATGAAATTGCAAGAAAAAGATAGCAAATGTTCAGCTAAGCATCATTCTGCTTATAACAATCCTAGAATTGGCGGGAAGAGCTTTTTGAAGCACATTTCATGAAGTGTGTAAATAAGGGTTTCATCTGTCTTGCTTCATTTTCAATGCGAAAAACAATGGGACACTTCTCTACAATAACTCTAAATTTCTACTTACGATACGATTTATTAGTAGTAGTTTAGTAGTTGTTATTCCCAGGCTGCTATTTTTGTTGTCTTACCACTCGATTAAACTTACCTAGTTAATATGCATAAATTTGTGCCAAATGACCATTTTTCGGGGAGGACCCTACAACTCAGAGAGAATAAAACCCTATCCTTATATTTTGGTACATGTATCTACTCATGACCCTCAACCTTTGTGCCAAGTTTGAGCGAAATCGGCGATTTGAGTATTATCACCTCCTGCCTGGTCCTGCCTGGTTTTCTGGTGGACACTCTCTTAAAAAGCTTTCTTTGCGTCTTTTCCGTACAATGTTAAACTCTGTCCTGTTGACACTTTATGTTGTTATCTTAAGAGTTCCAGAAACTTGCGTCCAGTTTGCCCACCGTCCAAACCAGATCCGTTATTTATCTCTTATATCAAATCACACAAACCAATTTCTTCAGCTACCCTAGAGCGTTGGCTGCGTATGACTCTTAAGAATGCAGGCATCAAAACTGAGATTTTTAAGGCTGACTCCGTCCGTGGAGCCTCAAAAACTGCGGCGGCCAACAACAATGCCCCTCTCCATGATGTTATGAAGATGGCTGACTGGTCCAGTATTAGTACTTTTCAACAGTTCTACTACAAGCCTGTATTCAAGTCCTATTATGGTCATGCTCTATTACAATAAAAATGTGTTTTGTTTCGAAGTTACTACTCTGACTTGGTATATGTCCAACCCCTCTTACCTTGGCACAAAGTTCCAGGGCGTTGAACTCTACCTGATGTTTTCTCATATATTTCGAACAGAGTTTGTGTAATATAATCCCAATTATACCAGGGCCGCGAAGCGGCCTGTTAGTATAATTGAAATTATATAAACAAACGAAGTGAGAAATATATGAGATTCCCACCCCTCCTGTTCCTTTTGCAAGACCTAGAAGAGCCGTTTATTAATATTCTGAACACTCCTTGACACCCATGTTAATCTACTCACAGCGTTAAAAAGATGCAAGGAATCACGGGTACACGCCCTTCAAGGGCATTCTGGGATTGTATTCTTTCTTTTCCAGTCCCCCCTCCGGTGACTGGCTGATAAGCGTTAAAAAGCGGTTCGAAGCACAAGTAAGCGGAATTCTACCTGATGTTTTCTCATATATTCCTCACTTCGTTTGTTTATATAATTTCAATTATACTAACAGGCCGCTTCGCGGCCCTGGTATAATTGGGATTAACTCGGTAATCTTCACAACTTTTTCGTTCATAAACAAAAGAACTTACTTTGCAAAGTGAACTCATTTCTATCAGTTTATGTTTCTCAGTAGAATAAACGGCTGTTGTGTTTGCTTCCGGTGAGGATAGAGAAATGTTTTTGCCCACAGCGAAGCCGTGGAAAGCTGAAGATTAATTTTTAAAACTTTTCAAATTTTTGTACAAAAGAAAAGTCGACCGTAATTCATTCATAGCAGTGCGAACGCTTAAAATTCATAGCAGTGCGAACGCTTAAACTGAGCTATTCTAATTTAAAAATAATGTTTTCTTGAATGAAAACTTACAGAATTTAGGTAAAAGAAGGTAACGACTGCGAAATAAAACCATTCAAACCGAGCAATGTAGTGAAAGTCGAAATTATCTCGTAAAATCCGATCGGGAAATTGCGTGTATTGATAACAAGCTAGTACAAAACTAGAATCAAATGAGAAATTTAAGCAAGACTTTTTAATGAAAATTCACAGAATCTCGATTAGAAGAAAAAACCGGAAAATAAGAACACTTAAATCAAATGGAGTCAAAAACTTTGTAAACAAGCGTAAGATTGTCTACAGTATTTTTTAAGACAAAAGCCGCTTTGTAAAAGAAAAACAACAACAAACGCCGAACAAACTATGAATCAACAAATCATAAAATCCAAAACTTTAATTTTACGGCTGATTTCTCCTTCCACTTGGTTTAATCTCTCTTTCTTCATTGAGTCTTTTTGATACCTCGTCTTTATTAGCGTGTTTTTGGATCTTTGTATGTCAGGTCTATCAGCCGACCGGTCAGCTATGCATGGTGAAACTTTGTTGGTTTTCTTCATTGTTTTCTTCATTTGTGTCGTTAAATATTTTATCTCGCCAATAATTCTACGACGCAACCCGGGCGGAATCGTAGAGTGAGCGGGCAAGATCGTAAATTTCCGCTCGTTCCCGGAACCAATCAAATTGCGGGATGCGCAGAATTCCGCCCGCTCGCGCTCAGAGAAAAAAATGAATCATTTTATTTTGGGGGTTTCAAAACATCCGTGTCCAATAGGGGAAGGAACTTGTGGGCAGTTTTGCAAACTTCTTCTCCAAATAGCTGCTTGGTAGTTTGCACGTAAAGAGTGCTTTTTTAAACAATCTGCATAGGGAGGTAGTTGATTTTAGTCAAGTTTTCCTTTCTTTGCACAGAATAACCTGTAACGAAGCTCGTTAACATCACTGGTTCCTGGGGTGGAGCTGTACATCATTTATGTTAATTCTTGTAACTTTGCGAAAAGTTCATCTGTTATTTCCCACTGCATGCCAATCTGTTGGAATAGGTTTTGGAACGACTTCTTTTGTTTGATAATCTTTAATGCAGCTTACTTGCCCTTTCCAGCAAAAGCACTGTCACTGTCGCAGCCAGTGAAGGCATGAAGACCAGGGGGAGATCTACACAGCTCTGACCCAAACATCTGAACCACATTTGAAACGTCGATGTATTTTGTTCGAGTCTGTTTGCCGCATTTCACATACAAAGAGTTTTATTATTATTATTATTATTATTATTATTAACTAATATTTTAATAGGATGCCCTTTCATTACATGATTTACAAAGAGGTCCTACAAAATATAATCAATTAACTAAACACATAAATTAATAAATATAAATTTAAAATCGAGGCCAAACGTGTTACGGGGTAAAACAGTTGTTGTAAAAGTTAAAAGAGCATGGGATAAAACCCTTGAAAGCCAAGCAGAGAACAAATACATCTGTGTCTTCCGATGTTATTACAACTGCCTGGTATCCTGATGCTGCTGCGTGTGCTGCATGGAGTAATACTCTAGTATCAGCCTCCTCTTGTGTTGATTTAAGGTCTTCCCTTGCTGTTGCTCTTCCTGAAGAGATTTCATAACAATGATCTTCTGATGTAACAAAGATCGTCTTATCAGCCAGTCTCTCTCCGCATCTTTCCTTTTGCCATTCGCCAGAGATGAATTTAATTAGTTGTGATTTATTCTTGGAGTTGGATAGGAATTTGCGCCATTGATGGATCTTGTGGTCTGCCTTGATATTTTTTAATTCATGTCCGCTCTTAGAGCCTCTCTTCTCTCTCTCAGCATTTTTGTTTGATTCCTCTTTATAAACATCGAAGACCACATCAATACGCTGGCTGTCAGTTCCTCCATTCAGGGTTATAGACATAAAGCAATCTGCTACCTCAGCAAATGTCTTTTGGTCACCTCTCATCTTCTGAACCATTGCCATGCCGTCAATAATTCGTGCGCAAGGTTGTGGTATCACATCTGCTGCCAAAATATCCTTCTGGAGTTCCTTTGCGAGCGATGCCTTGTTGGTTTTTCTTAGAGACCCATCAGCCGAAGCTAAGGCCCAAGGCAGGGGTCCGAGTGGGTGGCAGAGAACATCGCTCATCTTTAACTTCCTGTTCTCGGCGACGATTATCATTTGGGCAAACAATGCTCGATCAGCCTTAATTATCATTTCCTTGCCTGTTCCTCTTTGGATTTTCATCTTCTTGGAGAGATTGCCAAACGTTTTCAGGTTAAGTTTGCTCATTTTATCGTTGAACTTCAATTTCGGTGGGTCGGACTCAAGTCTGTCCTCACTGAAAGTCTTGTAAGCCTTCTCTCCCACAGTTTTTGCCTGAATCAAATCTTTCTCTATCTCTGGAGTGGCGAGTTTACCAGTCGATAGGCAAACTAGGTCTTGCTGGTCGCTCTGAAATGGATTGATCCAGCTTCCTTCCAGCATTGACAGCAACAATTTCACGTATGCCTCGTCTCTCGCAATTCGACTTGGTTGGAGATCAGTGTGTTGGGTGCTCGATGTGCCCAGATGAAGCATGTTCTTGAACTGTCGCATGAATATGCTTCGATATTCGGCTATCAGGTAGTATTTACTCACCGCTCTTGGCTTAAGGCTGAACCCTTTGTTCCTCCAGCTGTCTGGGTGTCTTTGTTTACAGTCTCCTCACAGGTTTCGTCCACAGGTATTCTACCGAATGGGTTCTCGTCTCCAATCTGGACAGAAAATCCTCCAGATCTGAAGTAAGCTATAACATCTGGGTGATCCTCTTCGAGATGTGACGTTTCCAACAAGTAAGCAGACAAATATCTGGAGTAGTTGAGGTTGTCATATGCGAAGCACCATGGAATCGCTTTCCTGATAGATGATACATGAAGTTCCCAGTTACCTTCTCTGGATGCTCTCAAAAGTCCAAGAAGAATCTCCACAATGTCAATATATGACATCCAGAATTCTGACAGCTTGCCATTTTCCAGTCGCAGGAAGTCCATGTACATTTCAAAAAGCTTAACAAATTCAGCAAAAGAAGAGCTTGCCATGTGTTTCTTGAACTCTTTCTCGCAGATATTGTTATACAGTTTCTCAAGATCATTAAAGAAGACATCAACCAAATTCTTGGCATCCTTATGATTCTCGTCTATCCAGGACCTAAATCCTGTCCATACCAGTCTCATAAGGACTTCATACATCACCTTGTGAAATCGCACACCACGATTATACATGCGGCCATCCATGACTCCTGAAACAGATCCTTCTGCTATCACACCTGACTCGACACAAAGGTCCCTTAAGCCGGCATCCTGGAAACGTTTTCCAATAATTGACAACATGGTGCAGGCTGTATGAAATACCCCCATCCTTAACACAATTTCTTTGAATTTCTCGCTTTGCTTCCACTGGATCTCAGTTGCTTTTGCATAAAGCGCTTGGTCAAAGACGAGGATGATACTATTCAGCTTGAGTGTGTTCTTTATCTTAAGGGACTGTACTAGAACTTCGTGAACAGTTGCCATGTCAGTTGCAGGTGAGTCAATCGTTGGTAGATATCCAATGTTGTCTTTAGAGACTTGCACTTCATTGCGGACGGAAATGTTAAATCCAGTCCAGACACTTGTTTTTTGCTTCTCTTTTGCATGGGGACGTACTAAGATCCAAAGCAAGTTCTTCTTTCTTGCGTTTGGTAACATCTCTGCAGAGGATACTTCAACAAATTTTCTAGCGCGAGGACCACAGCGATCACCAGCATTATAAGGAGGAACTTCGGAGCGTACCAAAGGATCAATGCTTCTCTTCCTTGTTCGAGTTAACTCGATTGCCGGTTTCGGGGGGAGGTTGGGACCAAAATGTCTAGCCTGGACAGCAATTTATTAACTCGATGTGACGTTCTTACTCCAGACAGTGTCTCCTCTAATCGGTCGATATTATCCCACGCGAGCGTTGTGCTAATATACGGTTGGATATTTTCGGGTAGAGGAATTTCGTTGTCGGGTGTCAAGGCCATTTTCTGTAGACAAAGCGCTGTGTTCATTTCTTCAATTTGCGAATATGCGATTCCGTGTCCACACCGGTTTAACATCTGAATAAGTTCGACATTGTTTGTCAATGATTTAACGGCATATGGTAACAGTATTTGCTTGGGTGGTTTCTGCCGTCCTCCACTCACGCCATATATAATGTCCTGTCCGATAGAGTTAATTAGGCGCTGCACTCTTTGAGGGTATTCCATTGGAATCTCTGTATCTCCAGTTAAAACAGTGTAAAGAAACTGCATTGAGTTCCTCTGGTATATTTACTGCGCTCTCGCATAGTTCGGAAGGTTTTTGTAGGCCATGATATTTCTGTATTATTTGCACGAACTGTATCTCGAATATATAGACCAGCTTGTTGGATTTCTTTGATCTTAGATGGCACATTCCTATTTTTCTGTTGTTGGGATAGTTTTGCCATGTCTCTAGCCAATTGGAGTTTTAAAAGATTATCGGGAATAACAAAAAGCTTATTGTTCTCTAGTAGATCCTCAAACTGCAGCAGGCCACCGAATTCGACTTCTAACTTCCTTCGCATGTGTTTCTTGGTCGATTCAGTAATTTCGGTTGCGCCCATTGAACGCATGAAGGACAACAGTAAGTCTCTCATGTCGACCATCTTGATTAATCTCTAACAGTTTCTCATAAGCTTGGGACTCTATACACCTATAGTTTTCATCAGCACCATCATCTCCCTCTTTACTTCTCGGGACCTGGGTTGAAATTACTCACTTTTGCGGGTCGAATGTAATCACGATAGCATGATCTGTGGTAGCATGCTTCTGCGGCTACCAATTCGCGAGTTACAACGGCAATAATCCTACTATCATCATCAGTGCAATGAATAATACACTTCATATCTAAACGAGGACGCTTTGTTCGATCTGTTGTATTAAAAACAGATTAAATTTCAACGGTATACACTTTATTTATAAATGGCGGCCTATTACTCACGCGCGAAGCGGCATGAGGTCAGGTTTCGGCTCCGTTTTTCCTGTTATTATTTTTGTTTTTTGTGTCACGATTTTGCATGCAAATTTATGCACGCATATTTTAAATTGTGCACTTCCGGTTCATAGCTTTGCCACTACACTTCCTGTTTAGTGACTTCCGGATACTCTCACTTCCGGTAAAAGAGTGTTACTTAAGTGTCACGACAGCGTCTCCTACAACCCTACTTATATAAATAATGTTCACGTTTGGTATATATAAGACTTAGAAGAATCACTGGCTTCACTGTGGTACAGCCTTCATTTCCAAAACAATCAATAGTAAACAACGCGGTTTGCAGGAACGATGACTGAATGAAAGGAGTACTCTTCGCCATGTCGGACATCTTATCATGTTTAAAATATATCATAAAACTTTCTTACGCATGCGCATGAGTATAGGCTGCTTGGAGCCTCTTGTTTATTCTAAAAATGGTAAAATTGCAGCCAGGATTCATAACTATAAACTGGAAAGGAGTTGACACTGGCTTGAATAAAAAAACGTAAAAGTTGCTAAGAACTAAAACGTTTTCTGTTTGTAAAAATAGACGTTTCGACTACAAAAACTCGAGTCTTCATCAGTGATGACAATTAACACATAACATGCAAATATATATAGTCTACAAATTATGCAGATATGCTGGTATATTGGCACCATGGCGACGTGACGACTTTCAATTAGTGAATAGAGGTGTAAACATCCGGAATTTCCACGTGATCGTTCCCTGAATTCTGATCTCTAAGGGAATACCAGGCTTCTAAAAAGAGTCGTTTGTGATAATTAGTGGCTTTGTTTACGATTTCAATGTTATCAAAATCTATAGCGTGATCTAATTCGAAAACATGTTGAGCAATCTTGGAGTTGCGATCAAATGTTTTAACAGCTCGTTTGTGTTCGGTGACTCTCGTCTTGATTGATCTTCCGGTTTGTCCATAGTACACGAAATCGCAGTCCTTACAACTCAACTTATTCCTCGCGAAGCGATGGCCGAAGGCCCGAGCGTAGCGAAGTTATTAAATTTGGCGGCCGAAGGCCGCTCGGGTGCTCGGGTCTCGGGAGCTGAGCCGCGCCAAATCGAGCGAAAAATATATATATATATATATATATATATATATATATATATATATACACTGGTTTTCAAAAACATTGCTACTTGAGAAATATATCTATATATATATATACCTTTTGTATTCCCATCAAATAGGTGACGTTTTTGATAGGAATACAAAAGGTATATATATATATATATATATTTGTCAAGTAGCAATGTTTTTGAAAACCAGTGTATATATATATATATATATATATATATATATATATATATATATATATATATACTGAAGATGTCGTGCAGTTGCCTGGCAACAACAATCGCGACCGCTGACAATGGCGCGCGCTCATGTTTATTCATGGATGCGGTCGGGCTGACGGTTTACCCTTACTCATCGTCGTGAAAAAGTGTTTACTCTCGGTTAAACACGACCAATTTCTGATGCAAATGAGAAAGAACAGCAAATACAACAACGCCGGATTGAACAATTGGCTGGAAATCCTTTCTCGAGAAGATTAACCACCGAAACTCAACTGGAGCGAGAACGGCGATCGAGCAACGAACGAAGAAACAACGACAGCATCGATTACAAAGACTTCGAACAGCCTGACCAAATGCCACCATTAGAATTCTGAACGAAACCGATCAGAAGAGGCGACACCGACTAGAAGTGTGGACAAAATGATTCTGTTTATAGACGCAACGAGAGCAAACACTGATTACAGGAAAGGCTAGGCTCAAAGAAGAAGAACGATTAAGAAATCTAGCTCAAATCACCGCACTTTAATCCGCTCTTTAATGCTCTTCAATTGAAACAACCTACATTTAAAGGCAAGTAAGCTTAAGCTTATATACAACCCTCCATAAATTATTCTTTATTTATTTATTTATTTACTTATTTATTTACCTTTAATCTACCTTTTGCAAAAAAAAAAAAGATTTCAAGTAGCTGAACAACTGACAGGCAGATCATATGAGGATATTTTTCAATATAAAAAATTAGTACTCAAACTATTGTCTTAGTACATGCTGTAAATTGATCATTATTGATATTCTCGCTAAGGTCACTAAGGAACTTTGATATAAGATTAAATGACATGGAAAGATGCAATAAAACTGGTCTGATTTGATGGAAGCCAAAACTCTTTCCAGCACAGATATATAGTTCTACAAAATGTATCCATGGTGTCAACATGTAATTTCTCTTTCAAGTATGATCAAAGGTGAAAATTATTTCACAAATATACAACATTTGCGTAATGTAGCATTATTTGTGAATGAGTAGGAGCAAAATATACTTTGCATACGCTATCTTGAGTTTACGACATTCGTTGCAAAATAGTTCAATAATAAACTCAAGCATGTTAAGGCATGGCTCGTCCCTTGGTGTAGACCCCCCGCGAAGTAAATTCTTTTTTCCTTTGGAAGTAATGCATTTTAGCCCCAAGAGTCACCAAAAGTATACAACAAACTGGATTTAGCATCCTTAAATAACTTAAGGTTTGATTATTGTGGTCACGTGTCTGATGACGTCATAATTTGGACAAAAAGGAAACTTCAAATGGGGTAAGGATGGTTAACTTTAGCCAAGAGAAAATCATAAGCAATTGTTTGCCTCAATGCATACATACTATCCCTGCCCGGAATGGACAATTTTTGTATTTTATTAACAAGATATTAAGAGACAAAATGTATCACGTGACCTGTTTTACGAAATAACCCTTTAACTGTAAATCATAGTCAACCATTCCGGCCAGATTCATATAGGGGAGAAGCATTCAAATACGTTAACGGTTCAATTTATATCCATTATATGCCATCTCGGCACCCCATTTTCAATTTTCTTTTTGTGTAGAAAAACAATAATAACAGGTCACATGATGCAAATATGCGACATTTAAAGTTAACAATGGTTCAAGGTTAACAAGTTTTATCCTGCTGATAAGTATGAGCGTGTTCAGGTGAATCACTTTAAAGTTATGATCGTTTTCAGGATTTTAAAACATGCTTGAGAATAATATTCAAATGGTTTAGTAAGGAAAATTTCTGTCTACAATTTTGATTTTGTAAGGAAAAAACAATTTTCTGTTAGCAATGGTGACCAGCTAATGTGTATCAACTGTATAGATAACAAGAGGCTCCTAGAAGCCTTTACTCATGCGCATGCGTAAGTTAGTTATGATATATTTTAAACATGATAAACATAAATAAACATAGATAAACATGATAAGAAGATGTCCGACATGGCGAAGAGTACTCTTTTCGTTCAGTCATCGTTCCTGCAAACCATGTTGTTTACTATTGATTGTTTTGGAAATCAAGGCTGTACCACAATGAAGGGAATGATTCTTCTAAGTCTTATATATACCAAACATGAACATTGCTAAGTAGAGTTGTAGGAGACGCTGTCGTGACGCTTGAGTAACGCTCTTTTACCGGAAGTGAGAGTAGCCAGAAGTCACTAAACAGGAAGTGTAGTGGCAAAGCAATAAACCGGAAGTGTACAATTTAAAATATGCTTGCATAAATTTGCATGCAAAATCGTGACACAAAAAATAAAAATAATAAAAATAACAAGAAAAACGGAGCCGAAACCTTACCTCATGCCGCTACGCGCATGAGTAATTAAACGCATGACACATCAACATTACTGCTTCACATTTATTATTGGAATAGTGATCAGTATCTCAAATCTCCTCACAATATCAGTGTACGACCAAGTACATATATTATGCAAATTGAGAACCTTTAACATGAGATGTCTGTGGAAATTGAATACAAATTCACTGAAGTTATATGACTATGTGAACTGTATTGACACCAGTAAGGAGAATGTACATCTACAAATTAATTTTGACTTTAAGATTTTTAAAGGGGTTAACTTGTTATGAAGGCCTAAGTCCTGGTCTTAAGGTCGCGGGGGATACCCGGTCATGAATAAATTCATAAGGCAAAATTGTAGCAGGGGTGTCACTTTGAAAAACGTTATATCGTGAACGTTTGGAAGCCGATTTTGCTAAAATTTAACAGAGATATTGGCGAATAATGGAAGTGCATAAGAATTGTTTTTTTATTGAAGAGATCGCGCTTTGCGGCAATGCTGTAAGCGACCAAAGTTATGTTTTTAAAAACGTGGTTTTGTGTCCAAGTTTGCTCCTCGAGAGGAACACAAAGCAAGTTGATTTCACCACTCACTGGTCCGTCAAAACGTCTATTGTGTCATATCTGACTCAGATTTTTTGATTTCAACTTCAGTTAAAAGTTATTAGCTTTTAAAGGAGTAAAATTGTCCATGTTAGAATTGAAGCCTCATATCTTCCCTTTGAAAGCCTATTTAAAAATTTTGAGTCAGATATGACAATCTACAATACACCTAGTTTACCTCCCTGCGGTTTCAACTCATGAAATTCTCTATCCGCGCTGAATTCTTGGACACAAAATTGCTTGTTTTTACGCTTCCGAAGGCTTCCCGAGCAAACACGAATGCAAAACATATATATTTATGGTAATTTTGCTAATTTTAATCCACGGGCCGCTATTGTTAACACTTCATGCAGAAAGAACAATGCGTTGAAAATTAATGTATTTTACCAGACAGCGCTTTGCACGTGCAATTATTGATGCAGAAACATTACAGAGTCTGTTCGTGAATATTTCGCACATTTTCGGTATCAGCCGTCGCACTTCGTGCATACTCTTTTCATAAATGCATAATGATGAGCGGAACCTGTCCCCCGCGACCTTAACCTACGAATTCTCCATCCTGGTCTCTAAACATTGCTTATGATATTTGCAAAGAATATGTTGCTTCATCTTGAATATTCATATTTAACTTTTGTAATCAATTTCGTAATTCTCATGACCTGTATCTAAAATATAGTATTAACTCCTGCAATCTCAACCATTCAAGCGAATAGTGAATTGGATTAGCAATTATTTGATACACAGTACATAGAACAACAGCTACAGAAGTATGTAAAAGGAACAGGTTAATTTTGGGAGATAGCACTCACAAGCTTCAAAAAGGAAATTTAATCAAGACAGCAGGAGTTAGCTATTATTCTTTAATCTACCTTTTCCAAAAAAGAAAGATTTTAAGTAGCTAAACAACTGACAGGCAGATCATAAGAAGATATTTTTTCAATATAAAAAATTAGTACTCAAACACTGGAAACTATTGTCTTAGTACATGCTGTAAATTGATGATTATTGATATTCTTGCTAAGGTCACTAAGGAACTTTGATATAAGATTAAATGACATGGAACATCAACCATGGAACATCAACATTACTGCTTCACATTTATTATTGGAATGGTGATCAGTATCTCAAATCTCCTCACAATATCAGTGTACAAACAAGTACATAGATTATGCAAATTAAGAACCTGATCACCTTTAACATGAGTTCTCTGTGGAAATTGAATACAAATTCACTGTACTTATATGACTATGTGAACTGTATTGACACCAGTAAGGAGAATGTACATTTACAAATTAATTTTGATTTTGAGATTTTTAAAGGGGTTAACTTGTCATGAAGACCTCAGTCCTGATCTTAACCTACGAATTCTCCATCCTGGTCTCTATACATTGCTTAGTATATGGAGCAACAGCTACAGCATTATGTAAAGAAACAGGTTAATTAAAAAAATTTAATCAAGACAGCATAAACAGACTCTCATCCAATCAAAATAAACAGAACACCACTGCGTATTGTCCTGCACCCATGTCCACAACAATACTATACATCCACTTTTAGACCAATTTTCTTTCTGACAAAAATTAATGAACATAGGTTAGGGAAGGGGGGGTAGGGGAAGAAGGGCCCTAGGATCTTTTGATACCAAGTCCCATAGCAGTTACAGTGACCCACAGCTCAAAACCCAAAACTGACCAGTACCAGTTCCCATTTATTATAATTTAGGAAGAAAGGGCACTAAGTACAAGTTAAATCGAAGCGACTGGGAACGAGAATATTCAACTTTAAATTTCAGGGCCATTGCCGAAATGCAACCCAACCTCTTCAGTCAAATCAAAAATTCCATCTCTCCCACATCGCTAAAATTTTGAAGTGCATCCTCCTCCGAGCCTCGCGAGGTTCTGCGAGACACGTATTTCTAGTAGATTACATTTGTGGTGTCTTGCGGCGAGGCCTGATCTTTCGGTCTTGGGAAGTGATGATTTAAAGTTCTTATCGGTTTGTAGCCGACTTTCACTCCTTCGTTCTTCAATACTCTGGATAATCTGTCAGACACTCCTTTGATGTAAGGCAGGATAACGAAACTCTTAGCAGGGACCTGGGATTCAGTAGAGGTATTATTATTGTGGCGAGATGAACGTGACTGTCTTGCGGATTCGCATTTCTTAATAAATCCGCGAGGATAATTATTTTCCGCTATCACCTTCAGAACGTGTTTCCTTTCCTTGCGTTTGCCTCGGTTAGTGGAGGGGATCTTGTTAGCTCTGTCTAGTAGGGTGTTAACCACAGACTGTTTATGTTCACCGGGATGGTGGGATCCAAAATCAAGATACTTGTCAGTGTGGGTAGATTTTCTGTACACCTCTACTTGAACTCGTCCATTCATTCTAACAGTGAGCGTATCAAGAGAGGAGAGACGGTTGTTTTCTTCGGTTTCGATGGTAAACCGTATGTGGGGGTTGACCGCATTAAGGGTAGCATGAAATTCTTGTATATGTTGTTTCTGTAGACAAGCGTGACTATCGTCCACATACCTAAACCACCAGCGAGGGGGGTGTGGGGAAGTTGAGATGGCTGTTTCTTCCACGTGTTCCATGACAAGGTTGGCGATGGTTGCACTAATAGGAGACCCCATGGCGCACCCGAATATCTGTTTGTAGTAATAACCATCATAGGTTAAAAAACTGTTACTGAGGACGAATTCCAAAAGTCTCAAGATATTCGTCACAGATATACTGGTGCGTTGGGCCAGGCTTGCGTCCTGTTGTAGCCTGTCACGTACAACTCGTAATGCCAGATCGACTGGTCGAAAGAAATCATCACTTCGTCCTCAGAAATCAGTCGGTTCTTGACTTGTTGGGCAAAGATATTACTGTTTTTAACCGAGTACTTCTCGTGAAGAAGAGGAGTCAAGATCACAACAAGATGTCTGGATAGATTGTAAGTGGACGTGTTAACGCAGCTAGTGATGGGGCGTAGAGGTACGTTGGCTTTGTGAATCTTGGGCAGGCCATAGAAAGTTGCAGACATTGCATCGGTGCTATGAAGATGGCGGTAGAGATTCTGTTCTATCTGGCCTCTATCTTGGTCCTGCTCTGACGGGGTAGATCTTATTTCCGTCAAAAGTTTGTTTAAATCTTTTTCAACCTTGGATGTGGGGTTCCTGCGTTTGTCTGTGATCTTTTTGTAAGTGTGTTCATCATTCAGGAGCTCTGTCACCTTTTTTTGGTAGTCTTCGGAGTTCATGACAACCACGGCTCTGCCTTTGTCAGCTGGTACAATTGTAATAGACATGTCGGTTTTAAGGTTGCGTAAAGCAGTGATCTGTTGTTTTGAGATGTTACTAGGCAACTGGGGTTTGCTGTTCTTTAAAACATTTGCTGCTGCAGCCCTGATAGAGGCTTTCACGTGTTGTGGAAGGCGGAAAATGCCTGATTCGATGTTGGATACAATGTCGGGAACAGATTTTGGTTATTCTTTTATATTTATGTTAATTAGCCTCACTGGCCTCATTTTAGAGAAACAATTCTTTTGAATTTTGCACGCGCTACCTTTATGAATAAGGTGTATTCAGTCGTCAGAAATTTAGCATTATGATTAATCAATCGCCGATCTCGAATGTCTGTAAGTTCATTTGCCGATAATTGGCTGAAATAGCTATAAGTCTTCTTAAAACTCTTACTTTAAATTCTTTATAAGGTAGTTTAGGCATTCATATTCTAAATCTCTTAATTTCTACGTTATAAATATCTCAAATTGGGAGAATTTGACAAGAAATATAAAGTACTTACCATACAACGGCTCCGCCATCTTGGAATTTACCCATGATGCTTTTCAAATTTTCAAGTCATCGTTTTTCTTTTATTTTCATCGTTGATTAGAAAATTTTAAACTTTTAATCTAACCAAAATTATAATAACATTGGTTTAAGTCGTATATGCCGACAAATCAGCTTTAGGAAGTGATCAGATATTTTAAACAAGTGATTTTAATTTTAGCCTCATATTCATGGGAAATCGAAATTTTGCAAAAAAAGAAGTATAAAAAATACTTCAAAGCTACTCTTTTACGATTGCTATCAGGTGAATTTTGAAACATCTCGAGATAACCTTAAACCTGATAATTTGTCCCTCTTGGTGGTACCGAGAACCTGCTCTGGCCCATGGACTATTAGCAAATACGGCCATTTCAGAAAATTCTCAATTTTTGACAATCTCGAACAAAATCTAAAAGTGATTTGCCCGCAGAAATTTTTCAATATTATGAAAATGCAATACCTTGGGTATATTTAAGAATTTAAAATGTAAATAAATTATGACCTCTTTGTAAGAAAAGATCAACTGAGTTTGGGTAAATTTGGTACTTTTTCAGCACCTCCAAAACACCCGCTTTGTTGAAAACGATTTCTCTGCTGTAAAGCAGAGTCTGAAAGTAATATTGTTATATTTTTAAGGTAAAAGAGCTGGTTAGCAAAGAAACGTTATTAGATTTAAAGATTCTGCTGCTTTTGTTATTATCAGAGACTGCTCCTTGGGGGGTCAAACTTTAATTAGCTGTCACGTGATCATATGAGATTTAAAAGACAAAATAATATCGATTTGATTACTTGCTCATGACTACCTTTCACGTGACCAAGTTTGAGGTGGGGTTGTTTCTGGCTGTTTCCAAAAATCCTTGAGTCTTTCGTGGACTGGCTCTTAAACGCGCAAAATTTTACTTTTACTGATTTCGAAGTTTCTTGTTTATCGCCGTCAGGGTAATATCGATTTTATTAGAATATATATATATATAAAACTAGTTAATAGTGAAAATTTCACGTTGATCTGACTTGGAAAAGACCGCTTGAAATTCAGTTGAAAAATGTAGGTATGGTCACCGCAAAACTGCATCGAAACACCTTAAAGGCCCAATGCCTTTTCATAGGCCACCCGAGACTGAATTAACACACTAGCCCGCCGAAATAAGAAAAAATAATAATAATAATAATAATAATAATAATAATAATAATAATAATAATAATAGTAAGTGCAGGATTGCAAGGATGGAAGTGAATTACAGTTGATCAATTAATATTTCTCTGCATTCATCACTTTTGGTGAATTTTTCTTCCCATTTCAAGATAATAAAGCAGCTTAAAGCAGCTCTTGGCCATAATCATGAAAACACGATATTTCAGTTGGGACAGTGTGCCCTTTTCCAGACCCAGATTAGTGATTCGTGCCATAGAAATTTCAGACCAGAACTGAGGTAAAACATACTCAGATACTTATTTTCGAACCAAACTAACTCGGGCACCGCACAACAAGTAGCACTCCAGTACGTGCTCATTTGTCTTCCTGAGAAGCGCATAATAATGTGGTTAAAAATGAATTATGTAAAATAATCCATTAGTGGTATTTGTGGTAGTCCTTAATGGACAGGCGAAGCGCCTACAACAGCTTTTGGTATATTTAATTTCAGTAAAACTGAGTAGGTTGCTGATGGGAGAAAAAAGAATAATTCTTTAACATATTTTAGAATTCTAAAATGATCAAATGCACTGGTAAGACAAAAAAAACGCTTTTTTAAAACTTACATGTTTACTTTTTATTTTAATTACTTTTTTACTTTTTTATTACTTTTTATTTTAATTACGTTTTTATTTTAAACTTACATTATTACTTTTTAAAACTTAAAACAAAACAGAGTATCTATCTGTTGGTGTTTCTCCCTCCAGTTTATATACTATAATGTTATTCATAGCCAGCGTTTTGTACGCGGCGCGATCAATATGCAATCGTTCTGAAATATGAGGCTATGTTTGCAGTTCAAGGATTGTAAATACGTTCCCATTTTAAACTGCAGAACGCTCTTCAGTCTCCGTGCATTAAAACGACAACTGAAATAAGATAGCATTCTTAAATACACCAAATGTAGTCTCAAGTTTGTCGCCTCGGTTTTCTGCTTGCTGCTTTGTTTCTTTAAGTGTAGGAGTATAACTAAATCTTGGATTTGTGAGCCGAGGCCTATAACATTTCTCAATATAACTTTTATTTCTTTAGTTTGTTTATGTTTGGATTGTCACTAATACCTTTCAACACTTTCTTGGTTCTTTTCTGCTCTCTCTGTGGACGGATCATATTGCTTGCCAAGTGGTCAGTCGCAAATTATATGCCGGCGGATGCTCTGACTTAACTGACCGCTGAGAAAAACATTTCTGACAGGAAGGTCGAGAAAACAACTTAAGGACAACTTTAAAAGAAATCTCACCGAAAAAAGGAGAAAATCTGAGCTTTAAAACATACTTTTTATTTACGTGATAAGGTCTTTGTTTCCTTTCCCATCCACAAACACCCACTAGATGGAATCTTGAAAAACTAAAACTTAAATAGTGTGACGCATCCTTGAAAAAATCAGTAGGAAATTTATGAATTTATTGCGGTTGTTTTATGTTATTAACTGGCGTTTTTTTCATCATGTTTTTTTTTGCGACTTAGAGAGAGTAAAGTTTTCTGAATTTTATTTTCTTGTGCAATTCGCGACAAGTCGAGTACAAATAAAATAAACTTGAACTTTGAAAACTATAAACAACTCTCTAGAAACGAAATTTTTATTATCATGCAAGCTGTTAAAACAGTTGGCGGCGTGGAGAAATTGACCCAGTCCTCCTCTTTGACCACCAGTTGGATCAATGTAACAGGGTAGTCACGAATACGCCATTTTAATAGATAAAATCTGTTACACATAGAAAAAACACTTTACCTAGCTAAATTTGCTGTTTATTGAGGCAAAGGTTCAATCGTGTAGCCTCGGTTAATATTGTACACGGTTAATATTGTGTATTGTAGAATGACTTTTTATGAATATTTTATTGTAGATACCTTTGAATAATTAATACTAATTTTTATAAGGCATAGTACGTGCTCTTCGAATACGCAAAGAACTCCACAGGAGAGAGAATTTAGTACTAAGAGCGTCGTCTCGTTTCACTGGTCACGAAAGAAATGGCAACACTTTGTTTTGTTCTTGTTTCGATAATTCATCTTGCAGTTTACTCAGGTGAGTAATAATAGTATATTGTGGGTTGACGTTTTTCACCAGTTAAAATTTACAGTACACTGTTACTGATGGAGCTGTCATGTCAAACCCTTTCAAACCCAAATATTAATCGGGCAACTATGAGTAAATAACGTTTCAACATTTGCAGTCTGTCACAATAAATAGAGATTATTCATCGTGAAGTTGTGTAATATGGCTGAGTATTTTTGCGAGTCAATTTTAATTTTCTAGAGTCTTTAGACGAGAAAAAAATAAAGCTGACAAGTATAATTTGTTTATTAACTGACGACAGGCATTTTCTTCTAAATCTAAGTTTTTGAAAGTGTTTTTTCCAGCACGCGGTCAG
Organism: Cladopsammia gracilis; assembly: GCA_022457155.1. Taxonomy (NCBI): domain Eukaryota; kingdom Metazoa; phylum Cnidaria; class Anthozoa; order Scleractinia; family Dendrophylliidae; genus Cladopsammia; species Cladopsammia gracilis. The sequence continues at coordinate 239,212 of JAJGOT010000451.1, read as the reverse complement.
AAGACTATAATAATGTGTAATATTTGCACTCGTTTTGATGCGTATTTGCACTCAAGAATGCTATGTCGAATACGTTTGTATTTGTATTGTTAAGCCACTCAGTGCCTGATTTCGCTTGGGTTTGAGTAGCTTTGAAATTACTAATACACTCACTCCCTGAATAGGCCTTATCTGGCATGATAACATCACCAGCTCAAAATAATACAATATAATACATATAATATATAATACAAAATGCCAATGAGTAAAACTATTAATGGAAAATTTTTACATTATATGAGTTAAAAAAAGCAGTTTCCATATGGTTTCCATATGAAGCAGGCTACGATCCTAGCGATTATATGGAATAAACCAGGATTAACACGTGAGAATGGCGTAGAGCCCACAATGAGTATAAAGCTATTTCTATGGCGTTCTGTGCAGAATTAGGTGCATGTTTGAATGCCATGTTAAGCCTAACTCTATAAATGTATTGATTAGAAAGTTTTTTCATTTGCATTAATTTTGTTGCGAATACACCACTTATATTTGTTTTGGAGATCTTAAGAGTTCATGTTCCTGACCGACGCTGAATTGCACTGAACAGCAACTATAGCTAATCATTCTCGACAGATTCTCGACTAGGTTACTGGGAACACTGTCGTGGCTGATTATGATTTCATGATTATAGTTAGGAGCTTTTCTCAAGATAAGTTATCTTGAAATAGGAAGAAAAAAAGTGTTGATAGCAAAGAAACTGCGATTGAGTAAATGAGACAAAATAACGGCCCAAAAATTTGATGAACTTAAATTCACTTCCATACTTGCAATCCTGAAATTTTGTTATTAGTTCATCACCAAGAACAAGAAGCTGTACACAGCTTGAACTCGTGGCGTCTTTTATCTTTTTGCAGTATTGATTCTCGAGTGTTTTAAGTGCTTTTACTAAGAAACATAAGCTTAAAATTATGTCTTAAAAGTAACAGCCACACTACATTCACTATACATTCAGTAGCCGACAGTTGAAACCTCGATCGCTGAGCAAATTACAAGTTATACAAAACACAAAACTTGTCGGAACAAAAATCCCATAGCAATAAGTGGCGAACACAACATCAAACGGTCCTATCCATCCATGAACGCCTTGTATTGTCTTGAAAACTTGCAATTGTACGCCGTAATTCTTCCACACGGAGAGAATTTGTGGTTGATTATAAACAAGGTGAAACGTATATTGCTTCTTAATCCATTCCTATAGACCTTTATCACGCCCCGCCACTGCGAGGCTGGGCGGGCAAAAACAAAGCATTTTATTCTCTGGGGAGCCAACATGGCCTCCGCGTGATAAAGGCCTATTCATTGACACGAGCGGCTAATAAACCTTATTCAGTCAAATATAAAGGCGATTTTATATTTATGTTAATTAGCCTCATTTCAGACCAAAAAGTCTGCAAAGGGGGCTAATTAACATAAATAAAAAAGAATAATACAGTGGAACCCCGATTTAACGAAGCGCAGGGGACCGGAAAAAACAGTTCGTTAGATCGGGGTTTCGTTAAATCGAGAACCCCGATATAACGAATTTGTGGAAAAATAACCAAAAACTTCGTTAGATCGGGGTATATGTAATAATTAAAATTTACCGTTCTGCTTCACTAGTCCGTTGCACGCGGCTTTTGAAAGGTTTTAGCACTCAGTCTACAATAAAACCCTCCTTAACAAACGGCTAAATGTAGAATACCCGTTCAAAACATATAGAAGGAGCAAATGACATTTTTAAAAAACTTGAGGTAAGAGTCAGTGCAGGCCTGCCATGCCCATTTTACACGTGATGACATTTTATTCGTTATATCGGGGTAGTTTTTACGTTCGGTCCTCCAGATTTTGTTCGTTATATCGGGGATTACGTTAAATCGGGGTTCGTTGAATCGGGGTTCTTCTCCATACATTTTACTGTGACTCTGGCCGGGCCGAAAACATTTGTACGTTAAATCGGGGACTTCGTTAAATCGGGGTACGTTAAATCGGGGTTCCACTGTAAATCGGCCGCCATATGAATAAGATCAATGATAATCGCGATGGAATCACAAGTAAACCTTTCACCCGGCATGAATTTGCCGATAGTTTTCACAGGCAATTTGATGTCGCACTTACATTCGCTACAAAAATCACTTACTTTTTCCGTGCTTTTAGAAACTGGGGACGATAGAAAGAAGAATGCATGCGAACCTGAAAATAAAACGCGTGTTAGGAGAGTGAGTGGGTATCTCGATTTTCCACAAAAACTGACCAACATTCGATCTGGCACCGAAAACCACAACACGCAAATGTGACGTGGGTAAATAAATCACACTTTATTATATTTACACAAGTACATTTTAGCGATTTTCTGCGGCAATCCTTGGTCATCCAATAGGAAAAACAGTTTTCAGATCACTAAATTCAACGTTAAAAGCTATTCAAGATGCGTGGTTCCTGTTTCAACTCGGATGAGAAAAAAAACATCATTGAAACAACAGCTGTCCTTTTATCGTGCGTAATGGAAGCTAATTGTGACAGTTGCATTTAAATATACTTGAGATAAGTAAAGTAAATTGTTAAGCTGACGTCACGGGGGCTACGCTGACGTCACGGGGGCTACTTTATTGAAAAAAAAGTTTCGCCCACAACGTCATTCGAATTTTGCGATCAATGTAAAATGGGAAAATTCTGGTATTTTATCTCTAACTCGAAAGGCACTCGAAAAGCAAAGCTTAATTCATGTCGAGAGAACTTTCTTAAATAACATATGTTGGTATCTTAATTGACACCAAAACCCGAAGAAAACACCCTTTATTGTTCAGTATTAGATTGTAGACGAGACCACCAACAGATAATCTAAACGCCTCTTTGCTACCCGGGGGGGGAGGGTTGCTACATCATGCGCCAGTTGGCCATTATAGCCGGGCTCCAACTGTTTTGTGAGGCGATTACTGATCATAAAATACGCCTCTATGAGCAACTTGTTTTATACTTGAATTGTAATTTAAGCGTTAAACAAGCTTCCCGTCGTTTAAAGGATCGAAATACGAATATAATTAATTTTAACAAATGGAATTCATAAGTATAATGGGTCATTAATTGGCATACGCATTTGACAGTGATGAGACAGTGATGTTTTAACTTCACTCAAAGTGGGTTTAGAGGTTATCAAAAAAACTTGACAGTGAATTTAAATTATTACTAAACACACACCAGATGCTCGCGGATGGAACTGCGAAAATGAAGAAAGATCACATGCGAAAAGGTTCTAAACTTGGCTTGGTTAAATACGTATTGATTTTGGCTTTCTCAAGTTTCCTGATCTAACGTACGTGACTGAGCTATTTATTGTCGATTATAGTTGGTATTCTTCCGTTGAAAGGCGAATTTATGACCTTCTGAGTGTTGAGTTTATGACAATCTCTGTTATCAGTAGGTATAAATAACCGGCTCCCTTGAAAGACCAGGATTACAGACAAAACTAGATATTTTTTATCAAGCGTCAGTGATCGCGAAGGAGAAAAAACTATTATTGAAAAAAAAAAAAACGAAACAGTATGTTTTCCTTTCGCCAGTTTTGAAATCGACGAGAGACAAAAAATAAACGTCGTTTGATAAATCATCCTTCATATAAATTAATAAAGAGATAAGTTTCTTAAGAAACTGTGGTGCTGCGTCGGGGAGGGAGTGAAAAACGAATATTTGGTTTTATCAACTGATTGATAAGGTAAATTGGCCATCGAGGGGAGGGGTGGGATAGATGTGATAAGGTAAATTGGCCATCGGGGGGAGGGGTGGGGAAGGATGTGATAAGGTAAATTGGCCATCGGGGGGAAGGGTGGGGAAGGATGTGATAAGGTAAATTGGCCATCGGGGGGAGGGGTGGGGAAGGATGTGATAAAGTAAATTGGCCATCGGGGGGAGGGGTGGGGAAGGATGTGATAAGGTAAATTGGCCATCGGGGGGAGGGGTGGGGAAGGATGTGATAAGGTAAATTGGCCATCGTAAAGAGATTCAGGAAGCCGACGTTTCGAGCGCCAGCACTTCGTCAGAAGAGCCACAAAGTAAACCAACATCAAAATCAAATTTCATTTTGAAAAATGTTGTTGGAATGCAAACAGTACTAATTGAAAGTACTGTTCCACAGAGTTAATGTTTACTATTTCACAAAAAAAAAACCTTGTAGCGCACCACCACTTTAGAATTTTATCCACAGACCCAAGATTTAGAACAACCTTGTACAGTGTAAGAAACAGTACCACAGGAAAGTACTCCACAATAGCTTTCATTTGAATGGTCACACTTAAGGATTTTATCCACAGACTCAAAAGTCAGAACAATCTTGTACAGTATAATAAACAAGGGGACGGATTCACGAAGCCCTCCTAAATTAAGACATATCCTAAGTATTGTTTCTTAACAATAGGCTTATTGTTAGAATGACAATAGACTATTGTTAAGAAACAATACTTAGGATATGTCTTAACTTGAGAGGGCTTCGCGAATCCGGCCCCAGACTTGCTTGAATCCTGGCAGACACAGCGAAGTCGTACAGGTGCGAGCCAACCTCGTTCCCAGGGTCTCTCATTTTCAATATAAAATATCAGCAAAACCACAGCGACAAACCGTTGAGTGGTGCCGGATCTCCTAGCTGTAGACCTGGATCAGTACAATACTTGTAGAAAATCAGAAAACGGCAAATTGATCCTTACGGCAAGGCGACGAAGGAGTAAACAAAAGAATAAAACAAAATATATATATTCAAACAAATTTGCCCAATATTTCGGTTTGAAAACAAACCTTCTTCAGGGGCTAACAGAACACACTTAGAACCACCTTACAAAGCAAAATGAACAGCAGCAAATGACAGTAATGCTCAATAACTTTAGTTTGAATAATCACATTTAATCAAATGAAGAATGATCCTCGCAGTTGTGAACGCAATTTAAGGTGGCTCCACTGGGTTTTTAAGCGACGATACCGTTTAGCTTTGAGAAACGTGTGTACCACCACAAACGATCCAACGGAAAATCGATTGCCACAGCTGTACTAGAGAAAGATTAAAGTTTCAGATGAGGTTAGTTTTATGGAAATCGGAGTTGCCAAAGCAACGTTATGACGTCACTTCCGGTTTTACATAATACCGAATTACTTGCCATCAAGAGATAATTTTGGAAAACGCTCTCTGGATCTTCGACCTGACGTACTTGTCCTTAGGTCTTCAAAATTTTGCAAATTTCTATGGAAGCGTTTTCGAGAAAATTTCGAGTGAAGTTTTAAGGTGTTAAAATACAACAAAAACAAAACAATTTTGAAATGTTATTAAAACTTATGTCTACAGGGCTTGATGAAAAAAATTTTTGGTCTTACATGAATTTTATACCATCCAAATACCTTAGGTGAAAATCTCAAGGAAATCGCTCCGTTTGGATTTCAGAAATATTACCTTGAATATGAACTGGCCTGGAGTGTTATTTCGCTTTTACATCAAAAATTGACCCTACATTTATTAAAATTGTCATGAATTAAAAAGCGAATGATGAATTTTTTTAAAACTTAGTCCTCATGAAGATTAATTAATGTTTAATACAATCTCCAAGTTTCAAATTCATTGAAACATTCTAAGGCTGTAAATTTTTAGCGCCAACTCAGGAAAATATTGAGCTGATTTTCGCGCTTGTGGCTTGTTGTTTCATTATGCATCTCCATTGTCTCAAATCGCCGTGGAATTGTAGCTTTCAGTACATCATGAATTCATGTAACACTCAAAACAAAGCAATGAAGTGTTTATGAATTCATTATGTACTGAAATTTACAATTGCATGGCGATTCGAGACAATGGAGACACATAATGAGATCAACAAATCACTTTCGTTAAAATCAGCTCAATATTTTCCTACGTTGAGGCTGTAAATTGACAGCCTTAGAACGTTTCAATGAATTTGAAACTTGGCAGTTGTATTGAATATTAATTAATCTTTATGAGGACTAAGTTTTAAAAAAATTCATCATTCGCTTTTTAATTCATGACAATTTTAATAAGTGTAGGGTCAATTTTTGATGTAAAAGCGAAATAACACTCCAGGCCAGTTCATATTCAAGGTAATATTTCTGAAATCCAAACGGAGCGATTTCCTTGAGATTTTCACCTAATATATTTGGATGGTATAAAATTCATGTCAGACCAAAACATTATTTCATCAAGCCCTGTAGACATAAGTTTTAATAACATTTCAAAATTGTTTTGTTTTTGTTGTATTTTAACACCTTAAAAATTCACTCGAAATTTTCTCGAAAACGCTTCCATAAAAATTTGTAAAATTTTGTAGACCTAAGGACAAGTACGTCAGGTCGAAGATCCAGAGAGCGTTTTCCAAAATTATCTCTTGATGACAAGTAATTCGGTATTATGTAAAACCGGAAGTGACGTCATAACGTTGCTTTGGCAACTCCGATTTCCATAAAACTAATCTCATCTGAAACTTTAATCTTTCTCTAGTACAGCTGTGGCAATCAATTTTCCGTTGGATTGTTTGTGGTGGTACATACGTTTCTCAAAGCTAAACGGTATCGTCGCTCAAAAACCCAGTCGAGCCACCTTAAGCAATTGCGAAAAGAAGCCTGAAAAAAAAATTCAGGACTTCAACGGGGTTCGAACCCGTGACCTCGCGATACCGGTGCGATGCTCTACCAACTGAGCTATGAAGCCACTGACGTTGGGAACAGGTCAATTGTAGGTTCATATGATCCCGTGGAAGGAGTGAATGTGAATGACATATATGAAATAAATCATATATGAACTGCGGAAATGAAATCAAATGAAGAATGATCCTCGCAGTTGTGAACGCAATTTAAAGTGCCCCTGTGATCAAATTTTTGATTTTCATTTTTTTATATTCTCGTGTACAATTAGACTTTCTTACTCATCTTGCCAAATTTCAATTCATTACGATAATCAGAAGTTATTTTATTTTAACATTTATTTCCGAGAATTTACGGCCGCCATTAATCAACCTTGTTCCAAGGCTTGGCCGCGAATGGGAGAAAGTGACGTCAAAGACTCAAACATTCCTCGCGGGTTGAAATTATAATAACAATAAGTATTGAAAATCACGCGAAAAGCAACAAAAACTTTGGACTTGTTCTTCGTGCAATTTTCTTTGCTGATTGTTATTATAATTTCAACCCGTGAGGAATGTTTGAGTCTTTGACGTCACTTTCACCCATTCGCAACCAAGCCTTGGAACAAGGTTGATTAATGGCGGCCGTAAATTCTCGGAAATAAATGTTAAAATAAAATGACTTCTGATGTTCACAATGAATTGAAATTTGGCAAGATGAGTAAGAAAGTCTAATTGTACACGAAAATGTAAAAAAATGAAAGTAAAAAATTTGATCACAGGGGCACTTTAAGCAATTGCGAAAAGAAGCCTGAAAAAAAATTCAGGACTTCAACGGGGTTCGAACCCTTGACCTCGCGATACCGGTGTGATGCTCTACCAACTGAGCTATGAAGCCACTGACGTTGGGAGCAGGTCAATTGTAGGTTCATATGATCCCGTGGAAGGAGTGAATGTGAATGACATATATGAAATAAATCATAGCTCAGTTGGTAGAGCATCGCACCGGTATCGCGAGGTCACGGGTTCAAACCCCGTTGAAGTCCTGAATTTTCTTCAGGCTTCTTTTCGCAATTGCTTAAATTGCGTTCACAACTGCGAGGATCATTCTTCATTTGATTTCATTTCCACAGTTCATTTATGATTTATTTCATATATGTCATTCACAATCACATTTAAGGAGTTTATTCAGAGAATAAAACGTTAGAACCAAACTACATGAGTGTAATGTTTGAAGCAAACCAAAAACCATGTCTCTTTTTTTTTTACTGACAGATGTGTTATCCACGAGAAGCCTGGATTGTGAAATAAGATCTTCTTGTTCCCAATCACGTGATTGCCAATACACCAATCAGATGATAGTAGATCCATACTCTAACGTAACTACCAACTGCTCGATCATGAATGGAGGAATAGCACGAGGCATGACCTGGAAACAAGTTAAGCAAAGAATTAACGCCAATGATGGTCTGGTTTTACAACAAATGAATTCAACAGCTGAAAAGAATTCATGTCGATGTACTCGTATTAATTTTACACGTAAGTAAATTTCATTAAATTGAGTTTTAGATAAAAATGTTTAAAAGTAAACTGTAAAAAGTACATAGTAAAATGGAGCAATCTTGCCATGGGTGTATGGACTCTGTGTAAGGAGTTTGGTAAATTTTTAAAATTAATTCGACCGGTTGAAATATAGTGTTAGGGATATTTTAACAACTTTCTGTTCGACAGTTCAACTGCCTCTACATCTCGATATAGAGACAGTGACTACGTGTATTTTTAGAAATTAAATTTATTATTTTAAGGTCTTAGATTAATACTTTGTTCTTAGCTCTGTACTTAGTAATTTTTATGTACATACTTCAATTAGCATATAGTTTAGTAGTATAGACGACCCAACAAGCTTTTTAACTTTAACTCTTATCGTGTTAAAATAAAGGTGTTATGTTATGTTATGTCTGTCTTTCTCTGTCTCTTTCTCTCTATAAAGCGCCTACCTTCTGAAAGTCAGATTTTGTACGGAAGCCCCCTTCTCCATTCACCCCATCCTTATTTATAGTTTACAGAATGAAAGGTAAACATGTTTCAGCCAGTTTGATGTCTTTCAATATCCAGAACTACCATTTCAAGGGTGATTTTTGTAGTTTTAACTAATCTTAATAAAGTACTTTCACTAACACATTCAAACCGGTTCCATTTCAATCTTTAAACAAATTTAAAAGTTTTATAAACGCCGCAGGTGACTTACCCGGGCCATGATTCATCCGGACACTTCATTCATTCATTCATTCATTAATTTTATTTTGCCATTAACCACATTAAAGAATATATAATAATAATACAATACACTAGAAATTTATAATAACTTAAAGACGCTAGACTACAAAATGTTTAAGGTGGTAGTGACAAGAAAGCCTATATAGAAGCCGGGGGCTTATGAACTATAGGCTTCCTGACAATATAGGATACATCATACGAATTATGGGGACAGCATGAAATATAAACTGTATTACTTTAAAAAAAAAGAAAACAAAAGAAAAGGAAAGAAGAAGTATGTAGCTGAACAAAGAGTATTTTTGACTAGGAAAGATGGAATTTTTTAAGTCTTTTGCCAAACAAACGGATGCTTTCACTGTTTTGAACTGCATGACTTAACGAGTTGAAAAACTTAGTTCCTTGAAACCGAATTGAGAACTTTGGAATATTAGTTCGACGGGGAGGTATGTAAAAGAGGTTGCAATTTGTAGTATAATAAGAATGTAACTGGCTTGCAAGAGTAAACATATCACGAAAATAATTAGGAAGTAAACCTCTTTTAAACAGATACATAAATTTACCTATCTGATATAAATAAATGTCAGAGAATTTCAAAATTTCCTGTTCTTTGAAAAGAACATCAGTGTGAGAATCGAAAGAAACTTTACATATTATTCTCATTATCTTCTTTTGCAGAATGATAACGCGATTTAAGTTACTCTGATATGTCACTCCTCACACTGACTAAGGTGTCGGTATCATGACACTCCCCACATTGACTGAGGTGTCGGTATCATGACACTCCCCACACTGACTAAGGTGTCGGTATCATGACACTCCCCACATTGACTAAGGTGTCGGTATCATGACACTCCCCACATTGACTAAGGTGTTGGTATCATGACACTCCCCACACTGACTGAGGTGTCGGTATCATGATACTCCCCACACTGACTGAGGTGTCGGTATCATGACACTCCCCACACTGACTAAGGTGTCGGTAACATGACACTCCCCACACTGACTGAGGTGTTGGTATCATGACACTCCCCACACTGACTAAGGTGTCGGTATCATGACACTCCCCACACTGACTGAGGTGTCGGTATCATGACACTCCCCACACTGACTGAGGTGTCGGTAACATGACACTCCCCACACTGACTGAGGTGTCGGAAACATGACACTCCCCACACTGACTAAGGTGTCGGTATCATGACACTCCCCACACTGACTAAGGTGTCGGTAACATGACACTCCCCACACTGACTGAGGTGTCGGAAACATGACACTCCCCACACTGACTAAGGTGTCGGTAACATGACACTCCTTACACTGACTAAGGTGTCGGTATCATGACACTCCCCACACTGACTAAGGTGTCGGTATCATGACACTCCCCACACTGTCGGTAACATGACACTCCCCACACTGACTAAGGTGTCGGTAACATGCCACTCCCCACACTGACTGAGGTGTCGGTAACATGACACTCCCCACACTGACTAAGGTGTCGGTATCATGACACTCCCCACACTGACTGAGGTGTCGGTATCATGACACTCCCCACACTGACTAAGGTGTCGGTATCATGACACTCCCCACACTGACTGAGGTGTCGGAAACATGACACTCCCCACACTGACTAAGGTGTCGGTAATATGACACTCCCCACACTGACTGAGGTGTCGGTATCATGATACTCCCCACACTGACTAAGGTGTCGGTATCATGACACTCCCCACACTGACTAAGGTGTCGGTATCATGACACTCCCCACACTGACTGAGGTGTCGGAAACATGACACTCCCCACACTGACTAAGGTGTCGGTAATATGACACTCCCCACACTGACTGAGGTGTCGGTATCATGATACTCCCCACACTGACTAAGGTGTCGGTATCATGACACTCCCCACACTGACTAAGGTGTCGGTATCATGAAAATCCCCACACTGACTGAGGTGTCAGTATCATGACACTCCCCACACTGACTGAGGTGTCGGTAACATGACACTCCCCACACTGACTGAGGTGTCGGAAACATGACACTCCCCACACTGACTAAGGTGTCGGTATCATGACACTCCCCACACTGACTAAGGTGTCGGTAACATGACACTCCCCACACTGACTGAGGTGTTGGAAACATGACACTCCCCACACTGACTAAGGTGTCGGTAACATGACACTCCTTACACTGACTAAGGTGTCGGTATCATGACACTCCCCACACTGACTAAGGTGTCGGTATCATGACACTCCCCACACTGTCGGTAACATGACACTCCCCACACTGACTAAGGTGTCGGTAACATGCCACTCCCCACACTGACTGAAGTGTCGGTAACATGACACTCCCCACACTGACTAAGGTGTCGGTATCATGACACTCCCCACACTGACTGAGGTGTCGGTATCATGACACTCCCCACACTGACTAAGGTGTCGGTATCATGACACTCCCCACACTGACTGAGGTGTCGGAAACATGACACTCCCCACACTGACTAAGGTGTCGGTAATATGACACTCCCCACACTGACTGAGGTGTCGGTATCATGATACTCCCCACACTGACTAAGGTGTCGGTATCATGACACTCCCCACACTGACTAAGGTGTCGGTATCATGACAATCCCCACACTGACTGAGGTGTCAGTATCATGACACTCCCCACACTGACTAAGGTGTCGGTATCATGACACTCCCCACACTGACTGAGGTGTCGGTAACATGACACTCCCCACACTGACTGAGGTGTCGGTAACATGACACTCCCCACACTGACTCAGGTGTCGGTAACATGACACTCCCCACACTGACTAAGGTGTCGGTATCATGACACTCCCCACACTGACTAAGGTGTCGGTATCATGACACTCCCCACACTGACTAAGGTGTCGGTATCATGACACTCCCCACACTGACTAAGGTGTCGGTATCATGACACTCCCCACACTGACTAAGGTGTCGGTATCATGACACTCCCCACACTGACTGAGGTGTCGGTAACATGACACTCCCCACACTGACTGAGGTGTCGGTAACATGACACTCCCCACACTGACTCAGGTGTCGGTAACATGACACTCCCCATACTGACTAAGGTGTCGGTATCATGACACTCCCCACACTGACTAAGGTGTCGGTATCATGACACTCCTCACACTGACTGAGGTGTCGGTATCATGACACTCCCTACACTGACTAAGGTGTCGGTAACATGACACTCTCCTACACACTACGTTTCATGAAACTTTCCTTTCCTATCTAAGATTCGCTAAAAGTCATGAAGCCGATATCGTTGCCCGGTAAATTCCACTAAACTACTCATTTGGCCCAGTGAGACTTCTGCCAACAAATGATTTTTTTTTATTAATTTCTGTAGCTTTTTACAAATATGTAATTCTTTTACCTGAATGTGACTTAACAATCTGTCTCTCTCAGGTGCAGTAGAGAAAGTTTTTAAAACGAGTTCTCCGGTTTATTTGGATGAAAACGAACCAATAAAATTGGAATTTTCCGTCAAAGGATGGCCTCGTCCCCGTGTAGTTTGGTACAAGTCGGATGGCAAACAAATCATTAATGGATCTGAAGGTTTTTACCTCTCAGAAGAGCTGGTAGGAGAAGACACTGTAAAATCCATTCTTCGCCATCCTAAAGGCCAAGAAAAAAAACACGAAGGGGATTTTAGGTGCGTTGCAAAGAACAGCATTTCTGGCTGGTCGAGTAGCCTGTCCGACACTATTGAAGTGCCATTTGAGTGTAAGTGGTGTAATTACTAAGCCCAGAAGTAAAACCAGGTTAAGTCACCAGAAAATCAACCAGTGAAATTTTTCAGCGTTATAGCAGTTAGGGAATACTCGGTCGACCGGTCGATAGATGGGTTGAAAATGTTTATTGTTAATTCCGCTGGCCAGTCCAGTGCATAAGGCTTGCGCATATACTTGAAGACAGACTTTTACCTGTTCGAAATGCAAAGAAATATATCTAGAGAGACTATAGAATACAAACCGCCGAAAAAGAGGACATGAAAGCGATGCACTGCTCTTTCGCCTTTATAGTCCTTGGATTTTCAAGGGACAAGCTCTCAAAAATTAAAATCGTATTCATAGGTCGAGCCTTTGATTGAATGATTGCGTCGATCGTACAAGGAAAATAAGTAGAAGAATAATTTACTGATGCGTCCCTAAACACAATCAGCCCCCTTCCACTCATTCTTATCTTTTTTTTTTATTTTTTTAAATTTTTATTCCTATCTTACTTTTGGTACCACGTACAAACTAACGTTATAATAATTGCTATGTTATTAAAAACAGGTGACAAGCCTGAACACCCAACCGTTAACTCTTCAGATGTTTCCGCGAGAGCCTTCTCCAACATCAGCTTAAAATGCTTGGTTGATGTTGATCGTGACTTATGTGGTGGTCTACATTTACAATGGCAATTCAACAACAATTCGGTGCCATCGACTACCAGTGAGAAGTATGAAATACAAGTATGGGAAACCAACACCAAATGCAAAAAAGATTTCATCCTCACCATTGTTAATGTGACTGATGCTGACGAGGGGAAGTATAGCTGTCATTATAAATGCGTTACCAAAGTTTTTGAAGACACATTTGCTGCCATAGAGTTACATGTATTCCATGAACCAAATGGTAAGAAACCTTTTTCATTGGATTTGGAACCTTTAAACTTTGCCATTTGGCTTGACTTGTAACTGAAATGATTGCTCCTTCGTCTGACTGACTTACTAACTTGCTGACAGACTGACTGACTGACTAACTAACTGACTGACTGACTGATGACTGATGACTGATGACTGATGACTGATGACTGATGACTGATGACTGACTGATGACTGATGACTGATGACTGACTGACTGACTGATGACTGATGACTGATGACTGATGACTGATGACTGATGACTGATGACTGATGACTGATGACTGATGACTGACTGACTGATGACTGATGACTGATGACTGACTGGCTAACTGACTGACTGACTGAATCACTGACTAAATGACTAAATGACTAAATGACTGGCCAAAGGAATGAATATATTACAAAAGAACTTTACTTGTTCTTTACTTTCAGCTTTGACGACATCACCAACAACTGAAAATACTACAACTTCATCTCCGATGGGTAAGTGTTTCCACCAGCAGGTATCTGCAGAAAAAAACTGGCGCGATTTAACCAAAACTAAAGTTATCTCAATTAGCCAATCACAACAAAGGTATATAACACAATGGACCAATCATAGATCCGAGATGGAAATCATGTGACCCACAGGGGGATCACATAAAGTTATCTTTACGATGAAAAGTCTTTAAGCAATGATAACGCGATAACCAGGTATCCGTATTGGATAGGTCACCGATTAATATCAATTTTGATAGTCTTTCTAATATATATAGATAGGCAGAGCCTAACAGCGTAGCACTATGAACAAAACTAAGGTGAAAGGTCGGAAGCACAAGGATTAAGATTGACGACCGGGCTATTTTTCAATTTTAGCAATTCTCAAAAAACAGTATTACCCGACTGTCTGCATAGTACATTTAGACCGTAGAAAAGTTCACAAAAACAACCTTTCTCCATCTAGAATAACAGGTACCACTACTTTCCGAATGAAATACAGTTTTTGTTTGTCAAAAAAAGAAACTGATTTCGAAATCAAAATTGCACACAAACACATTTGCATATTAAAGGCGACGCGAGTAAAGACAGAAAATCTGTCTTGTTTTGTTTACATATTAAAAATCGCTTTTCAATCTATGTAATGAATGAACAAGCACATAAAAATGGAAACACAATCTTTCGAAAAATTTTATTCAAATCTTCATTAGTTAATGTTTAAAAGTAAAACACGTATCATTTATAGCGCATCAAGGCAGAGCTGTCCTCGATGAAATTCAAGATAACAACACGACTTAATAGCGCTGCGCACAAATGACGTCACAGACTTTTGACCCCCGTTGTGACTCAGATAAACAAACTCCTCCTGTACAATAATTTTGTATGGAAAAGTGATGTTGGCGAACACTTTGATGCGGCTTTTATCGATATTTTCGCAAGAAAATCGATCACCCGGGTCAATGTTGAATAGAAAACCTAAACATTATTCTTGGAACATCTCAAACTTTGGTGGAAATGCAAAGAATTGATAGAGAGCGGCAATATTAATGTCTGAATGATTTCACTCTTGAGAGGTCCAGTTTGCAGTATATACAGCTGAGCCGCTAGAAACGTAGCATATTGAACCAAGCAGTTTTCAAAAGGGATCCATTGCAAATAAAAGGCAGGTTTCAATAATTGTGAAAAGAAATGATAATCTGTCCATTGCTCCACTGAAAGGATAGGTTTATTTTTATGTTGTTTATGCGACCGCAGCGCCCGGGTAGTAACAGAAAAGTTTATACTCGTTGGACGAATACTCGAGAATAAGCAGCTCTCTAATTTTCCAAATTGCGGCCTATATACTCTCCAGGCGTTACAGCATATATTCAGTATCCCTTAGAATATATACGCAAAAACAGGATTTGTCATTCTCTGGACCTTTTGCCGTTCTGCTTTGCTCCCGTCGTATTCGCGGGTCGCAAACGGTATTTGTATCAAATACATATTCTGGATCATTTGGAACCTATTTACGCATCTTTATCCAAGCTAGTGATGCACACATCTTAGTCATACAAGGAGAATACAACAATTTACTTTTGGCTTAATTTTGGACGAAAGACGTGAAATGTTTTCTGATCGCATGAGAGCTAAGAGCCTAAGAGATTGGAAGTCTGATGATCGGATTTCACTGTTATGGGTCTGTTATGTGCAGCCTCGTCGCATAATTTATTAAATTTTAAGCCAAAATCTACATTTCTTAAATCCGTTTTTCACTCCCGAATTTAACATTGCCTTTTATTTATTAGATTTGAAGTCCCAAAGACGTTCAAATCACGTTTACCGCTAATTTTACCGATTTTTCGTATCCAAAACACATCCCGCTCATACAAAGCCTTTGAGCTGACAGTAAACTTTGTCTGAGTCACGTAGGGGGTCTATCTATTTTTAGTATATGTGCGCAGCGCTATTTGAGCATGTTTCATAAACATGTCTCTAAAACTTTAGAGAACACAAAGGAAAAGTCAATCAAAAATTGATATCAACATAAATTCCCATCGAAAAATGTGATTTATTTTACCTTTAAGTCACTGGACTGCTCGGAAATTCATTAAAACTCCGCTTCTTCGGTTCTGAAATCCGTAATAAAAACAAGGCATCTCCCCGCATTGCTCCTGCATTGATATAAACGTATGAGGGTTACTCGAAGCAAGATTTTATCCCCGAAAGCTCTTCTTTTTCCACTAAAGCGGCTTCTGAGTATCCCTTAATTCGTATCCCTGTCTTGAGTAGCAAACCGCGAAAAAATGCAGGGAAGTAACGACTTTACTGCTCCGCTAAACACTGCGAAAGATCCAACTTTTTTAAAACTTTAAAATGTGTTCACAGAGCTGACGGCTGTGTAGCCACGCGCATGTTTTGCGACGTCATACGCGCCCCCGAGTTTGCCTTGCGCGACCCACTTGACTGCTAACACATGTCACGGAGGCGCGGCGCATTTCCCTTTCGTAAACGGTCGTTGCCATTTTAGCGACACTTAGAAAAATTTTCACCAATTTTAGAATTATTTTTTTTATCAGAAAAAGAAAAATGGAATATAATTACCTGGAATCGAACCCGGAACCTCTGCATGCTAACACCTCTCTCTTACCACTAGACCACTGGGTTGATCCGGCAAACCCAAGAAAAATTTAATTATAAAAGATGCTTTTCTTAATATATATCAATAACGGGTCACCCTAACCCTAAATCTTACCTAACCGTGAATCTAGCTTAGATCTAGTAATCGCTTTACCTAGGCCCAATTTGATCTAATAATGATAGCCTATTTTCGTCCCAATCCAGGCATAAACTAGAGAGAAATACGGCATCGACCATTACAAAAGGCTTGGTTACTAATGAATGTTAATGATGACATCGACCGTTTGCTAATAATGGCATCGACCGTTAAAAATGGCATCGACCGTTTACGAAAGGGAAATCAGCGGAGGCGCGCCCGTGAAACATTCCGCTAGCCATGACCATGAAAAATGACGGGCATAGGTTCTATGAGTATGGGGCTGCGCAAGGTCAATGTAAATCAACCTCGTCCCCAGGGTCTTCTCGGTTTTAAATATTGCGGCGCTCCGGGAGAAGACCCTGGCACACAGCACATCACGTGATCAAAATCTCCACTATTTTTGGAGGGTTAACACTCGTTAACATCTCTCAAACGGACCTTGGACACCTTATGAGGTTTTACACAACGTAGTATTTTTTATCGTTATACCGTAGTACTGACGTACACGAGAACAGAACCCCATTTTATTGGGCCGAGAACTGAGAGAACAGAGATCCGGCTAAGCAAAGAGTAGCGTTTTGGGGTTTAGCATTGATCTACAGTGTTTAGGGTTAAGCACTGATTTGACTGAAACGGTTAGCTTTCATTTATTGTTATGGGTAACTCTATAAATATGTTAAAAATTACATCTCCCGGCAACTAATCCACGTTGGTATAGTGGATAAGGATATTAGTTATGAAGCAAACGACTCGGGTTCGAGGCATACACTTTACTGATATTTTTTTTCTAATTTTACTCTAAGTGTGAAATAGGTTTTACTTCATGTAACTTAAAGTGAAAAGGAAAGGTCCGTTCGAGAGATGTTAACGAGTGTTAACCTTTTTGGAGATGTATTTAAAATGGCGGCCAAGGAAAAGGGTGAGAAGATCTGGGTACGAGATAGCAAACCAAGAAGAAAACAAAATGGCAGCCAAGGAGGGATTTCTGTGGAGCCAAGTGGAACCATTTATCGACCTGTAAAGTTTTTTTTGCCTTGCCATTTCAAGAAAAATGATACACAGGCAATGAAGGTAAAAATTCGAAACGCCGCAGCTTACGAAACATGTTTTTTTTTTCAAGGAAGCACGATTTTTCAAAGAGGGGTATAGAATGGTCTATCGGAAATGATGCGTCTCGGAAAATATTCACCGGATCTTGAATTCTCGGCATTTGAAATTGGAGTCTCGGAATCTCGGGCTCGCTATAATTTTCGAAGTCTCAAAGTCTCGAATTTTGATAATTTGGATCTCGGAGTCTCGTAAATTTTTCTCGTAAATCTCAGCTTCCGTTGGGGATTTCAGTTACGTTTTAAAGCTGTTTTAGTACTATCGGCCCGACATTTTCCAGCAATTAGAATCTCAGGCTCGGATTTGATAGAAACGCTAAAGTCTCGGTCTCGAATTTTTAAACAACGGTCTCGCAGTCTCCCAAAGTCTCGAATTTACCATTCTATACCTCTTGAAAAGAAAGGAGTAAATTAACCGTCTCAGCTAAGGGAGTTTTGGTTTCTTATACTATAGTATTTTCGGCTTCTTTCAAACGATCACGCCCGCAAGCAACAAAATAGCATGAAGTTTTTGTGGTGATATTTTTTTCAATTTAACCGTCGATGCTTTTGCCGTTGCTCTTGCGCGGTTATCACCGTTTTGGCATTTTACTCTTACTTGATCTTTTACTCAGATATGGTTTGCTGATCCAGTCAGAACACTGACAACAGCAAAATATGTTGAAACAAGTGCTTTTTCGTTACTCGTTTCCGGGAATATATCTCCCACCAAGTTAACATTTGAAAAAAAAAAAGAGAAAAGAAAAGTGAAGACAAATCAAAGTATTTTTCCCATATTTGTTAGAGGTGTTTGTCACAATTGTTTCTGAGGAAAACATGTACAACTTATGTTGGAAATGACAGTAGTGTGATAGTAGTTGATATTAGCCACTTTTGAGACAGTCCAAATTTCTCCCAGTTTAAGCAGTTCACAAGAATTCTAAAAAATCCTCAAAAATTCGTCGAGTTCCGCCATTTTTCACACAATTGATAATTTCTTCAAATCTGCTCAATCTATCAGAATTGTGATGATTCTGCTGAATTTAGCTGGTGAAAAATTCTTTGTTAATTGCCTAAATCAGCAGGAAATGAATTGTGTGAAAACTGGGAGAAATTTGGACTGTCTCAAAAGTGGCTAATATCAACTACTGACTGCTAAAATGAGCACAAAAAATAATCTTGAAATTAGGCATTCTGAAAAAATCTTTCCCTAAATTCCGCAGCGGCCAAATTCCATCCAAAATTCAAAAAAATCTCTCTCCGGCAAGAAAATGTCTGATTCCGAAGAAGAAGAAATCGATTTCACTCCTGAAATTATTCGAGAAACCCTCACAACATGGCATTCTCCCAAAAATGACAGGCTGGAACATTTCAAAGATATCATTCGGCAAAATCAGGGGAAACATCAGAGGAAAAAAAATGAAATTCCACTCAAAGATCTCGAATTTTATGAAAAAGAAATTCTCTCCCAAATTCCCCGTGACGAAATCACAAGAAAAAAAGTCAGGGATTTCGTCAAAGCTTCCAAGTGGAAAAAAGTCAATGGCCGCGATCATGAAATTTTCAATCATATAACAGGTCACGACGGAAATGATTATGAGCACCTGGAAAAATTCCTCATCGACGACTTTAAATATTTTTCACTTGCATATAATGACCTTCATCTCAGCAGAGACAAGTTTCTCAGCAGAGACAAGTTTCTCAATTGCAATCAAGTTCTTTTCGCCCTGTTGAAGAAGAACGGTTTCAGCCCCAATGAAGATGATTTCAAACTGCTCAAAACTCCATCCAGCCGGGCGGAACAAGAAAAAATAATCCAAACAATCTTCAAAAAATGTCATTGGAAAGAAAATGGATCTTGAAAAAGCATTTTCCAGTGAAGCCGAGCGAAGCGAAGCGAGCGAAGCGAGTGACCATGAAGATTGTTCCACATGCTCAGAGGAAGAAATAAGAAGCGAAGATGAAACCCCCACCACTTCAGACGAGGAATTCATTGTGTCTGATTCGGAGATGGAGGAAGCTGAGCGAAGCGACGAAATCGAAGACTCAATTGAACTCCTTTTTGAGTCATTTGTGAATCTCCAGGAGGAACATAAAATTCTCAGAAATGAACTCCAAAAGCAAAGTTGCCTCCTGTGGGAAATCCACCGGGAATTGAAAGAAAGTAAAGCGAAGCAAAACGGGCCAAGAGAAGCGGAGTGAAGCGGTGTTTTGAAATAACAGACTTTGTGAATATTAATGTAAAAACATTCATATTCTGACATTGCCCAGCTGCCCGGTTATTGACATATGGCGGCCAATCAAAATCGGCTTTGCGGCTAACGCGTTAGCCAGTTTTTCGGGGAATAAATTGGCTAACGCGTTAGCCAGTTTTTCGGGGGAAAAATATTTATTTTTAGCGGCTAACGCGTTAGCCAGTTTTTCGGGGAATTTTGCCGGCTAACGCGTTAGCCAGTTTTTCGGGGGAAAATATGAATTTCTCCCAGATTTCAGCGGAATATTTTCCAGAGTTTTTCAGCGGAATATTTTTTCAGTCAAGAAAAAATATTTTCCAGAATATTTCAGCGGAACTTAATGATTGACTTTTTTAGCCCAGCTTTTCCACATCACTCAGTGGAACCCAAGAATTAAATTTGTCAGGGTAACCTGTCCATTTTACAAGCGCGAGTTTTCGCTTATTATCGCGGCGAATAACTTTTTCAATTCGAAACACATCTTGCGTTGTCTTTTGAAGTTCCGCCTCGTAAAATGATCCGGTGATTGATTCTCCCAACAGATCAACTAATTTATACGTTACAGGGTTTGTGTTCTTTATTTCGTCAATCACAAATATCTCCTCTGTCCAGTTCGGGGTGAAACCTTTGTCAAATAATTGCCGTTTAAACTTTGAAATTCTCACCCTGTCGCCAACCCTGAATTTTGCCGGGTTGTGTTTAGCATAAATTAAATCTCCGTATAAATTAGCGAAAACCTTTTTCTCATTTTCCTGTTTGCTCGCCTCTGCGGGACTCATCCGAATGCTCGAATGAAAACGGTGGTTATATTCATCCAGTAATTTGCCAAGTTTGTCCCAGTATATTGTATTGTTGTTAGCAGAAAACATCCGGAAGAGTTTCTCCTTAAAAGACCTGTTCCAGCGCTCAACAACAGATGCCTTTTCTTCGTTTTGTGTTGTGTACAATTTTACCCCATTCTTATCAAGCAGATTTTTCATTGTTGCGTTGAAAAATTCAGACCCTTTGTCACTCCAAAGCATTTTCGGTTTTCGCCCCTTGAATATATCTCGGAAAGCATCAGCCACTGTTTGACCTCGCTTGTCTTTCAGGGGGCGAATCCAACCGAATTTTGAGAAAACATCGATCACCATCAGGAGATATCTGATCCCTTTATTCCATCTCGAAAATTTCCCCATCTCGACCAGATCAGCCGCCCAGATGTTGTCAATCCCATATGCTATGACTCGCCTCTTTGGAAAGCGCCGCCTGATTGGCCGGTGTAATTCGTTTGCCAGATTTTGAGCCCACTGGCCTTCACTCAAAATCTTTTCCCGTTTTTTGGGGCACCGAGGCCAAGTTTTTGTTTTGCTTGAATTGTGTTTCTCGCCAAAGCATGACCCCACTGTCTTTCTTTCCAGGGAATGGCATCCAAAGCGGCAACCATTTTCCTGTCTGCTTCGTTCTTGCATTTGCGCGGATCCGCTTTCTTTGCGCAGACTGAATAATCAACATCGTGTTGTATAGCAACTGCATCTGTTTTTCCTGTGGGTTGCTGCATAATTTCGAGAATTTTTCCCTTTTCATCAAATCTGACTTGCTTATCCAATGGGTTATAAGGGCCGGTATAATTATGTCCAGGCAAAGTGAAACCTTTCTTTGGTCTTGGCAGCTTCCCAATCAGGGAATGAACATCTAAAGCACCCCCATCCAAATCTGCTCGATCTGTTTTATATTTTCTGTTTGGTCTAATCGCCGTGGACAGCTCATTCATCATATCAGCAGAGGTTTTGGCAAGAAATGGTTTCATCTTGTCCAGGGCAAAATCCAATGCTTTTTTCTGAGTGTTTTTATTTCGGAAAAATTCACTGGCTCCATAACGACCCATTTCAACTGTCTTTTTTCCCAACCAAGGCAGCGCATGCGCGACGCCAGTCAGCGCAAGTTCACCAATGCCCCCACCTTGTGAGGGCCGACTCAGTTTCCCGAATTCGCTCCGCTCGTTTTCACAAATCTTGTTTTTTTGATTCCGCAGGAAGCGCAATGGCAAAACCACATCTTTCTGCCATTTTTTGCAGTCTGGAATCCAGTTGGTTTCACGCATTCAGTTTGTTTTTTTTCCTTCACGCAATATGATTTCATTTTCAATCGAAATATTCTTTTATGAATTTCTCATTTTGCGCTGTATCAGTCAGACTGAGAGGCTGGAGAATATCATAGAAATCTTTCCCCTGCGACCATTGATGGAGGAAATACAGGCAATAATACCCGCAAAGAACGCTGTCTATGTTTTGATACTGACTGCTGTTCCAAATCACCGGTTTGGAACTTTTGAATTCCTGGGGAAATCCCATCCCAAAAGAGTCGAAATACCACGTGAATTTCTGTCCGGGGGCGCAGCACACCCAGTGAGTTCCTGCATTTTCAAGCGAATCAAGATTGATAATGCAGGGGCTGTGTTCTCGGGGCATGGCTTCATCCCTGGCGAAAATCCCTTTGAAATTGGGAATTTTCAGAAAATCAATCCACTGGAGAAGATCAAGGTTGCTCAGGGGTTTGTTCACGAATTTGGGTTTCGCTTCGCTCACAATATTGCCCCGAGAACTGGGATATTGTTGAATGGACTTTTCGTTCCCAGCAGAAGTCCCGTTCCTTTTTTGGATTTTTTTCCCATCCCAATTTTTCGTCCCCAGGTTCCGATGAATGGAGGCGGGCGTTGGAAGGGAGTGCCCAATCTTGGAGCGCCGTTTCCTTTGGGCTGCCGGACTCTAGGAGCGCCTTTTCCTTTGGGGCGACCAACTCTAGGAGCTCCTTTCCCAAACATGTTTTTCACCATGTCCAGCGCCAGTGGAATTCCGATGGAAGCCAGCACAGTTCCCAACAATCCACCAGATTGTTTTGCTGATGGTTTTATCGTCAGTTGTCCTCCTGATTTCAGGGCAGTCAAAATATCCTGTTTCTGCTTATTTGTCAACAAATGTTTATTGTCAATCAGTTTTTGAATTTTATCTTGGGGAATGAGAAATCCGCCCGTTTGTCCGCCTCCTTTCAGTCGAGGTCGCTGCGCTCCCTTCCCGCTTATCTTTTTCACGACTTGACTCGCTCCTTCACTCGCCAAACCAGCCAATGCTGACAACCCAAGTGTCTTTGCCAAGGTGGGTGCCAGGGAACGAGCCAGGGGAACAATAGCAGAGAAAAGACTTCCGCCTTGCTTCATTACCTTTCGGATTTGCGTTTTTGATATCTTGATTTCAACTCCCTTTCCCTGAGATGCGGCTTTGCCGATTCGTTTTATTTGATTGGCTGTCAGCATCAGTTCATCATTTCCGCTTGTTTGTTTGCCACCCAATCTCAGGGTGATAGGGCTTTTTGTTCGGAATGCTCTTCCAAGCTTGCTTTTTTGCCCTTTCGACAGATTTACTTTATATGGGTGATATGTTGTCATTTTAAATGACAAGATATGTTTTTCACAGATCACACGTCACACGATAACCAGCTCATTTCCAATCTTATCGATTTTCACTTCTTCTTCATAGAGAACTATCGCAT
This sequence comes from Cladopsammia gracilis, assembly GCA_022457155.1. Lineage (NCBI taxonomy): Eukaryota > Metazoa > Cnidaria > Anthozoa > Scleractinia > Dendrophylliidae > Cladopsammia > Cladopsammia gracilis. Next base: position 215,578 of record JAJGOT010000451.1, on the reverse strand, counting down.
GTACATTGAAGTTTGCCGCTGCATCTGCGTTCAATCGATACCTGAATATCAACTGCTTGGGATCTCTTGTTGGTTTTTCAGTTTGATAAGTCAGATCGAAATAGATCAACGGGAAAAGAGAATTGAAATTGGCCAGATTCAGCTGCGTTCCAGTGTTGTAGTCATTTTTCCTCATTGCATAAGCCATGACATCCTGGAAAATCCTCACTTTGCTTTCACTGTCGTACTCTGTTTCCGGGTAGAAAACTCCGTTTCCATATTCCAGCCGGCAGTTCAACAAGGATGAATCATTATCCGCTGCATTCAGCTTGAAAGTGTCCATCAGGTAGGGATTGCCTTCTGCAGGGTCATCATTGGGCGGAGCGGTTCTTTTCAGCCAGACAAAAATATGCCTCACATTGTCGATGCTCGCTGAGATCTGGAAGAATCCTGATGACTGCGAGGGAGCTGATTGCTGATACATTTCCCTCAGATATTTCCATTGCGTTTCTTTCAGGAATGAGCTGACAAATTTGTCATACAGAGAATCTTTGGGAGTCAATCTTGTCACCCAAAGCAAAAACCGGTTCACAACAACTCTTCCAGCATCAACGCCGTTTGCCATATGAATGAGTTCCCCATCATCTTGAAGTGTTATCTCGAATTGAAGCTGCATAGGCACAAGCATCTTATCTTCCAACTCTTCGAAAAAGGAAAAACGATTCAGGGGAATGATCGTATTAGCGTTTTGAAGATCTCGAGTAATCACTCGCCGAGCCTCAAATCCAAGATTCGTATTAGCGGTTGTTGCATTAGTATCCAAATACCAGAAACTGTTCTTGGCGACTGATCTGCTGAAGTCATCGGAGTATTCTAACAAATTCTTTGTGAAACAGACTTTATGCAGATTATCAGTATCATAAATAATCTTTCCTGCAGATTTAATCGTCAGGTGTTTAATCAGGGAATGAGCCCCATTGATTACGGTTATTCTTTCAGCGTCATATGCCGCTCCATCTGCTAATTTCTGGAGTTGAAACTGCACCTCGAAATACGCATTATACCAATCATAGAATGCGGATCGGTCATTAATCGTGAATTTATAACCACTTTTTTGTTGATGTTGAGCATTAGCTGGAGTTCGGATTGTGTCATCCAGCTGGAAGCGCACTAATTCATTTCTTTAAAGATATTCATTCGATCGAAAAGCCATTTTATATTATTTTTTTCTTTTTCGGATGCCTTGCCCAGAGATCAACCTGTTCAATATTGCATCAGAACTTTCTCCGGAGGTTGACGCAGGGGCTGATTGTGGTCGAGCTGGCGGTTTTTTGCTCCCCTTTCTCATATTTCCCAGCTTTTTCATGATCAAATCACCAGATTTTTCAACTACTTTTTTGCCGAGTTTATCCCCAGCGTGAGAAATTCCTGATTCCAATGCTTTTTTCGCAATGGGTTTTGCGAATTTATTGAAGACGACTGATGCGACCTTCCTCATTGGTTTGAAAATATTGTCCACAATGACACCTGTTCCTTTATGCCGGAAGACAAACCGTCCCAGCTGGGGGTGATAATAACGAGAGAATTCATAACTTTTCATTTTATTTGTTTTTTCAAGATAAGAGAGAATGCTGTATCGGCTCCATTCAAATCAACAATCCGCCTTTTCCCATCGGTGATATAAATCCGAATGGAGCTTATTCTGTTTTTATTCACAGGGCTGAACATCACTCTCATGGGTTCCAAAGTGAAACTATAGGAGGCCTGCAGAACAGATGTGGAAAAGGAGAAGATGATATCACTCTCTTCCCCGTCCACAAGCGAATCACTTGTGAGATCGCAATGCACGTTCAACATATCAGTATCTTGACTGAGGTTTGGAACTCTGGGGTCAATGTTGACTTTATCTTTCAGAATCTTTTTATCGAAACCAATGAGATCGCCAAAGTTGGATTGTGTCAAATCCAGTTGATAATTTTCTTCCAGTGTGATTGTTACTCTGAAAGTTGTGGGAGAGAAAGCAAGATTGATTGGGAATTTTTCATTCTTTCCTGGGGTGCTGCCTGCGAGGGGGCCTGTTGCGTTTCGAATTGCCGCATTCAAAGTGGAATAATCCCAAACCCCAGCGGGAAAGGTGATATCGCAAAATGTTTTCCCACCGTCAGAGCTGAATCTGATCAGCTGATTTTTCAATGCCGCATTGATGTTATACCACGTAAAACTCATATTGATAATTCTGTTCAACCCAACAACATATTGGGAATTTGGATCCAAAACAATGGGCCGATTGAATTTTGTTGTGAAATTTTCTGGTTTGTTTCCGCCAGTCTTGACGGAAAAGGATGACAGGACAATTTCTCTTTCGATTTCCATTTTAGACTTTGAAATACTTTCTGAAAAGCTTCTCATGCTGGGATTTGTTGATGGCGTTTTCTTTCAGGAGAAGATCAAGAATACCAACCCCGGTATTTCTGATGCCTGAATTCGTATTCCCAGCAAGGATGGAGCCAACAATGACCTCAAGTTTCTGGAGGAGATCTGCGGGGTTGGAGAAAAAACGGATGGATCCACCTTTTTTTCTCCTGATTCCCGAACCTTCCAATGTCTTTTGTTTCGCTTGAAAATGTTTGATGTATTCACTCAAAATTCGGGATGAGTGGTCTATTCTGCTATGTTGCAAATTCTTTTGCTCTTGCGTTATTGCACCTTTATGGAACTTTTTGGACCAAGATGTTTTGTAGCCCTTCAACTGATTTCTTCTGTAGTTTGCAATGGTTACAATATTCTTGAGATAATTGATTTTCCTCGTTGATGAGATATTTGGGTCACTGAGATTTTTCTCCACATTATCATAATTCGTGAGGTCCAAGCTATCCAATATCTTATTGGCTTCCTCTTCCTCTTCCTCTTCCCATTCCCCTTCATCTCCCGGCGCAAGAGCATAATCGGGAGAGTCGTCTTCTTCATATTCAGGTGGATCTTCCCCTACCTCTTGCACAACTTCTTCATATGTTGGCGGCCCTGCTGGAATTTGCTTCTTGGGTTGGGATGGAACGGCCTCATCAAACAGGCCTTCGACATCCATCTCTTCAAATGGGTCGACTTCGGGGAGATAATCAATCTCCGCAGGTTTGGCTTTTTTCTTTTTCCGGGGAAGTGGCCGAAGCGGCCCCAAATTCGACTCGATCACCTCATCCAGTTTCGCTGTGATGGGTTTGAATGTTTTTTCAAGTCCGATTTGACTTGTTTCTTCACCCAACTTTTTCTGGGTGATAGCATTGTGAACAAAGTTGATTTTTTCCCCAAAGCAGATTTGCTTTTAGCCATTTCTTGCCATTTCAAAAGACTCATTTTATATCCCAGAAACACAAATTTGGGATGTAGAACAAGATGTAGAACAAGATAAAGAACGCCATGTTCATTAATAAAATGAAGATTCCAAATTATGATTGTCAGGATCCAATCACGAATTTCAAACAACTTCACCCTTTCATGCCGGATCGAACTTTCAGAATGTTGATCTGTGGCCCTTCAGGATCGGGGAAAACAAATGTTCTCCTGGATATGATCCTCCGCCCGCTGCTCTTCTACGATAAAATTTATCTCTATGCGAAAAATCTTGACCAAACCAAATATCAACATCTGCTGAAAACATTTCGCCCATTCAGCAAAGAAGCTGGGTATGACGTTGTGGAAGCATCCCCGGATGAAATCATCCCAGTTTCTGAATTGTCAGGGGAGAATCAAAAGCTGGTTGTTTTCGATGATTTTGTTTCCGAAAAAAACCAAAAGCCATTGATTGATTATTTCATTCAGGGCAGGCACAAGAAATGTTCTGTGATTTATCTTTCGCAAAGTTATTTCGGAACACCAAAAGATATCCGCCTGAATTGCTCGCATTTTTGCATCTTTGAATTCCCAAGCAACAAAGAAATTACGGCGATCTGCAGGGAGAACAATGTCAGCAAAGAAGATTATCGGAAAGCAACGCATTATCCGTTCTCTTTCCTGTATGTGGATAAGCCGAGGAAATTCATTGCCAAAAACTTTGATGAAAGCATTTAAAATGAGTTATTCAAATGGATTGCTGTCTGAAACAAGCACCCGCGCCCATGGCGCGAAAGATGGAAAAGATGGATTGCCAGGAGTTGGTTTCAAGCTGACGCCAGCAGGAGACTTCGACCTGCAAAGGAAACGCCTGACAAATGTCGCTGAAGGAACGGGGAATTCGGATGCAATCACAAAGCTACAAGTTGACACGCTTGCAACGCAATTGCGGGCAGATTCTCTCCAGGTGGATGGTTCCTCGCATATGACTGGGGATCTTGATCTCAGGGGACAAAAACTCATCAACCCCGGGGAAATAGAAATGAATCGCAAATTGATCGTCAATCTGGACACGGATGAAAACCAGGATTTGTCAGCGGTGAATATGGTCACTCTGAAGAAATTCCACCCTGATGCTCCGGCTCACACTCATGAAGTCACGAAGGACCTGGATTTGAAAGAACTTTTCAACGTGAAAAACTCAAAACAACAAACATGGCATGATTTGGGAGCGCATTATAACAACCTGGTTTCTTATAATGACGCCAAAAATATCTTTCTCAGCCGCAAAGAGACGTTTCCAATGGAGACGGCTTTGGATATGGGAAATCACACCATTTTTAATGTGAAAGATCCCGAAGTTGCCGATCAGGGCGCAAATATGCGATATGTGGATGCCCAATCCGCGAAAAAACTTTCGTTGGAAGGCGGGACAATGACCGGAAACCTGGATATGAACTCGCAGCAAATCAACAATATTGCAACGCCAACTCTGAAGCGACAACCCACGTCAAAATCTTATGTGGATAACCAGATAGGAGGTGTGGTAGCCCACACGATGGAATTAGAAGAGAAGATCAAAAAATACGTAAATGAATCGCATATCACGTCAACCTCTCACCCAAAGGACGCATTCCGCTATCTGATGGAAGATGTGGATGAATCCAGCTCTGAACATCATATGACAGTGACTGGGATAAGTGATTTTCCAGATTCGCCGCATCATTTCAACAAGAAGGCTTATGACTTGGAAATCACAAAAAATCTTTTTAATGAATACTCTGGGAGACTTGGATTCAATATGTTCAAACTCCCAGAGGGAGAATACACCGTGTGCGTGGAATTCTTCCCCGCGACAATGGATGGCGTGAGCGTCAACGTTGTGAGCACAAGTCTGAATATCAATCAGCAATCAACTAAGAAGTTTTCGGGGTATTCCAGATCCATCATCCACATGCACAAATGGAGGATTTCTCCACCTGAATTTATTTTCCTGGATTTGAAATGGCGAGGCACTGCCGAGTCAGCTGAAAAAGGAAATGCAAATCTGATCATATATGGCATTGCTGGTTCCCAACCTGATGTTGAAAGCAGCGTCTTCGATTCCCCTTTCGTTTTCCAAGCGGGGAAGATGGTCATGGAGACTGACTTGGATTTGAATTCGCACTCCTTGTTGAATTTGCCGCTTCGCCCGTCAAAACACTTCATTTTTGCAAGATTTGTGAAAGGAAAACACGGTGATTGTTTGATCTTCCCAAATGAAGAGGAAGATGAAACAAATTATTGGCAACAATTTGGATCTGACTTCCGGATTTTGAATGTCACGGTTTTCATTCTTCAACGCGGTTCCAACCCAGTGAGTGGAGCAACCATCATCATGACAAGTGTTGTTAAAGGAGATCGCATCACTCGGAAAGCAGTCAGACCTTCCACCAATTCATTTGGTTCACTGCAGTTCACCTTCAATCTCCATGTTGGGCAGGAAGAAGCTTTCTATCTGGCTCTCTCGGATGGAAATGCCATTCAAAGAGCAAAAGCAACAATTCTGATTGAAAAATGATTTCTCCCTGAAAAATGAAGCGAGCGAAGCGAGCCGAGCGAAAACAAAGCATTTTTGCTTTCAATCACATCAACCCCGCAATTCGGGAAGAAGAACTGGAAGAGATCAAAAAACTTTTTCGATTTTATCACAAAAGATTCTGGTGCCTGAAACGACTTTACAGTCGATTCAAGAAGTTGAATCTTTCCCTGAATTTGACGTCCACTGGATTGGTGGCAATCGGCACGATTGCTGGAGCCGCGACTTTGAACCCAATCGTTTTGGGAGTTATCTCCGGAGTGGGATTGCTTGTGAAAACGGTTCACGAGATGAAGAACCTGAAATCAAAGATTGACATGGCCAAGTTCGCCTTCACCACTTATGAAAAAACTCTGACTGAGTTGAGATTTGCTTTGAGATCAGGAAAATTCGACAGGGACGAATTTCTCCCTGCGATGGAAGCGATTGACGGGATCGTGATCGACTTGGGGTTGAATCTGGAGAGATTTGAGAGGGAATATGACACTCTCTTTGAATAATTTCATTTCCACTGGAAATGAAATCACAGCTCATTTAGGAATTATCTGAACTCTCCAATACCATTCCCCAGCAAACTCCCTAACATCCAGGGGAAAGATCGGCATCCAGAGATCGCTTTCCAGGATTTCTCGCGGTGGGGCAGGAAAAGGAAAACCAACCTCCAACGAGGCAGCAGTCGGCCCCATCACCACGCAATTATCAAAATGCTCACTGACCACCAGAAACTGCATTTTGTCGTTGTCTTTTTCGGTGCAAGTTTTCACCCGAAATCCCTGGGGAAGAATTTGGCGCATATTTCTGAGGAAGGCAAATTCTGGATCCATTGGCGCATTTTCGCAACGCTTCCAAATATCTGGATGGAATGGATTTCGCTCACTCTCGATGAGTTTCACGCGCTTCTTTTCATTTTTCCCCCATTCCTCTTCCGCCTTTTCCTCAGGAGAGGGTATGTCTTTCGCATTTTCCTCTGCCCAAGCCGCCATTTTTGCCTCATCTTCCAGTGCATGTTTTTCGCGGTTCGCGGCAGGTGTTTCCATCCTGGTTGGTTTCTCCTGGCCTTGCAAAACAAAACAAAACCAGGGCTCAAATTCAGTCTCGCTGATTCTCGCTGAGAACTTCCAAACCCCTTCTGCGAAATATTTCACAAAGTCTGTTTCATAGGGATAATCCCAATACCGCTTGTCAAAATGATCTATAAAATCCTTCCAGACTTTCACGGGAAAATTGCTGCCGGTGTTGGGGTTGAAAAGCACCCGCTTTGTTTGAAACTTTTCCATGTCGGGGGTCAAAGTCACATTCCACCCCGGATAGCGATTTTTCATCCACTGAAACTTCATTCCCCAATTTCGCTGCACATCATCCAGCGCCTTCTGTCCCACCACATCTTCGGGGCAGGGAAGAGATTTCATCTTCTGCGGTTGCAGCGATGCTTTTTCAACTTGGAATTTGACCCCATCTCTTCTCCGGGTGAAGGAATTTCTCCCGCTTTTCAATGCATCATGAATTGTTCTCGCATCGATCCCCAACTCAGATGTTGCCGCCGAAACATTGGGATAAATCTTGGTTGAACTGGAGGAAGTGACTCTGACGGGAATCGCATGCGGTTTTTGGGTGATGGCCGGGATTTTTCCAACCGCTTCGGGAAGAGAACCCACCGGTTCCTTGTCGGCAATTCGTTTCATGAAATAATCTTTTCCATTTTTCCTGATTTTCCAACTCTGGCACCAGCCAGTTCTTTTGAAAGCGCAAGAAACGGCTTGCCTTGTGACTCCGATCCATGCTGCCATTTCGGTTTCGGTTTCAAATTTCGCCAGCGGAGGATCGCTGGGAGATTCATGAACTGAAAAACGAGTGACTTTTTGGTCGACAATTGTCACTTCCCTCCCGCGAAACTGAAATTTGTTTCTTCCTTCATTGATTGCTTTGTTCAAAGCTTTAGGAGAAAAATTCATGAATTCTGCCAACTTCGCCTGGGACGAAAATCGCTCGCTGAGCCTTTCTTTAGAAACTGTATCTATCAAAACCCACATTTTGATAGGTGGAAAAAAATAAATGATTTTTGGAATCTTCTGGGGAACTTTGTTTTGTGGATTCTCAGGAGAAATGCCAACGCCGCAAATCTCAGGAAAAATCAGGAATTTCTCGACGAATCTGAATTCTCCGGCGAATTCAGGGGAAAATCTTGACAAATTCAGGGGGGATAAAATGTAAATTCAGGGGGACAAATTCTGGCGAATTCAGGGGGAAAATCTTGACAAATTCAGAGGGACAAATTCTGATGAATTCAGGGGAACAAAATGCAAATTCAGGGGGAAAAATTCACAATTGACAAAATTCAGGGGGAAAAATGAAACTTTCCGGAATTTTTGAGTTCATTTTCGCAGGAAAATGAACTGAAAAAAGTTGACTTCCCCCATCACGTGGGTAGGGAAGCTGAAATCATTTTTCCAAAAGAATTTTTTGATTTTATTTTGAAAAAATTTCTATAAAATCGTTTGGAGAAATAATTCCCAGAGAAAACCTGGGGTTAGATAAAATGCAACGAATTTACTGTAGGAAAAGAACAAAAAAAACACTCCCAACAATGTTTTTTTTTGTCAAACATGTTCAACGATGGGGGTCAGAAATAGCGCGCCTTTTTTTCTCCGGAAAATAGAATTTCGCCAAACCCACAGACAGTTGTGGGGTTTTTTGCCATTTTCTCCTGAGTTCAGCAGAAAAGCAGGGCACAGAGGGCAGTTCTTTCCCCACAATGGCCCAAAATAGACCCCGGATTGCAAAAATTCTCCCCTTGACAACTTTCCCCAAATTTTGTGTGAATTTTGAGGTCAAATTCTGCTCCGGGGAAAAAGATTCATGTCATTCCCAGATTTTCAAAGTCATTTCCCCCAGGAAATGAATTTGCATCTCAATTTTGTCCCCGACATTTTTCCGGATTGGTTAGATTTTCAAAATTCATTTTCCGGAATTCATTTTCCGGAATTCATTTTCAAATTCAAATTTCAAATTCAAAATTCAAATTCGTTTTTCTGGAGCAGATATTTTTTCCAGAAATCAAATTCAAATTCAAAATTCAAATTCGTTTTTCTGGAGCAGATATTTTTTCCAGAAATCAAATTCAAAATTCAAATTCGTTTTCCTGGAGCAGATATTTTTTCCAGAAATCAAATTCAAAATTCAAATTCGTTTTTCTGGAGCAGATATTTTTTCCAGAAATCAAATTCAAAATTCAAATTCGTTTTTCTGGAGCAGATATTTTTTCCAGAAATCAAATTCAAAATTCAAATTCGTTTTTCTGGAACAGATATTTTTTCCAGAAATCAAATTCATTTTTCTGGAACAGATATTTTTTCCAGAATTCAAATTCATTTTTCTGGAACAGATATTTTTTCCAGAATTCAAATTCATTTTTCTGGAACAGATATTTTTTCCAGAATTCAAATTCATTTTTCTGGAACAGATATTTTTTCCAGAAATCAAATTCATTTTTCTGGAACAGATATTTTTTCCAGAATTCAAATTCATTTTTCTGGAACAGATATTTTTTCCAGAAATCAAATTCATTTTTCTGGAACAGATATTTTTTCCAGAAATCAAATTCATTTTTCTGGAACAGAAATTTTTTCCAGAATTCAAATTCATTTTTCTGGAACAGATATTTTTTCCAGAATTCAAATTCATTTTTCTGGAACAGATATTTTTTCCAGAATTCAAATTCATTTTTCTGGAACAGATATTTTTTCCAGAATTCAAATTCATTTTTCTGGAACAGATATTTTTTCCAGAAATCAAATTCATTTTTCTGGAACAGATATTTTTTCCAGAATTCAAATTCATTTTTCTGGAACAGATATTTTTTCCAGAAATCAAATTCATTTTTCTGGAACAGATATTTTTTCCAGAATTCAAATTCATTTTTCTGGAACAGATATTTTTTCCAGAATTCAAATTCATTTTTCTGGAACAGATGTTTTTTCCAGAATTCAAATTCATTTTCAAATTCATTTTCAAAAATCATTTTCCGGAGCAAATGTACGTGGAAAATCTGCCCAAATGAACTGAAAAAATCTGGGGCAAAATCAGACCTGTCACACGTGGCAAATCTGAAAAAATCAGGAAAAAGGTTCTGCCCAAATTCACTGAAAAAATCACAAAAATATTTTTCAGAATCAGATTCTGAAAAATAATTTGGAGTTTCCTCCAGATTTCAGCGAGATCGAACTTCATCGTCCTCATTCTTGTCCTCAAACTCATCGAATTCCGAGGCAGCCTGCACTATTTCCTCCACCAAAACTTCGTCCACAATGCATGTGATTGCTTTCACATTTCCGCAGAAAAGATGTTTGATCGAAAAAACGACTTGCCCGCGGAGAGGACAGCCAATGAGTTCTTTTTGCTTCAAGATGGGTTTCTTTTTCCCATCCGCGCACAGCTCCCAAAATCTGCAGGAGAAATCCGTTGTGGGAATTTTGGAGGGATAGATTTTTGCGTAAATCTTTTCCTGCTCGGATTTGTCAGTTTTCACGAGAATGAAATCTCCCTCCTGAAATCGAGCAAAAGACGGGGAAATCTCTTTGATTGCCTGCTTCTTTTTCATCGCAGCAGAGTTGAAATGTTTTTCCAGATTGTTGAAGAAACTAATGAACTCGCTCGGAATAGTGATTCCCATAGAAAACGATTCACCCTCATGAAGGAAAATCTTGAATTTGGTTTGGAGTTTCACTTTGAACCGTGAGTCCATGTGGAGGCAGGGGAGAAGGCAGAAATTAATTTTTCCAGAAGATTTCTTACAGGGGTCTCCGAGAGAGCAGTCGGGGATAGATATTTTCTCGGGATTCATTTTTTGGGAGGAGACAAAAAAATGAATTAAATCGCGAAAATCCATTTTTCCATGAACTTGCGATCCTCTTCCGATCGGACTGGGAGAAAACCAGTGGCCATGTCAACCGCTTTTTGGAAGTTTCTTTCTGCGTCACACGCTTTTTCCCAGTCCGTTTCCTCTTTGATTTTTTCAGCCTCTTTCGGAGGAGTGGATTTGTTTTCACTTGGCATTTTTTCTCCAATGAAGAAAAAATTCAAAACGCATTTTGCAAATCCACAAGGGCGTCGTTCATCTCAGCCTGGCAGAGGTTATGATGTTTATAAAGTCCTTTTTTTGGGTGCGCGTGCATCGCCGTTTCCAATGCAGCTTTCTTTTTCATGAGATAGATGAATTCTTGCAATCTGGGAGAAACCCAAGTGACTTCGTGCGATTTTTCCCCTGAATCCAGAAAATGAGTTTTTTTCTTGCAGAGTTGATTGAAAAAAACTGTACGCGATAACCCAAATCGTTCCCGAATTTCCTCTGCGGTGAAAAAATCTTCCCCATCAATCTGGATGAATGGAATGTCTTCTTCCTCCTGAATCCAGAACACTTTTTGATCGGTTCTTCTGGTATATTTAGTGTTGCCCGATTTGAGAACTCGCAAAATCGTTTTGGAGGGAAGCCCCGTTTTTTCGCTGGCTTCTTTGAATGTGAAAAAAGTTTGCTTTTCTTGTCCTTCCCCTCCGGGGTTCGCTTCGCTCACTTCCTGAATTGAAAACTTCATTTTAAATGGGGAAAAAAGATTTTTTTCTCCATTAAAAATGTCTTTAGCTGCATGGCAATCCTTTGCGCGATCGACAAATTTGCGAGGTTGGTCGCGATTGAAGAAAAATGACTTAATGAAATTTTTAGTTGAAAATCTTTGGCAAGGTGGAGGATTAGATCAGCCCAAAATGAACAAAGCAACTCGTTTGAGAACTCGGAAAAGACGAAAAGCCAACCCTCTAGATGCCGAAAATGAAAAAATTCCTGTTCCTATTTTGATTCCGGAAAGAAGAATTTTTTCTTCCAGAGCCATTCCCAGAGTGATTGAAGAAAACACAGGAACGGTTTCGGATTGGCTGAATTGGTTGGAAAATGTGGATGATGTTGATATTCGGAGAAGAGCCAATCCCGCGGTTGAAAGATTGAAAAAGCAAATCGCTGAATTGTGGAAACAAAGGTTGGTCGTGGAAGAAGGTAAATCCGCTTTGAAAGGATTCGCGAAACAATTTATAATTCAAGGAGATGATTCCCCAACTCCCCAAGATTTTTTCCGGAAAGCAAGATGGCATATCCTCAGACTCCTGCGAGAAAATCCACAAACAAAAGTGAAATGCGTTCTGAATGTAGAAATGTCCCAAACCAGTTTGGCTTCTGGAGAGGAAATAATTGATGACCCATTTTTCCATTCCCGGCAGAAAAAGAATCTGGGAAACAACCCGGAGATTGTGGATGAAATGGAAAGAGAAATAATTGAAAATTTGGAAAACTTCAATCGCAGGGGAAGTAATTGGATGTTTGAAAGAGTTTTGCGTTTGGAAATTCATTTTGTGCGCTGGAACCACTGCGAGGGTCTTCTTGGATTGCTTTGCCCCCAGACTTGGAGAACAAAAAAGCCGTGATCAACATGAAAAATGAAGATAACATGTGCTTCAAATGGTGCTTGGGCAGAGCCGCAAATATGGTTGAAGTTCACCCAGAAAGAATCACACCGGATTTGCGAAAACAAGCGGAAGACATGAATTGGGATGGTTGCGAATTCCCCATGGCCGTGGACAAAATCAAGTTTTTTAAAGCAAGAAATCCGACAATTTCAGTGAATGTTTTTGGCTGGAATGGATCTGTTTTTCCCCTGAGGATTACCGAGGAAGAAAAGGCATTTCACGTGGATTTGATTCTGCTGACAGAGGAATTCAAAACGCACTATTGCCTGGTGAAGAATTTCTCTCGCCTGGCATCCTCTCAAGTTTCACGCCATGGGCATGAAAGATTTTTCTGCAAAAGATGCCTCAATTCATTTCCCAGCGTGGAAAGTTTGAAGAAACATAAAGCCATTTGCGGAGGCTTTGAGGCGGCAAGGATTGAAGTTCTAGGAGGCGAATGCTCTTTCCAAAACTATGGGAAAATGCTGCATGTGCCTGTGGTGGGTTATGCGGATTTTGAATCTATTCTGAAACCTTTGGGGAAAACTCAAAAAACTCACGAGCATATTCCCTGTGGATTTGCGTTTCATCTCGTTTCCCCATTTTTGCAAATGGAACCCGTGTTGAAAAGAGCAAAAGATGAAAACGAAGAACTCCCCAAAGATTTCATTCGGGAATTGATTTCCCATGTGAGGCAAGCTCACCTGAGTTTGCCGAAAAAGGAAATGTCCCCCATGACCAGCCAAGAATGGAAATCATTTCGGGAAGCCACGGTATGCTGGTTGTGCCGAGAAGAATTCGGAGAAGAAGACCTGTCCAAAGTCAGAGATCACTGCCATTTCTCCGGAAAATTCAGGGGAGCAGCGCACAGATCTTGCAACAGAAAGTTTCAGCGGCCAAAATTCACCCCTGTGTTTTTCCACAATCTCCAAAATTATGACGCGCATCTTTTTGTGCGAGCTTTGGGAACAATGGATGAAGTTTTGAGCGTGACATGCATCCCCAACAACGAGGAGAAATATATTTCCTTCTCCCTAAAGTTTGAGTTGAAAAAAGAACGAAGAGAGGTAGAAGAGGGGAAATGGAGAGAATTTTCCGTGAAACATGAAATTCGATTTCTGGATTCCTTCAAATTCACGCTGATGGGATTGGAATCGCTGGTGAAGAACCTCCCCAAAGAAGAACTGAAAGAAACCACCAGATTTTTTGGAGAACGCAGCGAGTTGATGCGCCGAAAAGGAGTTTATCCCTATGAATTCATGGATGGGTTTGATAAGTTTGAGAAAAAACTGCCAAAGAAAGCCGCTTTTTTCTCCCGATTAAATCAGGAGAAAGTGAAGAAAAAAGATTTTCAACACGCCCAGAAAGTCTGGAAAGAATTTGAAGTGAAAAACATGGGAGAATATCACGATCTTTATTTGAAAACGGATGTGTTGCTGCTTGCCGATGTCATGGAAAGTTTCAGAAAACTTTGCGAAGAAAACTATGAACTGGATCCAGCTCACTTCTTCACTGCCCCCGGAATGGCTTGGGACGCAATGTTGAAAATGACCGGAGTGAAATTGGAACTTGTGGAAGATGTGGATCAGTTGTTAATGATTGAAAAAGGAATCAGAGGGGGAAACGCAAATGCATTCAAGCGATTTGCGAAAGCAAACAATAAATATTTGAAGGATTTCAACCCCGATGAAGCTTGTCGTTTTCTGGTTTATTTGGATGCAAACAACCTTTATGGGTGGGCAATGTCACAGCCTCTTCCAGTTGGAGAATTCCAATGGATGAGCGAGGAAGATTTGCAAAACTGGGAAAACTTTGTGAATGCTGAAGGTCAAGGTTGTATTCTTGAAGTTGATCTCATTTATCCCAAAGAACTGCATGACGACCATAATGATTTTCCCCTGGCTCCAGAAAGTTTGAAACTGGGTGGAGTGGAAAAGTTGACGCAAAATCTGAGGGACAAAGAAGGCATGGTTTTGCATGGAAAAAACCTGCAACTCTATCTTTCCCTGGGAATGAAACTGAAAGCCATCAAGCGAGGAATTTCATTCAAAGAGGAACCTTTCATGAAATGTTACATTGACAAAAACACAGCCCTGAGAGCAAAGGCAAAAAATGCATTTGAAAAAGAGTTCTTCAAACTGATGAACAACTCCGTGTTTGGGAAAACCATGGAAAACTTGAGAAAACGAGTTTCGATTGAACTGGTGAAAGATGTTGAAAGGGCAGAAAAGTTGATTAACAAGCCCAACTTCGCAGACGTGAAGATTTTTGATGAATTTCTGATTGCGGTCAAGATGAGGAAAACGCGAGTGGTCATGAACAAACCCATCTTCGCTGGGATGTCAATCTTGGATCTCTCCAAAACTTTGATGTATGATTTCCATTATGGGTATGCGAAGAAAAAGTGGGAAAATTGTTCTGTTCTGTATACCGACACAGATTCTTTGGTGTTGGAGATTGAAACGGCAGATTTCTTCGCTGATATTACCGCAGATGTACCAAAGTGGTTTGACACAAATGATTTCCCAGAAAATCACCCAGCTGTTCTGAATGGATTGCCAATTGTGAAAGAAAACAAGAAAAAGATTGGGCTGATGAAAGATGAATGCGGGGGTGCCATTCTGACAGAATTTGTCGCCCTGAGGCCGAAACTGTATTCTCTCCTGATTGAGGAGAATGCAAAAACCACAGGGGAACAAAAGGCAAAAGGAGTGAAAAAATGCATGATCAAGAAGAGTTTGCGGCATGCAAACTTCGTGAAATGTTTGAGGACAAAAAAAAAGCAACTCAGGAGGCAAAGTATCTTCCGCAGCAGGGGGCACCATTTGTTCACGAAAAACATGACCAAAATTGCGCTGAGTGCGGAAGATGACAAAAGAGTGATTCTGGGAAATGGAATTGACACGCTGGCTTTAGGGCATTGGAGACTGGGAGAAATCTTTACCCCGACAGAGCGTGAAGTTTTGGAAAGTGCCTAATTTCAAATTATTTTTTGTGTTCATTTTTAGCAGTCAGTAGTTGATATTAGCCACTTTTGAGACAGTCCAAATTTCTCCCAGTTTAAGCAGTTCACAAGAATTCTAAAAAATCCTCAAAAATTCGTCGAGTTCCGCCATTTTTCACACAATTGATAATTTCTTCAAATCTGCTCAATCTATCAGAATTGTGATGATTCTGCTGAATTTAGCTGGTGAAAAATTCTTTGTTAATTGCCTAAATCAGCAGGAAATGAATTGTGTGAAAACTGGGAGAAATTTGGGCTGTCTCAAAAGTGGCTAATATCAACTACTTGTGATTAGTGTATTTTATTACCAATAAATCATATAAAACAGCAAAATTGAAACTTATTCCATTTCCAAATACAGCCACATCCGCCCTAAATGGTGACCAGGAAATGTGGCAGTATTCTGAAACCAGCAAATAAACAAGTCATGGGCCAAGGCCACTCGTCCCCCAATTTAAAAATTATCATTTAACAGTCAAAATCTTTAATTCCAAATCTGATGCCTTTATACACACTTCCTTGTCAATCCCTACCTGGATACCTGGATATTGCACATGGTTCATGTCAACTAACTGTAAAATCCCCGGCAAATTGTAACCCTGGGGATGAATTAATGAGGAAACCCTTCTGCAGTTAAAATAATATATAGCTTTGGTAAACTTTAGAAGCTGGGCTCCCTAAAGCTAGCCATTGTTTACAGGTAGAAAGGTTTGGTCACTTGATTACCTAATTGTTTTAAATCAAAGCTTTCTGGCTGATGTGGCAGGGATGCTTGATGTTTTGGATTTGATGGAGTTCAAACCAATTGTGGAATTGCACACATTTTAGGCATCCTACTGATGCACAGTTACAAAATTCAGATATGTTTAGAAGCCACATTTATTTGAAGTCTGTCCCCTTTGAATTGCATACTAAGCCCTTACAAACGCTAAGGCCATGTCAGTGGGAATCTTATGGACTGCAAGAGAAAAGCCTGGCCAGAAAGCATCCTGTTCTCCATGGTTGTGTTAAAGACTAAAATGTTAATAAAACATCACAAAGAAGCTTAATGTGTCATACTTATAACAAGGATGGCTCCCAAATTAAAAAAAATCAGGAGCTATTCCTTCTCTGTTGGACAAGTGACAGAATTTCCTCATCGACAAGTAAAAACAAGCGATATAATATCCCGACGTTTCAGCGACCTCATGACGCCATTATCAAGGGTACGAATGAGAATAAAATTAACAAATGCGAGTTCAAGAGTAATAACTAATTTACATAGCGGAGGTGGCTACACAAATATTTTAGCACGGATAGAATCCGTTTGCACATTCAAACTCGGTGTTAATTGTTTGATGTAAAGCATCTCGTTGACAAGACAATCAAATTTGTTCATGCATTTCTTGAGAACTTTGAAACAGCTAAGGAGGTCCTCAGGGACAGCACCGCCTGGTCGTTGTTATAGTGCTTGATTACTTTCCATTTCCATTTTCCATTTTATTTATTTTGCCATTAACCACATTAAAAAAACTATACATGTATATATAACAATAATATAACAATAATAATAACAATAATAATACTTAATAATAATAATAATAATATACTTAGAGCATAGTAGAGTATAGTAGAGTAGAGTACAGTACAATATAACAGGTAAGAGTAGAGTAGAGTATATTAGAGCAGAGTAGAGAAGAGTAGAATAGAGTAGAGTAGAGTAGATTAGAGTATAGTAGAGTATAGTAGAGTAGAGTATAGTAGAGTAGATTAGAGTAGAATAGAATAGAGTAGAGTAGATTAGAGTATAGTAGAGTATAGTAGAGTAGAGTAAAGTAGAGTAGAATAGAATAGAGTATAGTAAAATATAGTATAGCATAGTATTGTTTAGTATAGTAGAGTATAGTATAGAATAGTATAGTATAGTATAGTATAGTATAGTATAGTATAGTATAGTATAGTATAGTATAGTATAGTAGCGTATAGTAGAGTATAGTATAGTATAGTATAGTAGCATAAAGTAGAGTAGAGTAGAGTAGAATAGAGTAGAGTAGAATAGAATAGAGTATAGTATAGTAGAGTAGAGTAGAGTATAGTAGAGTAGAGTAGAATAGAATAGAGTATAGTAGAGTATAGTATAGTAGAGTAGAGTAAGTAAATAATAGCTTTATTTGCATGACTATATTGAGTTACAGTATTGCAAAAGCTTACTTTTTAACAACAACAAAAGACAGTAAAGGAATATTAAATAATTACATAACATCATTTTGATTTGACAATATTAAGCTATCACGTAATACAAAACACGCAGATATTATTTTCATTAAAAGTAAATTAACAAAATAATTGGAAGAGTTCATCAATTCTTTGATACTTTCTGTTGAGGATTTATTTTGAATATTCGGCAAGTGTTGGTAGATTTGATTAAAGTATTTCTCTCTTAAAGTTGAACATCTTGGGCGTTGAAAGAGAAAATGAATTTCGTTTTCAATATTATTTGATTCGCATAAAGGGCATAATCTATTTTCTCTAGGGATTTGATTATATCATCCAAGCTCGATCATGAGTTTTGAATTACCTGTCCAGAGAGAGTAGAGTAGAGTAGAATAGAATAGAGTAGAGTAGAGTAGAGTGGAATAGAATAGAGAATAGTATAGTATAGTATAGTATAGTATAGTATAGTATAGTATAGTATAGTATAGTATAGTATAGTATAGTATAGCATAGTATAGTATAGTATAGTATAGTATAGTATAGTATAGTATAGTATAGTATAGTATAGTATAGTATAGTATAGTATAGTATAGTATAGTATAGTATAGTATAGTAAAGTATGGTATGGTATGGTATGGTATAGTATAGTATAGTATAGTATAGTATAGTGGAGAAGAGTAGAGTATAGTAGAATAGAATAGAGTAGAGTAGAATAGGGTAGGGTAGAGTACAGTAGAGTAGAGTAGAGTAGAGTATAATAGAATAGAGTAGAGCGGAGTAGAGTAGAATGGAGTATAGTAGAGTAGAGTAGAATAGAATAGAGTATAATAGAGTAGAGTAGAGCAGGGAGAGTAGAGTGGAGTATAGTATAGTAGAGAACAGTATAATAGAATAGAGTAAAATAGAATAAAAGCAGCACAGGAAAATACTACTTAGTAGATTTCATTTAATCTAACTGGACACACTCTGGGATGTTATTCCATAGACTCAAAAGTTACAACCACCTTGCAAATTATAATAAACGGTAACACGACATAGTGTTGCTAAATACCTTTACCTGTTTTATATGTGATTGTTTCTGTTTCTAGCAGCAGCAGCAGCAGCAGCTCACAGCCGCAGAAAGTGGATCCTGCCCATCATCATTTTATCGTCAGGAGGTGTCTTTGCTTTGATCATTGCAGCTGTTTATGGCATTAAAACTAAAAAGTGTACTTCATCATACAACCTGGCTAAATGTAAGTTGAAAGCGTGCGAACATAATTAAATTAAATAGAGATAATCACTTCAGTCTAACCTCTTCCTGAGAGTCTTTGTCCCCACCCTGGGTGGGTTACTCTCTAGCGAGTACGCTCTGTATGAAAGGGATGCCTTTTTGTATTCAAAGTATCGGTTTTAAATATACTGTGCGCAATGATGATTTGATATCTTCAATCAGTGTCATAAGTA
The DNA here is from genome assembly GCA_022457155.1 of Cladopsammia gracilis. NCBI lineage: Eukaryota > Metazoa > Cnidaria > Anthozoa > Scleractinia > Dendrophylliidae > Cladopsammia > Cladopsammia gracilis. The sequence continues at coordinate 196,562 of JAJGOT010000451.1, read as the reverse complement.
GAGGAAATAATTAAAAAAAACCTTTTTATAGCCGACGTCACTGCAGTGTGCAGAGCTGAATTTTTCAAACATGATTCTCCGGCTGTGATTCACCCTTCAGGGTCCGCCCATGAACAGACAATTGTGAAGGATTTAATTCTCACATAAACTGAGTTTACAGCTGAAATATCTTTCCCTTTTAAACTACTACTTTGACGCGGTGGGATGGCTTGCGAGGCTTGATGATCCCTTTGGGGTATGCCGGCGGGAGTTCTTCCTCACAGGCTCAACCTTGCCGGACGGACCAGTTGGAGAGGGTACTGACTAAAAACAGTTTCCTGGCACTTTGTATTGGGGTCGTCCCAAGTCCACCTGGAGATGGACCGCAGAGGCAGCCTCCGGGCCGAAAACTTTAACTGGCAGCAGTTTTCAAGGCTTGTTGAAGACCAACAGAAATTGACTGATCTTGTTCATGCCCTTTGTGCCACTTGGTGTCTAATGGAATGATGATGATAACAGCTGTAGTGGGCAGAGCCGTTTATTCCCATACATCATGATTCGCCAGTTATTGTTGCCCATTGTCAGAAAATGGTGAAAGAAATACGCAGGTCTTGTAATTCTTTTTGGGGTGTTCCTATTTCAGAAAGTAAGTATTTACTCTTTGAAATATTATTTTGGACGAATACCTTCATCATTATCTTATCTTGGACAAATTATGACCGGCGAATCATGTTTGAAAAACGCATCTGTGTATACTGCAATGAAATCGGCTCTTGCATCCCTCTCAGCCCAATAGTACCTGCAGTTTTGTCAGTCATCGATTGTTGAAACAAGCAACTTCATATATTTAAATCAATCAATAAATCAATAAACATTTTGTCTAATCAGTATCATTTTCTTCTTTTCAATACAGGTGACCCTACAGAAGGCATCACGAGCAACAAGCTTTTTATCAGTTACAGTTCTAAGGACTTTGCCTGGGTCAATGAAAATCTTATTTCTCTTCTGGAGAAACACTCGATATCCTACAGCATTCACACCCGGGACTTCGAGCTGGGACGACCTATCGTCCAAAACATGGCAGACAGCGTGTACGGCAGCCGCAAAGTGCTGATTGTTTTGTCTGACAACTACCTTGCCAGCAACTTCTGTCGGGAAGAGCTGCACATGGCTGTCCAGAGGGGGGTAGACACGGGAGATTCGTCGCTGATTCTTGTGTTGATCAACAAGTTGAAGAAAAAGAAGTTACCTGGTGCTTTGAGAAGCAAGCATTTGCTGGATTTTGAGAAGCACAAGATAAAGCAAGAATGGGAGAAGAAATTGTTGCATGCTATATTAGATGGTAAAGCTTTTAAAGTCGATTATTTTAACGGAGTTTAGACAGAGTATACATATAAGCTTTAGTATCAGCCCATATTAAGATTTTGCCTAAAATGCTACAGCTGCATTTTTTTTAACCATGTTTTTAATGACGTTTGACTCGTCAAAGTTCTAAAACTACAACTAAGACCCATTTGTATTTACACCTAAACCGAAGCCAGAATCAAAATTCACGAGATTATAAGAAAGTGTCGCCGAAGAGCCTTTATTTGATGTCATACAGGACCTCATACAGGACCTCATATAGAAGGATTTCATCCACAGACTCAAAAGTTAGAACCATCTTAACTTGTACTGGAAGTTTAAAGTTTTGACTCTCTGGATGAAATTAATCCTATAGTGTGACCATTCAAATGAAAGCTATTGAGCAGTACTGTTCTGTGGTGCTGTCTACAGTATATATATATATATATATATATATATATATATATATATATATATATATATATGCTGTACAAGGTTGTTCTAACTTCTCAGTCTGTGGAGGAAATCTTACAAAGTGACAATTCAAATGAAAGCTACCGAGTAGTACTGTTCTGAGGTGCTGTTTATTATGTTGTACAAGGTGATTCTAAATTTTGAGTCTGTGGATGAAATCTGACAATGTGACAATTCAAATGAAGCCTATTGAGCAGTACTGTGCTGTGGTGCTGTTTATTATGCTGTACAATGTGGTTCTATGCTATACAGTTCTAACTTTCAGTGAGTCCGTAGATAAAACCCTAAATTGAATGTAACCATTCAAATGAAAGCTTTTGCGGGATGGTGAACCTTACGTACAACGCAACTTGGATAAACTGAACTCTTTCACTTGTTGATTGTTTATTGACACTACGGTAAATTACTTGATGTTGTAGTTAGCATTGCAACATTGTTGCATATGTCGGGCAGAGGTCGTAATATTTGTTCACTTAATTCCATAGCTAGCATTAGGGTTATACTTCTCAAATATTTGGTCACTGCGTACAGTCTTAAAACCCTTGCCGTTTTCAGACCAAAATTAGTTAGTACTTTGTCATGCCCGTTTTCTACCCATAAAAGTTTCCCATTTTGAAGCCACAATGTTAAAAACTTATTTAACCAGAAGAAAAACATACTCACCTTTAGACCAAAATATTCTAAAATAATTTAAGAATAAAGTTAGTCGATTTTTGGATGTATCAACATCATTTTCAAAAATAACTTTCGTAGTCAAAGTTGTAAATTAAAACAGTTGATTTTAAGTTGATGCCTTACTGCGGTTTGCAATAACACGCGAACCCTGAAGTTCAAAGCTCAGCTAAGGTTTACGTTTTACGCTGCCGTCAAACATAATTATAGCGACAAATAACAGAAACTGACAAAATTAATCGAGATCCGCCAATCACAACTCTTAAACATGACCTTTGACCTTTTGTGCAAAGCGTTGCTGTTTCCTGAGATAATCGCGGCAGTGAAAAATGAAACTGTTGGTAGCGTTTTGAACTTCAGCGTTCGCGTTTTATTGAAAAGAGCCGTAACATACATGTATGAGATGCTGAGTAGTAGAGTAGAGTAGACTAGAATAGAGTATAGTAGAGTAGAGTAGAGTAGTTTTGAACTTCAGATGTGTGAAAATACAGATAGAATAAACTTAGGTGTGGAAACAGAAACAAAAAGAAAAAGAAAATAAATGCATAATTAGGTGAAAAGTTTCGCTGGAATTGAGTCCGTTTGATTGTTCAAAGTCGGTCTCTTTAGACTCTTTAGCATCTCATAAACGAGGTACTCAAACTTTCCCCGGCATTTCTTTGAGATGGCAAATTGTTCCTGGAGTTTGTCGGCCTTTCATTGTGTTTCTCCTTGAGATGTTTCCCGATCACAGAGTTCGGCAATGCGTAGATGTAGATAGACTTGCCAAAAGTCGACCTTTGCATCTTTAGTCGGCACTTAAATTTTTTAACCCATTGACGACCGCGCATTATTTCAACAGTTAGCAATTCTCAAAAACGGAAATTATGTGGACCGTCTGCGCAGTAGATTTAGGGTGCAAAAAAGCTTAGAAAAACAACTTTTTCTCAGTCTAGAATAGCTAGAATGACTAATTTCCGAATAAAATATACCAGTTGCGTACAAAAATTGCCAGAGAAACTGATTTGGAAATCAAAATTGCAAAAAATTACATCTTTAATTTGCATAAGGCGAAGCGAGTGAAGTTAGAACGTATGAAGTCTTATTTCAGTGTTTACATAAAATCGCTTTTCATCCTATGTATAAATAAATGAACAAACACATAAAAAAGGTCAGCAAAATCTTTTTTTAAAATGTTATTTAAATATCCGTTATTTAAATTTTAGCGTATCGAGGAACTGCCCTCGCAAGCAAAAGGCGAAACTCATGAATTTGGGCACGTTTTATAAACATTTCTCAAAAACTGACGAAAACACAAAGAAAAAATCAATCACAAATTGATATCAACATAAATTCCCATCGAAAATTGCTATTTCGTTTACCGTAATGTCCCTCGGCTGCTTAAAAATTCTTTACAACTCCGCTTCTTCGGTTCTATCGCCCCGCATTGGTATAAACATATGAAGTTCCTCGAAGCAAAATTTCATCGCTTGAAGCTCTTCTTCTTCCACTATAGCGCAACTGAGTATTCTTGAAACTTTTTCTTTTCATTTTATATCTTTTTAATGCGTGCTATTACTCCGATAATACGAAAACCAAGTACATGGCGAGCGCGGCAACCATTTTGTGTAGAATTTGATATTCTTGTCCGAGTAAGATCGATTTTTCAGCGTCTTGACCGCGCGCAAGCCTTTGACGTAGTTCAGGAATTGCTTGTTCATTGGCTAATATGCTTCCTACGTCACCGGTGGAAAAATCCACCAGTAAATTTCCCGCGCTGCAAGTGGGACAATTCCCTTCCAACGAAGAACCTAACTTACCGACAATAAGTATTGGAAGGGACTTCTGGCAAGTCTAAGATGTAGGTGACGACTCGTGTAGCCAATAATCAATTCGCATCACACAAATTACATTTAAATTCATGAACAACACATTGTTGGTTGACCAAGGATGGCTTTGTTTCCGTAATTTTCAGGTCTTCTGAAATTTTCTTGCTTGTGAAAACCGGTTGTATCGTACGACCGATTTTCTTTCCCAAGTCAGTAAATCTCTGTACGATGTCAGCGGATTTCTGGTCTTTGAAGAGCAAGGTGATACGTACTGGATTTGAGTCTGTGGATGAAATCTTAAAGTGTGACTATTAAAATGAAAGCTTCTGAGCAGTACTTTCTTGTGGCGCTGTTTATTATGCTGTACAAGGTGATTCTAACTTTTGAGTCTGTGGGTAAAATCCTAAAGTGTGATTGTTCAAATGAAAGCTACTGAGCAGTACTTTCTTGTGGCGCTGTATATTATGCTGTACAAGGTGATTCTAACTTTTGAGTCTGTGGATGAAATCTTAAAGTGTGACTATTAAAATGAAAGCTACTGAGCAGTACTTTCTTGTGGCGCTATTTATTATGCTGTACAAAGTGATTCTAACTTTTGAGTCTGTGGGTAAAATCCCAAAGTGTGATCGTTCAAATGAAAGCTACTGAGCAGTACCTTTCCTGTGGTACTGTTTATTATGCTGTACAAGGTGATTGTAACTTTTGAGTCTGTGGGTAAAATCCTAAAGTGTGATCATTTAAATGAAAGCTACTGAGCAGAACTTTTCTGTGGTACTGTCTTGGGACAGCTCGCAGCAAACGTTATCTAGAAGTAAGCAATAAGGCATTAAATGTGGCATGTGGAACTGAACTTGGAAGGTTTCCTCTTATTATAGCTATTAATCAGAAAATAGTAAATCATACCTTATATCTTCAAAGTAAGGACAACTCTATTGTTAAACAGATCTTTTTAATGTCAGCAGATCTTCACACTTCTGGTAAAAATAGCTTCTACTCTAAAGGACATCCGAATTCTATAGTTTGCCTAATTTTGACCCTTTTTTCTTAACTGACACTAAAATCAAACATTATATAAACTTAATGAGACAAAAATATATCCTATATTAGCGACATACCATTCAACGCTCTAAGAAACTATAATTTTATAATATCTTTAAGAACGAACATACTCCTTCTCATTACTTAGACCTTACAAGGAAATCAAATGACAGAAAACAATTAGTAAAATTTCGTAAAGTGATCATAAGTTAATGATTGAAATTGGTAGATATGAACAAATCACGAGAGATGATAGATTGTACCCTACTTGTGGATCTGATGAAATTGAAGACGAAATTCACTTCCTTTTCCACTGTCCTAGATACTCAATTCTTAGGGACGGATTTTACAGGAAAATAGGGCATCACCTACCAAATACAGAAATATAGAAGCTACCAATGAATTATTGTTTTTTATTTATTTACTCCATTTTTTATTTTTACATACGTTTTTTGAAGTTAACAAGATAAGAAAAAGAAATGGAGAAGGGCAAGATGTAGGTAAACTAATTATATGTCCTATAACTAATGAATTAATGAACTCTCGTAATTATATTGTAAATATTCAGACAGCAGTGAAATTCATACTTTCATGCTTAGATCTCCGCAATAATTAAATTATCAATCTAGACTGATGTATCTTACCCTGCAAGCAGTCGATTCTTCTACCCCGAGCTACGCCTAGCTACGCCGAACGAAAAAGAAACCACTGCGAGTATCCGTTAGTTCCTTTGATGGAGCCGCCGTCCAGCGCCATGCACGAATAAATTAACTTTGAACCGGTAATTGGCTAGATTCTTTATTTGGATCTGCAGATGTAAGGGAAATCTCCCATTTATAGAAAGCTTTAAAGCGTATCTTAAATTATACAAAAAAGCTTTTGAACCACTATCCCTAGAGTAACTCTAATTGTTTCTCTCGAAACTTTCCCCTGATATCTTTCACCGTATTGTTGTTTTATCGCACGTTCTGTTGCTTTTGTTTTGTTTTCTTTTTTCATCAAAGACGTATCTTTTCTTTTTCACCGGCCTATCTTCCTTTGAGGCTCCTTTACTGCTTTACAATCGCACTTGTTACCTCTTTCTTATAATTGGTAGTTCTTTTTTTTTTTTGTTTTCCCTGCTGTTTGTAGTTGCCGATATTACTTTTTTTTTTTGTGTGTGTGTGTGTGTATGTGTGTGTGTGTGTTTGTAAGCTAAAGGTACGTAAGGCTAAGAGTAATGTAGTAACATGTAAGTAAATAATATGACGTAATTTAGCCTTAATTTGTAAATAGCTTTGTATTTCAGTTCAACAAAAAGAAAATTTTCAAACTTGTTTAGCCTCTCGCGCATGCACTTATCGACGTAACTGCTGCGTTTAAGGGAGCCCGCTATGCAACAATCAAAATGGAGTCCATGCTTAATAATGATTTCAAATCAACGCGCACCACATTCCTCCGTGATAATACATTTCGTTGTAATCTGCTGTGCATCTATTATTATCTGTTTCGAAAACGCCGCCATAAATTGCTCGTTGAAACAAAACAAATTCGATAGAACATCTTTTTAAAGTTTTTTCAAAGTTACAAACGTTGAAAAAATGAGTAAATAACGCAAACTTGCCGAGTTTTTAGCCCGTGATTAGCGCGCGCATAGCACAGCTGGATGTAAACAAACCGTTAAAACAAAACAAAAACGGATTAAAAACCCATCTTTTCTTTAACTTTCGATAGAAAGGATCGTTGTATTAAATACAGCGTTGACAAAGTAATGAAAATTTTCGCCCTTCCTTTGAAGATAATTTTATTTCTTCCTTTGAAGATAATTTTAAAGTACACCTAACCCTAATTTTTTTCTTTTAATCAACCCAATGTACGTTGAAAAGTCGAATAGTGAAATATTTCTTGTTTTTAACGTCGCGTAAGTGAGTTATAGAGATTTGAATTTACAACATGCTAATTAGATGACGTCAAATGAAGACTTTACCATTATTTCTACTTCAATTTACGGTATGCAGTTCACAGCTTAAGGATAATCAATTTAAGAAATACTAAATAACAACTGTTAATAGTCAATTGATTTGTAAAAGAATATTACTTGGAGGTGGAAACAAGTAGTTGTATAATAAACGAGTCTTGATTTGACGTCATCTTATTAACATTCACCAACGCAACGTTAAAAAAAAGAAATATTTAACTATTCAACTTTTCAACGTTCATAGAGTTGATTTAGCTAAAAAAAAACAATTTTGGGGTAAGGTGCACTTTGAGATTTTGTTTTCCCGGGAAACAAGGGGGAACTGGCGTCAAATGCATCATATGGGGCGTAACGTGGCTGCGCATGCTCGATGTAAAAGCTAACGGATTCTCGCAGTAGTTTCTTTTTCGTTCGGCGTAGCTCGGCGTAGAAGAATCCACTGCTCGCAGGATAGATGTATCTTAATTGTACTTTCCCTTTCTTTATTATATTATTGTTATTTCATTTTGTTATGTTGTAATGCTTTTGCAATACTGTAAGGATTTATAGTCATGCAAATAAAGCTACTTGTTGTTGTTGTGGGTAAAATCCTAAAGTGTGATCGTTCAAATGAAAGTTACTGAGCAGTACTTTCCTGTGATACTGTTTATTATGCTGTACAAGGTGATTCTAACTCTTGAGTCTGTGGGTAAATCCTAAAGTGTGACCATTCAAATGAAAGCTACTGACCATTCAAATGAAATGCTTTGATCTCCCAAAAGAACAATAAAAGGGTGCAATCATTCCTCCAAGTCGAGCTGAAAGGTAATAGCAAACACTTGTAGCTGCAAGTCTTATAATAAGCTGTTAAAATTTAACTGAACAGTATACTGGCCAATTGGTCCTGCTGCCTGCAGCTGCTGTATCCTTTTATCCTGTTTGTTTGCGTTTAAGAGGTAAATTTAAAACTTGAACTGACCAAAAATTATGAAAATCACAGTTCAACAAATGTAGCTATAATTAATTTAGCTGAACTTTTAAATTGAGTATGATCAAAGATTTCGTTAACCCTATCTGCTCTCAATTTATACGTTCACCGGATTGGCTTTAGCAGCTTTACCATCTAATATAGCATGCAATAATTTCTTCTCCCAGTCTTGCTTCATCTTGTGCTTCTCAAAATCCAACAAATGCTTGCTTCTCAAAGCACCAGGCAACCTCTTTTTCTTTAACTTGTTGATCAACACAAGAATCAGCGACGAATCTCCCGTGTCTACCCCCCTCTGGACAGCCATGTGCAGCTCTTCCCGACAGAAGTTGCTGGCAAGGTAGTTGTCAGACAAAACAATCAACACTTGTCGGCTGCCGTACACGCTGTCCGCCATGTTTTGGACGAAGGGCTTTCCCAGTTCAAAGTCCCGGGTGTGAATGCTATAGGGTATCAAGTGTTTCTCGATAAGAGGAATAAGATGTTCATTGACCCAGGCAAAGTCTTTTGAGCTGTAACTGATGAATAGCTTGTTGTTTGTTATGTCATCTGCGTTGATGAAAAGCGAAATGACAAATTAAAACAAATTTTGTATTGATTATGATTGAATGATTTAAATATATGTCGTTGCTTATTTAAAAAATCGGCGACAAAACTGTTGAGAGATTTTCATTGTTTAATAGGTGCAATGTTTTGTACCATGGACAAATAATACCCCACCCCACCTCACGTATCTTCCCCTCCACTACCAATCTAGCTCATCAACAGGTACAACAGTTTGTGCAAGCATTGAGCGCGAGAATGATTTCACTTGAAAGCTCAAGTGAGAAAATTAGTAACGCTGGAACATAAATCTAAAATGGCGGAGTCGAAAAAAACACTACATTTCTAAGCTCGATCATTTAAAAAAGAAATGAAAGAAGGAAAGGTATATCCACTACTGATAAACGGTTAGGAATGTCAATTTTCCTGATACAAAAGGTTCAATTTTGATCGTAGTAGCACTTGAAAGGGGCAGTGTCACGAGGATTTGATTTTGATTTGCAAATTGAAAGTCGAAAGTTCTCCAAGTACTATTTTGTACATAGAAGTAAATTGTAGCATGATCATCCGGCTACTTAATGAAGTTTGGATGACACATTTTGAGCTTACATTTAGCCAAGTTGACTGGTGATGCACACTTTTTAGTTTTAATGCCATAAACAGCTGCAATGATCAAAACAAAGACACCTCCGGACGATAAAATGGTAATGGGCAGGATCCACTTTCTGCGGCTGTGAGCTGCTGCTGCTGCTGCTGAAAACAATCAAATATAAAAAGGGACAAAACCTCAGTTCTTCTTCACTAAGTTGAGTCAAAGGTATCTTCTAACTATGTGGATAAAATCCTACAGCGTGACAATCAGATCAAATGAAAGGTACTTAGCAACATTATTCTGTGGTGCTGCTTATTATGCTGTACACGGTAGTAAGTCCGTGAATGAAATCCTTAAGTGTGACCATTCAAATGAAAGCTATTGAGCAATACTTTTCCGTAGTGCTGTTTATTATGGTAGGGTGGGGGGGGGGGGAGTTGGGGGGAGGGGGGCATTAATGGCGAGGCAAATTTCCCTTTCGTAAACGGTCGCTGCCATTTTAGCGACACTTACGCGTGGTTGTAGTTACTGTTGTTTACAACTTAGGAGGAGAGAGTGGTGAGGCCAGGCCCCTTATATACCGGGAGTTCTTGTTTGTCTGTTCACAGTATAATAAACTCCAGTGGCACCAACACAGATTTCAACACATTAAGAAAGTGAACATCTGAATGATTTTCAGAAAGTCCTTTCTATATCCTAATTTCCTATTCAGTCATGTGTTTTTTAATCGAGTGTACTCTAACCGAGGCAAATCGGTTATACGAAAAACAGCATATGCAGCATTCGCCGTGTTTCCTTGAACGCATGGTTTCCACACTCGTTTATTGACACCTTTCCCAAAATACATTGCAGTTTAATAACTAAAGAAATAATCAATGCTAATTCATAACAATAAACACGCTACAGTTTATTTAGAGACTAATCAAAATTAATGTACACTCTACGCCTCACAAATTACTATTACAGTATGGAGATCTCTATGTGACACCAAGCTAACTCGAGGTTAATCAGGATGGCCCTCTAAAACTTCCTGGTCGAATTGGAATTTAGAAATGTTAGTTTTTGAGGAGAGAGGAAAAACCGGAGTACCCCGAGAAAAAACCGTCGGAGCAAGGATGAGAACTAACAACACACCTAACCCACTACATTGTTCTGTAGGAAGAACTTATGAAAACCTATCCAATGGTTATCACGTTCATATTTTTTATCATAGAGATAACTTTATATGATCCCCAGGAGATCACGTGATTCTCATGTCGGAGTTCTGATTGGTTTCTTGAATTTTTACCTTTGCCGTGATTGGCTTATTGTAGATACCTGCTGGTGACTTCCTGTTCGAAGTTAAAGCACTGACCTGACTGAAATGAAGTTGTAGTATTTTCAGTTGTTGGATGTAGAGTTGTCGAAGCTGAAAGATAAAAACATTCAAAACGTTCATTATGACCATCAATCCATCTGTCATTCTGGTCGGTTCGTTCCTCCGTTCCTTCGTTCGTTCTTTCGTTAATTTATTTATTTCTTTCCATCCATCCATCCATCCATCCATCCACCCATCCATCCAATCACCCAGAGACGTAATCAGCCAGTCAGTCAGTTATTCGGTTAGTCCGTCAGTTAGTCTGTCTGTCTGTCCGTCAGTAAGTCGGTCAGACAGTCATTCGGTTAATTACTGACTCAATAAGTAGTCAGCCAGTGTAATAATCTATAAGCAATCGGTTTACAAAATCAACCAAAATGTCATAAAAAATGTTTCTTACCTGTTGTTTGCTCAGGGAATACTTTTAACTCTATAGCAGCAAACGTTTTTAGGAATCTGCAGAACGTGCGACAGCTATACTTTCCCTCGTCATTACCAGTAACGTTAACAATGGTGAGGATAAAATCTTTTTTGCATTTGGTGTCGGTCTTCTTTTCTTGTACATCATACTTCTTTCCAGTTTTCAATGGCACCGAATTGTTGTTGAAATACCACTGTAACATTATTGGACAACTGGGCGGGTTAACTTCAACCAAGCATTTTAAGCTGATGTTGGAGAAGGCCCTCGTTGAAACCTCAGGAGAGTCAATAGTTGGGTTGTTAGGCCAGGGACCTGTAGAAAATAGAAAACGAAAGTGTGATTAGTTAAGCTGCTTTTACTTCGGGTTAAATAACCGTAAGTAATCAGATAACGTACATTTATATATCAGTTGAATAGTCCTGGGCAGTTTACTCGACCAACCAGGAATGCTGTTCTCTCCAACACACTTGTAGTCCCCTTCTAGATTTTCCTGACGTTTAGGATTGCGAAGAATGGATCTTAAAGTGTCCTTTCCTACCAGCTCCTCTGAGAGGTAAAAACCTTCAGATCCATTGATGATTTGTTTGCCATCCGGCTTGTACCAAACTACACGAGGACGAGGCCATCCCTTGACGGAAAATTCAAAATTTATTTCTTTGTCTGGATACATCAGAACTGGGGAACTCGTTTTTTTAACCTTTATTACTGCACCTGAAAGAAACAGATCATAAGTCACGTTCATGTTGTAATTGGTTAGAAGATTGCAGTGGCACCGGCTTAAATGTTTTTGTTCAAGCCCTTCCTTACCTTTGAGTTTTAAGGGTTGTTACTAACATTATAAGTCTCAGGATATGCGCAATAATATTATTAGACTTCGCGCTTGGGCATTAAGTTCGGTCTAATCACATGTTTACAACTGTACCTCTTGAGGCTTCGGGCTCGTAATAAAATGGATTCTTTAAGCCTATCACATATCTTTAAAAAAGTTAAGGTCAAATGAATATATGCCAAAATCAAACGAATGTTTCCAAAAACGTAGTCCATACAGCCATAAAAAGCTTTTACTTTGTACCAGTTAGTTTTTTTTAAACATTTCTTCGAACACTTAATTCACTGAAATTTACTTACGTGTAAAGGTTATACATCGACATGAATTCGTTCCTCGCAAAACCAGGCCATCACTGGCATTAACTTTTTGCTTAACTTGTTCCCAGGTCATGCCTCGTGCTTTTCCTCCATTCATGAACGAGCAGTTGAGAGTTACGTTAGAGCCTGGATCTACTGTCATCTGATTGGTATATTGACACTCACGTGACTGGTAGCAAGAAGCTCTTATTTCACAATCCAGGCTTTTCGCTGATGACACTTCTGTCAAGTATAAAAAATAAAATAAAAACTTAAGAAAGAAAAAAAAAAAAAGAAAGAAAGAGAAGTTCTTGGTTTGCTTCGAATGTAGTTTGGTTCTAACTGTACAAGGTGATTCTAACTTTTGTGTCTTTAAATGATACCCTGAAGTGTGACTACTCAAAAGGAAGCTACTGAGCAATACTTTCCTGTCGTACTGTTTATTATGCTATACAAGGTGGTTCTAACTTTTGAGTCTTTGAATGGAAAGTGTTACCATTCAAATGAAAGCCACTGAGCAGTACTTTCCTTTGGTACTGTTTGTTATGTTATACAAGGTGCTTCTAACTTTTGAGTCTGTGGATGGAATCCCAAAGTGTTACCATTCAAATAAAAGCTACTGAGCAGTACTTTCCTGTGGTACTGTTTGTTATGTTATACAAGGTGGTTCTAACTTTTGAGTCTGTGGATGAAATCCTAAAGTGTGACCATTCAAATAAAAGCTACTGAGCAGCACTTTCCTGTGGTACTGTTCATTATGCTGTACAAGGTGGTTCTAACTTTTGAGTCTGTGGATGAAATCCTAAAGTGTGACCATTCAAATGAAAGCTACTGAGCAGTGCTTTCCTGTGGTACTGTTTGTTATGTTATACAAGGTGGTTCTAACTTTTGAGTCTGTGGATGAAATCCTAAAGTGTGACCATTCAAATAAAAGCTACTGAGCAGAACTCAAGTAAATTAAGGGATAGGGTGAATCTAACTTTTGTGTCTTTAAATGATACCCTAAAGTGTGACCATTCAAGTGAAAGCTACCGAACAGTACTTTCCTAAGGTGCTCGGTGACCATTCAGAAAATGAAAGCTAGGGGGTAGGATGGTGTAGTGTTTTCATTTAGTGCTGGTTTGTTTCCCGACAACATTATTTCTGCAAAATAAAGTTTGGTGACTTTTGGTTGTTTCGATGTTGCTCGTTTTTGAGTGCTGTAAAGTTACGATAAAATTATGTTAACGTTTTTTGGAATTGTTTTGTAACAAAAAATACATAAATAAATACAAATAAGACTTTATTTAAAATTTGCAAAAAATGCCGTTGTGGGTGTTTACTTTAAAAACCAATTTATTATATATGAAGGATAAGGGATGTTACTAAAACGAAGAATGGGTAAGGGGAATGGGAAAAGGAGAATGAGGAATGGGGAATGGGAAATTGAAATGGGAAATTCAAAATGGGAAATTGAATTTTTTTTTAGATTAATTGTTTATAAGGCGGAATATATTTTTTTCAGCGGCGATTACCGATAGCGACGCTTTATTTGAAACGTTCTGCGCCAAAATAAAAGGAAAGGAATAAATTGATGACAACAGGAGAAGTGACCTTGCCTTGTCTCGTTATTTCACTTCCTGAAGCTAAGCCAGTATTATACGAAAAGAATTTCATAGATATTGTACATCTAGTTTTCAGAGGTGGCGATAAGTTTGGTTAACACCAAAAGTCGGGGCCTTGGTCGGGCGTTCGGTCACACTCTGAGGACGAGATTGAAATATTGTGAGTATCAGCAGAGGTAGAGAAGGACAAAAGCGCTTGCGGGGAACCCATGAAGTTCATGAAATTGTATCACGCACAACCAACGTTTATGTAAATTTTCACTTAAAACCTGTCAAATTCATTATCTGCTTGGCGCTTCTGCTGTTGTGAAAGTAATATGATTTTTTTAATACAGTAAACACCCGCGTATAAGAACCTAGTGATTTAAGAACCTACAGGCTGAAATTGGGCATTTTAATACCCAAATATATAAGAACCTATTTAGGCTGGCAAAGAACAATAGGTTCTTATACAAAAAAAACCACACTCTTATTTTGTAGCCAAAATACTGGATTTTAATTGATAGAAATTGTGAAATTTATGAGAAACACCATGAAAATTATTTGTTTAATTGAAAATCTTTTAAATACGGAGTATAGAATACTGTATAAAATTATACTGGTGTAGCCTTGGGACTTGAATCTGCAATCATGGACTCTGGGAATACCTTTTGAGACTTTACATTCGTACAAAAGCTAATGTACAGTACAATGCATCTTTATTTCAATACGCAAGAAAATTAATATTTTGTTTCAAATTGTATTTGATTATTTTCAAATTGATTCAATTTTAATTCCCTAAATTGGGTTGTTACTTATTTTTGCTGTTTTTATTTATATATTTATATTGCTGTTAACAATTTACATTATTATCAAATACAACTGTAAATATGGTAGCCTATGATACTGAATTTATTATTGTTTAAAAAATAAGGCTTGGCATTTTTGCTGTTTAAAATACAAATGTTCAACCATTATGACATACTAGTACTACAGTAGTTCTCTGAATGGTATCACTATAACAACTCCTACAAATAAGAACCTACTAAGAACCTAATCTGCCACTGTCAGCCTGAGTTCGGAAAAACTACCCCAAAATATAAGAACCCATTCAGCCTGAACCCAAAAATTCTAGGTTCTTATACGCGGGTGTTTACTGTATGATTTTTCAGTTTCTCTGCAGCCACTAGCTTGGCAAGTGAGGCAAGAACATTGTGTCTGATCACAGTTTCTCTACCAACCAAAACTTTATTATTTACGAAAAATAGAATGACAATTTCTTAAAATTGGTAGCCAAATTTGGGCTCCTTTGTGATTGTCGTTCGGAGTTGAGCAGTGACTCAGTGGATTCGGAAAAATTCGAGCACTTGAAAGTATGACTTCTTTAACGTACTAATGAACATGAAATAGCATTTTAATTAATCCTAAAAAATGTAAAGTTTACGTTTTTGTGCTATTATTAGTTTTAGTTATCTTGTATCTAGCCAAATTTATCTTTGTAACTAGGTTTGTGTTTCCGACACTTGAGCCACGAATCTTTTGTTTATTTTGCCTGGTCCGGACCCGGCGTCAAAACAACTTTTCGAATTGAAAGTTTTGACGTACAGTGGAACCCCGTTAATACGACCACCTTCGGGCCATGGAAATTTGGTCGTATTAACGGGGTGGTCGTATCAACGGGGTAGGGTCAAATTATGGCGAAACATGTTTTTAAACTACATTGTACTACATGTATACAGCTATTTCAATTAACGTTGTCGGATGAAAGCTCAAAGCTACAAGCCAGATAGTTGGGAGCGGCGCAAAAGAAACGTTTTTCCCGCTCGTCGCACCAACTATCTGCATGCCTGCAACAGGCGCTCGATTTACTCGTTCGGTCTTGACTTGTAGGCTTTGAACTTTGAGCTTTGAGCTTTCACCCGACAACGTTAATTGAAATAGCTGTATGTTGTGGTGCAATTTTGTCCTTGGTGCAAATATTATTTTCCTTTGTTTAAAACTCATTATCATACATTATCATTCATTTTCATACCCAAAAACAAAGGAAAATAAAATTTGCACCAAGGACAAAATTGCACCACAGCATAAACCTTTAATTCCGCTATAAATCAACCTTTTTGCAGTTAATTAACAATCTTACAACCGCAATTCAATGCAACTGAACAAGTAACAGTAAACGAAACCGAATGAGAAAAAACACTGACTTCTTTCAGTTCTATGTTATGAAAGGAAAGGGCTTCTAGTGAAATGTCTCGAAGAGCCGTTTTCTATATTGTAGCTTACAACACTTTAATTGTTAAACAATTATTCGCCATTTCTTACAAAGAAAAGAAGCAAAGTTCAAGTTCAAGTTGTTGGGAAAGCCGTTAATCGTGGGGGAGGATACGGGATGGAAATCCCATGTGTTTACAAGTTTACTGGACAGCCAAGAAACGTTGATATGCTTAACAAATTATTAGACATTTCAAATAACCGATCTGTGAGAAAAGAACAGGAAATGGACTTGAAGAGAAAAGCCACAGTGGAAGGCAGCAGAAACAAGAAAGCAAAATAACTTTGAGAGCCTCGAAATGCTGCAAAGTGAAGTCTTTCAGATCTTTTGTAGTATCTGTTCATGCATCCTTTTTACTGAACACTGCAATGAACATGCTAATCACTAAACACCTTTACCTAAAAACATTCAATAAAATATTAATGCGTTATTGTTTGTCAGATTGTGCCTGTTTTCATTCAGCAGCCTCACCAGGCATTTTGCCGACTGGTCGTATTAACGGGGTAATTTTATAAAGAAAATAACGACTGAGGTCTCCAAAAGATGGTCGTTGGTCGTAATAACGGGGTGGTCAGATTAACGGGGTTTTCAAATAAGAAAATAAGTGGGCGTTTGTTCGGGCCACAAAAAAGTGGTCGTAATAACGGGGTGGTCGTATAGCGGGGTTCCACTGTATTCCCGCCATTATCATAAAAAAAAAATTGAATAAAACTTATCCATTTAATCAAAGTTAACGACTGAATTGATAATTCTGGAGGAGAAAAACAAATTTAGCCCTTTGAATCAAATATACTTTTTCAGTTATGGTAAAAAAATTCCCAATTTGCATAATGTCAAAAGTAATTTGAAACCTTTCAGTAACACAACGTGACCGTTTCATAAAACATCTCGCAATCAGACACAACGAAAATATATTCCAGTTTTATTCCTCTATATCCGTAACACAGAAAAGAAAATTAAATGAACAAGTGATCATTTTAAGGTCATTTTCGCCCGAGAAACATTAACTAGCGCAAGCCAAACTCATGATGACTGGTTTCTCAGAAATATTACAGCATGGTTAGTAGTCCTTTCGGTGGAAAATCTTCAAATCTTCTCGTCTTTTTCAGCAACGCGATTGTTTGACAACGAGAAATGGATCACAAGACACGTGTAGTTTACATCTTATATTAAACGGTGTGAATTTTTCGCAGCTGAAGTTTCTGTTGGCTGTTCTGTCCCTCTTCAACCTGACGAAATAAAAATTCATGAAAGGCAAACAATCGAAAGAAGAGAAATTCATTTGAACACTGTATTTGAATTTTATAGTTTCCGCTTCAAAAGCGAAACGATCAGGCTTCGTTCGTTGTATTACAACAAAATACTTTATAAAAAATATTTCAGTAACTGCGAAAAAGGATTGAGATTGAACTTACCGAGAGCTGGGGAGAAACGTCCCAGTGTATGTTTACGTTCTTCTTGGGGACTGAGCGCAAGGTAGGGGGGCTATCATAATGTCATTTATTAACCTATTTTATGTAGAGGGGTGGTGTCATATTTGCAATGTTGTGTTACAATTTCATGAACTTCATGGGTTCCCCACAAGCGCTTTTGTCCTTCTCTACCTCTGCCGATACTCACAATATTTCAATCTCGTCCTCAGAGTGTGACCGAAAGCCCGACCAAGGCCCCGATTTTTGGTCACTTAAACCAAAATTATCGCCACCTCTGAAAACTAGATGTACAATATCTATGAAATTCTTTTTCGTATAATACTGGCTTAGCTTCAGGTAGTGAAATAACGAAACAAGGCAAGGTCGCTTCTCCTGTTATCATCAATTTATTCCTTTCCTTTTATTTTGGCGCAGAACGTTTCAAATAAAGCGTGGATATCGGTAATCGTCGCTGAAAAAAATTATTCCTCATTATAAACAATTAATCTAAAAAAAAAATTCAATTTCCCATTTTGAATTTCCCATTTTAATTTCCCATTTTAATTTCCCATTTTAATTTCCCATTCCCGATTACCTATTCCCCTTTCCCCATTTCTCGTTTTAGTAACATCCGAAGGATAAGTTTAAATTTCGAACGGCGTTTGTTTAATTTTTTCTCGTCGGTTTCATAAGCGGCGAAAAGAAAACTTACGTTGTTTTCAAAAATAGTATTTCCTCCTTCGCTGAATGTTGATAAATGTCTGGTTTTGGGAGTCTTGTTTTTACTGCCTCGTTGTTAATTATAAATGATATAACTGAGGTGCTCATAACTCATTTAACGCTTAGAAGTTCACAAATATCCCTCGTTCTAAAGAGGATATAGCAGATATTCTCATAAACACATTTCAAAGGAAGAATACTTCATATAACAGACATTAAATTACTTTTACAGGTACCTTGGATCAGAAGACTTGACAAAGAACAAAGGAAAAAGCATTTAAGCAAGCAAAATTTAAAATCTTTTCGCTTGCGATCTTTTTTCATATCTGCAGTTCCAACTAAAGATTGCCAACTTGTGTTCGCGATCGACTTCCTCAATAATTTAGATCCACTGCCATTTTTTTAGGGGATCTAATTATATTCGGGGGCGGCGCTTATTAAAAATTCATTACATGTTAAACAATACTTTTTGAAATAAAAAATAGCTGCTCATTTTCTAAAAAAAGAACATTCTTGTTTGACTCTTTTGCGATTCAGGTTTAAAAACAACTTAGTATATATGATAATTGCTTCACAACAACAGAATAAAATCCACAGCCTGCATATAATAGCCACCTGGCGTGTGATAATAGCCGAGCTAAAAATATAGCGTCTGTCTGAGTGAAAAGAGAGGTTTCTTCGGGTTTCGGTCAATTAAGATGCAACAACATATTTTATTGAAGAAAAATTTCTCTTTATGAATTACCTTTTCGCTTAACAAATTCTCTGAAAAAACATTTACCGCAAAATTCAAACGACGCAAATTGAGGGCGAAGTGTTTTTTTTGTAATAAGGTAACTCTCGTCACGTGGGTTATAATTTACCTAACTTATCTGAAATGTCTATTAAAAGATGACCGTTATTAGCTTCTATCGCGCACGCAAACAACAGGAACAGGTTGACAATTGCAAGAAGAAATAAACGTTTTGTCTTGTGTTAATGTTTTTAATATTTTTGTCGTGTTGAAACAGAGGACAATAATCAGCTATAATCACTGTTTAGTGAAGGCATGCAGCGAGTTGTGACGGGTCGGGCAGATGGATTCTTTTAAAATCTCCAGAACAAATTCAATGATTATACATTCAGTCGTAACTAAATAAATTGAAATGAAAAACCTTCAGAAGAGGGAACGTCGTTAATAAATGCCATCGATGTTTAGCTATGACCTAAGCACTTCTTAATACAAAGAGCCAGCCAGATAAACGTTTTATTTTTCTTACTATAAGCATATTCACAAGTTCTCGTTCAGTGTTGAGCTGATTTTTACCAGCTATGCAAACATTTCAATGCTAGCATAATGGTACCTGTGTCAGCGTGAAAACAGGCTCGACACTCACAAGTGTAAGCATAGCACAAGCTTTAGGAACTTGAAAACATTTTTCTTCTGCCTACGTCCATGTTTGTGTCATGTTCATTTTCACTTGAGGCGAAACATTTCTGTTAGCAGCTGTGCTTGTGTCGCTGGTGAAAACAAGGCTAAAGTGTTTTAGTATAAATCTACTAGCGTTCTGTCACGAATGCTGTTCTCTTATTGGCTACGCTACTCACTATCTATCCTGTTGTAGAAGGTGAGTGTGTGCGGTTGTCAGTGTTCGGTTGTTATTTATATCATTATTCAATAAAAACACGAGCCTGTCTTGTTGTTAAGTTTTGAACGTCCAGTAGATTTATACTAAAACAACTAGATTAGTTCCTCAGAGTGATTTCTTTGCGTGATAGTTGATTCGGGCTTCGACCTCATCAACTATAACGCGATAGAAATCTCGAGCTCATAAAATAAATATGAGTGAGAAAATGAATAACTTTCCGTCCAATACATATACCATTTCAAGTAAAGATGGATTTCTGGTACAGCTTGTCTCGCAAAAAGTATTTTTAAAATACTTTTTACAAAACTCGATCTTAGTCGAATTCCGTTTAACTTGGCTGCGTGAAAATTTTACCAGGTGCACAACGAAGGAGTGAGTTTCTTTTAATATCTCTGTTGCATCTTCGTTCTGAAAAACATTGAGCTGACAAGTTGTCAGTCAAGCGCTTTCGAATCAGGAAAGGAAAGTTGACTACAGCGAGCACTGAACTCGCAACTGAATCGTACAGTGTGGCACCGAATGAAAGTGCGAGGGTATGTTACTTTTCCTTTGTAATTAAAAAGTCGTTTGGTGTAACACTGGCTAAATTGCTAATTAGACAAAAAGACCTGTGTTTCTTCCCTGTGTTAGAAAGTTCAGTGTAATCTTATAACTCAAACTCCAGTTAACTAACTGATTCTCGACAGATCAAACTTATAGTATTTTTCTCTGCTTCCTTCCCAAGAACACGAACTTTGCCGGCTCCCTCGAACAGTTTCATGTTCCTCCTGACGGTCCGATTAAGCGGTTGCTCAGTAGCCAGTGGTGAATATTTACCTCGAAGCTTCGCTGCTCTGTAAATATCCGCCACAAGCCACCTCCACTTCGGTAAATAGTTGCTAACTATTGAAATTACACAGTTAATTCACCATGATCTAATTTCTTGTTGCGCATTTTGTTAAAAGCTCAAAACAGGAACTCGTCTCATATTTTATTTACGGTCTTGTGTGAATGTTTTAACCTGTTTGCTCGAATATTTTAAAATTGATTGTCAGATAGCCTGATGTTGGATAGTGTTTCCGTGCCTACGTAAATTTAGCTGGCTTTACGTGCGTAAATAAAACAGCAAAACTGTTCAAATACTGAACATTGAAAAATGCGCGTCCGCATGTATGTTAGACTAATATAATTAAAGATTACGAGTGCGTTTAAAATTGAGATGTTTGGGGATGTGACACTTGGTGTTTTGTCCTATTTATAGTACGACAGCATGGCATGAATTGGGAGGAAGACGATCGCGGGCTTATGGTATATTAATGACGAATGAGGCCACATTTTTTTACCTACATATCAAACTTTGCCTATTGTTATGGTTTGAATTTTTAAAAACAATGCCGCTTTTGTTTCTTTTGTTTTATATTTCAATAGCCGTATTTTTCAATAGGCTATTGTGAAATAGCGTTCGGCGTTTAATCCCGACCAATCGGCAAATTGTCGGTGACGACATTTTTACTCCCAACGGAGGTCTAATGGGGGAAACGTTTAACGGGGACAGGAACCGACAGGGGGTGGGTGAGTCATTTGCTCTGGCTGCATTGTCATCATCGACCGAGCGCATATGACAAACCTCGCACTTACTGCACCTTTCAATAACATGCAGAATTTGAAATTTAAATTTCCACCAACGGTTGCGTTTTACACTGCCGTCAATCATCTTAGCTTACCTCTCAGGAAACAGATCTTCACTTCAATGAGTTCAAAAGGTCACGTCCGTACATTATGATTGGTAGATTTCGATCCATTTTGTTTGTTTCTTTTTTACATGGTCCGTTGGCTTTCGTATTAATTGTGATTGACGGCAGGGAATAACGCAACCGTTGGTGGAGATTTGAATCTCAAATTCCGCATGTTATTGAAAGGCACAGTAACGATCGCAAAATGGCTTCATCGACATGGTAAACAGAAACCAGATTAGCAGTGCACTTCGGTTTATCTAGCAATCACTTAGTGATTGCCAAAGAGGCTTCGCCGCAAGCAGTCTCTTATTTTTCTTTTATTAGTCGAGCGAGCGAGCGGGCGAGCGGACGAGCGAACGAGCGAACGAGCGGCGAAACCGCGAGGAACGAGGGCGTCTAATTGAAAGAACAATAAGAGACTGCACGCAGTCTAATTTGCTTGTTGATTTGCTAAGTACGTGTACTTTGAAGTCTAAGGTAGGAAACAACTCACTCAGTCGGAAAGCGTAGGTAATCGAAGGATTGAATGAGTTAGCAACTTTTTCCATTTCAGTGATTTTATTGTTCTGCTGACGAAGAAATAAAACAGCAAAATTTACAGTGGATTTGGCAAATATCGGAAAGCAAATAAAAGACATTCGAACTGATAACTGAACAAAACGTAAAACTCTAAACAAAGTCGCTGGTCAGGAATAGGGGGAAGTGGTCCTAGCAGTTCTCTCGGCTGTGCTTTCACAGTCGGCGGCTCCCTTCAGTAGTTGAAAATTCCGGGTTCTGGTCCATTCCCAAAATCACATCCGAAATCACATCCCCCTCCCATCCCCATTTCCCAAGGTCACCCCCATTCTCTGCTGGAAAACAAGCGCTAGCTCCAAAAACCTGCCAAAATCAAGCGCAAAGCAAAAAAATTCCAAACCAATCTTTCAACTCTGCTGAAAGCCAACAGCTTTTCTCCTGCTTGTTTTAGCAGAAACAAAATGACATCTTTTTTCTCCCTAGATTTCAACGCAATCCAAGCCAGCAGGAGATTTTCTTTTCCTCCAATGCCCCCAAGCAAAAGTGCTCACCCCATCTTCACAAATAAATCCCTTGTCATCATTTGCAGAAAAAGCGATTTTGCAAACTGTCTCTGAGAAAATGTCATGCTTATGGCTTCTGATCACATTCATTTTTCTCATTTGTTTATTTCTTGTGAATAGACAGTCTTTGTAATCTTCATGTGAAATTTTTTTTTTGGTAACAGCCTTTGTTATTCCTTTGCACTTTTTCTCTTCTTTTCCATCAAACATCTTAATGCTGTATAATTTCGCCCTCAAACCAACCAATTCTACAATTATCTTTCCGCCCGCTTCATCCTTCATCATTCCAATGACCTTTACATTACATTATAATTAGTATAAAATTATAATTAGTATAATATAGTTAATAATTAATTAATATAGTATAATATAATATAGTATAATTAGTATAAAATCTGTGTAAAGCGCTTTTGATTATTTTAATGTTAAAAGGCGCTATATTAAGTGAATAAATTATTAATTATTATTTGTTTTTCCCAACGGGAATGCAAGATGGATGGTTTTTTTGGGAAGTTGCTGGTGTCAAACATTTCTTCAACATCATCACTGATGTCTTTGAAGAAATCATCTGTTTGGATTTCATAGGCCAAACTGTCAGTGTCTGTGAGAAGAGAAGTTTAACGTCTTTCCACTTCTTTTTTTAACATAGTTATAGTGAAAGTCATACATCAATGTCTTTGACAAATCAAGGATGCGCATTCCACAATAGATTGGATTGCTGAACTTCAAGCAAATTCGCTTCATATGTATGGCAATCAGATTTTCGTCAAATATTGTCAGATGATGGAAGTTAGGTTTTGAAGCAAGCTTTCTTGCTTTCTCTTTATCATTTATCAGACGGATATCAACTCTTTTCCTGATATTTTCCATTTTCTTGCCAAACACTGTTATTCATGAGTTTGAAGAAGTCTTTCTCGAAATTCTTCTTGCCTTTCATTCTCAACTCAGTGTTTTTCATAATATAGCTCTTCAACCATGCTGCTTCTCTGAATTTGATGCCTCGGTGAATCTTTTTCACAATCAATCCAAGACTCAGGGGCGGATCTAGGGGGAGGTTGCAGGGGGTGCGCATGAAGATTATGGATGAGTTTTTCAACCCTTTTAATCACTAATCTCTCCGGAGCAAGAGGATAATCATTATGCCAATCATGCAACTCTTTTGGATATTCCAAATGAACTTCAAGGACGCATGGAATGTTTTTCCATCTTTCAATTCTTCCTCATTCATCCATTCGAAATCTCCAACTGGGAGTGGTTGCAACATTGCTCATCCATAGAGATTGTTTGCATCCAAATATGGAATGAATGTTGAGGGTTTTGCTGGATCGAATTGCTCTTTCATGTACTTGTTATTTGATCTTCCGAAACGATGTGTTATCATTGTGATTCCTCCTCTGGTTCCCTGTTCAAAGAAAAGAAGCATATCTGGGTCAGTCAACAAGTCAAGCACAACATTGCTTTCTTTCAAAGCAGCATCCCAAGCAAGACCTGGAGCAGTATAATACCAAGCCGGATCCAGGTCATAATTCTCCATGCAAAATTTCCTGAATTCCTCAAAAACATCTGCAAGATGACAAACAGATTTCAAATAGAGATCGTGATACTCGCCCATTGTTTCATCTTAAATTCTTTCTAAATCGTCTTTGCATATTCATAATCTTTTTCTGAAATGTTGGTGTCATTCAAAATCGAATAAAAACTCTTCTCTCTTTGGAAGGGATGTCGCATTGAATCTTTCAAAACTATTCATCCAGTCATATGGCTAAACTCCCTTTCTTGTGAGCAGCTTGAATTTTTCACCAAATGCTCTCTTTGTCTGAATGAAATTTTCAAGAGAAAAATTTTTCACTAAATTATCAAGAGAAGAAGCCTGTGAAATGGAAATGATCTCTTACTTTTTCCTCACCATCTGAAAAGCTTCCTTGGCAAATCCAACAGCGATCTGCTTTCTCGAAATCTTTTTTGTCTTTATCAGTGAAGACCATCGTTTTGGCTCGGGCGAATTGTTTACGAATCTTTCTTATCTTTTTCTTCAGCATATCAACGAATATCTGGCCGACGTCATCTTCGTTATGCGCCCGAAAGAAAACTGGATCTTGTTCAAATTCTTTTTCATCAAAGCAAACAACTTGAAAACACAATCCACATGGCTTGTGATGCTGATATTGCCTTGTGAAAGATTTTGCTTCATTTGGTTCGCATGATTAAACTTCTTGATTGATGCACTCAAAGTCTGCGTAAACAACTAATGGAATTTTCATTGCCGTGTTAAAATTCTTGAATTTGACTTCACCTCCTGGCATTTCAATCTTGACAGCTTCAGTCTGTGAGCAGTATTCCTCATGAATTGTGAGTTTCTTTTCGTTTGGGAAATGGTTCAGACATCTGCGGCAGAAGCATTTTGATTCTTTGTTGTTGCAAACTTGGCTTGAAAGCAGCCGGCTCAAGCTTTTCACAACGCAATAATGCTTGTTTTCTTCTTCTGAAATCAGGAGCAGGTCCACATTCTTCTCACTCTTTTTCTTGCTTATTCTCAAGGGATAGACAACTTTTTCATAACCATAACAATCCATTCAAGAGGGAATTGGAGTGCAGTCCAATTCAATTCTTTTGATTGTTCAATCAATTCGTTCGTGATTCTTTCTGGATTTTTGTCAACTGGATTTAAAGCTCTTGTGACAGCCCATTTGAAGCATTGATCGTTTATATTTTTCATGTTGATGATTACCTTTTTTCTTTGGAAGCTCGATCCAACTGTTTCCCGCTAGTGGATTAAAACCGACAAAATGAATTTCAAGTTGAATCACTCGTTCAAATGTCCAATTCGATCCCCTCATTTGGAAGGTTGCCATTGACTCAAGGGCTGTTTCAATAATGTGTTGCAACAACTCATTTTCATCTGTTGCTTGCAAGTTGACTTCAATGCCTGAATGGAAATGAGCCTCATCTTCAAAAATCTCAACAGTTGTCATCACAGTTCTTTACATATTGCAAACGAGAATCAACTTGACCTTTGTTTGTTTGTTGTCTTTCAAGGTCTTCAACACCAATGGTTTGACGGCGTTGTAGAAGCTTAGTGGGTCCATTCCACTTCGCCCCTCAATCACGAATTGCCCTGCAAACTTTTTCAAGGCAGATTCACCTTCTTCAATCTTGAACGTTCTTTTCTCAAAAAGCTTGGCAATCTTTTGTTGGAAGCCTGTTGCTCCCTCTGAAACTTTTTTCACAAGACTTTTGCCGGCTTCAATCAACCATTTTGACCAGTCATTGCATGTGGGGTTTCTGTCAACGAATTTGGCCTTTCCAGTTCTTGGGGCTGGAATTGGTCTGGGTCGATTCTTTAGCCTTTTTCGTGGAATTGGCCGCCAAGGGGTTGGTTGAAGAATTGGCACATTCAATTCAGGTTTTGGTGCATCCATGAGGTTCACTGCATCTCTGAAACTTGTTTCGCAAGATTTTTGCTGCCTTCAACAAACTTTTCACCCCATCATTGACGACAGTGGTCATTCTCCCAAGGAGTGATGCTTTTCCATTTCTTGGAGCTGGAATTGGCCTTGGGAGATTTTTTTCGCCTTGGTTGGGGAATTGGCGTTGGGTTTTCGCCAAGCAATCTCAACAAATCATTTTTTCTTCTTGCTTTGCTTCTGCCTCGGATGCCTCCTTCTCTCGCAAGGGCTCTCAATTCAGAAACTTTCATTTGGTCCATTTTAAAAGGAGACAAAAAAAATCGGAAAACAGAAAAAAGTTTTTTTCTCCTTTTTAAAATGGAACTAAAAATTTATATTCAAACGACATGGAACCGAGAACTTTCATTGGTGGAGGCTGCAAAAGCATGTGAAATAAGCATCAATTCTTTGAGATATGCCGTGAAACACAACAGATCAATGATACAACGACAAAAAGATCGAAAACATTTTTTAATGACTCACCAGGCATCCTAAAGATCATCAATGAGCAGGATTTTTTTCATTCCCAGACGCCGCAGCTCAGTTCAAAGTCTCCCCAACCGCAATCAAATATGTTTTGAAGCACAACAATTCATTCATTGAGAGAAGAGCAGATGGACAAAGGCTCTTCATTGAAGCTGGTTCTCCAAACTACACCTCTGGATTCGCGAAAGCCGACAAATGATTTGCGTTCGAGATGTTCAAGCTGACAAGAAGCACTAGTTCTTCACAAGAAACAAAATTGAGGAGTTTTTCATCGTTCCCATCAATGAGATTCCACGAGAGAATGGAAGATTCAGAATCAATCATGCAAAATATGAAATATTTTACCCAGATATTTTTGCTTTTTCTCAAGAAGAGCTTTAAGAATGGGCAGCCGGTTGTGAAGCTGAATGCAAACGCTCGTTCAAATAACCGTTTTCTGTGAATCTTTCTTTGATCGTTTCTCTGACTATGTGTTTGATTCGTTTCAAATCCACTTATTCCATTTTTTTTATGTTTTAAACTAAAACGATAACCAAAGAAAACTACGATGCCAAAAACCTCACAGTTGACAAACCAGAAACTAAAAAATCAGGAAAATTTTCCTTCATTGTCCTTCCAATCAAATATGACGACAAATCAGCCGATATCATGGTTGAAGGGAAAATTAAAATCTTCGAACACAAAAATGAAGGAAAAGAAAATAATTTTTCTCTTGGTTTCACAGTTTTAGACGAAAAACCAAACAAATGTTTAAACAAATTGAACGAAGGATCAGAGAACTGACAGATGAATCAAAATCAGCGCTCAACAAATTGAAACCGAAATTGAAGGTCCATTCAGATTCACTGGTTGTGCTCAAATACGATCAAAGTGAATTTCCAAAATTTCCAAAATGAGAAAATTAATTGCATCTTCAGTCGCATTGTTGAGGAAAGATTGAAAGCGAGATTCAACCCTCATTCAATCATCGGCGTCCCATTCGAGGGAACTGTCGTCTTGAGACTCAGGCAAGTATTTTTAGGCAACATCAAGTCCATTTCAATTATGGCTAAGGAGGTTTTGATAAAAGAAATTTTGAAACCTAAATCATATTTTGATGAGTATGAAGAAAAAAGATGATGATGTTATTTAGACAAAACAAATTATTAAAGGAAAACCTTTAATAATTCAATCTTAGTCCGGAGTTGCGCACTCGTCAGAAGAAGAATCGCAAAGCGGCGAAGCATCATCCCAAGTCGGTGGCAACCAATCTGGATCTGCGTCAACGTCATCTTCTGGTTCCCAATCTGAAGCCAATTCTTCTGCCAAATTTTCATCTTGAGAATCGTACCAGCTTTCCCAATCACTCATTTTATAGTCTTTTCATAATCTTTTTCGAATTTTTCAACATTCAAGCACAAATCAATTACGATGCCATCAATGATCTTCATTTCATTCACAAATTCCCGAGAATCAAATTACTCTCCTCTCAAGCAGGCTCTCAGATCAGTCAAAACCTTCTCATATGTTGTCATTGCGAATTGACACGTTTCAATCTTTTTTTTATGGTTCTTCACTTCCTGGAAAATCTTCAAACACAATCCGAAACCATTCACAACACACAAAACAATTGGATTGAGAATCACGCCTCCAGCAATAGTGCCCGTAACAACAAGAAATGTTGAACCAAGAGTCAGCAGAAGATTCATTTTTTTGAAATGATTGAACGCTTTCTTGAAGCACCAGAAACGCTTGTGGTAAAAAGCAAAGAGTTCATCAACTGTTTCTTCATCGAGTGATGGATCAATGTAGTTGAAATCGAAGATGTCTTCCTTTATTTTAAGAGAAACAAGCAAATTTTCACATGATTTCAAATACAAGAGAAAGAAAAACTCTTGCATCTTTGTCAATTTTCAGTCCTGCTTGAGGAAAAAGATTGAAAGAAGTCATTTCAGGAATTTCAACTCCACTTCCAAGTTGATATTTGAAACTGTTTCCAGATCTTCCATTCCAAGTTGTCACTTGCTTCGATCCGTCCACTGTCATTTCAAGAGAAAGATCCAATCTTGGTGTTCTGCTCAAATCTTGATAAAAGATTCCAGCTTCAACCAATCTTGTTTTCACTGGAAAGAAAAAGAATTTTGACATTGCTCCGATAGACAAAAAATTAAATGCATTGTCTGAGTAACGATAAACACCAGTTTCAACAATTCTTTGTCCAATCGATTTATTTCCATTCAAATCCAAATCAGTCTCCATGACCATCTTCTTCTTCTTCTTCCATTAAACTTGCCTCCTTCACTTCTGAATATTTTTATGCAAGCGTTAAAAATGTGCATTCACAATAATAACAGTAAAACGTAATTAAAACAAATCAATAAATAAAGAAAGCAGTGGTCATGTCTAGTAATCAAGACTGGCAAGCCTCTGTTTAAAGGAGGCCAAGGTCGATGCTTGCACTACATCGTCTGGAAGACTTTCAAAAACGAAAGGAGAATCACACACTGCTATCAATATCAGGCTGAAAACCTTTGACTCCATAAATCACGAGATATGCATATCCTTGATTGCGTGTTTCAGGGGTTCCTTGACATTTTAAATCCAGAAAAGTGAATTCAGGTGGCGTAATCTCCCATTTATGCATGTGCATGATTGATCTTGTATAATCAGAAAATTGCTTCGTTGATTGTTGATTGATATTCAGGCTTGTGCTCACGACATCAACACTTACATTTTCCATTGTGACTGGAAAGAATTCAATGCAAATAGTGTTTTCACCTTCTGGAAATTGGCGCATATTAAAACCAAGTCTCCCATGCAAAGTATAAATTGTTGACGTCTTTGGATATTGTCAAATGATAAGCTTTTTTATTAAATAGTGCGGTGAACTTGGACTAAAAAAATCGCTGATTCCAGTTACAGTAATATCATGTTCAGCGCCGGATTCACCGACGTCTTCCATCAGATACCGGAATTCATCAGACGGATGAGAAGTTGAAGTGATATGAGACTTATTAACATAATCTTTAAGCTCGGCTTCTGTTTTCATTTGATGGGCTACCATATTTCCTATCTTGACACTGAGTTCTCCATCAACACAAGCTTTTGTTGTGGGTTGATGACCAAGAGTTGGCGCTGCAATATTGTTGATTTGTTTTGAATTCATATCTAAATTTCCAGTCATTGTTCCACCTTCCAACGAAAGTTTTTTGGCTGCTTCATCATCAAAATATCTTTTGATTGCTCCTGGATCGGCAACTGTTGGATCTTTCACATTGAAAATGATGTGATTGTTCATATCCAAATCAGTCTCCATTTCAAACATGTCTTTGCGACTGAGAAAAATATTCTTTACATCAATATAAGAGACTAGATTATTATAATTTGGTCCCAAATCTTCATAAGTTTGTTGTTTTGATTGGACAACATTGAAAAGTTCTTTCAAATCAATATTTTTGGAGACTTCATGAGTGTGAGCTGGAGCAGCGGGGTGATATTTTTCAGAGTTACCATATTGACAGCAGAAAGATCATTGTCTTCATCCGTGTCCAAATCTGTGATTAGTTTTCTATTCATTTCAATTCCTCCTGGAAGAATCAATTTGTTTCCCCGAAGATCCAATTCTCCAGTCATATGAGTGCTTCCGTCCAAGTTTAAAAATTGTGTTTTAGCGGTTCCATAGTTGACGGCATCCTTTAAATCGGATGGATTAGCAACATTCACCAATTTTTTAATTTCCATATCATAATTTAAACCAACACCTGGCAACCCATCTTTTTCTCTTTCATTCTTGATTGAGCTGTTTTATCAGACAACAATCCATTTGAGTAACTCATTTTATATTATCTTTTCATCAAATGTTTTTGCTATGAATTTCCTCGGCTTATCAATATAAAGAAAAGAAAACGGGTCCTTTGTCGCCATTGCATAATTTTCCTTGGTGATATTATTCTCTCGGCATAACATAGAAATTTCATTGCAGCTGGGAATTTCGAAAATGCAAAAATGTGAACAATTCAAACTTGTAATTGTAATTGTAAATCTTTATTTTAACACGGTAAAATCATCAAGAACCTAACCTAGCTAATCTAACTAGCCTAAACAATGTACAAAGCTAACTACAATTAATCTAAATAACCTGTTTTTCATGAATGCCGTGTGTAGTTTAAATTAAAAATTCAGATAAGCTGAACGTTTAAATTGACTTAGAGATTCCATTTCTCTCATATCATAGGGTAGGCTGTTCCAGAGAACTGCTCCGCTATAACTAAAGCTATTTTTCATGTAATTAGTTCGTGGGAACGGAACGACTAGTTTGTTTTCAGTCCTTCAGGGAATAACGCATTCCATTTCGTTTAACAAATATAGAGGACAGGTATTCAGGAACAAGACCATTTAAACACTTGTAAACCATTAAGATTTTCTGTATTTGAAACTGTGTGCTCAAATCTTTCCAATCGAGTTGTCTAATTAGGCAGTCGGCGTCCGCGTCATAGCTAGAAAAGGTTAAAACACGAGCGGCACGGTTCTGAAGCTTCTGTAGCCTTTTAAATAAAGTTTTACCACAATTACCCCAAACAAGATTGCAGTAATTGAAGTGAATTTGAATTAGCGCGTTGTATATATAATGAAGAGTAGATGGAGGCACAAAAGGTCTAATTCTTTTTATGGCTCCAATCCCGGAAGCGATCTTTTTAGA
This sequence comes from Cladopsammia gracilis, assembly GCA_022457155.1. Lineage (NCBI taxonomy): Eukaryota > Metazoa > Cnidaria > Anthozoa > Scleractinia > Dendrophylliidae > Cladopsammia > Cladopsammia gracilis. Next base: position 165,266 of record JAJGOT010000451.1, on the reverse strand, counting down.
TAATTTATCGACGTGTATTTGCCACCGTAGATTTTCATCAATAAATATTCCAAGCTGTAACTGTAACTGTAACTGTAAATCTTTATTTAAACACGGTAAAATCATCAGGAACCTAACCTAGCTAACCTAACTAGCCTAAACAAATTACAAAGCTAACTACAATTAATCTAATAACCTGTTTTTCATGAATGCCGTGTGTAGTTTAAAGCGATTTGACAGAGGAAACTTGTTCGATTGGAATATTATCAATCAAGAGCTCAGGTGGGTTTGACAAAGTACTTAATTTTTGTCTATATATTTTGGCGTTTTGTAATAACTTTGTGAAAGATAAATAACACTAGCTACAAGTTTTATGTCTGCGACTGATAAAATAGTCAATCAATGGCTTTTGGTTCTTTTCACACACATAATCGTCGAAAACGACCATTTTTGATTATCGTCGAATAATTCAGAAACTGGCCGAATTTCATTATTTGATACTTCCAAGACATCATAACCCACTTCTTTATTGATTGGCTGAAATGTTTCTTTCAAAAGCTGATATTTTGATTGTTCCAGATTTTATCGAAGAACAAAAGCCGAAAAATCATATGAAGAAGAACATTGGTTTTTCCAGAACCCGAAGGACCACAGATAAGCATTCTGAAATTTTGATTTGGCATGAAAGAAAAGAGCTGCCTACAATTCGTGATGGTGTCATTGACATCATAGAATCTTCATTTTAAAAAGGGAACATCATGTTCTTCATCATGTAATACACTTCAATTTATATCTGATGGTAATAAAATGAGTTTACTAAAGTGGTATGAACTTGCAAAAAGAAAAACTGACTTGGGCAAAATAAAGTCGAAAAAGTGTTCAAACCCGTTACATCAAAATAAGATGGTCTGATTATCAGTAATTTGAGGCCCCAAAAACGGGCACGAAAAAAGAAAGTCATCGGAGAAAAACCAGACATTGATTATTATCCAGAAGTAGATCCATTTCAAGAGATGGATCTAGAAGGTTTAATTGATGATGAGGCTGTTTTACCACAACCAACTAAACAAGTTTTAAAAAAACCGCCACTGGAAGATATACCGGAAGAACCACCTGGATATGAATATGGAGTTCCTGATTATGAATTGGATACGGAATATGAAGATGAAGATGAAGATGAAAAAGAAGAAGAAGAAAAAAGAAGAAGACGTTAATGAAATACTAGATAACATAGGTGTACCAAGTTATGATCAAGTGGACACATTATTAAATGCTCTGAATGTTTCTCAACAAAGAAAAAAAATTGATTGAAAAAAGAATTTTACGCATTGCAATTACTAGAAGAAATCAACTGAAAGGGGCTAAATCAGGGGTTAAAAAAGTTTCAATAAAGGTAAAATAACTGAAAATAAAATGAAAATAAAAAATAAAGCAATAGATGATAAAAATCAAATATTGAATGAATACATTAAACGTTACAAAAACAAACTCAAGACATTTCAAGGCTCTGGAATCAGAAAAAGAGGTGGAAATGTAACATTTTTCAACAATCCAAAGGAACTTCTGAAGAAACTTGAAGTCATCGTGGGTGAAATCTTAGCTGGTAATACAAATATTGAAATGAGAAATACTGGTGTTGCAATTTTAGACATTCTCTTGAAATCATCATTAATCAATAAATCTCAACATGAGAAACTTTATAAAAAATATTTCTAAACTGGAAAGAGATAGTCTTATCATCATATTCTGTTAAATCAGGAAGAAAACGACCTGAAAATTTCACAACAAAATTTAATCAACCAATTGTTTTGGATTATAATGCAGAATATGTTGTTGGACTTAACCGAATTATCAATATGAGTTTTACATGGTTTAATATTAATGCTGGATACTACAATCAATTAATCAAGTTCAGCTCTGATAATGGAAAAACATTTCAGGATATTTCGTTTCCAGCTGGAGTTTGGAATTATGAAGAGATCAATCGGCATGTTCAAAAAGAAACTGTTACAAAAGAATCTGAAAAAGAAGATGAATTTCCCATCAACATTGTTTTCAATAGCACAACTTTTAGAGTCACGATCACTCTGAAAGAAAATTATCAACTGGATCTGTCGCAAAGTAACTTTTATGAACTCCTTGGATTTGACAAAAAATCTTGAAAGATAAAATAAATGTTGGCCCCAGAGTTCCAAATTTGAGTCAAGATACTGATATTTTGAACGTTCATTGTGATCTGATAAATGACTCACTTGTTCATAGTCAAGATACAGATTTATTCCTTTTCAACATCCGTTCTGAGGCCATCATATAGTTTTACTCTTGAACCGAGAAGAGTAATATATAATCCTGTGAACAAAAATACCGTGAGCAGTATTCGAATCACAGATGGTAAAAGAAGAGTTGTCAAGTTCAGAAATTAGCAGACGGTGCTGGATATGCGGCAGCTGATACAATAACAGTTATAAACGGTTCTCATTCATTAATTAACCACATGATGATTAAATCTGCAAGTAAAATAATAAATAATCATTAATTAATTACTTTTGTTAAAAAAATTGTTAGAATACTCTGATGACTTCAGCAGATCAGTAGCTAATTAACAAATTTACACCGGTTTTCCGTGGTGTGGACTCTTATTTACCACGATTTACGTCATCACATAGTCAAAATGTTGTGGACTTACGAGGCGCAGCCGAGTGAGTCAGCAACAAATTTTGACCATGTGATGACGTAAATCGTGGTAAATAAGAGTCCACACCACGGAAAACCGGCGTAAATTTGTTTTTTTTACAACAATATTTAGAAAAAAATACAAGGAAAAATCGAAGTCTTGTTACAAGAAGTGACAGCAAAGAAAGAGCAAGCGTTGTCTATAACTTTCTCGCAATCTGATGGGTGTTTTTTCAAGCGCGCGTGATGTTAGCGTCAGCACCGTTGTCTGCACTCTCATTTACCACTCATGTCGACCAATCAGATTGCGAGTTTAGCGGTAATTGTGGTAAAAAAACAGTTTCTGGTATCTGGATAGCGATACAACAACAGCAAATACGAATGCAGGATTTGAAGCTAATACGAATGCAGCTAATACGAATGCAGGATTTGAAGCTAGGCGAATACAATCGCAAGCAAATGCAAACGATGGTACAGGTGGTGCTAAAAACATTAATACTATAGTTCCATTAAATCGTTTTTCGTTTTTTGAAGAACTTGAAGATAAGATGCTTGTACCTATGCATCTGCAATTCAGCATTGAACTTCAAGAAGATGGTGAATTAATTCATAAGGCTGCTGCTGCTGATGATGGAAGAGTTGTTGTTAATAGGTTTTTTTTGTATTTCAAAATTGTTTTATTCTATTTGGATAAATTACATTGTACATATACTTCACATACACCATTTACATTTACAAACAAGTCGTAAATTAAAAAGTTTCAGATTAAGACTAAGTAAGTAACTAAGTAACAATAAATAACATGAGCGTTTCGAAGGTTTATATTCAATGATTGATGTTCATTAATGCAATATATATTTAAATATATTTACCCCATTTCTTAAAATACACAGCTAATTTATTTTTTGACTTGGCGATCCTACGTTCGAGTTGATAAATTGAGTCGTTGATTCTTGATTAAAGGACATTAAAAGATGGTTTTAAAGTGTTGTTTCTGCAGTAATAGAAACATTGTTTCGCAATAATTACAATGTGATTTAACAACAAGAGATCATCCTTTCTTTTCATAGACCAAACATTTTATCGATATTAGAAAGTGATGTAATTTCGATTCAATATTCCTATTGTTACACCAATCAATACGATCTGTCCAAAAGTGTTGTTATAATGGGGCAGGATATTATAGATGTTCGAGGGATTCGTTCACAGTACCACAGAAGAAGCAAACTGAAGAGTTTGTTATTCCTATTTTCTTCAAAAGACTATTCGTTGCTAAAATTCTATTTAGTATTCTATATTGAAATTCTCTCGATTTTGTATCTAAAGCAACCATGTATGGCAATTTATATATTTCTTTCCATTCTAGAGTTTCATTGCTGAAAATGTTTGTGTACTTCAGCTGGGCTGTTGGCGGAGTTGTGATCTTAGATCTTAATTCTGCACAGATACCTTTAGAGATCGCTTTACTTATCAAAACGCCATTCCCCATCAAATTTAATTGAATTTGGTCTTGAAGAACAAAACTTTGTTTTTCATTATAGCCATTTATCTTCAACGACCGACGCCATTGTGCAGGAATGACATCTATTAAATTCATAAGTTCAAAGGCATCCATTGGGGAGAAATCAAGCTCAATTAGATTGCATGAAGTAATAAGTCGATTTTCTTTTGTTATTAAATCATCAATTCTAATTATCCCCTTGCCAACGAGCTTATTGTTAAAGACGGACTTCCCATTAATACAAATGAACTTATTGTTCCATATAACTATATTAGATATTTCCTCGTGTGACAGGTTAAATTCATTTGTCTGGCTAGCTGCTGAACACTCTGCAAAATACTCAAAACACTCCTTGTAATACTTAGGAAGACAAATTTGTTAGTTCATTCTTGAAAGAAACACAATGGAAATATTTAAGGGAGATGTATGAAGCATCAGCTCCTATACAATCATCAGGATTTCTTAAAATATCAAGTAGTATTGATAACGTTAAACATATTTTTGTTTATCTGAAAAGAGCCGACCCACCAAATGATGCAGTTGAAGAAGATAGCCCTTATCTTATGGACACGTTTAAATTGAATGCAGCAGATAATAACTCATCCTTGTTGAACTGCGGATTAGAGTATGGAAATGGAGTTTTTTATCCAGAAACAGAGTAGGACAGTGAATCAAAAGAAAGAATATTTAATGATGTCATGTCTTATGCCATGAGGAAAAAAATGACTATAATAATGGGACTCAATTGAATTTAGCTAATTATAATTCTCTTTATGGATTAATTTGTTTCAATTTATCTTATCAAACTGAAAAAGTAACAAGAGATCCTAAACAATTAATATTCAGATATAGATTGAGCCAAAACCTGCAAACTTTAATGTGCATGCTATAGTTTTATATGAAGAAATGGGAAAAATTGATAAAATTGCAAGTGAATTGCTAATTGTTTAATTTAAAAAATCATATAAAATGACAACATATCATCCATTCAAAGTAAATTTATCTGAAGGACAAAACGAAAAACTTGCAAAAGCAGCCAAAACAAACAGTCCTTTAACAATTAGATTAAATAAAAATCAAACAAGTGGCAATGATGAATTACTGCTAACAGCTACTCAAATAAACAGAATCAATAAAGCGGCAACATTGGGAAATGGAACCGAAATAAAAATATCACAAAGGCAAATTAGAAAAGTGGGTGGAAGTTTATTTTCTGCTATTATTCCATTAGCGCGTTCATTGGCACCAACTTTAGCTAAAACACTTGGATTATCAGCTCTTGCTGGTTTAGCAAGTGAAGGAGCAAGTCAAGTTGTTAAAAAGACAAGTGGACAAGGTCAAACAAGACAAAACAAGACAAGATGATTTATTCAACTCAGCTCAGTTTTACATGACATATAGGTAAAATTTACATAGGCAACTAAACACAAGTACAGCTAAGGAATAAAAGAAAAATGTAACAAAAAATAGAGAGTAAGTTGGGATCATCAAATAGCAAAGGCTAATCTAGTGGATGACCCCTACAATAGAATACAGTTACGGACAATTAAGAATAGATTTTTTTTTTATAAAAAGTATTTCTTCATGCGCTAAGGTAGATAATTAAATAGAATAAAATTAAGCATGGAGTTCTTCAGGGTTTTACGAAATATTCTTAAAGAATTTGAATTGGTTATATTTGTAGGCAAGGAATTCCAAAGGCGAGGACCAGTGAATTTTAGGGAACGTAAGCCATATTGGGTGGTATTAACTGAGGTTACATAAAGATTTCTAACAGATTTCTAACAGGTGGTTTTCCTCATCCCACAAGATAAAATTCAAAAACTTGACAATAAACATTTGCTTACAAATAAACAGAAACAAGACATATTAAATGCTCTTCAATCAGGAGAGCAAATAGTTGTGAAACCAACACCAACTCAATCTGGAGGATTGCTGGGTACTATATTACCTAGTATTGGCATTCCTCTTGCTATTGAAGCTTTTTGAAATTATGGAAAAAGCGTTGAAAATTGCTTGGATTAGTAGAATTCAAAGTCAATCATGGTCAATCATCTGCTTTTTGGAAAATTATTCCTAACCATTGTGTAAATCATCTCGGTTATTTCTCTTTCCTGACAAAATGTAACTATAAAACCGAATTACTTAAGCTATTACTTAAGCCTCCCTATTTACTTAAACACGTAGTTCCGGTATAAAAGGCTTAGTTCCTCCCCCATTTCACACCTTTTGGGGGTGTGAAATGAAAATTTAGGCGTCTTTCAGTCACAAAACCTGGTTAACTTGCGCGTCCTTTGAACATAATTTGCTTCAAAAATCTGATAAAACAAAGATTTTACCTAAGCTAACAAAGAAATAGAAGTTCATAAAGACTTCGATATAGCTTTCATAAAGTTTTTCCAAATTGTTAGCAATGGTCTTAGTAATGACGCATGTTTATATTTGTCAGTTGTTTATGCTTCAGTGGTTGATTGACGACTGGAGGTGAGAATGGCCAGGCCAGGCTCCTTTTATACCGGAACTTCGTCTTTAAGCCTCCCTATACGTGTCCCCTATTAGCCGAGGGTTTATTTTATTGACACGTTAATAAAGTTTTTATGTTATGTTATATGTTGTATATTTTTTATCGCATGATTCTCGATTATTGGCGCGACTTCAAAAACTTACCTGATCGTATTACTACCAATATCAAAAATGAAATTATATGGAACAACTGTAATATTTTAATTGATAAGAAGCAAGTTTTTTTATAGAAAATGGTTCTCAAAAAATGTTATTCATGTTCAAGATTTATTGAATGTAACTTTTTAGAAGTCAAACCAAAGTTTAATTTAAATGTACCCTTTACGACGTTTTATGGTCTTATCAATGCCATTCCTTGCGCGTGGTAAAATGCTTTACAGCCAAATTCGTTGTATCGCGATGCGCAAAATGCAAACTTCGAAGAATTTTCTGCTTTTTCTGCTTTTTCTGTTCCGCCAATCATCTCAGTGGGAGGCGCGGTTAACACGGAGCGAGTTTTCAGCGCGATGAGAGATTCCCGCAAGTTTGATTCGGAGAGTTCAATGGCGATAAATTTTATTCGAAGAGCTGACGAGAAAGAGAAAGGATGCTTAATCGAAGAAGATGGATACAGGAGAGGAATTGAGAAAGTTAGTTTTATCCGTTGATTTTTACCTTAGAATTTGTGTCTTCGCTTGTAAATCTGATTTGCATCGGGCATATTAAATTAGTGAGCTCCGCTGGCTTTGGACGTTTTATCGGCTTCAAAAGTTTGCATCTAAAAAAAATCGACGACTAGAGATGGGGAAAACCTTCTTCAACTTCCATGGAATATTTCATTTATATGCTGGCAAAATCGACTCCGCTGGCGAGCCGAGACGTTTGAGCTTTTCCTGTTGTTTACTGTTACGGTCGACCGGTCATGCATCAACAGTAATAATATGCAAATGTAAACTGACGGTATGTATGTAGAAAATGATGTATGTAGGTTTTCAAATGTAAACTGACAGTATGTATGTAGAAAACGAACGTAGTAACGATGGAAAATAAAAGAAAATATACAAAAACAAGATGCGATGCGATTGAATATGAACTAAATATTTGAAAGAAATAATCTTGAAGATGATTTTGAAGATAAAATCATTGACAGAATTTTCGGCTATAAGTTTGTCTTACGTACGGTACACTCTTTCGTCTCGGGCGCAGGAATTTGATCATAATTCCGTTTTGGTCTTTTTAATCACACAGTTTCCAGGTATTTCTTGCATTTAGCTAGTTTAATTTTTCACAAATCGATCTCATGTTCAGTCTTTAATTAAAACTGCCCAAGCAAATGCATGACCCCGTCTCCCACTGAGATGATTGACGGAACAGAAAAAGCAGAAAAAGCAGAAAATACTTCGAAGTTTGCATTTTGCGCATCGCGATACAATGAATTTGGCTGTAAAACCGCATAGTCAAAACAACATCAACGATACTTCTACCACAACTCTAATCACAAGTTCTATTTATTCTACAATCTTAAAAAACACTTTCGTACCACCAACCTCTCAAAGTAAACTTTTACGACACGGCTTTTTGACCTTTTTAGAAAATAATGTTCATAAAGTTTACCAAATGCCTTTTATAGTTACAAAAGAAGTTAAACTCATAATGTTTCAATACAAAATTATACACAACATACTCCCTACTCAAACGAGCCTTTACCACCTTTACCGTGACGATATCTCTGAAAGTGATGTTTGTCCGTTTGAGAAACAAACTTTAAACCATATGTTAATCCAATGCATTAAAACACTCTCCTTTTGGAAGACGTTTCAAGAGTGCATGTGGTGGTTTGAAAAAGCACGTGAAAGACTTTCTTTAAAAGATGGTAGCATACTATACGGCTACTTTGATAATACAAAATACTGGCAGGCATTAAATTAACCAATTCTGATAGCAAAATACTATATATTCTGCACGTCAAACAGGCGCCAAGGTGAACTATACTTCCGTAACTTCCTACTGCGAAAGCAAGAAAAAAATTGAAATAATTAAAGAAACTGCAATTGCAAAGAAATGCTTGCCTGCTTTTCGCCGAAAGTGGATAGTTCTTCTGTAATTAGTATAAGTAAATTTGTAAATGTAAGCGTACGTCTGCGTAGTCCTGTAGGGATGTTACTAAAAGGAGGAATGGGGAATGTGGAATGGGAAATTCAAAATGGGAAATTGAATTTTATTAAAATTAATTGTTTATAATGCGGAATAAATTTTTTTCAGCAGCGATTATCGATATCCACTCTTTATTTGAAACGTTCTGCGCCAAAATAAAAGGAAAGGAATAAATTGATGATAACAGGAGAAGTGACCTTGCTTTGTTTCGTTATTTCACTGCCTGAAGCTAAGCTACTGAGTATTATACGAAAAGAATTTCATAGATATTGTACATCTAGTTTTCACAGGTGGCGATAATTTTGTTAACACCAAAAATCGGGGCCTTGTTCGGGCGTTCGGTCACACTCTGAGGACGAGATTGAAATATTGTGAGTATCAGCAGAGGTAGAGAAGGACAAAAGCTCTTGCGGGGGAACCATGAAGTTCATGAAATTGCATCACGCGCAACCAATGTTTATGTAAATTTCCATTTAAAACCTGTCAAATTCATTATCTGCTTGGCGCTTCTGCTGGTTGTGAAAGTAATATGATTTTTTAAGTTTCTCTACCAAAAAAACCTTTATTTTAAACTGGTTTGTGTTTCCGACACTTGAAACCGTGAATCTTTTGTTTATTTTGCCTGGTCCGGACCCGGGATCAAAACAACTTTTCGAATTGAAAGTTTTGACGTATTCCCGCCATCATCAAAAAAAAAATTGAACAAAACTTATCAATTTAATCAAAGTTAACGACTGAATTGATAACTCTGGAGGAGAAAAACAAGTTTAGCCCTTTGAATCAATACTTTTTAAATTGTGGTAAACAATTTTCCTAATTTGCATAATGTCAAAAGTAATTTGAAAACTTTTAGTAACACAACGTGACCGTATCATTTCATAAAACATCTCGCGAGACACAACGAAAATGTATTCAAGTTTTATTCCTCTATATTGTCTATATCCGTAACACAGAAAAGAAAGTGAAATAAAAAGGTGATCGTTTTAAGGTTTTGTTTCGCCCGAGAAACATTCACTAGCGCAAGCGAAACTCATGATGACTGGTTTCTCAGAAATAGTACAGCATGGCTAGTAGTCCTTTCGGTGGAAAATCTTCAAATCTTCTCGTCTTTTTCAGCAACGCGATTGTTTGACAACGAGAAATGGATCACAAGACACGTGCACCTTACATCTTATAACGGTGGTGAAGTTTTCGCAGCTGAAGTTTCTGGCTGTTCTGTCCCTCTTCAACCTGACGAAATAAAAATTCATTTGAACACGGTATTTGAATTTTATAGTTTCCGCTTCAAAAGCGCAAGTGCTGTGCCGAGAGTGAGCGAAACCATCAGGCTTCGTTCGTTGTATTACAACAAAATACTTTCTAAAAAACATTTCAGTAACTGCGAAAAAGGATTATGATTGAACTTACCAAGAGCTGAGGAGAAACGTCCCAGTGTGTGGTTACGTTCTTCTACCATAATGGTGATGTTATGTAGAGGGGGGGGGGGGGGGGGGAGGGGTGTCATAATAGCAATTTTGTGTTGCAATTTCATGAACTCAATGGGTTCCCCGCAAGCGCTTTTGTCCTTCTCTACCTCTGCTGATACTCACAATATTTCAATCTCGTCCTCAGAGTACACGTGACCGAACGCCCGACCGAGGCCCCGATTTTTGGTGTTAACCAAAATTATCGCCACCTACATATCTCATGATATCTCATGTACAATATCTATGAAATTCTTTTCGTATAATACTGGCTTAGCTTCAGGCAGTGAAATAACGAGACAAGGTGAAGGTCACTTCTCCTGTTATCGTCAATTTATTCATTTCGTTTTATTTTGGCGCAGAACGTTTCAAATAAAGCGTGGATATCGGTAATCGCCGCTGAAAATGTTATTCCGCCTTATAAACAATTAATCTAAAAAAAAATTCAATTTCCCATTCTGAATTTAATTCCCATTTCAATTTCCCATTCTCCATTCCCCATTCCCCATTCCTCGTTTTTGTAACATCCTTCGTGTAGTATCATATTGTAATGCAGTGATGTAAATAATGTATTGTTTAAAATAAAGTTGTTCATTATAAAAAAATCAGGTTGAGAGTATTGGACAACCCAGCAAAACAACATCGTCAAATGATCAAATTTTAGGTTTTGTTGAGAACGTGAACAGACGACGGTTAACTTGTTCATTTACTTTGTATGCAATATGTTATGATCTACACTTTTTTCTTCTCTTTATTTTAAGCATCCACAGCTAACATAGATAGATAGATAGATAGATAGATAGATAGATACTCAATCAAAGACAACTCCTGCTGATAAAATGATGATGAGCACGATGCACCATCCGTGGCTGGGAGCTGCTGCTGTTGATAAAAATAATGAAAAAAGTCAAACCTTTCTATATCACAGAGTTAAGCCATTAAGGTAACATTTATGTCAGCAGATGAAATCCTTATTGTGACCATTAATACTGAAGGTACGTAGTATCTAGCAGTACCGTATGTTCATGGTCTGCGAATGAAATCCTGTGCTTGTTCAAATGAAAGCTATCAGTAGTATTTCCCTTGGCGATGTTTATAATGCTATAAGAAATGGTACTAGCTTCTGAGTTTCCAGGGAAACGTTTGAAGTTTGACAATTTAAATGAAATGGTTTCTTTATGTAGTACATATGGAGAGAATACTAAATGGAAAGTGCGCGCGTACGAAATTTACGCACGAGTTGGTTGGTAAAGAAATCGAACGAGCGAGGCTTTGCTGTATTATGTTTATTATATACATACAATTTTAATTTACAAAAGCAAGTCGGCAAATACCATTAAATTTAGCAATTTAACGTCCCGCCTCGTTTTTTCTTTGGTGTTCTTATTCTTCAGACTTTGGACGTAAACTTCCACTGAAGAATCATAAGACGTAATATTATGAAAACGCCTTTTATTCATGTTTTAGAGAAAAGTTTAAACATAAACGTTCAAATACAACAACGACGAGAAAGTCGTAAATCGATGGCTTGTCTGGCGATGTGTGCGAAACGCTGCCAATCAGCCTTGAATGAAAAACCAGCTTGCCACAAGTCAAAAAACACGATACGCGGATCCAGATTGGACGTACCATTTGTCTCATACGTGAAAATAGCGATACGCGTCATTTGATTGGCTTACATTTACTTAAAGCAGCTTGCGAACGAAAATTTACTTCGCAGGTTTCCTGTGAGTAAATCTCCATATGTATATAATAAAAGGTGGTTCTTCTAACTTTTGAGTCGGTAGATAAAATCCTAAAGTGTAACCATTCAAGCTGTTGAACAGTCCCTTCATGTAGTGCTGTCTATTAGACTTATTATGTTGTACAAGGTGGTTCTAACTTTTGAGTGTGGGTGTAAAATTGAGGGAGGGAGGGATCACGAGCGCCACAGACGCATGTTTCTAGGAGGTCGGGGATTTTAATTTTGGAAATACAGGGTCTCTGAAATAGCATTTCCAGCCTTCTTAGAGTATTTTCCAGCAAGTTTAAACGGATTTGAACTGATAAAAACAACAACAACAACAATAACAAAAACGATCTTGTGGCCTCAGCAAACGCAAGGCATTTGAGGGGCTGTAGATGTTCTAGAAATTGAAACTAAACTGCAAAACCGTGAACGATCTATTGCAACACATTGGATCGATACAAACAGCGATACGAAAAAGCAGACCACTGCAAGGATCGATCAAACAATGTGAAAAGGCATCTTCTCAAAATAGTACCATGGTCAGCCAAACCTGACGTGATCAGCGGTCAAAACTAGAAAGCAGACGCAGACAGCTGTTTCGGGCTTTTTGGCCCTCGTCAGTGCGCCATGGCTTAAACATAATGAGACTCGGTAACACTTCACCTATCTCATATGTGTCTGCGAGAAAAGATTGCGCAATAGTGACGCCACAAACAATTGTGGCTCGTGGCTAAAGGGCAATCCAACCTTAACTGATACACGTCAGCACCATAGAGAAAGAAACTAAGCCAACACCATTCTTCTCCCAGTGATAGAGAAAATCAAGTAGATTGGATCAATACAGACCACCGCGGTAAAAAATATGAAATTGAAACTAAACTACAAAACCGTGAACTTTCTTCAGGCTTTCTAGGCTTTTTACCCAAATTTATAACGAATTGTTGGGAGCAGTAGATAGCCATTAGATTTAACCTTGTTACTTTATTCCTCTACATTCCCCTGCATTCCCTGCCTTCCCTGTATTTCCCTTATTAGCTATGCTTGATCACGACGTCATTAAAGGGAATCCCTTTTGTGTTATGGTAACAGGGAATCCTTGCATACTAACTTTGTCTTCCTGCATACTAATTTGGATTTCCGCGTCTTTTTCAAAACAACAGGCCGGTATAAACATGCCCGCTTTATACTAATGCTGAAAGTAATGGAAGGAACCGAAAACGAGGGAAAAAGAGATAAGTTTTAAAGAAGCAATTTTTTTTGGAGTGATTTAACGAAAAGGGCTTTAGCTCAGCTGGTAGAGCACTCGCCTTGCAAAAAGCGAGTAATAGCGGTTCGAGTCCGCTTCGCTCCATTGTTTCTTCCTTTCTACATTTTTAAACCGCTTCTTATTCTTATTTACCGTAACATTATTATTGGCGCTACATCGCTGGATTTCCAGTTTGCCAGCTATCACCCACTTTAAGTTTTTCTAACCTTACCGAAAACAAACTGAATGTTAAAAAGTTCAAACTTTCAAATTTGCATGGATGATTAGCACTTAGGAAACATAAAAAAGCAGCCAATTACATGCGCGTGCTAAAACAATAAACCCACACTTTGTTTAAGTTCAAAATCAGATAAAAAACTGATTTATTGATAACAAACGATTACATAATTATACAGGCACGAACAGCCAGAGTTAATTTAGTCTCTTCCATCGGGTTTATACAAAGTACTCTTTGATTCCTTTGGTTTTCGTGTTTATATGCAAGACACATGACCATCAAACACACCAGTCCTACATTCACTCCATTTAAAGCAATGCCGATTTCTACACAAAAGTGTCAGCGGTTTCACTTCGAGCACCCTTTTACTTGTATGGTTGCAGTGATGACCGGTTCGGGGAAAATGTTTTGGGTTCAATCATTGTTACAACAGGCCTCAGACGTGATAAAACCACCACCCGAGAGGATTGTCTAATGTTATTCACAATGGCAAAAGGCGTACATGCAAATGCTAGTCACAATACCTCAAATTGAATTTATCAAGGGTATTCCAAAGTACGGAAGTTGATATGGTTAACGGGTCATTGTGTAATCTATTTACGACTGTATTCTTGCAGTCGTTTTTAGTTTGCTACAATGCTACACCACGCTGACGAGCTCCAATCAGAGCGAAACAGCTGTCCGCGGTTGCTACCCTGCTTTATCGGTTCCTGTCGAATTGGTGTCTCGTAAAGTTTACTTTTTTGCGTAGTCGGACCAGCCTCCAGTTCATTGTTATGTGTATTTCTCCTGCGGTGGAACACGATTTCTATTTCGATGTCAACAAACGGACCTTAATCGTCTTTGACGATCAGATGCTTGACGCCGGCAGAGACAAGCGAATAGTAAACCTTTTTACACAAGGTTCTCATCACCGCAACTTGAGTGTCATTTATATCGTACAGAATCTATTTGATCAGGGGAAGGAAAGACGATGCATCGGTTTGAACAGTCACAACTTGGTCCTTTTCAAGAATTCCAGAGACAAATTGAAAATTTTGACTCGAGCCAAGCAAATGTATCCTGGGCAAACGGCCTTCTTTATAAACCAGTACGAAGAGGGTGTACGAAGACCCTTTGGTTATGTCCTGGTGGATTTAACCCTCGGACGTACACGCAAAGTTACACCTCTACCGTGGTATAAGGGAGGGGACTTGGGTTTTTGCGATGTTTCAATATTTCGGAAATATTTCACGTTTAATTGATAGCCTGTGATGTGCTCTACAAGATAATGGTTATGGATTGCTGCGCTGCTGGGAGTCCGTGACATCATCCAAAATGGCTGCTAAGATGGCGGCCATCTTGGATTTTGCTAAAAATTCAAATTTATCGGAAAAATACGGAAATTGCAAATATTTTTTAATAGAGTTGCAAAATAACATACAATTAAACATTTTGATGCTTTTAGCAGCATTTTATATGTCTTCACCAACAAAGGTGAAAAACACGCATTTTTATTCAAAAATTGCTGGACCTCATGCTACTTATGACGTCATATCTCGTTACCATGGCAACCAGTTATCGCCAAACTTGTGTCTCAAGGATAAAAAACAGCTACTGAAGACGGCATGTCTTAATTATAAATGGTCTTTAAAAAATCGGAGAAAAACCTTTGGGGGGGGGGGGGGTGGGGGCAACCACTCCCCCTCCTTGTTCGACCGGGGGTTAAAAACAACCACACAGATGTAGACTGTGTAGGAATGTACTACCTGATGAAGAACAAATTAATCAAGCAGGGATACAAGAAAATATTTCTCAGGAGCTACTTAAGTATCTTAGACAACAGAACCTTTCGAAAGCTCCAATTCTCCCAGCCATGCAAAGACTATGGGACAGTATGGACGGCCTTCTCTCTCGTACAGACCTTGGGGAATATGTGACAAAGCGAAACAGTACCTTGAGCTGCAGAATAGATATCTGACATTTAAACATCAATTTAATGCAAGACCTCAACAGTCTGATGAAATGAAAAGAAGTTTTGCAAGTCATCCGGAAGATAATTTACCATTATACAAGAACCCACAGCAGTAACAGCGTTGACAACCTCTACACCCTTAAATCCATTTATCGCGACACCCTCTCTGTAACAGCCGTAAAATCCATGATTTATTTGTCTAGATCAACTCGGGAAACGCTCGACACTGTCCTGTTTACAATACGAAAATCCGTGTTACCGTAACCTTAAATTCACGAGTGTTCGTAATGTTCGATCCTTTAACTTCTCCGTAAGTTACTTGACGAATGACAGTCCAGTAAGTGTTCCTTTAGCCGTACACAAACGACATATCAACGATTAATAAGAAAAACGTGCAGCGCCGAGGTTTGACCTAAACTGGAATGAACCTCGGGTAGATCACGTGTCCTAAACGCTCGGACGGACTGGTCCGATTACACAGGGAAACTAATATTTGAAACTAGCATTTACATGGCTCCCCTAAAATGTTCATCATTTTAACCTTAACAGTTCCTTTTCTAAATTAATGTTCAATGCACTCAGGTCTGCTAAGCATTCCATGTTTTCATGACTCCGGTTCAGCAAACATACGCAGTTCCTCTGGCTTCTCTGGCTCCTCTGGCTCCTCGTCGGGGATTCCCGGTCTATCCTCGGGTGACTCTAGTAGCAGCACAAGTTTGTTAACAGGTCGATCCAACACTGACCCGGTTGCGGTTTAGACAGTTACCGATCTGACTTGACCTTTGTCATCTCGACGGGCAGCAAGGACTCTAGCCATGGGCCATTTGTTTCTGCATGTGTTGTTGTCTTTCAACAGGACGATATCGCCTTCAGTGAAGTTTCTTCTCTGGCGCGTCCACTTTTGTCTCGCTTGTAAGCTCTGCAAATATTCTTTACTCCATCTGTTCCAGAACTCGTTGGCAATATGCTGTACGCGCCTCCAGCGTCGTTTGCAATAGACATCTCTTTGAAACCTTCCAGGAGGAGGGAGAATTAGCTTGGTTTTGCCGGTGAGAAGTGTGTTTGGCGTTAGTGGCAACGGTGGCAGTGGATCACTTAAGGTCTCGGTAGTAAGAGGGCGACTGTTTACAACAGCTTCAGCTTCACATAACAGAGTTCGCAATGATTCGTCGTCTAAACAGTGACCATGTTGCTTCATAAGCGCTGCCAATACGTTCCGTACGGACCGAATTTGTCGTTCCCAAACACCTCCGAAGTTGCTTGCTGTAGCAGGGTTTCTGATCCAATCAATGTTGTGTTCTGCCTTAATCTTCTCATCATCCATTTCTTGAATGGCTGTCTTCAACTCATTTTCGGCTCCAACAAAGTTGGTCCCTTGGTCACTGCGAAGTTCTCTTATGCTTCCTCTCCGACAGATAAAGCGCCGTAGTGCTTGTAAGAATGAATCTGTTTCCATGGAGTGTGCTACTTCAAAATGTATTGCACGACTAGCCTGCAAGTAAATAAGGCTCCGTATCTTTTGACTTCTCTCCTGCCTTGCTTAACATGAAACGGACCGAAATAGTCCACGACGCAGTATGAAAACGGTGGCGCGGGCTCAACACGCAAGTTTGGGAGGTTGGCCATTTTCTGCTCTCCAACAGTACCACGGAGATGGCGACATCTAATACACCTTGAGATGAAGTGTCTCACTGCTGCATTCCCGTTGACGATCCAGTAACCATTTGAACGAAGCTCATTTAGGGTGATGCCTCTTCCGCTATGATGAGTTTGTTCATGGGCGTGGCGGATGATCAGCTCTGTGATATGGCCAGCCTTCGGTAGGATGACAGGGTTCTTAAGACCGTCTGGCAAGTTAGCCTTTGTTATCCGTCCTCCAACTCTAAGCAATCCGTTGGCATCCAGGTATGGATCAAGGGTATTAAGGCTGCTGGTTTTCTTCAAAACGGCTTTCTTTCCTTTGTCACGCTGACGATCTTTACACACACCTTCAGCCTGGGCTTGAAATTCTTTCAAAATCTTCACTTCTTTATCAAAGGCATTAGCTTGAACGAGCTTGAGGATTTCTAATTCCGCTTGTTCGAGGTCTTTGACCATGATACGTGTAGTAGGGCAACGTTCACCTTTACGACTCCGTCTGTTAGTATAAGGGCCTTCATGAACCTGAGGTTTCTTGTCTGCCGTACTGATGCTTGTCCTTAGACGTTGTTTGTATTCCATACAGCTGGCAACTGCGGTCTTTAACTTTTCCCAGTTGGAGAAACTTTCAAATTTACTTAACATGTCTCCGTGCTCTTCAACTACTGTGGCATTGGCGGTGACCTTTCGGGCATATCCCTTCTCTATGATTTCAGACATGGAGCTGACGTAGTCGGCACAATACTTGGTGTCACCTTGGAGTCTCTTCTTTAGGCTGTGCAGGCCTTGTACTGCTTGAGAACGGTTGCTGGGTAGTTGGACATTATTCCTTTCTCTAAACGGCAGGGGCATTTCATAGTGCATGTCTTCTCTATGACAGATTCCATCTTCTGCTATCTTCAGGAACTGACGATCTTCTCTAGATAGGGCGACTCCATTTTCCCTTTCGGTGAAGTCCAACTCGAGCATTCGTGAAACCACTTGAGGAGTTAGCTGCTCTTTGATCCTTCTCTCAACAACGATTTATCCTTTCACTTTATCATCCTTGTCACCCTTGAGAATCTGAATTCGGTTACAGTGTACTTGTTTACTGCTCTTGTGGCTTACAGGGCCGTTTACATGCCATCCCAATGGTGATCGTACTGCGTAAGGGTCGTTTTCACTTCCTCAAATAATATCTCTTGGTCGCACTGCACTAGGGCAGTTCAGTCCGATGAGAAGCCCTATTTCCACATCGTCCATGTGAGGTGGTATGTTCTTGCTAATTCTCTGCAGGTGGGACCATCCTTGTAGCCTTTCGGGTTGCGGAATTTCATCACGATCTGCTGGAATCCGTTGTCTGACGTACGTTCTGGTAGGGGTAGGCTAACCTCGTTTCCTTGAAAGTGGGAAGCCACCAATCCATCTACAGCCATCGTATCGATTTCTTGAGTGCCGTGGATAGTCGTGAGCAGAAGTTTCGGTTCAATTTCTTCAACACCAAGCTTTCTCAATGAATCTTCTTTAATGAAAGTTCCACCACTGGCATTATCAAGGAGAGCATAAACACATATCTTCCTATTTGGATTGTCCTTGTGGTACAACCATATTGGGACTATACCCATAGCAATTGGAACGTCACCAGCCTCGGTCACATTGCAAATGGCGGTGCAGTTGACGACTTTGTCTTCCCCTTTTTTTGCTGGTTTCTGATTCCTTATGTTGGCCATCCTTTTCTTCTGTTTTCACCTCCTTCGGTTTCCAATTGTAATCGTGAAGTGACGTCGGGTGTTTCTTATTGCATATCTTGCATGATCTTCTACTCTTGCAAAACTTGGCGATGTGTTCAGAACTGTAGCAACCAAAGCATAAACTTTTCTCTTTGATGAAGTTTCTCCGCTCTACTAGCGGTTTTTTAAGGAACTCAGCACATTCATCCAAGTGGTGCACTTTAGAGCACAAGGTACAGCTAATGTGACGAGAGTTTTCTCCGTTGCCATTCTTTCCTGAGAGGCCTGTTGCGAAGTTCGTACCCCTTCCTCTCTTAGCCTTGCGTTCGCCGACTTGTGGTACTTGTCAACCATATAGATTGGCCTACTGATGCCTTCCTCTGAGTAGACTGGGCCTGTCGCTAAATCGGCTTGCTCCGACACAAATTGGCAAAAGTCATTGAAGCTGGCTATCTGTCCCTTGATACTCCTAATCTTGCTAACTCTTTCAGTCTACTTATTGCGAAGATATCTCGGCAGCTTTTCCCATAACTGGCGCAGAACATTGGCTGTGTTCAAGTCATTAATGTATTGCATTCCTGTCATGGCGTTTCTTGCTTGCTCGAGGGCAATAGAAAATTCTTGTAACCCTGTTCCGTCATTAGGCTTCACAGCAGGCCAGCTCGATAGTTTGGCAATGTATGCACTTGCAATCTTGTATGGGTAACCAAAGTGTTTCTTCAAAAGTCGTCTAGCCTCTTTGTATGGCTCGTGGCTTGGTAAGAGACTTCTGGCCTGTTGTGTAACAATCATTTCATTCATTTCGTTTCCTTTGAATGTCAAGATAGTCTTGATCTGGCCTGGCACCTTCTACACAGCTTGAATCCTTTCCGATCATGTACATACACTCTTGTTTATTGTCACGTGATGGCTTGATATCAGTGACGGTCCCATTCTCTTCCTAAAACTCTTCTTCTTTAATGGGGAGGCTCCTTTGAACAAAGAGTTGAGCAGTTGGGTTCATACTAGCAGCACTGACTGAGATGGGCGTGGTTGTAAAAGTGGTCGTTGAAACGGTACTAACAATAGCTGAACTCTGGAATTTCACAGAAGGCACCTTTAATGTAGCCTGACCGTTGGTTTGCGTCTCACGTAAGATGGGAGTGGAAGTGAGTTTAGCGTCAACATCTTCCAAGTGGTCATTTACGCCGTCAATGTTTTGTTCTTCATCAAACTGCTCGTAAGTCTTTTCTTCTGCCTTCGCCTCTGCAATTTGCTGCCGAAGTTCAAGCTCTTCAGAAGCCATTCTTAGTACTTGTTTCTCCTTTAGGAACGTTGCCTTTACCTCTAATGCTGCAGCCTTAGCCTTCGCTTCAATTAACTTAAACTTAGTAGATGATGCTGAGGAAAGGGAGTGCCTTGAGTGACGGGATGACTTAGATTTCACTGAGTGTGTATCACGTAGACATAGCTTCTTCGCATCGTTCAGAAAGTCAATAATTCTTTGCTTTATTTGAAACACATCCTTATCACGAGTGTCATACCATTCAAGAGCTAATTTAATTTCATCATCATGATCCAAGGCCTTGAGATACATTTCATGGGCATCTTGCATTTTAACAAATAGCTGATCTAACTGTACCACTTCAGTACCCACTTGTTTTTCGTTCTCAAAATCCGCCAACAAGGGCGACATTACGTTCATTTGTTTAGTTAAGTTAGCAAGTGCAGTTTTTCGATTTTCTTTTAACCTTTAAATCTCAAATTGCCTACCCTTTTCTGTAGGAATCCGTTTTCTCGCGTCCTCGTGAGTTTCTTTAGAATCCAAGATACCGGTCAGCGGAGATATTGCACGTGGTGACGAACCGTGAAATGAGACAAGTTCCAGATCCATTTCACGCCAAATGCCTTCCTTTTCTGCATCCAAAGCGTCCATTTTACCTTGTGAATCTTGTTTCTTGTCTCCTTTGTGTCCTTCCATGTGTGATTCGCTCTAGGTCAAACTGTAACAGCCGTAAAATCCATGATTTATTTGTCTAGATCAACTCGGGAAACGCTCGACACTGTCCTGTTTACAATACGAAAATCCGTGTTACCGTAACCTTAAATTCACGAGTGTTCGTAATGTTCGATCCTTTAACTTCTCCGTAAGTTCCTTGACGAATGACAGTCCAGTAAGTGTTCCTTTAGCCGTACGATTAATAAGAAAAACGTGCAGCGCCGAGGTTTGACCTAAACTAGAATGAACCTCGGGGAGATCACGTGTCCTAAACGCTCGGACGGACTGGTCCGATTACACAGGGAAACCAATATTTGAAACTAGCATTTACACTCTCCAAATGTAGTGCCCACCATACAAGAAACTTCCGCAGTAACGCCACTACCTGTGTAGAAAGCGCTTCGGAGGTCTTCCAGTAATTCCTTTTCGATGATAAAGGGTGGTCTCCCCGGGTTTCCGGAAAGGATCGTCTTCCATAATCCAAAATCCTGTAAATTTACAATCCTACGTCTCATTTCAGTTGACCTAAAACGCAGGGCAGATACCGCCATTTCAAGTCTGTTTAGGAGTGGCGTGCCTTCGTGAAACCCTAAGTCAGGATTATTATCTTGATTTTTCGTCTCCATTAACAGATTATCAATGGAAGAAAGTACTTCCTCCCACGTAGCCTCCATGGACGCCGCCATGTTTTCAATGTGACGTAATCCGCTGACCGACAGGACAGCAGAAATTATTGAATGAAAAAATTCGCATTGAATAAAATATCAGGTTGCTGAATTGAAAAAGTGTGTACCTGAAAAACTTTGAAAATCGCCAGTAAAATATTTTTTACTGAACAAAAATATAGTATTGAAAAAAATTTGGGTTTACTGAACAAAAATATAAAGTATTGAATATAAAATTAGTTTTAAATTTGCTGAACAAAAATATCAAGTATTGAATATAAAATTAGTTTTAAATTTGCTGAACAAAAATATCAAGTATTGAATATAAAATTACTCTTATTGAATACTGCAACAATCCGGCAACCATAGATACTTGTTTATTACGTCATTTTCTATAGTTTATTTCTGAAAATACCTGGTGATTGGGAAGATTCCAAAGCTGGATGATTTGACAGAGTTGAAGTGTTTATATTTTCAATTGTTGGTGGAATCTCGAAATCTGAAAGTAAAAAGAAAACGTCTGCAACGCATTTAAATCCATCTGTCCATAAATCTACCCACCCATCCATTAGTTCATCGATTCGTTCTGGTTTGTTCGTTCTATTCGTTTACTCTCCATTAATTCATTCATCCATTCAATCATTCATTCATTGAATAAATCAGCCAGCCAGTCATTTAGTTAGTCCATCAGTCAGTCAATTATGCGATCAGCGACTTAGTTGCTCAGTCAGTCAGTCGCTCAGTCAGTCAGTCGGTTAGTCCGTCACCGATTCTGTTAGTCCGTCAGACAGTCGACAGCCATGTAGTTAATCCATCAATAATACAGTCAGTCAGTGTAATAATCTAAGCAGTCAATTAACAGCGGTTACCATTGACACGTGACCAACCGCCTTCAAGACAGGCAGACAAAGCTGAGTTCTAGTGGACGTCAATCAAAGATAAGCCGTTCAAATAATTTTGGATTCTTACAGGTTTTCAAGCAGACAGAGCTAAAAGATTGACAACTTTACCCGCTGAGTGGAGGTAAAAGTTAATCAAAAATGATTTCCAAGCCAGTTTAAACAAAAAGTAAAGCTGAAAAATAAAACGTTCAAATTTCACTGCACGAGATGATGTGCAACTCAGTGATGCATGATGGATAATAGGAGGGTCACATTCATAAAACCGCTGCTGCACGCAGTGTCAGTTTTTACTTTGAATTTGGTTGTGTAACGTTTGATTAGTTTAATCGTCTTCAAGTCGAATAACAAGAACAGCAACGATTTACAACGACTACAATATCGCCGACTTTCTACTCCGATAACAACAACACGTGTTCTGTGTCTAACCCCGAATTCCTGGGGCCGGCCTAATCAAGAATATGTCTCCATAACAATGTTACACCCCCCTCCCTAGTGGAGGGAAGGCATTATCATAGTCCTCTCCTAAGAGAAATTCTCCTGCCCAGGCGGGGGCACGTCGGTTCCTGGATGATTGTCTAGGTCGCTGTTGGAGTTGGGTCCAGGAAAATGTGGGAGACTCGGGACTTGAGCCTCTAATTTTAACAGTGCTTGCTTCTTCCTCGGGATCAGGAGGCTGATCAAATTCATGACTAGTTACCTCTGCATTTTCCGTTGGTGCTGGACCCGTGGGAAGGGGACCCATGGTAAAAGCCTCAGGTGACTCCATCGCGAGATGTTCTGCATCTTCACCTGAATCATCTCCAGCGTACAGACCGGCAGGTGGACTTCCGACCTCCTCGATATCATCCAATGTCTCACGCGGTATGGTTTGAGGCGATTGAAGTGCACAATCAATCTCGTCCTCCGTCTCCATAACAACGTTACAGTTGTTTTAAAATATTTACTATTTCTGTTTGGTAAAATTGTTCAAAATCCAGTCGGAATTTTTAATAACAATGTTAACGACTTTCCTCTGATTGAAGTCCACCGAACTCAAGTTTGACCTTCTGGGATGAAGTGCATTGGCTTGTGTGTTAATGGTAACCGCTGTAAACAATCAACCAAAATGTCCTAAAACAAGTTTGTTACCTGTTGGTCGCTCAGGGAATACTTTTAACTCTATAGCAGCAAACGTTTTTACGAAGCTGCAGAACGTGCGACAGCTATACTTTCCCTCGTCATTACTAGTAACGTTAACAATGGTGAGGATAAAATCTTTTTTGCATTTGGTGACGGTCTTTTTTTCTTGTAGATCATACTTCTTTCCAGTTTTCAATGGCACCGAATTGTTGAAATACCACTGTAACATTATTGGACAGTTGGGTGGGTAAACTTCAACCAAGCATTTTAAGCTGATGTTGGAGAAGGCCCTCGCTGAAACCTCTGAAGAGTCAATAGTTGGGTTGTTAGGCCAGGGACCTGTAAAAAATAGAAAACGAAAGTGTGATTAAGCTGCTTTTACTTCGGGTTAAATAACCGTAACTAATCAGATAACATACATTTATATATCAGTTGAATAATCCCGGACAGTTTACTCGACCAGCCAGGAATGCTGTTCTCTCCAACACACTTGTAGTCCCCTTCTAGATTATCCTGACTTTTAGGATTGCGAAGAATGGATCTTAAAGTGTCATTTCCTACCAGCTCCTCTGAGAGGTAAAAACCTTCAGATCCATTGATGATTTGTTTGCCATCCGGCTTGTACCAAACTACACGAGGACGAGGCCATCCCTTGACGGAAAATTCCAAATTTATTTCTTTGTCTGGATACATAATAAATGGCGAACTCGTTTTTCCAACCTTTATTACTGCATCTGAAAGAAACAGATCATAAGTCACGTTCTTGTTGTAATTAGTTAGAAGATTTGCAGTGGCACCGGCTTAAATGTTTTTGTTCAAGCCCTTCCTTACCTTTGAGTTTTAAGGGTTGTTACTAACATTGTAAGTCTCAGGATATGCGCAGCAATATTATTAGACTTCGCGCTTGGGCATTAAGTTCGGTCTAATCATATGTTTATAACTGTACCTCTTGAGGCTTCGGGCTCGTAATAAAATCGATTCTTTAAGCCTATCACATATCTTTAAAAAAGTTAAGGTCAAATGAATATATGCCAAAATCAAACGAATGTTTCCCAAAAACGTAGTCCATACAGCCATAAAAAGCTTTTACTTTGTACCAGGTAGTTTTTTAAACATTTCTTCGAACACTTTATTCACTGAAATTTACTTACGTGTAAAGGTTATACATCGACATGAATTCATTTCTTGCAAAACCAGACCATCACTGGCATTAACTCTTTGCTTAACTTGTTCCCAGGTCATGCCTCGTGCTTTTCCTCCATTCATGAACGAGCAGTTGAGAGTTACGTTAGAGTTTCGATCTACTATCATCTGATTGGTATATTGACACTCGTGTGACTGGTAGCAAGAAGCTCTTACTTCACAATCCAGGATTTTCGCGGATGATACATCTGTCGAGTGCAAAAAAATATAATAAATAAATAAATAAATAAATAAATAAATAAATAAATAAATAAAGAAAAAAGATCAATTCTTGGTTTGCTTAAGGAGGCTCGACTCAGTCTTTTTCGCCATGGTGTATATGTTTTGGAATCAAAATTTCGCAGGGAAGACATGCTTCAATTGCTTTCATAGTTCACCAAGTTTATGAAATGTAATCTAAGTTTTGCGTCACTTTTTTTCAAGCGACAGCGGTTACCATAGCAACGTCAGCTTACTTCCCTTTATATTATTATAAACATGTCGTTTTTCTCGAAATCTAGTCAAACGCTTCAAAACGCAATTTTCATATTTGGTAATACTCGAGAAAATCTATATTAGACGGTTTTCGTTGCTATCGCCGTCGTCTAAAGCTCCCTAATGTCTATTTTTTTGACGGGGGCAGCTCTGCTTGGCCAATTTTCTCGCCCTCCACCCCCAATTATTTTAGCCTTGCTACGGGCCTGCAAATACCCCTAGAAACAATTGTATTACCTATACAAATTATTTGCATAAAGCAAAATATTTTCAAAATGCCCCAGCCGTTAAAATAATGATTGTAAAGTTAAAGGGATAGTTTCACGGTTCGGCGCATGTGCACAGATTAATTTCTTACCGATTTTATCGGTTAAAAAACACTCAAATTTACTTCAATAACCACATACTATAATTAGTCCTAACAAAGCGAAGGATGACCAAAATTCACAGAAAATTTCAACGGATTGTATTAAAGGATTTAATCTACGCTCTGGTGGCGCACACGGTATAATCATTCATTCAATCAGCTGACTGACCGCTACATTTTCACGGGAAAATTTCCCGCCAGAGTTATCTACTCGCTTCCGATTGGTCTAAACAATAAAATTTTAATGTTAAAAATTTTTAAAAAATTATTAATTTTAAAAATTTTAATTTTAAAAATTTTTAAAAAATGTTTAATTTTAAAAATGGGTTACATCATAGCTTGCACATGCACCGAACCGTGAAACCCTCCCTTTAAGGACAATCATTACTTTAACGGCTGGCTGTTTTAAAATAATATGTAAGGGAATTTTGGAAATATTTGAAAATCCTTGCGCTGTTTACACCGAGAGATTTTTTCAGACAAGCGCATCATGAGTTGGATTTATTTCACCTAAAAATACAATATTTAATTTTAACAATAAGTTACACAATAGCCAAATCATGGAAATCACAGCAAATCAAAGCAAATGTCACACCCAAATCGCACATAAACATTTGCGATAAACGTTGCATTCAGTTGGAGTGCGCGAATCACATGTGTAAACAGGCCTTTAGATTTAGGAGAATTTGACTGTTGTATAATAAACAATTTAAACTTGTCAGTTTTATTTTTTCTCGTCTAAAGACTCTAAAAAATTAAAACTGACTCGTAAAGATACTCAGCCGTATTACAAAATTTCACGCTGAATAACCTCTATTTATTACCCGTATGACATAAATTTTTTATGGCTTCTAAGTTCAGTTTGAGATTCAGTTCGCGAATCACGAAAGTATGTTTTCGCAATATAATATTCCTAAAAAACTCCCTTCTACAAAACTTACTCCACCACCCACCAAGAAGACAAGAATTGACGTTCAGTATGGTCTGTTATTGTGACAGACTGCAAGGTTGTTTTAAAAACATGACAATAAAACGCATGTTGGAAAACAAAATATTAACTTGACGTTTCGTATGTTACAACATACATCCTCAGAAGTGACCGTTTAGAATACAAGTAACAACTAAATTTAAATGAATAATAAGTAACTAATTAACAACAACAATAACATAAGATGAGAAAAATTTGCATATAAAAGATGCAAACTAAAAAAGAATTAGCTTTTCGCTGCTGACATTATCGTTAAGGGTAGGTCTGAGTTTCTGAATAAGTAGAGTCTCCTTAATCTTACAGTGAGTATCAGACCGACCCTTTGCCAATATCTCTCAGTGGTCCCATTTGAAGTTGTGACCAGTTGATGTGACCTGGTCTGCGATAGCAGATGTATGACAAGTACTTATATACATACATACATACATACATACATACATACATACATACATACATACATACTTTATGTATACTTTATGTATTTTTACTTGTGATCCCTTTGAAATGCAAATTTTTCTCATCTTATGTTGTTTTTTTTGTTTTTTTTTGTATTTTACTGATATTTATTGGTTTTCAATTTTATTACACACTTAAACATCTAAACATTAAGTTAAACATTAAAACATTTAAACATTACATTAAACATTAAACATTAAATTAAAAAAAAAAAAATTTAAAAGTTAATTAATTCACTCACACACATACATATACACACACCCCTTCATAATAATAATAATCTATTGTAATATTTTAGGTATAAGTACAGCTGCGGCACAAGATTGTACATTTATTGTGTTATGTATTTGCCCCACTTTTTGTTATCAGCTGAAATTTTATTATTAGATTTGGCAATTATTGTTTCAAGTTGATAGATCATTTTAATTTTTAAATTAAAAACTCTAATTGAAGGCACAGATCTTTTTGGCCTACAATAATATAAGTATTGTTTAGCAACTAACAGAACATGATTTACGAACAATTCATCGTCGCACCTTATGATACCAAACATTATATCCCTGTCAAAGAAATTAGCGATTTTAATTCCTTATTGTTGTTGTTAATTAGTTACTTATTATTCATTTAAGTTTAGTTGTTACTTGTATTCTAAACGGTCACTTCTGAGGATGTATGTTGTAACATACGAAACGTCAAGTTAATATTTTGTTTTCCAACAAGGTTGTTTTAACTTTTGAGTCTGTGGATGAAATCTTAAAGTGTGACCATTCAAATGAAAGCTATTGTGGAGTACTTTCCTGTGGTACTGTTTCTTATACTGTACAAGGTTGTTCTACACTGTAAATCTTGGGTCTGTGGATAAAATTCTAAAGTGGTGGTGCGCTACAAGGTTTTTTTTTTGTGAAATCGTAAACATTAACTCTGTGGAAAAGTACTTTCAATTAGTACTGTTTGCATTCCAACAACATTTTGCGAAATGAAATTTGATTTTGATGTTGGTTTACTTTGTGGCTCGTCTGCCGAAGTGCTGGCGCTCGAAACGTCGGCTTCTTGAATCTCTTTACGATGGCCAATTTACCTTATCACATCCTTCTCCACCCCTCCCCTCGATGGCCAATTTACCTTATCACATCCTTCCCCACCCCTCCCCTCGATGGCCAATTTACCTTATCAATCAGTTGATAAAACCAAATATTCGTATTTCCCTCCCTCCCCGATGCAGCGCCACAGTTTCTTAAGAAACTTATCTCTTTATTAATTTATATGAAGGATGATTTATCAAACGACGTTTATTTTTGTCTCTCGTCGATTTCAAAACTGGCGAAAGGAAAACATACTGTTTCGTTTTTTTTTTCAATAATAGTTTTCTCTCCTTCGCGATCACTGACGCTTGATAAAAAATGTCTGGTTTGGTCTGTAATCCTGGTCTTTCAAGGGAGCCGGTTATTTATACCTACTGATAACAGAGATTTTCATAAACTCAATACTCAAAAGGTCAGAAATTCGCCTTTCAACGGAAGAATACCAACTATAATCGACAATAAATAGCTCAGTCACGTACCTTGGATCAGGAAACTTGAGAAAGCCAAAATCAATAAGTATTTAACCAAGCCAAGTTTAGAACCTTTTCGCATGTGACTTTTCTTCATTTTCACAGTTGCATCCGCGAGCATCTGGTGTGTGTTTAGTAATAATTTAAATTCACTGTCAAGCTTTTTCATAACCTCTAAACCCACTTTGAGTGAAGTTAAAACATCGCTCTCTCATCACTGTCAAATGCGTTTGCCAATTAATGACCCATTATACTTATGAATTCCATTTGTTAAAATTAATTATATTCGTATTTCGATCCTTTAAACGACGGGAAGCTTTTTTAACGCTTAAAGTGCAATTCAAGTATAAAACCAGTTGCTCATAGAGACTTATTTTATGATCAGTAATCGCCTCACAAAACAGTTGGAGCCCGGCTATAATGGCCAACTGGCGCATGATGTAGCAACCCCCCCCCCCCCCGGGTAGCAAAGAGGCGTTTAGATTATCTGTTGGTGGTCTCGTCTACAATCTAATACTGAATAATAAAAGGTGTTTTCTTCGGGTTTTGGTCAATTAAGATACCAACATATGTTATTTAAAAAAAGGTCTCTCGACATGAATTAAGCTTTGCTTTTCGAGTGCCTTTCGAGTTAGAGATAAAATACCGGAATTTTCCCATTTTACATTGATCGCAAAATTCGAATGACGTCAGCATAGTGGAGTTGTGGGCGAAACTTTTTTTTCAATAAAGTAGCCACCGTGACGTTAGCTTAACAATTTACTCTACTTATCTCAAGTATATTTAAATGCAACTGTCACAATTAGCTTCCATTACGCACGATTAGAGGACAGCTGTTGTTTCAATAATGTTTTTTTCTCATCCGAGTTGAAACAGGAACCACGCATCTTGAATAGCTTTTAACGTTGAATTTAGTGATCTGAAAACTCTTTTTCCTATTGGATGACCAAGGATTGCCGCAGAAAATCGCTAAAATGTACT
The DNA here is from genome assembly GCA_022457155.1 of Cladopsammia gracilis. Lineage (NCBI taxonomy): Eukaryota > Metazoa > Cnidaria > Anthozoa > Scleractinia > Dendrophylliidae > Cladopsammia > Cladopsammia gracilis. The sequence goes on along the minus strand of JAJGOT010000451.1, from coordinate 135,795 downwards.
TGTGTAAATATAATAAAGTGTGATTTATTTACCTACGTCACCGCGACACATTTGCGTGTTGTGGTTTTCGGTGCCAAATCGAATGTTGGTCAGTTTTTGTGGAAAACCGAGATACCCACTCACTCTCCTAACACGCGTTATTTTCAGGTTCGCATGCATTCTTCTTTCTATCGTCCCCAGTTTCTAAAAGCACGGAAAAAGTAAGTGATTTTTGTAGCGAATGTAAGTGCGACATCAAATTGCCTGTGAAAACTATCGGCAATCCATGCCGGGTGAAAGGTTTATTTGTGATTCCATCGCGATTGTCATTGATATTATTCATCGCCAGAAATAGCGGACATGTTCACCGCGCGTGCGCGAGTTTCAGTGGCAATATGGTCGCCAAACACTAGAAGGCTTTGTATGGCAGAAATAAAACAAAATCAAATTGGCTGGCTTTTAGCTTACCTGGAATATTTGCCGCATTCCGGGTAAATTTATGAACATCTTTTCAAGTGTTTTTGTAAGCTTGATTTTCCCCACAAATGTTACTGGCCTTGCTTTTCAACAAAACATATTTCCGAAGCTTCGCTCATACAATGCTCTCTATTTTAGAAGCCATTAATGCCGATTTTCACTCAAAACGGGATTTCGAGGCACCATAGTTCGTAAAGTGATGGGGGTAGCCAACTTGCCGCAATCGTCTGAGAAGAAGCACCGACTGAACTGACGATCATCGCATTCTCACTTTCTACGATGGTTCCTTCGCCCTGCTTTTTGCTTTCAAAAATCGTTCAGAGCTGTAAAAATCATTTCCACCAACAGTCCACGCTAAAGTCTTGAAGTTCGCTGTCTTCGAACTGCGATATTTGGGCACAGAATGCTCCAAATTTTGCTGCAAATCCCTCATTCAAAAGCTTAAGTCTTGTTGTTTTCAACCGCGAGCGAATTATTTCGGTCAGTGGTTTCTATATGGGCATTCCGGGTAAATTCACACAACCATTTTTGTCGCACCGAAGCCGCACCAAACGAATTTGAGCCCGTAGGGTGGAACAGCGGTGTATACCAATTAAGCGACATCGCAGTGTAAGACGCACGAAAATTCGCTGCTCCAATGTCCCTGATTTCTGGCGATGCATATGGCGGCCGATTTATGTTAATTAGCCCCCTTTGCAGACGTTTTGGTCTAAAATGAGGCTAATTAACATAAATATAAAATCGCCTTTTACGCGGAGGCCATGTTGGCTCCCCAGAGAATAAAATGCTTTGTTTTTGCCCGCCCAGCCTCGCAGTGAAAAAACGTTTTTTTTTATACAATATGGCGGGGCCTATAGGAATGGATCAAGAAGCAATATACGTTTCACCTTGTTTATAATCAACCGCAAATTCTCTCCGTGTGGAAGAATTACGGCGTACAATTGCAAGTTTTCAAGACAATACAAGGCGTTCATGGATGGATAGGACCGTTTGATGTTGTGTTCGCCGCTTATTGCTATGAGATTTTTGTTCCGGCAAGTTTTGTGTTTTGTATAACTTGTAATTTGCTCAGCGATCGAGGTTTCAACTGTCGGCTACTGAATGTATAGTGAATGTAGTGTGGCTGTTACTTTTAAGACATAATTTTAAGCTTATGTTTCTTAGTAAAAGCACTTAAAACACTCGAGAATCAATGCTGCAAAAAGATAAAAGACGCCACGAGTTCAAGCTGTGTACAGCTTCTTGTTCTTGGTGATGAACTAATAACAAACTTTCAGGATTACAAGGATGGAAGTGAATTTAAGTTCATCAAATTTTTGGGCGTTATTTTGTCTCATTTACTCAATCACAGTTTCTTTGCTATCAACACTTTTTTTTCTTCCTATTTCAAGATAAGTTATCTTGAGAAAAGCTCCTAACTATAATCATGAAATCATAATCAGCCACGACAGTGTCCCCAGTAACCTACAACCGTGGACAAAATAGTTTGGGACACTTAAGAAAATACTACACAATGACAATTTTTTCGAAGAGAGAAACTATCGTTCCATTTCCTATTCCCCCCTCCCCCCCAATACAAAGTTGAGACATTGTGGCTTGGTTATATGCATAAAACTCAACATTGTATTGGGGGTGGGGAGGGGGAGGTAACGACAAAGTCAATTTGTGGGGAAAAAGGTAAAGTGTCCCAAAATTTCTGACCAAGATTGCAATCGTGGACAAAATAGTTTGGGACACTTAAGAAAATACTACACAATGACAATTTTTTTCGAAGAGAGAAACTATCGTTCCATTTCCTATTCCCCCCTCCCCCCCAATACAAAGTTGAGACATTGTGGCTTGGTTATATGCATAAAACTCAACATTGTATTGGGGGTGGGGAGGGGGAGGTAACGACAAAGTCAATTTGTGGGGAAAAAGGTAAAGTGTCCCAAAATGTCTGACCAAGATTGTAGTCGAGAATGATTAGCTATAGTTGCTGTTCAGTGCAATTCAGCGTCGGTCAGTAACATGAACTCTAAGATCTCCAAAACAAATATAAGTGGTATATTCGCAACAAAATTAATGCAAATGAAAAAACTTTCTAATGAATACATTTATAGAGTTAGGCTTGACATGGAATTCAAGCATGCACCTAATTCTGCACAGAACGCCATAGAAATAGCTTTATACTCATTGTGGGCTCTACGCCATTCTCACGTGTTAATCCTGGTTTATTCCATATAATCGCTAGGATCGTAGCCTGCTTCACATGGAAACCATATGGAAACTGCTTTTTTTAACTCATATAATGTAAAAATTTTCCATTAATAGTTTTACTCATTGGCATTTTGTATTATATATTATATGTATTATATTGTATTATTTTGAGCTGGTGATGTTATCATGCCAGATAAGGCCTATTCAGGGAGTGAGTGTATTAGTAATTTCAAAGCTACTCAAACCCAAGCGAAATCAGGCACTGAGTAGCTAAACAATACAAATACAAACGTATTCGACAGAGCATTCTTGAGTGCAAATACGCATCAAAACGAGTGCAAATATTACACATTATTATACTCTTCTGACCGTCGCGTTCTGGAAAAATCACTTTCAAAAACTTAGATTTAGAAGAAAATGACTGCCGTCAGTTAATAAACAATTTATACTTGTCAGCTTTATTTTTTTCTCGTCTTAAGACTCTAGAAAATTTAAATTGACTCGCAAAAATACTCAGCCATATTACACAACTTCAAGATGAATAATCTCTATGCATTACCCGTATGACATAAATTTTTTTACGGGTTCTAAGTTTTGAGATTCAGTTTACGAATCACGAAAATATGTTTTCACAAACTAATATTCCTGAAAAACTCTTTTTCGCAAAACTTACTCCACCACCCACCAAGAAGACAAGAATTGACGTTCAGTATGTAAGGGTTATTGACCAGAAGCGAGGGAATATATCACATATCCCCGAGGGACTGGTCAATAACATGCTTATTTTCCACCTTGTGAGGTTTTCTAAAACAAAGAAACTATTAATTTTTCGGAGAGTAACATTCCGTTCAATTCAAATGCAAAAAAGCATGATTCCGCAAGGCCGCATTGGGATCACGGCACATTACGAAGCGAGACGGTAAACATGCTCAGGTATATTAAGGCCCCGTCCACACGTATCCGGATATTTTTGAATCCGCAACTTTTTTGTTACGGATTAGAACATATTTGGTCCACACGTAGCGTATTCGAATCGTATTTACCCGAATTCGCCGGATACGTGTGGACGGAAGGCCAATCCGCAACAAAAAAGTTGCGGATTCAAAAATATCCGGGATACGTGTGGACGGGGCCTAAGGCATGGGTCAACAGTTATTTTCAAAAAAGGTAGGGGGTGGTCTATCTTCGGAGGCTTTAGCCATAAAAACATAAAACTTTGGAATACTGAAAAGTTTGCAAATGCAGTAATTTTAGCATATAGAAGATATGCAAATTAGGTCACGTGACTTGATACGGCCACAAAAACCAAAATCAAAGATGGGAACAGTTTATGACAACCGTAAATAAACTTCACTACTACCAGATAAGTCCTAAGAGGAGCAACAAAAGATCTGCGCTTGGAAATTGTTGAATATTTCATTATGTTTGAAATTAAACGATACTTTGTACTAGTGCCCAGTCCCACATAACAGTTATTTATTTTTTCCTGCCTTTCTGTTAAATTATCTTAAAGTTTCCAAGCACAGAGATGATCTACCTTGTGACCTTAAAATTATAAAGCTGATGACAGACTCCAGGAAATAGTAAAAAGTGTTCCCATTTTGTGTACAAGATTTTTCAGCTAAAAATATCCCTGACAAGTCACGTGATTTAATTTCCATATTTTCTGCGTACGAAAATGACCACATTTGCAAACTGTTTACTCTGCCAATGTTTTTCGTTCTTATGGATAAAGACTCAAAAGATAGACCACCCCTTCACTTTTTAGGTGAAATGGCAGGAGACCTATTGCGACTATTGCAATATAAGATTGAAGGTCTCGGTTCAAGTCACTTTATTCAGTCAAGAGATCGATACTACGCTCGCGCGTAATTGTCACGTCATAACAGTAATTACAATTATAGATTTACGACACTCTCCCGGGCCGACAATAATTACAGTGTTACATCCAGCGTTAAACAATAAGTACGGTTAATTAGTATTTCATTAAATTATTGTAATTGTTCTTTTATTTTCTGCATGGCCTGCTGAGCAGCACGTCGAGTGGGGCGGCTCTGTGTTTCAGATTTCTTTTCTTCTTCTTGCTTAGTATCATCGACGCTATCGCAGTCATCACGCACTTCAATGGGGTAGAGTTTCTCTATTGGTCTTGTCAGTTCTTTTCCAGAACTTATTTTTACCTTCGTGGATCTGATCAATCCATCTCTACCCGAAAGTAGTTCTGTGACGATCCCCATCTTCCACTGACTCCTTGGGGTGGTGTCGTGGATTGAACGGAATGGAGGTCCCTCATGCTTTCTGCATCTAGTGCATTTGGAGATTATTCTTTTTACAAGTTGTCTACCTTGGGGAATCCAGTATGTTTGTCTTAGTTGAGTAAGCGTTTCACGTACACCGTTGTGCATCACCTTTTCGTGCATGCTTCTGACAATGAGTGTGGTCAAGAAGCTTTCTTTTGGTAATAGAATTGGAAATTTTGTGTCTTGAGGAAGTTCGGTATATTGGAGTCTTCCGCGACAACGGATAAGGTTGGCGTTGTCAAGATATAGATATAACTGATATACTAGGCTTGGTTGCTTTGTTTTGGGCTTATTCTGCAAATACATCTTTTCTTCCGGGTAAAATTTATCTTGTGTTGTTGTCAATAACAGGTTTTTTGCTTCTGTCATTGTTTCTGCTGTGATATTGAGATCTACTGCTTTCTTATTCCACTTTCTTGTGCAGACAATGATGAGGGCTACTGCCCTAACTGCCCGATTAAAGGTGCTGTAACTCGCGAGATCAATAAGGTTCAATATGCTGGGAAGTTCTTGAGTTTTAGTTGAGATTTTCATCTGGGAGATTTCTTTTTCTTCATCAACAGGAGTTATTAAATACTTTGGGTCCGTTGGCCACTTTTCTTCAGGTTCTTTGAGCCATGGGGGTCCTTCAAACCATAGCTTTTGGTTGTTGTTGAATGCTTTAGTATCAAGGCCGCGAGTTAGTAAGTCTGCTGGGTTCATGGTTGTTGGGCAAAATCTCCATCTCTTCGGAGATATGATTTCTTTTATCCTGAGAATTCTTGTGTTAACGAATGGTTGTAGTTTCTTGTTTGTTGATAGCCACGACAATACGATTTGGGAATCGCTCCAGCACGTTACTTCACATTCGTGTTCGTTAAGTTGAAGTGTTTCTAATATGTATCTTGATAGTTGTGCTCCCAATAGTGCTGCTAATAGTTCCAATCTCGGGAGGGTCTGAGGTTTTACGGGTGCAACTCTTGTTTTAGCCATAACAAGAACTGTGTTTGTTTCCTTTTCGGCTGTCCCTCTTAAATATCCGACTGCTCCGTAGGCAAGTGTGCTGCTATCGCAAAATACATGCAACTGTTTCTTCGTGTTCCTGTTATGGAAGTAGCGTCTAGCAATCGTTAGTGGTACAAGGTTGTTGATATCGTCAAGCCATTTCAACCAAACTCGTTTGTCATTGTCGGGTAGTTCTTGATCCCAGGTTATGCTGTGTTTCCAAAGTTCCTGTACCATAATCTTTGCTTTAACTGTTATTGGCTCTACATACCCTAGGGGGTCAAATAGTTTTGACGCAATACTTAGAACAGACCGTTTGGTGATCAAGTTTATGCTTTGTATTTCTGCTATCATTTTATCAAGCGAAAGCGATAGTGTGTCTTTTTTGGAGTCCCATACGAGTCCCAAAACTTTAACTGTCGGATTGGCTGCTGAATTATTCTCTTGCGCTTTGGTGCTGATGTTGACGGAGTTAGAGGTCCATCGACGCAGATTCATCCCTGCTTCTTGTAGGCATTCGCGTGAATATATGTAGTAGTCAATGGCGTTTCCTTCCGAGTCAGTACCGGTTACCAGGTTGTCCATATACATGGTATCCATGATGTCTTTAGCAATCCAGTTGTCTTTCTGTTTTAGGTGGTATTGGATAGTTGCATTCAACAGAAAGGGTGATGATGTTGCTCCGAAAAGAACGCGGCAAAATCTGTATACCTGTAAGTTATCCGTTTCATTAGCTGGTTTTTGCGCGTCTTTTAACCATAGAAATCTTGTCGCATCTCTGACGTTTTGATTGAGCTCTATCTGCAGAAATGCTTTCTCAATGTCGGCTGTGAGTGCTATCTGGTGTTTTCTGAATTTCATAAGGATGCCAGTAAGATCGTGCATTAAATTTACCCCTGTGTGGAGGCAGTCGTTGAGACACAGTGAATTGGGTGTCCTTTTTGCTGATGCGTCATATACTATTCGCATTTTTGTTGTCGCGCTGTCTGCTTTAAAGACTGGGAAATGCGGAATATAGTGAAGAGTTCCTTCGTGCTTGTCTGGGTTGTCGACTTTCTCAATAAATCCTAGAGTTTCTTGCTCTAGAAGCTGTTCGTTGTATCTCTTGATAAGTGTCGGGTCTTTCTTGTTCATACCTCGTTGTAGGCCTGTTAAGCGGTTCATACTTAGGTTGAAGTTGGACGGGAGATCACTCTTGTTGTCATTCCATGGAAGCTCGACGTTGTATCGTCCCGTCGCTTCGTTAAATTTGATTGTTTCTTCGAATTGCTTGATTATGGGGTCATCATTGTTGCTTTCGTTTGGTATTTCGTTTATTTCCCAGAACTTGGTCAGAAGATTGTCTAGGTTAAGGTCGGTTGTTGCGACGTCTACTTTATAACACGATACTGTGTTGTTCACGTCGTGGTTTGTTTTAACAGGTCCTGACAAAAGCCAGCCGAACTTGCTTTCCATAGCAATTATGGCTTCGTCGTTTGATTTGATTATGTTTCCTGTGATGAGTTCACCAAAGTGGTCGTTTCCAATTATGATATCTACTTTGATATCGGTCTGTGTTTGTAGAGGGTCTGCAAGTCTAAGTTCTTTTAGTTCCGGAGGTAGCTGGAGGCCTTTCCTTCTTGCGGATAAAGGAGGACAGATTATTGGCGTAACAAGCGATGTTATTCTGATTTGTTCGTTTTCATTTTGTAGAGAGAGTATTACGACATCATACGTGGTCCTGATGCTTTGGGTTGTTCCGAATGTGGTTACGTCTAGAATTTCTCGACGGATAGTCTTAAGGCGCAATTTGTTTTTCATGTCTTGGCTGATGAAGGTTCTTTGGGATCCGGTATCGAATAGAATGCGGGCATTGTGAGTTTCCATCCCTTGTATTTTTACCGTTGCTGTTTGCATTAGGATATGATTGTTATGGGATGATGTGTGCGTTGCTCCCATGTGCGCTTTGCTCTGTTCTGCGCTGTTTATCGACGATTCATTTGTGTTTGATCGTACTATTTGGTTGTTACGCGGTTGCTGTGAGTTATTCCCGTTCTGAGAGCTTTCCTTTGGAGGTTCTTCGCAGATGGAGGTGTGATGTTTCTTCTTGCAGATCATGCATCGACCTCTCGAGAAACATTCGGTTTTGGTGTGGTTTGCGCCTAGACAGTTGAAACACCTTCGCTGTTGTTGCAGAATTTGGCGTCTTTCCTGTGTTGTGTTAATTCTGTCACATTTATCGGGGCGATGATTTCCCTCGCAATACGTGCATGGCCTTGGTTTAGGTGGTTTGAAGGTGGTTGTTTTTGTTTGTACCTTTGATAGAAATGCCCCTGTTGTTGGTACTAATGGCTCTTCTTCGTGAGTTTCTTCTTCGTTACTGAATGACAGGTGGCCTTTCTCTTTTGTTTCAATTTCTTTGCGTAAGGCTGCTCTTAAGTTGTCGAGTGATTTGTCGGCTGTTGAATCTGCCCTAAAGATCGCGCATCGTAAATTCTCAGGTAGTTTCTTGAGAAGTATTGGAATAAGTAGGCAGCCGTATGAATCTGTCGTTACTCCTAGTGCTTCTAATCCGCGGATATTCGCTTCTGCTGTGTCGTAGAATGTTCTTAAACTTCTAAGATCGTCTGATGGAGGATATTGTTTAGAGAGCGCTTCCATGTACGCGTTAATGAGGTTTTGTTTTTGCCCGAAGCGTTCTTTTAGTAGTTCTATTGCCTTGCTGTAATTTTCTTTTGTCAGCGGAAATCCGGCGATAGCGCGCGCTGCTTCTCCTTTCACCATTCCGATTAGGTAATTCATTTTTTCAATGTCACTAAGTTCGCTATGTTCATCAATTGTTGCACTAAAGCTATCCCAGAATGTAAGCCATTCACGAGGGTCTCCGCTAAATGATTCTATGGTTATTTTTGGTAGATTGACGTGCGTTCGTGGGCTAGCTGGTTTTCCTAAAATGCTAGTGTGGAGCGAGCTTACCGGTAGGTTGTCTTGCTGCTTTTTGTTGAGGAGCTGAGAGATTTTGAATTGACAGTCCGAAATGGTGTCTTGAAATGATAACGCATCTTCTGTTTCTTTTTCGATTTCCTCTTCGTCCTGAAGGGTTATCACTATTTGGTTGTCCTTGCGTTCGATTTCTGCAGATCGCCGTGTGAGTCTGTCCATAAGTGCTGACAATTCTGCTTCGTTCGGGCATTCTGACGACATTAGTTTTTCTGCTTTTTTGATATCCTGCGTACAGTGCCCTTTGTATGATCCCCGGATTAATCTCAAACGCTTTGTATCTTCAGACATCGGGTCTCGGCACCAATATTGCGACTATTGCAATATAAGATTGAAGGTCTCGGTTCAAGTCACTTTATTCAGTCAAGAGATCGATACTACGCTCGCGCGTAATTGTCACGTCATAACAGTAATTACAATTATAGATTTACGACAAGACCCATGCCTTAATTTACTTGAGTGTTTTGCTTTTGCCAAATTTGCATTGAGCACGTTGCTTCGTTATGAGTAGAAGGAGAGAGAGAGAGAGAAGAAAATGAATGAACAGTACTCGTGGTCTCGCCATGGCCCAACTGCCCGCCTTCATCTTTCGAAGATCAATGGAGTGGTTGCGGTGTGTTTTCCAAGGGAAAGCGGCAGAAACATATTCAGGTTCAAGCGTAAAACGAGGCGTCGACATTATTGAAGACCCGAAACCGCAGTGAATCGAGGTACGATACCATCGAATGTTATTAACATTTCGCTTTTTGGTCGCGACCGGCAAGTTAATTACGTAGGAATATGATTGATGAAGTTGTCTTTTTTGTAAACAAAAAATATTGACCGATGCTAGAGCGTTTTCCTTGTTACGCCCTATTTTGTCTACCCGTTTGTGTTATTCTATTATGAGGTGAATAAGTCGAGGGGACTAAGGCGAGGGGAATATGTTGGGGGAATATGTTGAGGGGAATATGTTGAGGGGAATATATAATCCTTTGTTTTGCTATTGTTATCAGCTATTGTTTTCAGCCCCGCCTCTCCCCTGTTACAATCAAAGCCGCACCCAGCTTTTCAGACACTGTAATGAACGGTGTTATGTGATATATTCCCCTGAAAAGAGAGGGTTGTCCAATATACACGCACAGTCACGTTCCGTGAAAGCTATAACGGGGCGTATTAAATTGGAAAAAAAATAAAATTCTTTGCTGAAAAAAAAGAAGATAAATGGTCGATCAATATTGATGCTGGCCTTTGATGATGGCGGCACATTTGTTTAGATGAATGGAATATGTTTTCAGTGATGTGTGATAATTTTAAAAAGAAAGCCGAAAGTCATGGGGACGAGGGCGAGAAATAAGTGTTGCTATTGCCGAGGAGGAAAGAAAAGAACTGGTTAAAGTGTTGAATGGAGATGCGTGCATGGCCAATGGAGATGAGGATAGTATTTTGGAAGAAGCCACTGGGCGATACGGAAACCTTCAAGATGGTGTTATTTTTTATAGGCAATGGATGCTGAGTCCACATTGATTGCAGAGTGGATTATGGCTCCGTCAATTCCAAGCCCGCTCATTCCCCCTCCCCCGGGGCATTTGTCGCGCATTTTATAACTTTTCCTTCCCAAGGATGGGGCATTTGCTAAAATAGGTCATCCCGGGGGTGGGGCATTGTCAAAACAACGTTATCTTATGGATATTAAAATTCGTACATGCTTCGTTGTTTATTTTTAATTTTTCTGATTATAAAAACTGAGTTGATAAATGTCGTTTCAGTCCTGCACTTTTCATGTGAAAATATTAAAGTTTCACACAATTTTCAAAACAAGCCACCTATTGCCTTACCTTTCAAGTGCCACAGAAGATATCTATATAACGGCAAATTTTCAAGTTTTGTTGACGTCTTATTTGCCAACATTCGTGGCCTTGGTGTCTTTCCATCATGATATGTCGCAACAGAAGAATCTGGCTATTTAAAAATTCAATAGCAACTTCACTTGAAAAAGCGTCTCAATCAACGGCGACCTTACCGTGTAAATGGATTGAACGTAAGCATAATTTTAATCAAAATTAATAACATCAACAACGAGAATCGACAAAGTTTTGCGGAAACATAACACAAATATTTAGAACGAATGCGGGAACGGATTGGTAGAACGAAAGAATTCCTAGCATGAATAAAGATCCATTTATTTGTGAGCAATTATTGCTTCCATCAATAATCATTGAAATAAAAATTTCGTTCTTGTCCCATGGGTCGGGCACTTGCACTCTTTCAGATGCCCCACCGTGGGGATTTGTACATAAAAGCTGACCCCACCGTGGGGCATTTGCAACTTTTTTTTAAAAAAAAAAACGACAAATGCCCGACAAATGCCCGACAAATGCCCGACAAATGCCCGGCGGAAGGAGATGAGCGGCCTTGAAATCGAAGGAGCTGAGAAAAGAGCAAGGCAGATAGATTTTATCTTGAACAATGGGGATCAAAAGCGGCTTTCCTGGTTTTATTTTGACATTGACTATAACAAAGTGCTATATTTAAATGGCCTGCCAAAAAAGAAGTGAAACGGAGATGAACTAAATGGATGTGAAGGCAGTTTACTAAACTAAAAGTGAATGACATTATTGATTTGATATGTGATAAGTGTGCTACAATAAATGAATAAATGAATGTATATTCTGACTGTTGTTTCGATCATGGGAAGGGTGATTGTTAATTTTTATATGGTTTGAATCGTGCATACTTATGTTTGGTGGAGAGGCGTGTTTTGATTTAACGCCTCCCGGCGCTAATATTGACTCGCGCCTCCTTGCTAATGTCGCGAAAGTTGTCCGTTTTGTCGTAATGTATATGTTGCATTCGTTTGAACGGTAAAGAAAGAAATAGATATGCATTTTCTTCATTTCTCTCGCGTGAATATTCGGGTTTATTTTTTCGGCTCGTGTGTTTGTGAAAGCGTATCGTAGCAAAATAGATATTTGGTGTAGTGGCACGTTATTTGTCGCGTGTAGGTTCCTTATTTCCTCTCGCGTGTATGTTCGGGTTTAGTTTTCGGCTCGCGTGTTTGTTTATATTTGAAAGCGTATCGTAGCAAAATAGATATTTGGTGTAGTGGCGCACTGTTTGTCGCCTCACGCTTAAAGAACGAGATATATGTGTAGATTCCTTATTTCTTCTCGCGTGTATGTTCGGGTTTAGTTTCGGCTCGCGTGTTTGTTTATATTTGAAAGCGTATCGTAGCAAAATAGATATTTGGTGTCGTGGCACGTTATTTGTCGCGTGTAGGTTCCTTATTTCCTCTCGCGTGTATGTTCGGGTTTAGTTTTCGGCTCGCGTGTTTGTTTATATTTGAAAGCGTATCGTAGCAAAATAGATATTTGGTGTAGTGGCGCACTGTTTGTCGCCTCACGCTTAAAGAACGAGATATATGTGTAGATTCCTTATTTCTTCTCGCGTGTATGTTCGGGTTTAGTTTCGGCTCGCGTGTTTGTTTATATTTGAAAGCGTATCGTAGCAAAATAGATATTTGGTGTCGTGGCACGTTATTTGTCGCGTGTAGGTTCCTTATTTCCTCTCGCGTGTATATTCGGGTTTAGTTTTCGGCTCGCGTGTTTGTTTATATTTGAAAGCGTATCGTAGCAAAATAGATATTTGGTGTAGTGGCGCGCTGTTTGTCGCCTCACGCTTAAAGAACGAGATATATGTGTAGATTCCTTATTTCTTCTCGCGTGTATGTTCGGGTTTAGTTTTCGGCTCGCGTGTTTGTTTATATTTGAAAGCGTATCGTAGCAAAATAGATATTTGGTGTAGTGGCGCGCTGTTTGTCGCCTCACGCTTAAAGAACGAGATATATGTGTAGGTTCATTATTTCTTCTCGCGTGTATGTTGGGGTTTAGTTTTCGGCTTAGCAAAATAGATATTTGGTGTAGTGGCGCGCTGTTTGTCGCCTCACGCTTAAAGAACGAGATATATGTGTAGGTTCCTTATTTCTTCTCGCGTGTATGTTGGGGTTTAGTTTTCGGCTCGCGTGTTTGTTTATATTTGAAAGCGTATCGTAGCAAAATAGATATTTGGTGTAGTAGCGCGCTGTTTGTCGCCTCACGCTTAAAGAACGAGATATATGTGTAGATTCCTTATTTCCTCTCGCGTGTATATTCGGGTTTAGTTTTCGGCTCGCGTGTTTGTTTATATCTGACGTAGCAAAATAGATATTTGGTGTAGTGGCGCGCTGTTTGTCGCCTCACGCTTAAAGAACGAGATATATGTGTAGGTTCCTTATTTCCTCTCGCGTGTATGTTCGGTTTAGTTTTCGGCTCACGTGTTTGTTTATATTTGAAAGCGTAGCACAGTAAGATAGATATTTAGTGCAGTGGCGCGTTGTTTGCCGCCTCACGCTTACAGAACGAGATATATGCACGCTCCGTAAGCAAGGATTACGTTCCGGACGAAACGTACGGTTCGTACGAATCGTATGGACAGTAAAAAGTTATTCACAGTGACTGAGTGTGATAATGAGATGCACGTTCCGTATACAGACAGAACACGGACCGTAAGCAAGGATTACGTTCCGTTCGAAACGTACGGTTCGTACAAATCGTATGGACAGTAAAAAGTTATTCACACTGACTGAGTGTGATAATGAGATGCATGTTCCGTATACAGACAGAACACGGACCGTAAGCAAGGATAACGTTCCGTGCGAAACGTACGGTTTGTACGAATCGTACCGATAGTAAAAAATTATTCACACTGACTGAGTGTGATAATGAGATGCACGCTCCGTATACAGACAGAACACGGACCGTATAGTTACGTAAAGTTAGAAGGTTACGGACCGTAAGCGAGGATGACACTCGATCCGTACGTTTTGTACGGACCGTCAACTTTTACTCACGGTCCGTATCAGTGTGACAGTATTGGACATGAGTGTGAAAAGAACACAGAAAACCGAGCTAGGTGAAAAATAAGGTCTGTTATTGTGACAGACAGCAAATGTTGAAGCGTTATTTACTCATAGTTGCCCGATTAATATTTGGGTTTGAAAGGGTTTGACATGACAGCTCCATCAGTAACAGTGTATTGTAAATTTTAACTGGTGAAAAAAAAGTCAACCAACAATATACCATTATTACTTACCTGAGTAAAATGCAAGATGAATTATCGAAACAAGAACAAAACAAAGTGTTGCCATTTCTTTCGTGACCAGTGAAACGAGACGAAGCTCTTACAGTGCGGCGCCCAAAAGTGTGACCACTTTCAATTAATTCTCATTCTTTCGTGCACTGATTATCCAATCAAATGAGAGCACTTTTAATTTATGCGCATTCTTTCGTGCAATATCCAATAAGAATTCAGAAGCCGAAGAAGACGTTCCAAAGTAAGATCACAGGGAGCCCAAACGCTTTATCGGCTGTAACATAATCATTTAATAAAATATGGTTATTTACCTGTTTTCCTGTGTCTTTTTTAGTCGTTTTGGAAAGGATTTGAATCAGAGCGAAGACGGTTGACCTTGCACGTTTCAAATATTATCTTGTCTGCCGACGACGCGCCTATTAAGTCTCAAGTTTCCATTATTATTAACTCGAACTCCCATTATTATTAACTATTAACTCTCCTCGGGGTAGAATCTCGGGTTTCAATTTAACGGCCGCGAGAAGAGAGAAGAGAACAAGGGGTGAAACTTACTGAGAGCGTTCGTACAATCTGTGACTACAGTTGAGGTGACCAGTCTCGCGCGTGGATATGCGCGAGGAAACACGAGCCAACGGCCGGCAGCCTTTGACTACAATTTTTAGGACAAGCGATTTCCGCTCAAATCAAGGTCCAGTGCCGGGCAATTTTAATGTTGTTTACTGGTGAGTCAAGTAATATTTCCATTTTGTTTTGCTCGGTTCTTTGCCAGTTAAGAACACAAATTCATGTGGACAACCAGAACATATTTTAGCCAAGGGATCGCTCAGCTTTTGGTCCCGGCCGCGATTATAGAAAATAAATCAGTGAATAAATATTTCTCCATTTGCTGTGTATGCCGTGTATTTATACCGAGCAATCTAGATCAAACACTGATACACGAGCGGTAGATTTATCTCGCGTCAAGACCGTGTATTCCGCGTGGAATGTTCTGTTCTATATTTCCAACATATGCGGCTGTCAAATGAAAACAAAAGCGTCTGTCACGAGAACAATAAAACCACTTTATTGAAGGACATGCTCACAAGTATAAAATCACTTCCGGTCAAGTCAAGTGTAGTCACAGATCGCACGAAAAGCCGCATCTAAAAACAACCCAAAACTAAGCAGGAAAACGGGCGTCCCAACAAACAAATCATGCCTAACATGATTATTCACCCTTTAATAAATCGAGGTGTGAAGTTCTAGCTGAAATTGATCAGTAACAAGATAATTATGCTTCAAAATAAAACTGCCCTCATTTTAGTTTCATCCCTTGCTCTCTTTCTCTCTTACTGGAGAGTTAATAGTTAATAATAATGGGAACTTGAGTTAATAATAATGGAAACTTGAGACGTAATAGGCGCGTCGTATTTACAAAGCGGTAGACAAGATAATATTTGAAACGTGCAAGGTCAACCGTCTTCGCTCTGATTCAAATCCCTTCCAAAACGACTCAAAAAGACACAGGAAAACAGGTAAATAACAATATTTTATTAAATGATTATGTTACAGCCGATAAAGCGTTTGGGCTCCCTGTGGTAAGATGGGATATTCTAAAGTTGTACTTTTTGGAAGAAATCCGCATTTTATGGCTAAAAATTGCCAAACATCGTTTCTACATAAAAAAAAATGTAAAAGATTACAGTAATATGGTTATTTTTTTTATCTCGTTAATGCGCTTGCGCATTAAGCGAGATTTCGAAGTCGAGTACTAAAAAGGGACAAAAGTTGTTAACAAAATTTTGTGGACTTTTGTCCGGGGGGGTTTCTTGTTCCTTCTTTATAGAAGCTATATTAGGGCATTGAGGATATGGTTGGTTAAAGCGGTTAGGATTTCAAGAAGGGCGTCACATACTGCCACTAAAATGTTTGGGAGCACCCCCGGACCTATTGTTAATTTCCCTAGGGTATTGGGATGTCAGAACTTGTGATGAACTTGTCATATCTCACATTACGTTACCGCAAAGGTATTAGTCCTTCTTAAATTTCGATATCTCACGTTACCTATCAGTTTCAATCATTTGTCGTAAAGCCATTATAGCTACTTTAAAAGGGTAAAAATAGGTTAAATGCGTTTTCTTGGGAAACGTAGTTTGAGAATTTCACGGTGTATTTTACTAATGGAGAGGTTATAAGAAAGTTAAATGGGACAGGAAAGTTTGTGTGTTAATATGAGCGGTATGGCAGAGCAAAATAGCATGAACTTTGCGTTTTTTTCTATTGAGTTGTGGTTACACACACCTTGGGTTTGGGGCCTTCCCAAGGGTTAATTTATCTCAGGTTTCATCTTACCCTTGGGGATGCGGTTATTTGAACTTTGCGTTTGTATGCAATAGTATGGAAAAGACGTCATAGTTTTATTGGTTTAGCTACCGTGCACAAGGAAATTTTTCGGATTGTCCGACTGAATTTGTTTTGCGGGAGGAAATTTTTGCGCGTCGGGACAGCTAAAATTTCTGCTGGGAGGAAATGTTTGCGGATTTCTGGTCAAGTATAAATAAAATCCAAGGCATCGGTATAGAGCGTATGCACTCACGTGGCAAGCAGCTATGCAAATTTATTGGAACAAAAGAAAGTGTTAACATAAGAAAAGCGTTCAAATCCCACAGGATTGTTTTGGTACACCAACATGGCCGCCGTTCTATTGTTTTGGTACACCAATATGGCCGCCGTGACGTCATGTGCATACGCTCTATTAAACAATTTTACTTCCTGACCGGAGGTTTGTATAGTTCTCCTAGTTATATGGTTGCTGTTCTGGAACCAATATGAACATAAACAACGAGAAAACTAGTGAGTGAATTATTGTACGTTGTTGTAAAAATGTATCAGTATTATGATAACAGTCTCTGGTTCTTTTGAGGACGTGTGTGGAGTTGAATCGGGAATACAGATGACTGTTGTGCCGGTCGCCTCGGAGTTATGATAGCAATATATTCACTGTTGAAAAGTTCTTCTTAAGCCGATATACATCATTAAAACAAGTAATTTTTTTCAGCGCGAGTATATTTCTGCGGTGGAAAATTTAATACAAAATAAAGTAATACTGCATAATAATGCAACAACGGACAACCTTGCCTGTATCTCAGATCAGAAAAAGGTTTTGAAAAATACTGCAGTCAGGAATCCCGCATGTTTGATTACTTTAGTACAAATTTTATAATTTGAGAAATTGGGGCGCTAAGTTTCATGATGTCACTTTCCGGGAAACTTGATAAAGAGTGTACAGCTATCATGCTGGAGATTCAAATATTTCAAACCGGATGAAATGATGCTATACTTCTGACCCCGAGGGAGGGGGGGGGGGGGGGGGTACTCCCTATAATGGGCTATACGGGGATGCTCCGCCTGAAAGGGGTACCTTTTTGAGGTAAGAGGTATATGAAAGGGTCGGGATTTCACGGGTTGAAGTATACGAAAGGGTAGGGATTTCACGAAGAATAGGAAAGGGAAGCGAAGCCACGCCGTTGAAGAATAAAAAAGGTAGGGTAAACTGCCATTTAAGTATTAAAAAAATGGCCTTTCAAAATATATCAAACAGACGCACGTAAAGGCTCTGAAAAGGGTACCATTTTCATTGAAAAGTATATGAAAGGGGTACCATTTTCAATGAAAGGTATATGAAAGGGGTACCTTTTCTGTCAAAATCGGTATATGAAAGGGTAAGGGTTTGGACCTCGGGGCGGAGCATCCCCGTACAAAACTTTGTTGAGTACCCCCGCCCCCCCCGGGCTTCTGACAATGGAGATACTGCCTAGCTCCGAGAAACACATTACACTTACACGCGGAATAAACTCTGAGGAGCTATTAAAAAGCAATTGAAAGATCCCACTATCCCAATATATGACTATCGCATAAGACTTGGATCTTAATAGAATATTTTACGAAATTTTGCTGCGGTCGTGACCCCGGGGGTCGTTAAGAAGACACTGTCAACACTATATTTTGAGGTTTAAAGCAGACCCATTTAATCTCTAATAGTTACTAAACACATGATACCGGAAATAGAAAACTCTCGACTTTCGAATAAAAAAAGACAGAACTACTATATATTCGCAAATAACCCATTCATGTATAACATTAACTTATGCAGCCATTTCTTTTTCAACTCTCCACAAAAGAAAAATCAATGTCCGCTTCACTTTCCAAAACATTTCACATCGATATCGATAACAACATACAACTGCGTGAAATATTTCCTTTTAACAAGCATTGACAACTAAGCGGAAAACAGATATTTCAGCCCACCCACATCTGACGTCTAAGTTATCAAAAGTTTCTTTGCTTTTGTTGATCCGATGGATTATGAATGTTCTGCGAACCTTGTTATCTTTGTGGAATGTCCGGTTTCCGGAAGATTATAAAGAACAGGAAAGAGCGAATCTCAAAACTGTCTTAAAAACGAAATTAACGTTGGAAAAATATATATTTGCTTAATTCTTTCTTTGAGGAATAGAGGAATTCTAAGGATATGCACTTTTTTGTCTTGACTTCCTGACTGAATTTAAGTCTTAAAATAGCAATGAATATGCGTGAACGGACTCTGATCGATCAATGACAGACATTGTAGCGACCATAGGTCATGGATCAGTTCTTTTCTTCTTTAAAATCTCCGTAAAATTTTTAGATGTTTATATCTTATATATAAAGATCTACAAACGCGGATAAGCGTAAACATTTATCCGATGCGTTGTGGCACACATCAAAGATTTAAATTAGATGATCCCACAGGCAGACCAATCGTGATATCCAGTGCACAGTAAAGAAATATACTAGGTAATAATACGATTTGTCACGGAATTGATAAGCGATAGAAAAATCGAAAATATTACACACTTAAGTCTTCTCACCTTTACTTTATTGTCTCTTGATGTATCCTGACCGGTTTAAATGCATTTTTACAACTTTTGTCACTCGCCCCACTATCCACTATAAAAGAAGGGAAGGCTGGAGACCTCTGAGCGAACCCTCGCCACGCGAAAGCCAGGTTAAATGTCTACCCGTGCGATTCGTGCTAGCTTCCAAATTCCCTTTCACGGGCTCTAAAAGGGCTCCGTTTTGGAGCGATTCTGGCCATCTTCGCTTCGCCATTGTCCGCGATCCAAACGGCTGTACCACGAAATTCGAATACTAAAGCTTAGCGACCGACATTCACCCGAGGGGAGGGTCGTTACTTTTGCCCTCGCGCAAATTGACACCGTCGGGGGAGCCGGTGCGTGTAATTCGAACGGAAACCACACGCGTGACCTGTCACTTATTTGTCTTTATTTGATAAAGTGCAAGTTTTCATCAAGATCAAAAGAAAAGTCTCTTTTTAAAATAAAAATGCTCGAAGGAAAATTATTAAACTTGTTAAAACCAATTTGCGCCAAAAAATCAAAAATCAAAGGTCACGGATATGTATGTGTATACCGGGAGTCTAGGGTGTACTCTAACTGCACGTCCGATCCAAGAGAGAGGAAGATAGGGGCCTTGGGAACGAGGTTGGTAGACGTTTCAATAACAAATTGATCATTAAAACAGACCGTTGGCCGTCGGGTGTTGATATGAACGATATGGTCAATAATGTTTAATTTTTATTGGTAAATTGCACAACCTTCTAAAGTCGCTGTCGTAATTTGTCGTATTTTTGAAGCGGAATCGAGCCGCTTCTCGCTGTTCAGAACGTCTCATGTCGGCAATTTTCGGGGCCACGTCGCATGTCGTTTTTACCAAGGCTTCTTTAAGCCGAGATGTTTTGAAAACAGCTTCGGCTATAAAAGGAAACGAAATCTAATTACCAGCTCTATTCCTACAAGAGACACCATTCTGCCCGAAGGTACACAATTTTTTAGTTGACGGAAAAAGCGACAAGTAAAATATTTTCATTTGCCTTTTTTACAATAGTCTACCTTAGTGAAGTATTTAGATAAAACATTCCTTTTTTACTGGTCTTTTTACTGAACTTATTCATATGCACAAAGTTCTTGTTTTGTCTCATACATCCACATATACACTGCACATATAAATTGGCTGTTTAAAAACATTGCTAGTAAATCAATTTTAATCCCAAATGAAAATCGTTGCAATATGTTTTAGTTTTGTTTAAATATCAATAAATAAAGATAGTAAATATTTTTTAACCTTCGTACATCTTTCCCAAATTTCGATCGATAAGAAAATCGCCATTGTAATGCCATACAAGTCATTGCTACTAAAATACTGTGACTGATACAAAACATAGAAAAATTAACTAAGTAAGATAGATTGAATCTAAGTAGTTTTGACACCACCATCCCTCAACATAATTTTCTCCCGTAGCAACCAAATTGGCCTCGGCTCATTCGCTAAATATAATCAAGTTGAAGTTTCCCCTCAACGGTAAAATGAAGACTATTTTGAATAAATACTGTAAATTAACATGAAAATTATTTACATTCATACTCGTGATTATTTTGTTGCTCATGACTTTTATTGATTTGGTGGCTCCTAAAAGAGCCCTTAAGTCCTCTATGACTGCAATGTCTAACTCTACGATTAGACCTACAGGTATTTTCAATCTTTCAACTTCAATAAACCATTTAGCAGCTTTACACATATTACCTATCACGTCTTTACTACATTTACCTATCAAAGGCACCCAACTTTTCCAATTCTTGTTGTTGTTGTTGTTGTTGTTGTTGTTTTTTATTAACCTTACATTCTCTCGCATTAACGAGATGGCTTTAAGAGCCCTTTGATTACAAGTAAAATTCACGCATGTCAAATTATAGGTAAAATTAACTGTTTCATGAAGTAAGTCAATGCTTTGTAAAACCTAAACTGAAGGCTTCCATAATTGAATACAAAAAAAGCCCGCAGAAATTTCCGAGACACCAAAATCCAAGTCGGGTGGAAATACGACATGGTCCGCAGAACTTTCCGTGGCCATCCGACCGGCTAAAGTGATCATGAAGCAACATATATTTTAAGGTCTTTCGGCCCGCAGAATCTTCTGCGGCCGCCCGACTTGTTTAAATGAAGGAAACAACTTGTTAAAGGCTTTTTAATTAGGCCCGCAGAAATTTCTGAGGCCATCCGACCAGTTGAAATGAAGTAATATATTGGTGGGGATTTTTAGGCCCACAGAAATTTCTGGGGCCATTCGACAAAGTGAAATGAAGTAATATATTGGTAAGGCTTTTGGGCCCGCAGAAATTTCTGGGGCTATCCGTCAAAGTGAAATGAAATAATATATTGGTAAGGCTTTTGGGCCCGCAGAAATTTCTGGGGCTATCCGTCAAAGTGAAATGAAGTAATATATTGGTAAGGCTTTTAAGGCCCGCAGAAATTTCATGGCCCATCCGACTAGTTGAAATGAAGTACTATAACGCGTTCCAAACTAAAATGTGTTTTCCAAAATTCCAAAATTCCAATTTTTGGTCAAGAAATGCGCATTTCGTACGAAAAAAAAATAGAAATTTCGTTGATTAATAGGAAGATCTGACTGCAAGCAACATTTATGTCGAGGGAATCCTGTTAATATGTCTAAATTGAGGTCTTAAACGTTTTTTGCAAATACTTAAATTTATTCTGAGCAACATGTTACACTAAAAATACACAGATAAAAATTACAGGTCTTTTTTGTTTGGAGACCAATTATTTTTTTCTGACCCAAATTTTACACTAAAAATACACAGAGAAAAATTACGGGTTTTTTGGAGACCAATTTTAACTAGTAAAATTGGTGGGGTGGGTGAGATGAGATCAACAATGGACCGATAGCGGCTGCCTGCGGCGCCTTCATAAGCTGACGTCCGATCTCATTCTCAAGTGTATGTAAAGCGCCATGAGACATGTGTGATATGTGCGCTATGTAAGTCTTTGTATTATTATTATTATTATTATTATTATTATTATTAAAATTGTAGTTTAAAACTAAGCAGACATGATTAACAGGTAAAATAGGTCTCAAAATTGCATTACTACTTCACTAGAATTAATCTGCACAGACGGAGGCAGAAATTATGCATGTTGATCATCTAGTGAAATTCTGTTATGACTGCGCTCTATCTGAGTGACATATTTATAAAAGTAACTGTGCTCAGAAGCCAGACGCCGGCTTTTATGGCCGGCAACATAAAGTTCAAAAATCATGAAAGGACGAAAACTATGGGAGGCTATTTTGAGTTTAGGATGACCACTTATTTTTCTTGTGTAGCTGGCAACCTTAAAGCTTAAATGACAGCCCTCATGTGTGTCCAGATATTCTGTTGCTAAAATTATAATTAACTATTTAAAAACCATCACTATTCCCACAACAGGAAGAACAACAGGCCTGAGTTTCTTTCAGTTCCTATATTTTCCTGGGAAGAAATAAAAATAAAAGAAAGCATGAGAACATGTACAGCATACATCTTGCAATGTTAAAATTTTGTACTTACTTTACATGTAAGTAACACTTACTTATGACAAAAGTATTTGAGAGATGTGGACAAAAGGACTAATGAACTGGCGTTGGCCGGCTGAAATGTTTTATGTGTAACTTGTATCGTATCTACTTCAGATAAGTCTAGACAAAGGGACTAATGAACTAGCGTTGACATTTTGCTTATAAAAAGATTGTCCAGTCGAAGGTGCCAACTCTCTAGTGTTAAAAGAAAAGCATTTAGGTTTTTCTAGTCAGTTTTAGCATAAAAACCAACGTGGACAGAGGGACAAAATTAGTTTTCGGTGAATAATCTTCGGATAGTTTTTGGATATAGTTTCGAATATAGACATAGTTTTCGTTGTTGCTTGACAGTCATTAAATATAGGTCCTTCTCGTGGACATTTTCTTGGTAGCAGAGCGAAGTTTTAGCGGTCATGTCAGTGATGAACGGCGAAGTAGCGAACGACGGCGATGAAGAGGCAACTAGCGGCGAAATCGAGGAGCGAATAGAGGACTTTAAGCAGGTCAAAGCTAGAGAGAAATCAGCCTTTACTCGAATAAAGAACAAACTGCTTCGCATGGTAGATGAACAAGATTATCCAAGCCGAAGAGAGATAAAAGAAATTGCTTCAACTCCGACAGCATTTATCAGCTATGAATCGTCTTTCAACGGAATACGCGCTCCTTAAGGACAGGGAGAAAAGGAAAAAGGTCGGCGAGGAGATGGACAAATTGGAGCTAGAATTTTCGGAAGCGAACGAGAAAGCACAAGAGTATTTAGATGCCCGTAAAGATGAGTTGTCGAGTCTGGCAACCGAAGCGTCAGAGAACACCCGTCGTCGTCGAATTATAGAAAGCGTGGCAAAGAAAAGCGCGGAACAAATTCAAAGGGACGAAACAAAGCGTAAAGAAGAAGTTGATGAGTACAAAGAGACATTACGGGAATTAAATCGTCATTACAAAGAGGCATTCGACTCAGGAGGTCGTGAATCTAGGAAAGAACCGTACGAAGAGCGAACGCTTGGTCGGGATATGTGGAATCAACTTAAGCGAGTTTCCATTCCAGTATTTAACGGCAACAAGAGAGCTTACGAAGGATGGAAAGCAGCGTTCATGGCGTGCGTTGATCAAGCACCGGCCACACCCGAGTACAAATTGCTTCAACTCCGACAGCATTTATCAGGAGAAGCCCTTAAGTTGGTGGAACCTTTAGGACATTCAGCTGCCGCTTACGACGCAGCAGTAGCTCTACTGGAACGCAAATTCGGCGGAGAAAGGCGAAAATTAGCATTGCGTCTCGAGGAGCTGGAAAACATCAAATCCCTTCGTCCGGGAAACGCGGGAGACATCGAAAGATTTGCAGATTTATTGGACGTAACTATCGTAAACCTTAAAGAGGCTAATCGTCACGACGAACTCGGAAAAGGAACATTGTATATTACGCTATGCAAGAAATTGAACGAAGCGATGCTTGCCCAATACCATCGTTGGATTTTTGAGAACCGCCGCTGGGAGTCAGTTGAGACCCTTAAGGAATTCGTCGTACAGGAAGCGGAATTTCAAACAGTAGCATCGGAGACCATTCGAGGAGTAACTTCGTCGAACAAGAGCGTTGATTCAAGACGTAATCGGAGTGAGAAGGCGTTCTTCGGGAATGCTCAGGATTCGGAAACTCAGAAATTTCGCCCTTGCAGAGTGTGCAAAGGACATCACGGAGTTTGGCGTTGTGACAGATTCAAAGAATTGCCAGTTCAAGAAAGATGGGATACCGCAAAACGCTTGAAGCTGTGTTTTCGCTGCCTAGGAGGAGACCACCGCGGTCAAGCGTGTAAAAGAAGTAGAGAGTGTGGAATAAACGACTGCAAAGACAATCACAATAGACTCTTGCACGTAAGCAAAGAAAAAGCTCAAGCAGATCAAAGACTTCCGGTTGGGACTGGACCAACAACAGGCACAAACGAGGCAGCTCATGGAATATCAAGCACTAAAAGTGAAACGAAACCTGAAAACGAAAAAGTGCCATTGGTTGTGTTACCCCCTCAGCAACCTGGTGACAAACAAGCAGAGAGATCACACACAACTACAACAGTAGAGGAAACACAATCAAGCTTTCTTGCTCTGCGAACAGTTCCTGTGATTCTTAAAAATCGTAATCGTGCAATCAAAGTGAATGCCTTACTTGACGAAGCTTCAACCAAGACATACATAAATGCTGACGTGGCAAGTGAACTCGGACTTCAAGGAGATTCGCGGAGAGTGACTGTGAACGTTCTGAACGGTCAAACTGAAACGTTTGAGACTATGCCCGTTGATGTTGAACTCGAGAGTTTGGATGGCAGCGTGAACAAAACTCTCAGTGCATTCACTACCGAAAAGGTCACAGGAAACTTAGAGGCAATCGATTGGAGAAAGCATGCTAACAAGTGGCCACACCTGAGAGGAATCCAGTTCCCGAAACCTGGACCACACCCCCTGGTGGATATTTTAATAGGAGTTGATCACGTCGATCTGCACTATTCCTTCAAGGACGTCAAAGGAAGACTAGGCGAGCCAGTAGCCAGATTAACCCCCTTAGGATGGACGTGCGTGGGACCTGCCAACACCCAGAGAAGCGGAGACCTGCAGACCAATTTCACACACACTTACTTTGTCAGAGAGCGGCAAGAAAACTCAGACGAGATAAGCGGCTTGCTTCGAAGATTCTGGGAAATCGAAAATTATGGGACATCAACAGAGTTCCACCCGTTGACCATAGACGAGCAAGCTTCTCTAAAGAAACTGGAAGAATCAATTAGACATGTTGATGGCAGATATCAAGTTGCAATTCCCTGGAAGGATGACGAACCTGCATTACCAAACAATTACGAAATGGCACTGCGCCGACTATTAAGCACTGAAAAGCGGTTGCTGAACAATCCAGAAATAGGCGAGGCCTATACCAACAACATCAACCAGTACCTTGAGAAGGGATACATCCGCAGAGTGGACCGCACAGAGAGGAGCCCCCCAGGGACGTGGTACTTGCCTCACTTCCCGGTTGTAAGGCCAGACCGAACAACGACAAAGACTCGCATCGTATTTGATGCTTCTGCCAAGTTTAAAGGAGTCTCCCTAAACGACGCCATCCACCAAGGACCAAAGTTACAGAGAGAATTAACAGATGTCCTACTTCGTTTCCGAAAAAACCCCGTGGCATTGATGTGTGATATCGCTGAGATGTATTTGAGGATTGAAGTTACCCCCAAAGATCGACCATATCAGCGTTTCTTGTGGAGAACATTGAATCAAGAGAAAGCACCGGACGAATACGAGTTCAATCGAGTCGTTTTTGGAATTAACTCCTCACCGTTTCAAGCCCAATTTGTTGCTCAGACGCATGCAGAAAAACACAAAGACGAGTTCCCAATGGCCGCAGAGACAGTGCTGAAATCAACCTATATGGACGACAGTATGGACTCAGTCGCAGACGAGAGTCAAGGCATCAAGCTGTACGAAGAATTAAATCAGCTCTGGTCCAAGGCAGGGATGCAAGCTCATAAGTGGCTATCAAATTCGACCAAGGTGCTCGAAAGAATACCTGCAGAGAGCAGAGCATTAGAAGTCCACCTAGCGAGCGATGGGCTATCGATGGTGAAAACACTTGGAGTCACGTGGTTGCCTGGACGTTTTCACGTTCAACGCCAACCCTCCGGAGAAAGACTTTCCGTTTACTAAACGGAACTTCCTCAAGAAGATCGCCAAGTTATTTGATCCGGTTGGCTTTTTAGCGCCATTTAGTATTCGCGCCAAAATCTTACTTCAAGAAATGTGGACCGCTGGGATGGACTGGGACGACTTATTCCTGGGAGATCTAGCCAGTAAAGCGCGTAAATGGTTCAAGGAATTGGAAGACCTGCCTATTATCAAAGTTCCTCGATGTCTGCGCTTAGGACAAGAGGAAGAAATGTTGTCGCAAACATTACATACTTTCGTGGACGCATCACAAGACGCCTATGGAGCGGTTGTCTACTCAAGAGCAACCTATAAGAGCGGAGCAATATCTAATAGGTTTGTGGTCGCAAAGTCAAGAGTAGCACCCCTTGCAGCTACAAGCATTCCACGACTGGAGTTGATGGCCGCAGTTCTAGGATTAAGAATGGCAGAGTCCATTTCAAGAGTTTTGAACGCCAGTTTGGATCAAGCAACTTTCTGGTCGGATAGCATGAATGTACTTTGGTGGATTAGAGGAAGAAGCCGCTCTTTCAAACCTTTCGTAGCAAACCGTGTTGGGGAGATCCAGACTGCAACAGACCCAAAACAGTGGCGATACGTCCCAACCGACAAGAACCCAGCAGACGTACTGACGAGGGGACTAAAACTGTCAGAACTGGTCAAAAACGAGAAATGGTGGACTGGACCGGATTTCCTGGTGCAAGAGGAACCGGAGTGGCCAGTTAACAAAGTAGCCATAGAACAAGAAGCTGCGAAAGTAGAAGTAAAGAAGTCAAATTCAGAATTACCAGAACAAGTCAATGATCGTTATGAAGAGCGAGCAATGATTACTATTAACCAAGAGGACCAATCATGGCGTTTAAACCCCAAACGTTTCTCAGATTGGAAAAGATTTACGAGAGTTCACGCGTGGGTCCATCGTTTCGTGGATAACTGTAGATGTCGCGCGAGACAAAATGGAGAATTAAAGCCAAGTGAAATCGAGGACACAGAGGTTCATGTCATTAGAAGTGCCCAATTAGAAGCCTTTCCTGAAGAGTATTTGGCCCTTCAACGCCAAAAGGAGATACCGAAGAACAGTAAAATACTTGCTTTACGGCCACGATTGGACGAAGAGGGTCAGATGAGGTGTGACAGTCGACTAAAGTATGCAGAGTTCCTATCTCATGATGCTCGTTTCCCGATAATTCTTCCTCGCAAGCATCAAGTCACAAAGTTGATCGTTAAGTACTTTCACGAAGAGGGAAATCATGCAAGCGGAACGAATCAGACGCTAGCAGTTCTATCGACTCGATTCTGGTTAGTGTCAGGACGAGAAGAAATTCGAGAATGGGAGAAGGAGTGTAACGAGTGCCGCAGGCGGAAGGCCAAAGCTGCGAAACAAATTATGGCGCCCCTTCCACAGATCAGACTTCGGTTATCCCTCCGACCTTTTGCGCAAACAGCTGTGGATTTTGGGGGACCTTTCGTCACAATTCAAGGAAGACGAACTCGAAGACAAAAGCGATATTTGTGCTTATTTACCTGCTTAGCCACAAGGGCGGTTCACCTTGAGATGGCCTTTGGACTTGACACCGACTCGTTCCTAAACGCCTTCTATAGGATGGTTAATCGAAGAGGACTACCTAGAGAGATGTTATCTGACAATGGCACGAACTTTGTCGCGGCCGAGAGAGAATTGCGAGAATTGGTTGAGGCGCTGGATCCAAGCAAAATTGCCCAGTCAACAGCAAACAAGGGAGTCGTATGGCACTTCAATCCGCCACTAGCCCCACACTTCGGGGGTGTACACGAGACGATGATTAAAGCTGCAAAGCGGGCTGTGAATGCAGTACTGGGCAACGCAGATATAACAGATGAAGAATTGACAACAGCATTCACAGGAGCAGAAGCTTTATTGAATTCAAGACCCCTCACGTACCAATCAGCAAACCCTGAAGATGATATACCGCTGACACCAAACCATTTTCTGATTGGTCAAATTGGAGGCCAATTCGCCCCAGAGTCCGTAGACGAGACTAACTATAGTCTCAAGAAAAGATGGAGAAGAGTCCAGGAGCTAGTTAGACATTTCTGGCATCGTTGGCTCAGAGAATGGATCCCAAGTCTCGGCAACAGAAAAAAATGGCTGAAAGAGGAACGAGACCTTCAAACAGGAGATGTCGTGTTAGTCATATCGCCCAACACACCACGCGGGCATTGGCCTCTAGGAAGGATCGTCGAGGTATATCAAGGAAAAGATCGTCATGTAAGAGTCGCGAAAGTCCAAGTGGGGAAAAGCCAGTTAACCAGACCCATTTCGAAGCTATGTCCGCTGGAGGTACAGTGAGGAAACGTCTGGAGAAAATGGAACAAAAGCAGGAAGATGACAACATGAGACGGCGAGGCGCTCGTTAACGAACTTTGGTGACAATGTCATCGACGTCGATTTAGAGGACCTTTTAGGGCTTAGAGACATTCTTCCCTTTTTTCGTGTAGACAAGTTGATATGCTGCGTCATATCAAGGGGAGAGAAATGGACAAAAGGACTAATGAACTGGCGTTGGCCGGCTGGAATGTTTTATGTGTAACTTGTATCGTATCTACTTCAGATAAGTCTGGACAAAGGGACTAATGAACTAGCGTTGACATTTTGCTTATAAAAAGATTGTCCAGTCGAAGGTGCCAACTCTCTAGTGTTAAAAGAAAAGCATTTAGGTTTTTCTAGTCAGTTTTAGCATAAAAACCAACGTGGACAGAGGGACAAAATTAGTTTTCGGTGAATAATCTTCGGATAGTTTTTGGATATAGTTTCGAATATAGACAAAGTTTTCGTTGTTGCTTGACAGTCATTAAATATAGGTCCTTCTCGTGGACAAGATGTGTTTTATACAACAGTTCCAGCAGGTCACAGGTTCGCTGATTTACCCAATATTTAAAAAAACCCATCCCCTTAGCCAATTCAGACCCAGTGTGCAAGTGACTGTCCTTTTGCCTGTACTACATTTACTAGCGGTGAAGGTTTTATTTAAATGAAATTTGATTAATCGATTCATAATAAAACACACACACACGCACACACAATTTTCCTTATTACAGCTTGGTGAAGAGTTTGAACAGTCGCGACGTATTACAACTCTTGTTCTTATTTTATCCGGGCTTTCACGAACGCTAAAGCGGGATTCACATGGCACAACTGTACAATATTTGTTTCAACGTTTCCTTCCAACCCAAGACAAATACTCGTGTCAGTCATATTTTAAAAGCTTTATACATACCAGCGGCTGTTCGATTTATCTGCCTTGCCATTTCCCGCTTCCATTGTCTTTTAAGACTGTTCAGCTTGTTTTCTCATCGTGACTGGCTGTTTCCACAACTGATCCAACCGGACAAATTGTAAGCCCACGGTATACTCAACTTCAAGGTAAATGGCGGGCAAATCAGTAACGATCTGTTTTCAAAACTGATGAAAGACGCTTTGTAATCAGAGACAAAATTTTCAACCATCTTGACCGCAAACGAATAAAGTGTCACCAGTTAACGTGTGTCACACAATGTTCTGTGACAGTAATTTCCCCCCTAAAACTAAACAAAAACGCGATATTACAGTTTCGTTCCGATATAAAAGCGTAGATTTGAGATAATTCAAACAGCTAGAATAGTAAATGAATAAGTTCTAGCGTTTAACATTTTTTTTGGAAGATGCGTGACCTTTCATCGATAGCGTAGCTGTATTGTATGCTTGCTCACTCGTGACCACCCGCAAACATTCAAACCAGTCAAAACAAGTGAGATGAACTGAGCTTTCGACCAATTCTTCTGTGACCGTCTTCGATCTGTTGTTTGAAAAACCGGCTTTGGAAATATGATGGACCACTCTGTTCGATTAGTTCTGTGAAAAACATGTTAAGTTCAATTTGCCGCGACTATATAATATCGATGGGAACGGCGGTAATGGTTGGATATAATTTCTTCTTCATTACCAGCAGAACTGTGAAAGTATGTACATGTACCATGCCAAAGGCCGCGTCTGCCGTTCATACTCCAGGTAAGCTTCATAACGCTGTATCCAATTTAACACAACTGACAAGGCTCGAGAGATGTTTGATTCGGTAATTTAGACATGGAATTTAGAGTTATAGGGCGCGATCCATTCGACAAAAAAAATCCGGTTTGAATAATTCTCCGAAATTTTCATATGTCGAATGGAACGGTATTTTCCACTTGAATGAACCGATCTATTTCTTTAGCAGGCGATGTTGTTGAGACTTGTTGTAATTCTTCCATAGTACCTATTGAAACAGTAAGTTTATTTTCATCATAAAAACACGAGCTCAATTCCACAAAGAAGAAATATTCACAACTGGCGGGGAATTCCGTGCATTGTACAAGCGTATTGCTCAAGTTATCAACGGCAGGTTCGATATTTTCTGAATCATCTACAAAAATATCGAAGAAAGAATTCTAAACCGTCAAACGTGAAGAAACAGACTGCAACGATAATAAAAATCTCGTTGCGTCGCCATATTGTAGCTTTTCACAAGGCAACAACCACGGCTGAATTACCCTGGGTGCCAGCGGTTTTTGTTTTTTAGTGAAAACGGCGAGTTTGAGCGGCAAAGCCGCGACAACGAGGCGCAACGCGCCGAGAAAAAATGTTTATGCGGTTAATTTCACTCATGATATTCAGAGAACGGACCTCTGGATCCAGGGTGCGGCTGAATTGTCGCACTGAGTAGAAATGCCAAATGGAACAGAAAATTTCCGGAAATTCCAAATTGCTGGAAAACGGGACAACCTCGAGAGGTTGACCAAAATCAGTTTCCGAAACGAAGTTTTCGAAAATTTCTGTTCCATTCGATTTTGTACCGGAGTTTCCGGAAATTTTGGTCGAATGGATCGCGTCCTATATTCTAACCCAAAGAATCGTTTTTTTGGTTTTATGTATATATACCTGAAAATTTACAGATTTCTAGGATCTATAGTTTTACTATAAATTTAAATCCAGCTATAAATTGAGTCTATGCCATCATACCGTTAAGGGACACATTCATTTTTTTTTATTAACGCGACGCCGTTGAAGAGAAACTTGAGTGTAGGAATGTGCGACCAAAAATACCTTACTCGTTGATAATCGGGAGCGTTACTTAATATAATAAGTGCATTTGGCTTCCCTTGCGTTCGTGCATATTACAAGGTATACCGGTTAACATCTCGCCGAAGGTAGACCTCTTTTAGTCACCGCCCTGTGATCTGTCCTCACTTCATCTACTGTAGGTTAAGAGCTTGCTTACAGTTCAAATTGTAGCGAAATTGTATGTCGAAATCTATACAGCGTTTGCGGTGCATGAAGTTTCCTCAGTATTTTGGAGTACCTGAGATATTTTAACTAAGAACTTGTTGCCCCGAAAACTAAGCAATGTTTTATAGCAGTGTTGTCGTCCATCCATTCCTTGCGGCACATTCCACTGATCACAGCTGGACGGTTTAATAACAGCACAAACTCCTTATGGCCAAAGGCAACAGTGGCCGACGACATCACCGGAACCCAGTACAGCCGTGAAAAGCCTGTCGAGTTGTATAGCGCCCGCGTCGGGCAATTTGCAAAACCCTAAACATGGGTGTTGGATACGTGTAGTGGATGTGTTAACGTGCGAACAATATTTAACAACACCGACGAAAGAAAAAAATTAAAGAACGACCGTCCATGACATTCAATAGTAGGCCTGCAATCTGCACGAACATTGGTTATTAGTAAAAGAAAGGTTATTTTGAATAATAAGATATTTAATGGTTATTGGTGTCTGTTTGTTTTGCCGCTTAGGAACAGCTGCTTGTGCCTCCCTCAAAACAGGCTTGGACTGTATGGTAATTGAAGAAGCACTAACAAGTGCCGATTAATCCGGAGAAGGCTGAACCTCCTGACCGAGGACTCTTTCTGGGAAAAACAGTCGCTGTCATCGAATAAGACACTTAAGGCTATTGCTCTCGGTTGACTCCGTATGCATTGTAGTTATAACAGTTACACATGATTTTGTTCTTCTCCTGATTGTCACAAATGAGTTTCAACTATAGATCCATGAGTTTGAATAGATACCTATGTCTCCAAATTGCTCTTAAATTTACACTTGAATTTACTCTGAACTGAGCTGTGGATATGGCCCCCAGAAATTTCTGCGAATGAAATTGCTCTTTGCAATCAATCGCCCGCAGAAATTTCTGCGGACCAAATTGAACTTCGCAGGCAACGGCAGCAATGTATGACCCCCAGAAATTTCTGCGGTCCTAAAGTGCTCTTTACATTCAATCGCGTATTTGCTGTTAATGCAATTTGTGGCCCCCAGAAATTTCTGCGCCCCTTTTTTTCTTCTCTTGGTTGCAAAAGGGGCACTTGGAAAAAATTTTTGAGGCCATTCAGTTTGGCAAGATTTATACAGATTAAAGGTGTGTTTTTAGAGTAGTTAAGGGCTTATTTTTACTCAGCAAAATATGAAGGATTTTTGTAGTATCTTGCAGTGGAAAAAAATCGTTGTGGAAACATTTTGAAAAATTAAGGTTTTATTTGCCTGTTCTCACAGAGCAATTTTGTCAATTTTGTTTGAGTAGTTATTACCAGTTTTTTGTAGAAGACATAAAAGCCATGGTTTTTGGAAGAAATCGACCTAGAAGACATAATTCGTGACATGCAGTTATATATATTCTTCCGAGAAAAAAATGGACGTGTCAGAAATTTAAAAGAAATGGTCATATCTTTCCATTTTGTGTGATAAAAATTGGAAAGAAATCAGAGATAAAGGCCATATTTTTCCAAAATCGCAACTTTAGAATATCCCATCTTACTTTGGAACGTGTTCAAAACAACTCAAACGAACAAGCGATGATGCCGGAACGTATTTACAGTCCTTGAACCTGAAGATAGCCTCGTCAAATATATTTCAGAACGATTGCACAAAACGCTGGCTGATAATAACATTATCGTATAGAAACTAGAGGGAGAAACACGCACACACACAAAAAAAAAAACCCCAGTTAGATACTCTGTTTTGTTTCAAGTTTTGAAAAGGGTTTTTTGTTTTACAAGTGCATTTGATCATTTTAGAATTCTAGAATATGTTAAAGAATTATTCTTTTTTCGTCTATCAGCAACCTACTCAGTTTCACTGAAATTAAATATACCGAAAGCTGTTGTAGGAGCTCTTCCTGTCTATTAAGGACTACCACAAATACCACTAATGGATTATTTTACATAATTTATTTTTTAACCATATGATTATGCTCTTCTCTGGAAGACAAATGAGCACGTACTGGAGTGCTACTTGTTGTGCGGTGCGCGAGTTGTTTGAAATCAGAAGCATCTGAAGTACATTTTGGTCTGAAATTTCTGTCACATGAAAATATGAAAATTTAAAGACTTACTTCTGATAACGAGTACGAAAAATCACTAATTTGGGTCTAAAAAATGGGCAAGGGTCTTTAAGGGACATTGTCTCAGATGAGCTGTCGTAATTTCATGATTATGGCCAAGAGCTTGCTTTAAGCTTGCTTTATTATCTCTAGCGTTCGTAAACATACAAAAAGCGACAAAAATAATTAAACTGGAGCGTCTGCTACATGATAAATTAAAGGTGTTCAACTGTGAATTCTTTGCTTAGGATTCGCCTCCTTCGCAGACATGCTTAAGGCTTTAATTTGATGGGCATGCTTAACGACCCGAAAGTTTACTCCCCAAAAATCGCGATTTTCATTTAAGAAATTATCAGAAACAAAAAGCACCAGATGGAGTTATGCTCAATAACATTTATTTAAGTGGTAACACTTTTGGAGTTTCATCTGCTGACTCAAAAGTTAGAACCATCTTGTACAGCATAGTAAACAGTACCACAGGAAAATGTACTGCTCAGTAGGTGTAATTTGAATCATCGCCCTTTGTGAATAGAACCATATCCGGACCAAAGTGGTTGGAAATCCATCTAATGGAGAACTTGACTGATTCGGAACCTCCGGATTACAAGTCAAGTGCCTTTATCACTTGGCCACGCTCAGCCCCCAGAGCTGCTTCCCAAAATGGCCAAAGCACAGCAGGGGAAATCCGCTAGAGTGGTTGAGGGGTTGCATGTGAGTGAGTGTGTGTGGCGTATTTCGACAACATCCTTAGGAACTGAAATCAGCACGTTAATACTGTTATTAGTGAAATTTTTGCTATTTTAGTGTTCGTAATTCGCATGTTTAGATCACGTTATAAATTTAGTAACCTTGACCGTGCTGATCATGAGATTAACACCGGTGGGTGGGCACAGTTAAGAACGTTGCCAATAGGAATTAGGATTTTGAGACAACTTCCCTTGATTTACAAAAACATCAAGATCACCACCGAGATTTGCTTTTTGTCTAGTTCAGTAAAACAGAAGATAAGGTCTAGCTGTGCTAAATCAGCATCTTTAGTTCACATTATCTTTGGTAACCTTGAGCGTGAGACAATGAGATCAACACAGGTGGGCATATTTAAGAACGTTGCAAATAGGAATTAAAATTTTGAGACAACTTCCCTTGTTGACCAAAATACCGAGACCACCACCGAGATTTGCTTTGTTTAGTTTAGTAGTGTTACACAAACCGAAATTTAGGTTTAGCAGTTATATTAAGCACAATCACCTCTGTTATTCACTACTTTTAAATTTTTAACTCAGTTGCAAAGCAAGGCTAAGATTGAAGCTCTACAGTTATACTTAGGGTAACAGGCCGAAGTAACGAACGTGGATTGGCAAGAAATTTCTTTGCACATTTTCAGTGCAGGTGTCACAGTGATACTGTGTTTCCCCTTGATATGTGTTCCCCCGAACACATCTCACTTGTGATATGTTTCCCCTCAAAGATGGCGGCCAGTGATATGTGTTTCTCCTCCCGCCCTCCCCTCCAAAGTCCAAATCCCCACACAAATTATCCTTTTCACTGCGAGGTCAAATTCTAAACAATTGAACGCCGACATTGGCGAATTAAGTTATTCTTGGTTAAATGTAATCTCTAATTCATCCTCGAGCTAATAGAAACATCATCTGCCCTTGGGATCTTGGTAGGGAATTTCCGAGGAAGTTATTATAAGGAGCTATAAGCGATATAATAATATTTGTGGTTACACACACCTTGGGTTTGGGGCCTTTATCGGAGGAATGGCTTGGGTTCGGTTTATCTCAGGTTTCATCTTACCCTTGGGGATGCGGTGCAGTTTGGCGGGAAACGTACAGATAGAAATGGATGACACGAATCGAGATCTTGTAAGCTTAACTTCAGTGATTCTCCTGCTTATTATTCGACAGTCCTCCATAAATATAACAGTCCAGCAGTTTTTTTTGCGAGAAGACACCGAAGAAGGCGCTTTCAACTACGCTATCTTCATGGTTTGTCGGCGTTTTATTTACATTTACGAGCTCGTCGCGAACTTGCCCGCCGGCCAAGAAGGGCTTGGCTATTTACACGACCACAGAATTGGTTTCAGCAACTTCTAAATAACAATGCACTCGATCTCTGGTGCACGAAACTGGTGCATGAAACACTGCCATGCCACCATGTATTACCACAGGTAGCCCAAGCTCAAGTGATGTTTACACGTTGTAATTTAACGTCGTGATAACTGTTGCGAAATAGCGAAATTATGCACTTCGAATTTGAGGACCTTTGAGCGTAAAATTAGGAACGATATTTGTATAAAACTGGCTCACCTAAACTTCTTTGTGTGTTTACTTGTGTCTTGAGTGGTTTTGGGGTCGATTCGAAGCGATTCCAGCGAGTTTTAGTTAAAACTCGCTGGAATCGTACGCCATGTGTATCGAGTGTCCAGGGTTCAGTTCATATCGGGCTTCATGACCTTTCTAATGATGATTATCTTACAAGTAATGGAAATTTCGTGGTTGTAGCGAAAACTGAGATCCCTGAAAACTAAGACCGGAAAATTAAGACCCCATAATTTCTTTATTTTTGCCAGGGTGCGAAAACTAAGACCTCCTTATTTTCTTTATTATGTTATGTTTTGTTGATAAATTAGTCGGCTCCGTTTTTTATCTTTCTAATAACCAGAATAACTGATAACTCGAAGTATTAAGGGTATAAGCACCATATTCACTCTTGTTGGATTCTCGTTTCCTTCATGTTGTTTCTAAAACGACCTTTATCTTTGATTATGGGACTACAACGGTGAACGTTAAATGTATATTTGTTGTAAGATGAGCGTGTTGACACAAAACTTGATTGATTCAGTTTCCTGTACTATCAAGTTTTGTGACCAGGGGGCCGTTTCTCGAAAGACCCGGTAATTACCGGGCCCGGAAAGCTGTCGTTTTATTTTCATTGAAGATCGAGGTTTTGCAGATAATACGATAAAACTATCAGTTAGCAAAACAAAATGGACTGGTTTGTACGCTAGGACCCGCGCTTTTATTCTTTAGATTTTGATTTGGCTTCGGGCCCGAAAGTTATCGGGACTTTCGAGAAACGGGCCCAAGCACGCTCATCTTACAAGTATACAAAACGTTCGCCGTTGTTTACGCTCTTTACGTTAAAATGGACAGTGTCCTGCTGATATATCGTGTCCTATTGAACGCGACTTTCTGCAAATTGCAAAAATTAATTAGCGGCAAGACAAACAAGTCTTTCCCAATCGCAAAAATTAGTTCCCACAAAACACGAAAAATAGCCCATCCCGCAAAAATTTAGTGCCACGCGCAAATTTGATATACCATGCGTCGCAACGAGTGTGGTTTTGAACCGTTATGGACCGACAGTGGGATACTATTTCAATATTTTGGCCTGAAAATGAATATGTTTTGCTTTCTCGTTTGAACTTGAATACAGTTGAACTTCCCTAATACGAAATACATGGATCCAGAGGTCCGTTCTCTAATTAATATATCAAGAGTGAAATTAATCGCATAAAAGGTTAAAAGAAGCTCCCGCGGATCCAAGTTTAATTTTGATCTCTTATAACAAAAAATAATTCATTCCAACGTTACGATTAAATTTATATGAATTTGTCGTCTGCTGGCAAAATTTCCGTTGTCCGTATTACAGAGGGTTTGTATTGAGAGGTTATATAACTGAGAGAACGGTGACCATATTAAGGAGAAGTAAGACTTATCCGCTCAGACCAGATTCACACTCACGACACCAGATTCTCAGCCGCTGACAATTTTTATGTCAAAAATTCTAGAATTAACCAACAATTACACTCCTTTTCTAGAATTGGAACTAGAATTTGAAATAATATACCTATAAATGGAGTAAACTGGATAAAAATGATAAAACGTGTAAATCATTAAGTGATTTTAGAAATCGAATACGTAATAAGGATCTGACATCTCTTATTGATGATGGATGCAAAGGATGTCTTCTGTGTAATAGTTGATGTCTCATAGGAAATAATCTTAGCATTCTTAGCATTTTAGCACTCAGTTTTTAGTATTTTAGCTAACTATTTGTAACATATTGTATGGTTTTTTAGCTAATTAATTATCGTATCTATTTTATTATATTAAACTGTAGGTGTCCCCTATTAGTAGAGGGCTTGCCCCTCGGCTAGTTCTTCCTGACACATAAATAATAGATAAATAAAGTTTCTATCTATCTAAATTTACGTTAATGAACTCTTTTCGAAAACGGTGTATATAGTTCAAAAGCAACGCAGGCAACAGATAATGGGCAAAATTTGGCACGATTCTAAGAATAAACGTTTGGACAAGTTGTTTACACCTCTCTCCAGAATCTGAACATAGTTTGGGTGTATGTCATGGTTCGTCGTCTCCGCGTGTTGTTTTATGAATGAGTCATTATTGCTGCGCGTCCCTGGCTTGTGTTCGGGCCCGCGTGAATTCCAGGAGCGTTTTGATTCGCCAACATAGGTGAAATCGCATGACTTCACGCGGGCCCGAACACAAGCCAGGGACGCGCAGCAATAATGACTCATTCATAAAACAACACGCGGAGACGACCAACCATGACATACACCCAAACTATGTTCAGATTCTGGAGAGAGGTGTAAACAACTTGTCCAAACGTTTATTCTTAGAATCGTGGCATTCAACCATCGACCCTAATTGTGTCAACGAACGGAAGCCATTCCCAAGAGTATACCTACCAATTGTCAAGGATTTTAAATAACTTGTTTCCCACAAAAAGAACATTCATTCTCTGATGAAGGCCGCAGTGAGCGACCGAAAATTTAGAAAAACATTTATAAAATTTTTTAACAGGTCAGTTAAAAACTTTTATTTATTATCATTATGAGCACTGATCGCCCGAACAACATATTCAAGCTGATTCCTTCATTGTTTTAGAGCCAAACTACACAAGAGGATATTTGAGTGCGGCTTGGGGCTTAGTAGACCTTTGGGCTCTCACGCACGTGGGAGGCTGGGGCGTAGTAAAATTGTATCATGGGCACCCAAGTGGTTTCCAGAAACGTAAAGTCTTCCTGATTATTTTTCAGTCGGTACTACAATTTCAGTTGTCATTGTTTGATAAACCGCTTTTAATGTGCTTAGAAACCCAAAATCATTTATTAGTTTCTTGATCATGAAAAAAAAAACTCATTTACATTTAGTGTCTTGAAAAAAATATAACTGACGTTTTTTTTTCATAATCAAGATGATGTTAAATTATACTTCCTTCTGAGGAAGAGCAACATTTTTCAGAGTCTATGAGCAGTTTCATTTATTGTTTTCATAAAGGATGCAGTGTTAATGCTTTAAACCTCTCTACCTGAATCATCTTTTGATTATTTACAGAGAACCTGTGATCAGGTGTCCTTGTTTTCGGAGCGAAATTCAGTGGAAGCGAGAACTTTCGCGCCGATAAAAGGGCGGCTAATCGCAGGATATCTGTAAACAAACAAACAGGATTTGAGTAGAATAGGTTTCTAGCATTAGTTTACCATACCAAAATATTGATTCCTCAGACGAGACATTTTCTCCGGGCGTGCGTGCTATTGTTTTGCTTTTGGATTCTATTGTTGTGGCTTTCATTTCAGTTTTAAGAACGGTATGCATGACTAATCTATGGGGTTATACGGAAATCTTTCCGATATATCAATACTATCTTACTTGTTTATGTAACCTCGAAGCGCGGGATACCCATAGTACTGGAATCCGAGTGTGGATTTCACAAAAGTAACCCAGAAATGCGCGAAATTTTGAATTTCCTTTGAAAAAATTACCTTTTTGCTATGATTTTAGGGTCAAATTGAGAGCCTGGTAACGAGTGAAAATTCTATGTTGGCAAGTGTCACCCAAATTTTTGGCCTTGAAATCTCAGGCGAAAAGCCAAGTCCTGTGTGGTATCCTGCGTGGTCTTAAAAAAAGGAAATGAGACAATTTCACGCTTGTGTGTGGGTATACCCTACATTATGGCTATTTGTTGCCTAAAAAATATGAGAAAAATAATTTTGGTACGGGATTCTCGAAGTTTCCTGATGGACGTTTTTGTATAATTGATCAGCGCTTAGGCAAAAACAGATATGTTAGCCTGTTCCAGGCGTTCAGATAGTGGGGAAAGCGCGAATAGTTAAGGAAGGCGCGAAGAAAAGCGAGCGAAAAAATTGCGGGGAGGCTGGGGAGGGGAAGCGAAAGAACGCCTGTAAACGTTCTTAACAAAAGGTTGTTCCGGTATACCGGGATCCGGTATACCGTCTGATTGGTCAATTATGACACTTTGTCAACACTCGAGTGCTGATGAGAAATGTGATATGGCGGAGGAAAGACAGCTTTCATCGAGGCATAAACAAAAACAGTCGCTAGACTGTGAAACTCATTACAATGCAGTGAGAAGAACCGACTGCACAAATGACAATGGAGAAAAACAGATTAGAACTCCGGAAAAACCGTCAATTCTCAACTACAAAGCGGAGCAGTGACTGAAATGCGCTTGATTTATACTCTCTATGAAACATTGCATAGCTTTATAAAAAGCTGCAATTATCTCTGAAAATTCGAACCAACATATCACCAGTCCATGAAAAAAAAACGACCCGAGGCTTGCAATAAAAACACTGCTGGGCCCAGCGAAAATAAAACTAATTGCAAGAAACCATTGACGATCGATAATTTCAAACTAATAGATCCGACTACCTTAGAGATTCAGAGAGGGTGAAAAACCTTACATTGTTGGTTAACTTCTACTAGAAAATGGCTACATGAGCACAGCAAGAGGTCAAACAAAACTAAACAAAGCCGCCGAGTTGAAGAAACCAGAGTTGAAGAAAACCGCCGAGAATACAGCATAATTTCAAAATGACCTCCAAATCGAAGCTTGCTCTAAGCCTACATGCAATGTTAAAGGTTTTACTGCAGAGCTATTCTAACAAATGCCACGATGGCATAATAAATAACATCGCTATGAAACAGACGCCCCGACAAAGAGGTCAAAACTAGCAGACAGCTTAAAAACACAAATGACCTCGAGACTATAGTCTGTATCATTTTGCGAGTTTAGAAGGCTTTTAATTCAGTCACCTCGAATTCTCCATATACCCGCTACAAATACATGAAGCATCATTTTGCGAGCTTAAATATAAAATGGCTAAAACACTCGCGAGGGAGTCGTGTAGGCCTGTCACTCTTTATTACACCAAATCTAATCCCGGAAATCTAATCCTATTTTAATTGACAGATGATTGACAACTGAGTTGGCGGTCTAAAAGTGGGCGGAAGGACATTTTGTTAAGAATGTTTACAGGCGTTCCCTCGCCTCGCCTCCCGCAATTTTTATCGCCCGCTTTTCTTCGCGCCTTCCCCACTATCTGAACGCCTGGAACAGGCTACAGATATTTAGGCAGATTTCGTTCTTCCTGTGTCAAAAGTCCATATTATTCTCGCCAGGTGGGTATCTTCATACCCTTTAAGCCATTAAGTCTAGACGTCCTACGTTAATGGGCGTCCTAAAAATAATCCAATTAGTAGACACAGACACGGAGAAGATAAAAGATACACACTCCTTGGTTGGTTTAACCAGAACAGGATTGAATTTTTCTTTGGAGAATTCTCAACTGAATAATTTCTTTTAAAGTAGACTTTCTTGAATAATTGCTGGTATAGAAGACATGAAGAGTCGAGGAAAATATTTCAAACGTTGTTTCCTGAAATACTTGTTGGTTTGTTCTTTGTCAAGTCTCATCATTCAAGGTTAGTCACTCTGTGCTCATTTTCTGAAGTATCCGTTGATCTGCCTGCATGTCCGTATTAGTGTAGATAGGGTATTAGCGAAGACGTTTCTCAATTATGTAAAATACGAACCCGAGACTGAAAGGTTAAAACATTTTTAGCCGCCAGGACACTTAAGTAAGGGGGTTTATATTCCCGGCGTTACCAATCGATGAAATCGACGATCGATTAAAATCGATATCAATCGATGGCAATCGATATCAATTAATCGATTGATATTGATAATCGATGACCAATCGATGAAGATTTTTGTGACCTTATCGATTGGCATCGATTGTTATCGATTGTCATCGATCGCTATCGATTGTCATCGATTGTTATCGATTATCACAATACAGTTTTCTTACTCTTAAATACGAAAATTCGACACATTTATTTTGAAAACATGACTTGTAGCCAAACGAGAATGAGAGTCACCGAGAGTTGAAGGATGAGAGTTCAGTTGCACAAGAGTTTTATTCAACTCTCAGCAAGCGTGCGCCAAATTCAATTTCACTTGGAACATCTGTCATGAAAGTACTTGCCAATCGATATCAATCGATGAACTTCTTTTTGTGACTATCGATTGGTCATCGATTGGCCGATACCAATCGATATCAATTAACTAATTTCATCGATTGATATCGATTTATCGATTGAATTTCCGATAATCGATTTCATCGATTGGTAACACCGGGTTATAGTGAATATTAATCCTATTAATATGAATCTAGACATTGAACTGACAGGTCACATTGGGAGCAGGCAAACCGCATCCTTCCATGTGGCGGGAAGGGCGTAGCTTACCGCAAAGACAGCCGCCAAGGAATATAAGCCACAAAATAGATTTTGTTCACATTATCTTATACTCAGCTACAGCAACGCAGTGCTTTTATTCATTTACTGTTTTCAAGCTATTTTCTTAAATTTGCTTTAAAATGGAATCCACAAATTCTGGCGAAAAGACAAGACGTATCGCAAAGTGCGCGGGATGCAGCGAACCCCTCAGCCAACATGACTGGGGAATACCTAGCAAGTTTTGTGAAGGGCAAAGCAAAAGTTCCCCAAGAAAGGACACTCTTAACACCCCCGACCGGCCGACCGATGATGACGAGATCGATGCACTTGAAACTGAACTGTCCCAACTGCGCTTCGAAGAAGAGAATTTCCGATCATCGATTTCATCAATTGGTAACACCGGGTTATATTGTATTTTGCAAAACGAAACGAAAAGAAACGAAACGAAAGGAAATGAGACTAAATGATAAAGAAACCTGTAAAATGAAGATGTTTATTTTAATTTTTTTTGGCTGATCACAAATTGAAATTAATGACTGTTATGGTACTTGATATCTTCATTTTACAGGTTTATTTATCATTCAGTCTCATTTCGTTTCGTTTCGTTTTGTTTCGCAAAATACAGTCAGCCAAGTAAGTCGTTTTGAGAGAGACAGAAGAAATACAGCAATAATATAAGGTTATTAACACTGGGTAGGGTAGCAAATGTGGACGAATCCACTAGATTTGACTCTCGGCGAATTCATACTATGGAAGGCCAAATGGTGCAAAATTCAAGAACTCTAATTTGATCACATTCAAGGACAACGATCACATTCAACAACCACATTCACATTCAACATTTGTAAATTAATCAATTTCAACAGTCATCTCGATCACATTCAAGGTCACACATCACGTTCAACAAGCACATTCGCATTCAACATATGTAAATTGTCAATCACAGTACACTCAACAGACATCTCGATCACATTCAAATGTCAACATATCCCATAATGCTTTGCGCTACTGCCGACTAAAAATCGCATAAAGCTCTCTCAGTGAGATTTCAGAGAGATTTGCATAGGCGTACGGGCCGGGGGCGCGAGAGGGGCGGCAGCCCCCCCCCCCCCCCCCCCCCCCCAGTTTCGGAAATTTCGGGCAAAACGCTCATGATTCGGGCAACAGCACTTGGAAGAAAACGAAAAAAAAAATACCACATACACAACATCAAAGTGAGACGCACTCTCTGGCGATGACAAAGTGGCTGGAATACCGCCAGATGCAGAGGAAACCCTCTTCTATAATCAGCATCATGGATGATGGACATCGCAAGTATGTCCAACGCAATCGCAAGTTTTTACGTGTGATCATCGAATGTCGTTTTTACACCGCCCAACAAAATATCGTTCAAAGGATTGATCGAACCTCGAACAAAGGTCAGATGTCAACAGGGGTAATTTTCTAAAGCTTTTGCACCTTCGATGTAAAGGCATTCCTTGACTGGAAGAGAAATGAACACTCAGTTACAAAACCACGCTCA
This sequence comes from Cladopsammia gracilis, assembly GCA_022457155.1. Taxonomy (NCBI): domain Eukaryota; kingdom Metazoa; phylum Cnidaria; class Anthozoa; order Scleractinia; family Dendrophylliidae; genus Cladopsammia; species Cladopsammia gracilis. The sequence goes on along the minus strand of JAJGOT010000451.1, from coordinate 92,148 downwards.
ATGGACCTCGCCAACTATCCAGAATGAGCTACTGGAAATTTTTGCTGACCTCATAACTGAACTTATCTGTAATGACGTAAGAGATAACGGCTGGTACGGGATTATAATAGATGAAACGTGCGATATATAAGCCGAGACGAGCAGGTGTGAATCTGTCTTAGTTATATAGCGAATGGCAGTAACAAAGAAGCATTTGTTGGATTTGATGGAACGAAAGGAACAGACGGTGAAACTCTTTACCAACTAGTCAAGGACGTCATCAACAAGCTACAGTTAGAGCTCCAGAATATCGTGGGTGAATGCTTTGACGATGCAAGGAATATGAGTGGTGTAAATAAGGGACTCAGTGCGCGAATAAAAGAATGCTCTCAGCTCGCGATTTATGTGCACCGTTATGGCCACTTGTTAATTTCGGCACTGCAAGACACCATGACAACAGAGGAACCATTGCGAAATACTCTTGCCTGTACAATTTTCTAGAAGCTAGCACAAAGCGACACGCTTTGTCTAGAGACATTGAGACTGAAGAGGGTAGTTTGCTTAAGACATTGAAATCTCAAAGTGTAACAAGATGGTCATGTCGGTGGGAAGCGGTGAAAGCCGTCGATCAGCAGCTCGAGCGAATAGTGAAGGTATTGCTAGTACTATCCGCCGTTACGGACGCTAAAACATACTCAGAAAGTCGCTCACTTCTGCACGGAAACTGTGATTTCCAGTTCATCCTCGGTCTGTATGTTTTGAAGATTATTTTACCAAATACGAGCAGCCTGAGTGCTTACCTTCAGGGACAGACTGTGGATGATCACAGCAAGGCAAAATGCCAATTTGACCTTAGTGACCCAACGAAGCCGCCGAAATGAGGAGAGCTTCACCTCAGTGCGGGGACTGTGTCCCAACGCGTTTCCAAGCGTTAGTCGGGAAAAACCGTAATGTCAGTACTGCTTCTCCGCCATCGAAACCAGAGGATTACCATCGTGCCAACACATTTTTCACCTCTCTGGATAATAACCCTTAGTAAATCGCCCACCAGTGATAGCTCTCACCTGGTTGCCAGGAACTATAACCTCGACAAAGAGCTACTCCAGGCAGACCAACGCCTGTCCAGTCAATTCAAGACAGCACACGTGGAGAGATCAATAAAAACAGCTGCAGAAATCATCGACAGAAGCATTGCACGAAAACAGCCTTTATTAAATGTCCCCACTGTTCTCAAAGGTCGCGTCCATTCTGGCCGTCATCCCTGTAACATCATGCTCAGCGAAGCGCTCATTCAGGGGACAGAATAGACTAAATAGCCTTGCTATCGTCTGTATTGAGGTCATTGAGTGTGCGAGGTTTTAAAAAAATTATTTTTGGAATTCTAACAGTTACATTACTTTAAAAACATTAGACGTAAGAATTGTAAACGTTTTTTTTTTCATGCAATTTGAGTGCGTTTGTATCCCGATTTCAACACCCACGCATTCGGGCATTCTGTACATTTTTCGGGCAAGAAGGTTACCGTCCCCCCAAAGCCAAAGGTGCCCGTACGCCTATGGAGATTTGCGCCTTTAAATCGCAGCTATGAGTTTGTTCTTTTCGATTGTATTGACCTTTTGATCTCGGCGGATTATCTCTCAAATTGATAGGAGGATTTCATGCTGTCCAGAGTGGTTAGAATTATATTATTTATGCAGTTGTTCGGTGCAAGCTCCATTGGCATACATTGCTGTTTCTTTGGCTCACTTTTGTGCTGCTAGATAAATACTTAAATCGGCTAAAGTTTGTTATCGCTTTGAAAGCACTAGGATCGTTAAATTTCTCAGGCCATGATTTAGTGTCTAAAGTCTACAGTGTGCAAGACTTGTGAGAAGGGGGTGTCTGTAAAACCTGGGGTCAATTCAATGGTGGCCGTTATGGTTTTGATCTCAGTAAACGTGTTTGTATTTTAAAAAAGGGTATAGAGGTTTTGCACGGCAGCCATGTTGCATGGCAGGAACAATAGATTCTTTTTCCCATGGGAAAGAATGTTCTTTCTAATGCAAACCATTTTCATTGTTCCTGCCATGCAACATGGCTGCCGTGCAAAACCTCTATATATGTGTTGCTGACTCGTCCCCAGTTGTCTCTTAATTAACGAGAGGAGCGCGACCCCTTTGGTCGCGCTTCTCTCGTTCCGCGTCTATCCCCCGCGCGCGTCTCCCACGTCTTGCCTGGAAAGACGACTGGGAACAAGTCAGTTTGTGTTGTGTTTTGTTTTGAAGCGAAGCGGAACTAGTCCGTGTTGGTATACTGAGAGCGGGCAAGTTTGGACAAGCCTGTTGTATCATTGTTTGAAAAGGACGCGGAAATCCAAAGTCCAAATTGTGACGTCAGTCCGGAAATGTGGCGTTAATCCTTGAGGGTGCTCATTAAAAATGCGGAAATCCAAAGGAAATCGATAGCGCGGAGTAAAACGCTGAACCAATACTACTTCAGGCCGTGCCTGACGAAATATTGGAAAGGAAAACTGAACATAATATGATTTACGACAGTCACTTTGCTTGCTTGTATTGCTTGTGTTGCTTGTATTGCTTGTATTGCTTGATTGCAAGTATTTGTACAAAATTTGCTGACTATTCAGATCAGATTTTCAAAGTCAGTTCAAAGTCAGTTCAAAGCATATATTGGAACCGTTCTTATCTTCTATCATCATTTAGCCGGCTATAATGCAATCAGTTTGATCAAAGTTCAGTGTTCTTCTATACACTTGTAATATGTTTACATTTTCATATTTATCCTTGTTATTGTTTATTTTGCTTTTGATTTATTTTCGGCAGGGCCTCTCTGTAATACAGCATATACTCATTAAATGTAGTCGTATTTTCAAGGGCAATAATTGAATTTTTAAAAATTTTTAAATGCGACTGCTAAATATAAGAGAACCGTCCATTGGTGCATGATAAATACAGGGAGTTTATGGACGATCTATTGAAGAAGAACTATGCCAGGAAATTGAGCAGTCAGGATCTTTGACCATTAAGGACTCACTGGTATTTCCCACGCAGTGTCCTTGCCAGAGGAGCCAAATTCAAACTCACACTGAATGGCCTCTCCAATTCAAAAATCATCATCGAGTTTCTGCCAGGTTCAGAAAGAGCGGCGCAAGTTAAAGACCTAGATTTTGAATAATTGCCTGTTGAGAGGGCACTCGGTGTCCAACGGAATATATCTTCCGATCAGTTCGGTTTCAAGACCTGTGCCATAAGAAGTTTGGCTGGGATGACAAAATTCTAAGTGATGAGATAGTTCATCTCTGACCCAAACTTGTTGAATGAGCAACTCGCAATTCACCGCTGTTTCAAGCCACCTAACTTCGGAGATATCACGTGAAGCCGATTGCAATTCTCTGATGCGTCACAACAAGATTAAGTTAGGTACCTTAGAATGACAGACCACAGCGGTAATGTTAAATGTTCGTTCGTCATGGGGAAATCTATTCCATTCTCCGAATGGAGCTATCAGCGGCTGTCGTAGCAACAGGGCTGGACAAATATTACGAAGAGAATTGAGTCTGCCGAGTATAGTCAATCATTCTTCAGGATCGGCAGAACTTGACCCTCAAGGTACGGGCAAACCTGATAAAATTTGGTTCAGTCTTATCTGTACGACACTGCCTTGGAGTGCAAACTTATCCGGTCGAAACGTTGAGATCTTTTTCATATTTTATATTTTCGAACACAAGTTTTTAATCAGAGTAACGTTTTATTCAGATGTTATTATGAATCCACCTGGTTACAAGTCCTTTTTTTAAAAAAAAAATTATCCGGTCTTATCCATGGGTATTTTATGGCAGCCTATAAAAGAAGACAATATTTATCTATTAAAAGTCCAAAAGAATAGTCCTACTACGAGTATCCATAACTGCTCACGCAAGCTCTTTCCTATAGTTTCTCTTTTTTCCCGTACCATGGAGCGAGAGAGCGGGACGGGACGAAGAGAGACCCTGGGAGCGAGGTCAACGTCATGTATCAAGTGCACGCGCTAATATAATATAATATAATATAATATAATATAATATAATATAATATAATATAATATAATATAATATAATATAATATAATATAATATAATATAATATAATATAATATAATAATATAATATAATATAATATAATATAATATAATATAATATCACTGGAGTACGTTTAAGCGAGAGGATGACACCAGTTGAAGTTATTTACTCAATACACCCACTTAGATAAAATTTGACTGTGAAAGTTTGTCTCCAGTGATCACATATTTCGATGAAATTTTTCAAGTAACAATCATTGAGCCCACATCAAGTAACGAGGGCAGATTATTGAATATCAGGGTATTTTTCCACGCGTATTATCTCTGAAACAAAGTCGGTGACCCCCAATTTCTATTATATTTTTCACATACCGTGTAGCATGAAAAATTTGCGGGGGTTTTATTTTGCGGATTAGTGGCGATTTTTTGTGTTTTGCGGGAAATTTTTTCGCGGTTCGAGATGACTGAAATTTCTGCTGGGAACTAATTTTTACGATTTCTTGATCAAGCAGCAGAACATTAACAAGGAAGGAAACTTAATATGTTCAACTTTTATTACTTGTCGAGTTACGGTACGCTCTACTTACAGACATTTCACTGAATTATATTAAATCTTCGACAGGTGATACAGTACTACCCTAAAGGACTAACGCAACAGCAAAATCAAACAAAACGCCTACCTCTGCCCCCTGCCATGCTCAAGAAAAGTATTGCTATGGTACGACCGGTAATATTCTATTACGAGAATGTAAAATTATAATTGCAAATAGTAATTATGTCTGTATATGCTGAAACCATTCTCGGTACACAGAGGAAATGGATGAAATAAATGTGGCATCTCAGACGCCCTTGCAAATGGTGTTCCTTCGGATGCCACATTCGTGCAAATCTATCGGTTGGTTGCTTTACACATGGCTATTACCCTCTCATGAGGCGTTTAAATTTAGATGACTTTGGATTTTCAGTACCGTATGTCGACATTATTAAACGTTACAAACGGGGCACAATCAGAAGCGGTATATTGACGTGTGGTATTCACGTAATGTGTAGTTTAATTTTTTTGTTTGTGATAATTAAAAATTACTTACCTAAGCTCGAGCTGTTGTTTTCTATTACAAATCAATGTTAATACTGTAACTCTTATTTTAGCGTCCGATATCGTCCCAGTAACGCAAGTTTACATTAAAAAGCAGAGTTCTTTATTTGACTGGAGAAAGGAAATTTTTGAAATTCATGATTCTACGAGTGTATTTTTTATTTTTGCGGATCGAGAGCAATCCGAAAAATCCGCAAAAATTAAAACCCGGAAAAATTTCATGCTACACGGTAGGCAACTCATCATCTAGCTATGGAAAAACTTTGAAATAATCTGTGTTTGCAGAAGATTTTCGTGCGAACGTCCTTAAGCAAAAAGGGAAGGAATATAAACAGCCAGTACTGAATGTTAACCTACAATCCACCCTGAAGCTGGAGCCTGTTCGGCAGGCTAGTCAAGAAGAAAATCCTACGTATTGAAAACAACCAATTATGGTTTGGATGGCGCAGTGAATTTTTAAAAAGGCCCTATTTACATGGGAAGAGGATGATCCTAGAATGTTCATTCGGTTTACATGCAAAAATGCGACTTTCAGGATCAACTTTTCATTTGGTTTACATGGAAAATTCGGCAGGATGCTTACATGGAGCGAGGATGACCCTGGCGCAAGGATCATTCTACCACTCAGATAGGATGATCCTAGCGCTAGGATCATCATACTAGCGCTAGCGCCAAATGCTACCCTTCGCATGTAAACTGAAAGCAGAACACATCAGTCGCGCTCGGATGATCCTAGCACTAGGATCATTCTCTTTCCCTGTAAATAGGGCTTTTTAAGAGAAGAGCAGGAGAAGAGACATGGGGCCGTATTCACGAAATCATACCTAAGATATATCTTAAGATATAACTTAAGAGAAAATTTAGGAGCTTCCTAAGATATGTCCTAAGTGCTATTCACGAACGATGTCTTACGACAATCCTAAAGCCTGGTTTCCATATAATTGCAACCGTGATCACAACGATCGCAGCGATCGTTACGACCGACGATCGCTGCGATTCTTGCGACCCTTGCGATCATATGGAAACCAAAACGTTGCGATCGTTGCGATCGTTGCGATCGTTGCGATTGCGATCGCAGAGATAGAAAATTTTCTATCTCTGAGATCGCAATCGCAACGGATCGCAACGTTTTAGTTTTCATATGATCGCAAGGGTCGCAAGAATCGCAGCGATCGTTACGATCGTTGCGATTATATGGAAACTTAGCAGTCTCCCAAGTTTAATGGTCGCGGGCAGTTATGGCGCGCTCTTATGAATAATAAGTTATGAAAATTACATGAATGAATATTTTGTATTGTGTAAATATTAGACCATTTCCGATATATTAAAATTCACACTTGGTTCCGAGGCTTGGGGGAATAAAACAAAAGAAATGAATTATTCAACGCTGAACCTCAATGTGATTTCTTTTGTTTTATTCCCCCAAGCCTCGGAGCCAAGTATGAATTTTAATATATCGAAAATGGTCTATTGTTATTACAATGACAAAACAATAACTTTTATTTCATCTCGAATTTAAGATAGCAAAACTGATAATATCTTCGTTCTTGGTCAGTAGTACCCTGCGAGCAGAGTCTCTTTCGATTTTCTGTTCTAGTAGGATCGAAAGAGGTTCTGCTCGCAGGGTAGGTCAGTATCGAAAGCAACAAACAAATCCATAATCATTTCAATAGGGTCTACTTCAATATTTCTTGTACAAGGGCTTATTTTCACGAAAAACCGAAATATAACTCTGCAATGAAAAAGAAATGTGGAACCCGTTAATGACACGAAGGCCTAGATGCAACTAACCGTGTTGTTTGACATTCGCCGCTTTAGAAACGAGAAGGACACTGGGCCGAGTGAACTTTCGCAACGACTTCTGGGATCGTTACAGGGGACGCTTCTTTTGTCTCTGGCCCCAGTAACAATCCCAGAAGTCGTTGCAAAAGATCACTCGGCCCAGTTTCCTTCTCGTTTCTAAAGTGTCGAATTACCAGAAAATATTTAATTTTTAACATTTAAAATGTTTATTTAATCGGTAACTATTGTGATACACAATAATCGCGCTTAAATCGACGTAAAACTCGTCAACAATCGAATTTTGTCCCCGTCAAAACATGTTTTAATAAGTTAATTTTAATAATTTTAACCTCCTAAGTTTTAGGAGATCTTTTTGAATACCAGTAAAGACATGTCGTAAAATTTAGGAGGTCCTAAGTTTAGGAGAAAAAAATAAGACATGTCTTAAAATAAGAGGTCTTCGTGAATACCAGTTATCTCCTAAGTTATATCTTAGGAGGCTCTTTGGACTTAGGATGCTTTCGTGAATACGGCCCATGAAATGTACGTCGCCTTAACTCTTCGGCATGGTCGCCGATAAAGTCTCATGCAGTGGTGTATTTCGCATGTTCCTCCAAAACTTCTATATCATCATTACCATTTCTTATCATTTTTTTCTTCAAGTTCGAGACACGCTGTGTTAATTTAGGTCTTGGGAAGCCACACTTTGCTTGACATAGCGGGGTTTTTCGAGATTACCGAGTACGCCAAATAAATACATGACTATACAAATAAGTATTAAAATGCCGGGGAAAAAACAGTGAGTAAAATCAAGGAAGACGGGTTTTTAGTTCGGATTTAGAAGGGTGTATCAGCCAGGGCTCAAGAGTCAAGATAGCATTGCTCAGTATCATATGCCCTATATGTACCTCCAAGGGCAGTATCGATGTCGGTTGATGAAATAGTTTATTGACTTCCATATGTTGCACTGTTAAATATTCGACTGACTCATAAAAACACAGAACTCAAGAAGTCTTTATTTTAAGACTACTACACGAAATGTTTGCTTCTTGTGGTGAATACGTTTAAGAAAAAATCGTTATATATTGAAAATTGGGCTAAGGGCGGCTTCCTTATTATAGTTTAACCTAATAATAGAAATCCGAGAAATGAACAAATCGTAAAGAAAACAATTAAACCAAATAAATAATTAGTCTTAAAGCGAATACTACAACTTTTAATACAGACATGTTTCGTGAGTTCAACTCTACGGTAATTTACAAAGCTTAAATAGCTAGGTAACAGATTGATTTGAATTACAATGATAATTTTAAATTCAAATGTTTTACTTGTTGGTTTAACGATGGATTTTCCCAACGGATGTGGAGAGTTTCTTTGATATTTAGATTGATGCCCATGGGAGCTGTGTCAAGTATTTCAAAACATTCACTATAATTGCATAGCTCACGACATCCCTTTTGAGCTGTTTGAGCTCTCAAGGTGTTTGTATATATTTGTATATTTGGATAACTTTTTTGGCTTTAACGTTATGGCTATATATAAAACTTTGAAAAAACTTACAGCTATCATTTAGCATAGCATGATTTAACTGAACAAAATCGCACCTACTGAAAGATTTTGCTCTTATATTTAATATTCACTTAAAACATACTCTAAACAAATTGCAGCAAAATCGGTGGAGCAGAACTGTACCTGATGCTCTATGACAAAACAAGCCACGGACCCGAATTTCAGGGGGCCTTCCCAAAAGACACAAGTATTCACTAATTGCGTTAACATTATGAAATCCTGGAAAATCAACTCAAATCTACAAAGTTGCGTTTTCCTGCATTTTTTTCTAAAATTATCCAGCTGTTTGTGTCAAACTCCTTCCGCTTGAATTTCAAGGTGCTGTAACATTTTTGCTGATTTGATTTTTGCTGCTGTAAAATGCTTTGAATTGGAGAAATATTTGTTGGGATTATAAGCTACCCCGCATCTGATATCAGGCGAAGATGAGGAGCAGTTTTTGTTTATGACTGACCGGATTTGTTCGTGTGGTTGTTACTCTGCTCCGCCGAAATAACGAAGTCGTGTCTGCTTAATTTCCATGTTATATATCGCCAAATGCTACAAAATATACAACTAAATCGGATAAAAAGATTCCATAAAGCATAACAGAAGCAGTAGTTTGGATAAAAAGTGCAGGATTACAAGGATTGTAATGGATTACAGTTCATCAACTTGATTCCGTGACAGGTGGGTCAAGAAATGAAAGTTTCCATTCCGGTTGAATTTCGAGTATTTTAGTCGTTATTTTGTCTTTTTATTTCCTTTATATTTGCGTTCATCACTTTTGGCGAGTTTTTCTTCCTATTTCAAGATAATTAAGCAAGCTTAAAACATGGTTCTGGCCATAATCATGAAAACACGATATTTCAGCCGGGACATTTAAAGTCCCTTTAAAGCCGAAAAAGAGATGACTCAAAGTTTTTCATAAACGGGTGCGGCGCCTGTAACACAGGAAAAGTTGAAAATTTACATGCACATGTAAAAATAAATTTACAACATGTAAATATGGATTTACATACTTTGTAAACTGCGATTTACATGTTAGGGTTTTGTAAATAAAATTTACATGGAATTTACAGGTTTGAGCGCACATGTAAATCTACTGTAAATTGTTATTTACATGGTTCTTGCTACAGTGAGAAAAAAAGGGGTCATGTAAATAACATGGAAATTATTTCACACACATTTACAGTATCAAGACCATGTAAATAACATGTAAATCGTAAAACGGAGCTTGTAAGGAACCCTGTAAATAACATGTAAATCGAAAAAGGGAGGCTATCCTGTAAATAACATGTAAATCGAAAAAGGGAGGCTATTATGTAAATAACATGTAAATCGAAAAAGGGAGGCTAACCTGTAAATAACATGTAAATCGAAAAAGGGAGGCTAACCTGTAAATAGCATGTAAATAAAAAAGGGAGCCTGAAAGGAACCCTGTAAATAACATGTAAATAAAAAGGGGCTATCCTGTAAATAACATGTAAATACAAAAAGGGAGGCTAACCTGTAAATAACATGTAAATACAAAAAGGGAGGCTAACCTGTAAATAGCATGTAAATCGAAAAAGGGAGTCTGTAAGGAACCTTGTAAATAATATGTAAATCGAATGAAGGGCTCATTTGAGCCAACCCGTGAAAATACAATAATCCACGATACGATGTGTGTGATATTTGAGGTTTACTTACGCAGTTCAGTAAAAAAAAACTCAAAGATATAAAAGCGATTTAATAATAATCATCTTTATTTCTCTTGAGAGCAGATCGATTGACGGGACACATGGGGACACCACCTGTTTTGTTCGCAAGTTTAGAAATAAAGATAAAGGTTGCCAATTTCCATTAATAAATTGGGCGCAAAACTGCACACGTTTCGTCCGTTACATATATGGAAGCTTCTATTTTCGGCGCCGTAAGTTAAAACACTATAATTATAAACAAGACCCAGATAAAAAGGGTAAATTTAGACTGGCCGAGACAAAACTGGACTTTTTTATTCATACAAAATAATGAAACTCAAGAGAAAATGAAGTAAGAGATTAGAACACCGTTTCCCATGATAATTATTTGAAATATATTATTAGAAATATATTATTAGTTAGCGGCCATGCTGTTAAGGTTATTTTTATTTTCGTTTCCATGACCGCGCAGTTTGATCTGACCAATCAGGTATCGTCTTTAAAATAGCGATGAACTAATAATATCATTTGAAGAGGCTTATGTATGGAGAATGGAGACCACATAAGGAAAAGAAAAAATCTTTGACCTCGGTGGGATTCGAACCCACGACCTCCGGATCAGATCTTCCGTCACTCTACCGCTTGAACCACGAGGCCGTACCAGAGCAGATCGTGGGTATTAAGGTGGTAATTCGTGACGATGAGAATGTGAAGGGTACAAATAAATGTTGAGCCACGTAGCATGACATTTACCGTTCTGTAGCGTTTTCCTATTAAAGTCTTGAAATATCAATTTGAATTCCAGTGGTGGCTGTCCCCTTCCCCTTTTTGCTTTAAAAAGTAATGTCTTAAAGGCCGAAATGTTTTTCAGTCTCAAACATTTTCCCTCCGGGCTCACTCTCACCCCACCCCCCTGAATTCCGCAGATCGGTTTTCGTTTTCTACAGCTTGCGCTTTCAGAGGATTCCAAACTGCGGTCCAAACGCGAAAAATTAGTACATACCCACTGGTCAGCGAAATTAACTATAAACTTTTACATCCAATCAACCGATCGAGCGACCGAGTAACAGACAGTCGGTTTCTCTCACTAACTTTCTCTAACGTTCGAGGGATGAGCACGAAAAGCTGAAACACGCATGCGAGCAACGGAGCTTCGCGCCTCCCCTCGAGGGCTAGAGAGTCACAGTATCGAACTTCTCGATAGCTAGAACTAAAGGCAGTTTTTCCCCTGCTTCACTCTATTACAATTATTCGTTACCCCAAATAACTTGAAATTTTATTAACTCGAACTGTTTTAAGTTTCCTTTGACGGCTCGAGTTAATTCTCCAAAATATTTCCGGTAATTTAATCCATGCAACTCAGGGCATATGAAAGGGTACAATCTATGTCCCTATACATGACGCATCCACTGCTGAATAATGAAGGCCACTGACCCGAAGGCGGGATATTTTCAACGGTCGAAATATGGCGGTCGAGTTTGACTACTGGCGAGGCTTCGGGCCTTAAAACGGCTTTATTCAGTGGAAATCTCAATACAAAATGCCCTAAAAGAATGAAGAAGAACCCACGCATCTTTGCAGGTATGTTTTTACCGCTGGGTAGCGTTTCGATTTCATTTGTACTGTCAACCATGCGTGCATTTGTATGTCAAATTCAATTGATTTCCGAAATGCTTAATACTCAAATCAGTTTAGTTTTACAAAAATGGTGGGATATATTTCACTTTAAACTGCCATGACTTGATAGAAAATGAATCGAAAAAGATCAGTTTTGAGAAATGTACACTAGGGTAATTTTACAGAGAGTTTATACAAGAACACAGGTCAATGCATGAACACACGTTATTATATTAATATAAGTCTTACATGTACATGTAAGTTTATACCTGCAAAGCTTTACAATACATGAAGGGGCAGAATACCTGGCCCATTTTCAACTACATAAATTAAGACTGCTACTGTGGTCCGGCAGTCGCCATAAAATCACAATTTACATAATAAACCCCGCTATTTATCTCTTTTTGGAGCTGCTACTGCAGTCTGCAGTCCCACAGTCAACATTATTTACATAATAACTGTAACTGACCTCCACAACGAAACAAAAGCATTGTGTGTATTTCTCGTTCTTTAAGCGTGCCAAGCAAAAAATAATGTAAAACGGTGAGAGCGAAAAATATAAAACATGAGGATACTTGCCTAAATTCACAGTCAACCACTTCGTGACCACAGCAGCAGTTTATTTTAGTACTTGGCTAAACTCACAGTCAACTCAGTCTTTAAAACAACAACATTAACTATAAATTAAGCTTAAATATGCGGATTGTATTGTGACTGGTCAGTATAAATAGAGGTTATTCAGTGAAATGTTGTGTAATACGGCTTTGTATTTTTAGAAATCAGGTGAGAAAATAAAAACTGCATGATGAGTAAAAATGCCCGGCCTCATGACACAACTTTCCGCTGATTAAATTGTTTGTTTGACATGTATATGTTATTTTTTATATAGTTTACCTATTATTGCTATTATACAACAATCATCTACTCCCAAATATAAGTTTTTGAAAAAAAATTAATGTTTTCTCTAGCCTATAGTCGAGACAAGTGCAATAACATGGCATATTTGACTGGTTTTGTTGCTTATTTGTGCCCTCAAATGCTACATGTATGTTGTGTAATATATAAAAGTCATTTATAGACTTTATATTTTGGACTTCAGACTGAGTATAAAATACTGACTATATTAATATACAGTTGTAAGACCAAAAATATTTCTTAGTGCCTACAGCGGTGTGCAGTTGTGTGTTGACTATCTCTGAGTACCTATACTCTGATAGGTACTCCATACAATTCATTTTCATAACATTACAAATTAAAGATGTGAAGATGTTCACAGTTATCACAGGTTTCATTAGAAGCCGGCAACCGGCGAATTCCACTGGCTACTTCCTAAATTTTTGCTGCCTACTTTCCGATTAATTTCACTGAAGTCGATGCCCAGAATGCTGGAAATGCCATTTACGAGTTCCTAGATTTCCTAGGGCCGTCTATTTTATAAATATTGCCACTTACTCTTAATTTTATTGAAACCCCTGAGTTATCCTGTGTAATTATGGAAAATAGAATACTGTCAGAAAGAAGAAGCAATCTGCAGTCTGAATTTTATAACGTCCAAGATTGTAACTTGGTTGATCACTTAAAGACAGTAACCTTACATAAAAATATCCTGTTGGTCTTGATGAGTGGGATTGACTTGTACATTGTACTATGGAGTATTAAAGTTAAAAATTATCGGTCACCTCTTTCTGCACATTATTCAAAAATAATGTTCATACACTGTAATTGTGAATGGATTGCATCATTCTTTTTAAACTCCCAATGTGAAATCAAATAAATTATTCTAATCAGTTAAAAGCAACACATGTTGAGTAATAAATAACCAGATGTAACTGTATAGAGAGAGATGAGGGTATTTTTCTTATATGTGCAGGGATGTAGCCAAGAGCCGGTTACCGGCTAATTCCACCAGCTGAAAAAGAACTTATCACCGGCTGAAATTTTACTAGAAAACAAAGACTCGGGGTGATTTTGAAGGTGCACAAGCCAGAAAAACCAGCTGGGCTTGTCAATGAGCCTGCTCAGTTTTTTCTTAGCTACACCCCTGTACATGTACAGTGGTGTAGGTTTACATTTCAGTGTAACTTGAATTTTTTAGTATTAGTATAAAGTGCAAGCTAGGTAGTTTTGGGTTCACAGAAATTTTCTTTACACTGTATTATTATCTGTATTGTTGTTCACAGTATTTAAGAGTGTAAATATGCACCAAGACAAAGGCAAAATTTATATAAGAGCTGTAAATTGTTTTGTCTTAAAACTGAAAGGAGGATATTACTGTCTGTCCAGCATCTGCATGCTTTGGTTAAAATTCAGGTGAATGACTTCTGATTAGAGTTTTATGTTGGTCACAGGAAAATGTATACAGTAAGATGAAGTAAAACTGAATGATTAATGCTTGTATCATAGAAAATTCAGAAAACTAAAAACAACACAACCGGTGTTAGATTCAATAAAGTCAAAGCAAGCAAATATAAGAATATTTCTTCTAATATAAGCCGGCATTGTTTTGAAATGGCAAGAAGTTTTATTGATTCCACAAATCTGTGAAGAGATTTCAAGCATCTAACATGCAATGCCGATCAAGGGTTTTGGCCCCTCTGGGAATTTAAGCGGCCTTAAAGCAAACTGTAAACATAACCCGAAATGGAAAATATTCTATGAAGGTGAATAGAATAAATAGGTTAACATTTCTTCTGCTATGACCATCTGACCTCCAACCTCAACAGCGTATGTGTAAAATGAGCTGCTTGCGGGTCACCGCCTTTTGACAAAATAGTTTGCTTGCAGTGCATGCCAGGAAGATGGTAAAATCCTCCTTTTGTGCATTGTATTTACAAGCCAGTTTTTTTTCTTAAACACGAACCTGCGGTATAAAAGGGCAAAGGCCCCACGCCAAATCAAATGCAAACGAGCAAGGACAATAGATTTTGCTGATTTGCATAAGATGGACAGTCCAACCCCCTTTTATATCGCGGGTTTGGCGATGTTCATGTATAATATTCACATCGACCATACCCATCTATTCACTGATAATATTAAATAGTGACTGAGGATATATTTAATGTATAGTAGTGATATTTTCTCAATTTGAAATACGTAACATGTAATTTATGATTTCTTTTCTCACATTAGAAATGGCATCATTCAAAGAGATTGAAGGAGAGCTTTTTATGGTGAGAGAATAATTATTGATGTTATAACATATGTCCATGTACACAACAAGGCTGTTTTCTAAAAGGAGCCTATTAGCAATTAGGCACCTCTAAGTAACTGACATTGACACCTACATGTACAATGATTGTGTTAATATTTTGCTGCAGCTATTATTCAAATGGGATCCTTAGGTTTGATCTAAAAATCAGTGTTTTAGTTGACTACTGTATGGAATATTAACATAATTTGGTGTTGTTTTCTTTTGATGTAGACATAATTAATTTACCCTGCCAAACATTCATGGTCAAATCTGATAAACTGCACCTAAATTTTTGGTACATTGTGTATTTTCTTGAGTTAAATGTCCCTGGTCTTTGTTTAAAACTTGGTCTTGTTAACCCAGAAAAATTTGAACCAGGTGTTTATTTAAGGACCAGCATTTTATTCATTGTCCCTAGGTGACTGATTTTTTTTTTTTATCAGTTCCTCATTCTCAGAAACTCATGGCTGTGTTTTATTGATATTCTCTGGAGAAATTGGATTGTGATCACTGTGTTAATAAGAAACCTTTGATCCAAAGTCCATTACTTGTCACTGGATTTTCCATACTCATGGCCAACAAAATTCTTTCAGTAATGACCCCTTCTGGATGTAAGCTTCACACATCTCCACGACAATTATTTACATAAAGAACATAAACTGACTGAAATACATGTAATTGAACAGTACTGTGATAATAAATAAAAGTTTTTGAAACTGACCTGTTAAAAATGTTATAAAAAGTTAAAAAGTTTTCTAAATTTTCGGTCGCTCACTGCGGCCTTCATCAGAGAATGAATGATCTTTTTTTGTGGGAAACAAGTTATTTAAAATCCTTGACAATTGGTAGGTATACTCTTGGGAATGGCTTCCGTTCGTTGACACAATTAGGGTCGATGGTTGAATGCCACGATTCTAAGAATAAACGTTTGGACAAGTTGTTTACACCTCTCTCCAGAATCTGAACATAGTTTGGGTGTATGTCATGGTTGGTCGTCTCCGCGTGTTGTTTTATGAATGAGTCATTATTGCTGCGCGTCCCTGGCTTGTGTTCGGGCCCACGTGAATTCCAGGAGCGTTTTGATTCGCCAACATAGGTGAAATCGCATGACTTGCAATTAACTTTATAAACAATGCCTTTGCAGGCCATGAGTGGCGGTCTATCTTTAGGCTTTTTAAAAACAGTGTTTAAAGTTCTAACGGGTTTAAAAGCCGTTGTGACGTTGGCTTTGTTTAGGATTTTCTTTACTCGCTCCGATACCCCTTTCACGTACGGGATGGTGGCAAAACCTTTCCGTGGTTCCGGTCTCTCGTCTGGTTCACGGGGCGCAGGTGACGTTGCATGAGAAGACTCAATGAAATGTTTGGTGTAACCATTGGCCTGGAGATCGCGTGCTACTCGGTCTTTCTCGGCTCTCCGATCAGACTCAGTCAAAGGCAAAGACTTCGCCCTGTCCATCAAGGCCAATGGTTACACCAGGCCAATGGTTACACCAAACGTTTCATTGAGTTTTCTCATGCAACGTCACCTGCATCCCGTGAACCAGACGAGAGACCGGAACCACGGAAAGGTTTTGCCACCATCCCGTACGTGAAAGGGGTATCGGAGCGAGTAAAGAAGATCCTAAACAAAGCCAACGTCACTACGGCTTTTAAACCCGTTAGAACTTTAAACACTGTTTTTAAAAAGCCTAAAGATCGACCGCCACTCATGGCCTGCAAAGGCATTGTTTATAAAGTTAATTGCAAGTCATGCGATTTCACCTATGTTGGCGAATCAAAACGCTCCTGGAATTCACGCGGGCCCGAACACAAGCCAGGGACGCGCAGCAATAATGACTCATTCATAAAACAACACGCGGAGACGACCAACCATGACATACACCCAAACTATGTTCAGATTCTGGAGAGAGGTGTAAACAACTTGTCCAAACGTTTATTCTTAGAATCGTGGCATTCAACCATCGACCCTAATTGTGTCAACGAACGGAAGCCATTCCCAAGAGTATACCTACCATTTGTCAAGGATTTTAAATAACTTGTTTCCCACAAAAAAGATCATTCATTCTCTGATGAAGGCCGCAGTGAGCGACCGAAAATTTAGAAAACTTTTAAACTTTTTATAACATTTTTAACAGGTCAGTTTCAAAACTTTTATTTATTATCATTATGAGCACTGATCGCCCGAACAACATGAACAGTACTGTATCGCAATACTTTGTGCTTATCATCCAATAAACTCTTACAAATTTGTATAAGCCCAGGACTAACATGTATAACTGGGATGTTATGGCCTTTAAATTGTTATCGAAAACAAGCTTTACATGTAGTTTCCACTAGGCTTTTCATAATGTAAAATACTGATTACAGATTGTAGCTTCAGTTCAGCAAGTGACAGCATTTTGTCAGATCTTTAATGCCATTTTGGCATAATTATATTCATAGGCTGCAGGTACCTGGCCTATTAATTTAAGGAGAAATGCTAAATTAACCCGGCTGATAATTTTTAAATTAACTTTGCCATCGCAACAGACAAAAACCTTGGACCTGCTCTTGTCTTAACAAATTGGGTAGAACAAGAGACGTTTAAACGCCTACTGTAGATGACAATAATTCTAATTCTTGTCGGTATTACTTGTATGTAATGTTAAAGTGTAAATGGTGTGTACAAAATAAGTTCCGCTCATAATCTTGTTCAGAATCCCTGATGAAGTCTGTACTAACATGTATCAGATGAAACTGGTCCAGTAAAGCAAGATCAGCTGCTGTGTGCTGCCCACTTTTCTTTTGATCAAAAAAAAAATGGACGCAAAGGGCAGTTGCCTTAGTTACAGTCTATATTAAGTGGCCACCCTCTATTAAGCGGTCACCCTCTATTAAGCGGTCACCCTCTATTAAGGAGTCAGTGAACAAATGCCCAGAATTAAATCCCTCCCCATATTTCCTGTAAACTTGACCTCTTTTAAGCGATCTCCTCTATTAAGCGGTCAGTTGGCTATTCCCTAAGGGTGACCAATTAATAGAGGTTTGACTGTATTAGGCAGACTACTACAAGACAGACTTCTGCTCACTGCAGCTGTTTTTGGTTTTGTTTTGCAGGCTTCAAGCGCAAGAGCATCCCCATGGCCAAGCTCTGGCAGAAAAGATACCAAAGCTGCAGTCAATGTACAGTGTACATGTAGCTCTTTCAAAGGAACAATGCAAAACAGAAACAAAGAATGTTAAAAAATGATCAGTTACTATACTGTGCCATATAGGTTCTACTAAAAATAGCATTTGAGTTATGCAGTTACAGTAGGCATGAAATGCCAGTTTTTATGACAAAAGACTATGTCATAGTCAGCTGCCATTGTGGTTACATGACAAATGAAAATATATTTTGATAAATTCTTGTTAAAACTTGCCTTAAAGGGACATTGTCACGCAAATTTTGCTATGTTTTGGTCAAAATACACTAGGAACTTGAACTTGGCCAATTTTTTCAAGTTGCAATCCATTTCCATCCTGGCTATCCGCAGCCAAAGATAACGAATACTAGTTTTTGTGCACTGGTAGAGTATTTGTTAACAAAACTGGACTATTATTTGTAGGTTTCCATTGAAACAAATATGTTTTTTGGATTTTTAAAGTGATACTAAAAATAGGTAACAGTGTCCCTTTAAGTGATATTAAAAACTTGTGTCAACTTCCACGAGAATTTATGCTTGATCAAATTGGACGAAAGTTATTGATGTAACTTATTATAGATGTTGACTTGTCTCTCCGTTTGGCCAGGGCACATGGTCTTTTTTAACAAGTGAAAGAAAATTAACATCTTATAGTCATTTAGAGGATCCCTCTGTAAGTCACTACTGGTGAAGTTGGCATCCTCAATAAAGATTATTATTAACGTGTATGCATTTAAAGTGACATGCCTTGCACATTCCGTCTAAAACTGTAAAGTTGTATTCATTTTTGTTGCATGGAATATTTTATTTGATAATAAGAAATCAGCATTAAATCGAAACAAATTGGCACTATTGCATTGCTAGACTTACAGCTGTACTTGTCTAAATAGTAAGGTCCTCAAATTATGGTATGGTATGGTGTTGAAAAAATGTTTTTCAGTTTATTGATCAATAAAATATATTTTTCTATTTTTCTATACTATTTTTCTATTTACAAGATCAAGATAGCCTCCCGTTTTCAATGTACTTGTTATTTACAGGATTTAGACAGCCCCCTTTTCAATTTACATGTTATTTACAGGGTCTTGACAGCCCCCCTTTTTCAATTTACATGTTATTTACAGAGTTCCTAACAGGCTCCCTTTTTCGATTTACATGTTATTTACAGGGTTCCTTACAGGCTCCCTTTTTCGATTTACATGTTATTTACATGGTAGCCCCCCTTTTTCAATTTACATGTTATTTACATGATAGCCCCCCTTTTTCGATTTACATGTTATTTACAGGGTTCCTTCTTCGATTTACATGTTATTTACATGATAGCCCCCCTTTTTCGATTTACATGTTATTTACAGGATAGCCCCCCTTTTTCGATTTACATGTTATTTACATGATAGCCCCCCTTTTTCGATTTACATGTTATTTACAGGGTTCCTTCTTCGATTTACATGTTATTTACATGATAGCCCCCCTTTTTCGATTTACATGTTATTTACAGGATAGCCCCCCTTTTTCGATTTACATGTTATTTACATGATAGCCCCCCTTTTTCGATTTACATGTTATTTACAGGGTTCCTTCTTCGATTTACATGTTATTTACATGATAGCCCCCCTTTTTCGATTTACATGTTATTTACAGGATAGCCCCCCTTTTTCGATTTACATGTTATTTACATGATAGCCCCCCTTTTTCGATTTACATGTTATTTACAGGGTTCCTTCTTCGATTTACATGTTATTTACGGGATAGCCCACTTTTACGATTTACATGTTATTTACATGATATTTACATGATAGCCCCCCTTTCGATTTACATGTTATTTACAGGGTTCCTTACAGGCTCCCTTTTTCTATTTACATGTTATTTACAGGATCTTCTCTTGTATTTACATGTTTCACTCAAAATATTTACATGTTATTTACATGTTCGACAATAACATGTAAAAGGGGAATTAGCATGTAAATTTTCATTTACAGTATCTTTACATGTTATTTACATGTTATTTACATACAATGTAAATTTTCAACTTTTCCAGTGTAACTACAACGGAGCCACCTTAAAACAATTGTTTTGATCGTCCTTTAACGACGGCGTACAGTAATTGAATAACGCGTCAATAATATAGTTTATCACAATACTAATGAGCGTTGATTCTTGTCTTAAATTTATTAAAATTTACTCCAGGAGTAAATTTTTGAGGAAAATGTTTTGTTGGAGTTTTATTTTGCGGGATCGTATTTTCGCAATTCCTAGAACCGGCAAAAACTTCCTGTGATGCGGGCAATAAATGTTTGTATTAATTGCATCGCTAAATAAAGGCTGCTAAGGAAGTGAATAATAATGATGATTGGGTTTCAGTAGCTTCTATCTAGTTTATTGACTATAGGCTGTACTGTGCTAGAGCATCTGACAATCAGCTTAAATACCTATCAATAAAGCTCACATTACAGTATAAAGAAAACTCAGAAAACTGAAGAGACGAGACGAGTTCCTGTCAGAGAGTTTTAATTCCGTGTAACATCACCGAAGGCAATAAGGAATTGGATTAACTTTGAAATAACTATTCTTATAATACGCCTAAAGGCCAATGATACTTTTCAAAAACTTTCAAAATAGAATTCGTACTCATAAATCTCAAGTGGACCTTGTACCAAGACATAGTGCTTCCTCTTCCAAGTCACAAAAATAACTCCGCGGGAGAGAGAATGAAAAGAATGGCAATGGGAAACGGTTTGCCACTTCCCATATTCTAAGCTGTTTTGTTCTTGTTTCCGTGAATCGTCTTGCATTCTACTCAGGAGAGTTATAATGTAATATTGGTTGACTTCTCGCGCCACCAACTGAAAGCCTAAAGTCGGAATTTTCAAAACAGAAAATTCAATGCAAATTCAAACAATGCAATCGCGATGTCATGTCAAGTCATTTTAATAAAAAAAGCGGTTGAAGCTCTCGTAAGCAGCCGCGTTAGGTATTGAAATTAACTGGTTGTCATAACCAGAGCTGGTCGCTCACTAGAGCTTTCAATTACAGAGTCACGGTCTTTCTTCAGGATCGCGACAGATGTACTACACTCCTTTTCCGTAACGTTTTATCTATCCATCTATCCATAACATTATCACCCTGTCCTATCTAATATAAAATATCGATTAAAGAAAATAAGTCAACTGACATAACAATATCTCAAAAGACTCAAAATATATTTGATGGAGCGGTCTTCCTTAAAACGGAGGATCGGAATTATCTAAAGTTTATAGAGATTTTAATAGACACAAGGCGATCAGCCAATTTGGCCAATTTTTACAAGTTGCAATCGATTTCCATCCTGGTCATTTGTTGCCAGGATAGAGTTTTACTCTTAGAGCACTTCTAGCAGAATAATTTTGAACGAAACTGGACCATTATTTCGGATTTCCACTGGTAATAAATATATTGTGATAAAGCGCAAACTGAGAATCTATGGATTTCCACTTGTTTATTGGTCTTTGTACCAGTTGACCTGATTGCAAGCTATGCGAGAGGTTTTACGCTAAGCTGGGTCATAGTTAAGTCAACGTGAGACTTTCCTTAGAAGGTGTGGTTGATGGAAGGAGTTCCTTGCCCATCCACGTCCCTTAGTTAGACCTGTTCCTCTAAGTACAACTAGAGCTACAACCTTAGCCTTGCTTTGCAACTGAGACAAGATTAAGAGAAATGGATAACAGAGTTGATTGTATGAGTATTTTGAATGTATGTATGTAGTTGATATCAATTTTTAATATTCTTATTGTAAAGCGCCATGGGCAATTAGTTTATTATGTACTATGCGCTATTATGTACTTATTGACTATATAACAGGTAAACCTTATCTTCTGTTTGTCTAAGCCTACTGCACTAGGTAAAGCAAATCTCGGTGGTGGTCTCGATATTTGGTTAAACAAGGGAAATTGTCTCAAAATCGTTATTCCTATATATTGGAAACGTTCTTACACCCGATCTGACCAATCGACGTAATCTATAATCGATATCAATCGATAACAATCGATGGCACTGAATTAATCGATTGATATTTGAAACTCGATGAAAAATCGAGTCTAAAAAATTGTGTGATTTTTTAGACATGATCCATTTTCATCGATTATTTTTTCCATATGAACTGATTCTTACTACATCAACACAGCAGGCATGGAATCACAAGAAGAGATCAAACTGTATTAAGGACGTTCGCGCGCATTGCTACTGCGCATTCTTTCGCGCATGTCACGCAAACGTTAAAAGCCCATGAAATATCAACAGGAACGTACCCAACGCAAACTTTTTTCCACTTTATAGAATGGAACGTAAAGAGCGTGTAGTTTCATGGGATAGCTGTGGAACCAGGCCTTCTCGGAAATGTCACGCAATGACGTGACAGTGCGAATAGATGGTCGCTTTGAGAACTTCGCAGCCATTTTACTCTCTTGATTGCCCGGTGACCCCCATTTTTCTTTCGGTAGATCACTTCCTTTCCTAATTTTCTCCATTTTAATAAAAAACAGAAAAAATCTGTACGTGAGAAGTTACAAATATTTCGCCTTTTCTGCTCTCGTGCGATCAAAGTTTTCTTCGAATGTGGACGGGCAAGACTAATATGTTTTCTTTTTCAAGGCCTATTCTACCTCAAGGAACGACATCAGATGCAAAAGTTTACGTAATAGACTTAGTTGTGTTGAATTAAGTACGTTTACCTGATCTAAATTTCATTAAAGTAGCTTCTTTTATTGCTAATAGTTGTTAGCTAAGATCGTCTTTAAATAACGAAAGCTTCTTAAAACGCATGGTTTTCAATGCGCCTTATCTCGAAAACGAGCACGGTGACCCCCCACTGTTTTGGTCATTTTGGCAATAGTTGATCTTCACCTTACTGCATGGCAAGTTTTAAAAAAATCTGTACGTGGGAACATTTTGGGCGCGAACGTCCTTAATTGAGCAATTTTAAATTCAATTGCTGAAACCTTCTGAAAGAAGAAATTCTGAAACTACTTTTTTCAATCCCAATTTTTTCTTCTTTCTTTTTTTTTTCGCTTTACTTTTAAATACCACATTTGGTTCTACCAGTTAGGGAACACTGAATTCGACGTTTCAGTAAATTTACTCAAAGACGTCAAACTTATTTTGGATGAAAACGATTAACTGAAGCAAAAGCTTTCTGCAATACGTATACTATGCGTAAATAAAGACCTATTTTGACAGTTGCACTTAAAAGTGGTCAAGATAAGCAAGGTTTTAAATTGTTAAGTTTTTACAAGAGAACAATAAGATAAGCCACTTTCAGAGCTTCAAACGCAATCGGCACCAAATAAAAATTCTGCTTAATAGCTATTATTTGAATGGTCATATACCTTATTGGGGATTCATCCAGAGTCTCAAAAAATATAGAACCAAAGTACATAAGGTCACAGGAGTGGAGGTCAGCAGTTGTTAATGTGAATGCGTTCTAATGTTTGAAGAAAAACACGAACTTTCATTTATACTCGTCTATTTATTTATTTATTTATTTATTTATTTATTATTGATTTGTGTATTCACTCTACAGATGTATCATCCGCGAGTAACCTCGACTGTGAAATAGGAGCTTCTTGTTCCGGGTCACGTGAGTGTGAATACAACAAACAGATGACAGTAGATCCATGCTCTAACGTAACTCTCAACTGCTCGATCATGAATGGAGGGGTAGCACGAGGCATGACCTGGAACCAAGTGAAACAACGAGTTAATGTCAGTGATGGTCTGGTTTTGCAGCAAATTAATTCAAAAACGGAAATGAATTCATGTCGATGCAGCCGTATAAATTTCACGCGTGAGTATCATTTTTGCTCAACAGTTCCAAATATTTCAACCGGTTGAAGGAATCCTTCTGGCACAAATGACTCAGCTGGCTCAAATAGTTCAACCAGACCAAATGAACAAACCAACTAAAATAAGCCATCTGGGTCAAATAGTCCAACCTGTCCAAATGAAGAAACGGATTAAACTCAGTGGTTTAAACGTCCCAACCAGCAGAATTAGTACTCGATCTGGCTCAAATGGTCCAACCGATTCAAATGAATGGTTTCACTGGTGCAAAATGTCCCAACCAGTATAATCATGGCCATCGGGCTAAAAAATAGTAATATCTTTAAAACCTCCGACAAACACCGCGTTTACTCAGTACGGGAAAACAGAAAATGTTAAGGAAAACAAAGTTGAAAAGTGTTTACTGATATTTTTCAACTACAGGAAAATTGTAGGTTAACGTCTTGTTTTCTAGTGCAGTAACCGTCAAAATCAACACTCTGAAAACTTGAACACTTGGTAAACCTGGGGTAAGCACCGCGTTTCCCGGCTCAGGAAATCTAAAGAAAACGTTAAGGAAAACAATGTACGTTCTCTCTCATCGTTTTCCAAGCGCAGGAAAACTTCGAAGTAAGCTCGCGTTTTCCTTGCGTTTTCCCAATTAAGCTGAACGGTGAATTCAGACACGTTTTCTGAATTCGGACAACGAATGGCAAGATGGTTAATTCTGGATTTTCTTGATATTCATCGTTCCTTAAAATTACTGGTGAATTAGGGTTTTCTTGCCGTGTAGGCGATTACAAAGGAGTGTAAAGATACACAAAGATATACTTTTACGCGATCCGTAAATACAGCTATTTCAATAGACCTTTTTACAGTTGTGTGCTTAGTACCCTGGCCTTTGAGTGAAAGTGAGGCTGGAGTTGACTTTGTTTTGATACAAACCTTCCTGCTTCTTCATATGTAAATCATTTTAATTAGCATAAGAACAAGATGGTTTACATATGAAAAGAAGAAAGGTTTCTATTAAAACAAGGTCAACTTCAGCCTCATTTCCACACAAAGACCAGGTTACTAAGTAGAAACTGTAAAATGGTGTATTAACGTTGTCGGACGAAAGCTCAATGCCTACAAGCCAACATCGCAAGGTAATATCGGTAGTTACAAATAGCCATCTTAGTTTCCGTTTGTCAGTGCGGGCGCGACGAAAAATGGGGGACAGTACTAAAGGAGGGAAACAAAAACAGAAACGAATCTTATTGGCTTCGAAGCGTTCCTTTATTTGAATGCGCGAGGAGATTAAAGCATTAGAGATCGGAGAGCTTAATCAGGCTCCACGACCACGATGGCAACGCATACTTGTCCAATACTCTGACAAATTTATGCATAGCATTGTACTGTAATACATTATGCTGTATTATGCCGTTCTAGAATGTATTGTTAAACTATTGTCATGGTCATATAATACGATACAATGCTATGCATAAATTTGTTAGAGTATTGGACAACCCTCTGGCAGCGAGAACTGCACAAAACAATAGGTTTAATGAACGAAATCAAAACAATGCCTCTGCACGTGCGTTTTACATTTTGGTACATTTCTTTGCTGTTCCCTGCAATACAACAACGTCAAACGATCAAATCAGTATAGATCTTGTGGAGACTATAAAAGCCGTCCTTACAAATTAAGCTCCTGGACAATCCAGTCACGTTAGACAAACTGGAGCAACTGCAAAGTATTTTAGCATAGCACGAATCCTTTTTTCAAGTGACGTTTTCTTGGTGTTGCCGTGTTTATTTTGGTGACTTTATGCATAAAAATCCCATACTACCTTGCGGTCTTGACTTGAAGCTTTTATCCGACCACGTTAATTGAAATAGCTGTATACCCTTACGCGTTCGAAAACACTCGAAATCCGGATGTTCCGGTTACAGCACTGATTATGATCATACTTCTGTACACCTTAGCTTCTGCACCTTTTCCATCGTTCTAAGATTCTATAATGCTGAGTACCAACGCGTATTTAAGCCCAGAACACCCCGTTAGTTTCAATTTTCACTTGAATGCTGGGTATGAAGTGCCGCAAGGGACAATGTCAAGGGGATTTTGTTGTGTTTTCATCAAAACTGCACCAAATGTTAACCAACTATCTTTGCTTATATATGAAAGTGAGCAGAGAACAGGGAGACAGAAATATACATGAAAGTGATCGGAGGGGGATACTTAACAAAGTTTTGTACGGGGATGCTCCGCCCCTTACCCTTTCATACACCCGTTTTTGACAGAAAAGGTACCCCTTTCATATACCTTTCATTGAAAATGGTACCTTTCATATAGCCTTTACGTGCGTCTGTTTGCTATATTTTGAAAGGCCCTTTTTATAATACTTAAATGGCAGTTTTCCCTAACCTTTTGTATACTTCAACTCGTGTTTTCCCTACCCGTTGCTATACTTCGCGAAATTCCAACCCTTTCATATACTTCAACTCGTGAAATCCCTACCCTTTCATATACCTCCAGCCTAAAAAAGGTACCCCTTTCGGGCGGAGCATCCCTGTATAGCCCATTATAGGGAGTACTGCCCCCCCCCCCCCCTCCCCCCCAGGCATTACTCGAAGGAACTACAAACCAAAATCATTTTGTAGCGGTTTTTTTTTTCAAGACACACGAGGAGACACACGGGGAGAGCTTTTATTGAATTGGCCATTGCCCCTTTAATAACCAAGTCCTGACACTGCCTTGACACGCCGCAGATGAAGTACCCCGGCCATGATTAAGCCGGACACGTAACGATTGAGGTGTCAGTAACATGATCCTCTCCTACAAGCTAGCTACGTTTCATGACACTTCGCGTTTCGATCTAGGATTCGCCAAAAGTATCATGGCCCGATAAATTCCACTATACTACTACTCATTTGACACAATGAGACTTTTGCCAACAAAAGAAATCCTTTAACTTCTGTAACTTTTGGCAAATATGTAATTCTTTTACTTGAATGTGACTTTATAATCTGTTTCTCTAGGTGCAGTACAGGAAGTTTTTAAAACGGGTTCTCCGATTGAGATGTATAAAGACGAACAAATACTATTGGAATTTTCCGTCAAAGGATGGCCTCGTCCTCGTGTAGTTTGGTACAAGCCGGATGGCAAACAAATCATTAATGGATCTGAAGGTTTTTACCTCTCGGAGGAGCTGGTCGGAGAAGACACTGTAAAATCCATTCTTCGCCATCCTAAAGGCCAAGAAAAATACCACAAAGGGGATTTTAAGTGCGTTGCAAAGAACAGCATTCCTGGCTGGTCGAGTAAACTGTCCGGCATTATTGAGCTAATATATTCATGTAAGTGAGCAGATTACTTCTGCTTATTAAGCCTAAAATAAAAATCCAAAAGAATTCCACTTCTGTAAAAAGAAGTAGTAGCTGTAAAAAGAAGAAACAGACGGAAAGAAAAATCAAGTACGGGCTTGTCGTGTTGCCTTATTGATCAAAATTTCATGTGTTCAAATCTTAATAATTTTTGGCAAGTCTTTTAACTTATATCACCTTATATTCAAAAATTATCTTTTTATCCAAATATATCTCACCACTCCCACTCTAACACTGTGTAAAAATTGGAAATTTACCGGAAGTTGGCTCCAGAGACCGAGAAAAGAACTGAGTCGGTTGGATGGGACGTGATTTATTTTCAGTGGTTATTTGACCTCTTTCTTTTTTTTTTTTTTGCCTCGGCGATTGGTGTGCTGTTTTCGCCATTTTTAGAATCTTTTGGTATGTTGATTTTATGAAGGAAAGGTTTAAAATTCTCTAGCTTTTCTCTCTGAACTGATCTGTTAGCCGTGAATGTCTTCCCTGCTACAGTATTTTTGTCACGCTGGGCCCAGCCTTTTTTAGTTTTCGCCGTTGCCGGATTTTAATTTTAAAGATCTAAGCTTAGCGGAGAGGGTTGAATTAAGAAAGATTAAAAGCTATTCAACTTGTAGAGAGTTGAAGTTTGTCTTAGCCAAGGCTGTGCTTTTAGCACTAGGATCCATTCGATCAAGAAGTGCTTCACCAGCAGCCTTTTGCGTGTTGTATTTGATAAGTGAAAAGTCGCTATTGTGATGAATCCGCCGTAAATGTTACCATCATGAACATACCACGGGTCACACGAACAAAGACAATACTTTCCGCCATCTTTAAGCACTGATGAAAACAACCGTGAGTAATAAGAGCGCCGAATGTGCTGTAAAAATTCCACATAATAAAGCTTCACCATCCCGCCACCTTCTGCACACTTTTCCCAAGGAATTTCACTCTTTGGTTTAACCAAAAAAAAAAACATTGTGAAGAAGTCTTAAATGGTGAGTTCTAAAGTTCCATAAAAGAGTAAAAAGCGTAAAAGCTATCGTAACTAAATCCACGACAACGTTCAGCGAAGTCAAAACGTTTTATCGGTGAGCATGGTATCGGGCAGAATGCAGTGTGGCCCGTAGCTGCCCGCGCATGTACACGCAAAGTTCAGCGCTAATCCTAACTGCGCACTGAGTAAATATCGATGTATTTACAAGCGAACAAACCCCCTTATTCGCCCCAGGCGTCATCGACCCCTGCTCTGGCAGCTTTAAGACATTTTGGTGCCCCTTTTTATTCATATATCTTTATATTAGATACTGCATACAAACCTGGGCGGGAACTCAATAAAATTTCATACGAAAATTTGCAATTACTTTTAACCCCGGCGGTAATATTTGAAAAATTTGAGACGCTTTAACACGAAGCGCTACTTTCAAGGATTTCGTTCGCAGCAATCGTTTGTTACGAAAACTGACGCAAATAATTGCCATTTTATTTAATACAGGTCCCTGGCCTGGACACCCAACCGTTAACTCTTCAGAGGTTTCCGCGACAGCCTTCTCCAACATCAGCTTGAAATGCTTGGTTGGTGTTGATCCAGACAATTGTTTTCCCCATTTTAGTTTACAATGGCAGTTCAACAACAATTCGACGCCATTGAAAACTGGAGAGAAGTATGAAATACAAGAAAGGAAAACGAACACCAGATGTAAAAAAGATTTCATCCTCAGCATTGTTAACGTAACTGATGCTGACGAGGGGAAGTATAGCTGTCACTTCTTTTGCGAGTTGGGAAACAGATATGCTGACATTGAGTTAAATGTATTTCCTAAACAAACAGGTATAAGAAACTATTTTTCGATGACATATTTGCTCCATTTAGCGTCCCCAAACTACCGTGTAGCATAAAAGTTTTGCGGGAGTTATTTTGCGGATTGGCTATTTTTTGTGTTTTGCGGGAACAATTTTTTGCGGTTTGAGATGACTGTAATTTCTGCTGGGAATTTTTTTGCGATTTTCTTAAAGGAAGGAAACTTAATATTTTCAGCTGTTATTTCCTGTCGTGTCACGGTACACTCTACTTAGAGACATTTCACTTAACTATATTAAATCTTCCAGCGAAGGTGATACAGTCACTCTGACGCAAGAAGAATCAGAAGCGGTATATTGACATGTACGGTATTCAACGTACCATTTAAATTTGTTTGTGATAAAACCTATTTATCTAAGCTCAGGTTGTTGTTTTCTATTAAAAATCAATGTTAACACTGTATTTCTTATTTTATAAGCGTTCGATATCGTACCAGTAACGCAAGTTTACATTAAAAAGCAGTTCTTTATTTGACTAGAGAAAGGAACTTTTTGAGGAGTATTATTCTGGGAGAGATTTTTTTTCTGCGCGATCACTAATCCAGGGCAATTCGCGAAATCCGCAAAAAACAAAACCCGCAAAATTTTTATGCTACATGAAAGGCTCGTTAATAGTACGATAATAAAAAATGTTTGAGCACCCGCACGGACCTAATTCTGTACCTCAGATATTTATTAAGGAGTAAAGTCATTGTAAAAATGAGTTTGTTTTAATAAGAGAAAAATCTGCTATATGAAAATCAGGAACTGCATAAAATTTTCAATGAAAATCTTGATGTGCAAATTGGTAAAATACAAGTTAATATTGGGCATGGATTAACCTCCGATTCTATCGAGCGATACTATTTGGTGGCTACACTAGAAATAATATTTAAAGATATTCTTAACAGCGGCACTTTTCCAGCGGAATGGACATGGGTGTGATTAAACCGATCTATAAGAAGAAAAGGGATAGACGCGGTCTCTATCTAATTACAGAGGAATCCCTTTAACGAGCTGTTTAGGAAAACTATTCACATCCACATTACAATGAAGATTAAACAAGTTTATTGTGCAACACAACGTTCTCAATCCAGAACAATTTCGATTTAGCCTAAATCTAGAACAACAGATAGTGTATTTTTATCTCAACAACAGAAGCCCATAACCTGGGCTTCTGTCAAGAACTGAGAAGTTTACCCAACAAAATAAGAAACTTTATGTTGGTTTCGTTGAATATGAATTGAGCTTTTGATAGCTTTTGACTGACTGACTGACTGACTTACTGACTGACTGACTGACTGACTGACTGACTGATTTACTGACTGACTGACTGACTTACTTACTGACTTACTAACTGACTTACTAACTGTCTAACTGACTTATTTGCTGGCTGACTGACAGACTTACTGACTGACTGACTTACGGACTTACTTACTGACCTACGGATTTACTTATTGACTTACTAACTGACTTACGGACTTACTTATTGACTTACTAACTAACTTACTGACCTACTTACTGACTTATTAACTGACTTACTGACTTACTGACTAACTGACTGACTGACTTACTGACTTACTGACTTACTGGCTGACATACTGGCTGACATACTGGCTGAGGTACTAATTTGACTGACTAAACGTCGACTGAATGACGGACTTGATGAATTAGTGACTGACTGATTGATTAAATGACTTACCTATTGGCCAAATAAAAAATAAATGAACTTACAAAGGAATGAACAAAACGAACGAAAGGACAATTTGATTGACAAGCGTACATATATATACATTTGAATGAATAGATGAATGGATGAATGAATGAGTGCATGCATACGTGCAATACCTGGATAAATGTATCTGTGTGTTTAAAATTGCTGAAGACTTGTGCCTTTTAGTTTCAGATTTGACGACTCTACATCTAACAACTAAAAATACTACAAATTCATCTCAGTCAGGTCAGTGCTTTAAATATAAAGAGGAAGTCACCAGCAGGCATCTACAGAAATAAACTAGCGCAATGAAACCATGCAAACCAAATTACTCGCAATTAGCCAATCACAGCAAAGGTAAAAATACAACAAACCTGCCAGAACTGCGACATGAGATCCCTGGGGATCCCCTGTGGATCACATGAAGTTATGTTTATCTTGAAAACAATTTGGAGAAACATGCTAACATTTTTATAAGTCCTTCTTACAGAACTAAAATTAACAGTCTGAAACATGGAGGTCTTCATATCGTAATAGTGATCTGTGCGTACCAAGTAAATTGTTTTCAATTTACTTGGCTCGTCTGAAAATATCCTGTTTTTCGCATAACCGGTATGCCTCGGTTAGAGGACGCTCGAGTAAAAACAAAATCATGACTGAATAGGAAATTAGGATAAAGAAAGGAGTTTCCGTTAATCTTTCAGATGTTCATTTTCTTAAGGAGTTGAAATCTGTACATGTTGGGGCCATTGGAGTTATGACTATAAACAGACAAACAAGAATTCCCTGGCTTGACCACACTCTCCTCCTAAGTTGTAAACAACCGTAACATGCAACCATGTGTGTTTTCTGTTATATTTAATGCGGTCCGGGTGGCCTGTGAAAAGAAAGGGGTGCTCACCCTAAACCTCGCCCTCTCTTTCCCCCCCCCCCCCCACACACACACACACACACACACACACACACACACACACACACACACACACACACACACACACACACACACACACACACACACACACACACACACACACACACACACACACACACACACACACACACACACACACACACACACATTTTCCCCGTCATTTCATTACCTTTTCTATTCCGCGTTGGCTAACCATTTCATCCCTTTCACTGCCCAAATAACCATAACTCATTTTGAAAGTTATTTAAGAAGGCAATAAAGCTATAAGAAAGAACTGTTGTCATTTGATTTCAATGGTCACACTTGAGGATTTCATTTTTACCCAACGCCACTCAAAAGTAAGAGCTGCCACGTAAAGCATAATAGAGCACCACAGGAAAGTACTGCTCCGTAGATTCAAAAGTAGATTTCATTTGACAGGTCGCACTTTAGGATTTCATCCACAGGCTCACACACTACCTTGTACAGCATAATAAACAGCACCACGGAATAGTGTTGCTGAATACCTTTTATTTGAATTGTCACATGTTAGGATTTCATCCACAGACTCAAAAGTTGCCTTCAATGACTCAACTCAGTGAAAGAAGGTTTTGACCCTTTTATATTTTATTGTTTCAGCAGCAGCTCACAGCCGCAGAAAGTGGATCCTTCCCATTATCATTTTATCGTCAGGAGGTGTCTTTGTTTTGATCATTGCAGCTGTTTATGGCATTAAAACTAAAAAGTGTGCATCATCAGACAACTTGGCTAAATGTAAGCTGAAAATGTGCCATCCAAACTTTATTAAGTAGCCGGATAATCACTTATATATATAAAGGAGATATTGATCTTTTTTGGGTCAAAACCATGCTACAATACCTTTGCTCGTTTACAAAATAATACTAAAACATCAAGAGAAAGAAATCAACCAATGTGAGGACCCTGGGACACTCTAGAGACGCTAATCTTTGACTAGAGACCCTCGGGGTGGTAATTTATCACAGAACTGCACCATTATTTTACGTTAAATGACCCAAATCCTCGTAACACTGCCCCTTTAAAGTGCTACTACGATCAAAATTGAACCTTTTGTATGAGGAAAATTACATTCCTAACCGTTTATAAGTGGCGGATATACTTTTCTGGGGCACTGAAATGATCCAGCTTAGAATTGTAGCGTTTTTCGACTCTGCTAATTTAGATTTATGTTCCAGCGTTTATGTTTATGTTCTTTTTCTCACTGTTTTCTCACTTTAGCTTGCTAGTGAAAAATCATAGCATCATGACTGCGAAGCACGCTTCCCATCACTTAAAAAAGGTTTAAAAACGTTATCCATTTCTTTCGTTTCTCGGAGCACTTGTTTGGATCGTACAATTGGCAAACCATCTGCAATTGATAGCCAGGCCGCAGAAACATGGCGGTTTAATGACGGTCGAAAATTGTAGAGGATTCGAGCGCAAAAACACTCCCTTCACTTTGCTTCGCCAAACATAAATTAAGGTTACTCGATGATTTGATCGTAGTAGCAGCTTAAAGTTGCAACATAGACCTCTGTATAACCCATTCTATCCCCCTCGTCCCCTCGTAGGTATACCTTCTAGAGATGGGGTTCTACAGTATGTGTTTCCTACTTCTTTGCACAATGATCTTTCTATATCATCAATTGGCCTCATCAGTAGTTGAGAGCCTACAAAACAAGCTCTTAGAAGAGAGAAGAAAGAAAGACGCGTCCCTTATTTCTTTTCTCCGTTTGCGTGCCTCGCTCCCCCCCACAAAATTGTACAGGCTTTCGAAAGGCGTTTAGAAAAACAAACTGTTGTACCTACGCTCGGTTGTTACCAAAAGAAAGGTCCAGCTAAAAATTAAAGTCTCTCAACAGTTTTGTCGTCGATTTTGGAAACAAGCAACAGCATATATTTCAATCAATCAACCAATCATAATCAATACAAAATTTGTTCCAATTTGTCATTTCGCTTTTCATCAACGCAGATGACATAACAAACAACAAGCTATTCATCAGTTACAGCTCAAAAGACTTTGCCTGGGTCAATGAAAATCTTATTCCTCTTATCGAGAAACACTTGATACCCTACAGCATTCACACCCAGGACTTTGAACTGGGAAAGCCCTTCGTCCAAAACATGGCGGACAGCGTGTACGGCAGCGAACAAGTGTTGATTGTTTTGTCTAAAAACTACCTTGCCAGCAACTTCTGTCGGGAAGAGCTGCACATGGCTGTCCAGAGGGGGGTAGACACGGGAGATTCGTCGCTGATTCTTGTATTGATCAACAAGTTAAAGAAAAAGAGGTTGCCTGGTGCTTTGAGAAGCAAGCATTTGCTGGATTTCGAGAAGCACAAGATGAAGCAAGACTGGGAGAAGAAATTATTGCATGCTATATTAGATGGTAAAGCTGCTAAAGCTAATCCGATGATCGTATAGATCGAGAGGAGACAGGGTTAACGAAATCTTTGATCTAACTCAATTGTAAGGTTCAATTAATAACGTTTAGTTATAGCTACATTTGTTAGGAGGTTGCTTGGTGCTTTGAGAAGCAAGCATTTGCTGGATTTTGAGAAGCCCAAGATAAAGCAAGATTGGAAGAATATATTGCATGCTATATTAGATAATAAAGCGGAGCTCGGACAGGTTATACAAATGCTTTGATCTACATACAATACAATAGATGAGGCTTTTCAGAGTTAAATAATTGTACTTAAACCTATAAATACATGTTATGAAAATACTATAAATAATAAAAATTAAAGTTAATTGACTTTAGAATTTCGTTAAGAGTTGACGCTTCAAGGACTGTTTAAATTCGCTCTGAGATTGGCAAAGTTTAAGTTTAGGTTTCAGAGAGTTCCAAAGACTAACAACCTGATAATAAAAAGTTCTCTGTCCACTGGCAGATCTAAATAGTGGGATATCAAGAGCTTGTGCGTTTCTTATAGAGCGCTTTGACACGTCGGAGCATTTAATGAACTGCTTAGTCAAGTAACCTGGGGCACTTCCTGTCATGCACTTAAAGCAAAACGATAATTAAAGTATTAAAGATAGTAAAGATAATTAAAGATAGTAAAGTTGGTCTCTGACTGGAAGCCATTGCAAACGCTTCAGTATCGGTGTAATATGGTTGAATTCTGGCTCCGCTAATGATGCAACACGCAAAGTTCTGAACTGCTTGGAGTTTATCGAGATTACGTTCAGTTGTCTTGCTCCATACATTAGAACAGTAAAAACGTTTGCTAAAAACTAAGGAATTAATAATTATAATCAATGTACGCTGGTCAAAGGCATATGTTTCACCCGGTTGATCTGGCCAAGGCGTTTTATACATACAGAGACGGTGGTAGTTATGTGCTCGTTGTATGTTAAGTTAGAGTTTAATAATTATTACGTCGAGGTCCTTGACTACTTTGGCTGGCGCAAGTTCCTTTCCCAGTAAACTAAGACGAAAGTCTTCTACTTTAGTGGCCATCTGGCGACTACCGAAAATTATAAGCTTTTTCTTGTCCGGATTAAGGAGTAATTGATTATCAAAACACCAATTTCGAATTTTGAGTAGGTCTTTATTCATCTTGTCCGTTGCATTTGATTGGTCCTGAAGGCGGAATGACATCAGAAGTTTAGTGTCGTCCACATAGCACTGGGGTGCACAGTGTTCTGGCACCAAAGGAAGGTCATTAACATAAATGTTAAACAATAGAGGCCAAGGATGCTTCCTTGTAGTACCCTGCTGGCCACTGGCAGACGGTCTATTGTGTAGACTGAACCTATTAGGACAGTAATGGACGTTAAGTACTATTGTGTAAACTGAACTTATTAGCTACTTTCTTAGACCTGAGACTATTTTAAATAGTAATTATATCTTGCATGTTGATGTAATTAATGTAACAGTGTTGAAAACCAATAAACCAATAAACTTGGAAACTTGGAAACTTGTAATTGAGTCAACTTGTTTATACTTTTTATAAAATATAGAAAATTTCAAACTTGCTATTGACGTTACCGACAATATTGCTATTGCCTTTACCGACACTATTTGGTATTGCCTTTACCGACAATATTGCTATTGACTTTACCGACAATATTGCTATTGACTTTACTGACAATATTGCTATTGCCTTTACCGACAATATTGCTATTGCCTTTACCGACAATATTGCTATTGAGTTTACCAACGATATTGCTATTGCCTTTACCGACAATCCAGAGGCACACTCTCATTAAATATTTTCGGAATATCCTCAAAATCAGTTTACCGCACAATAATTATATAATACCGTTTTATCAAGAATAATTTGCATGTCAAATTTATTCAGGAGGATCCAGGGAATTATGGGTTTACCCTATTGAATACGACTGAGAAAGATTACAAACATTAACTTTATTAAAAATAGCACATCATTACTGTTGGTTTACAGTAAAACAAAAGTTTGATTAAATTGATTAATGAAAAGAAGAAATCGCAGTGGTTCCATTAAATGACAACATGATCATCATGAAGAACTTAGAACTGCATGAACCGCATCTGCATACAAAAAAACATTGATTAGTTTGATTTGTACTAGTGGCGGTCATCTTGATCTTATCTGATCTTTAGCTACTTTTATATATATATTAATAGTTATGTATTGTATAGTTATGTATTGTATATATATGTGTGTATGTGTATGTGTGTGTATGTGTGTGTACGTGTTTGTGTGTGCATATGTATATGTAGATGTAGATGTAGATGTAGATGCAGATGCAGATGAGATGCAGATGCAGATGTAGATGCAGATGCAGATGCAGATGTAGATGCAGATGTAGATGCAGATGCAGATGCAGATGCAGATGTAGATGTAGATGCAGATGCAGATGCAGATGCAGATGCAGATGTAGATGCAGATGCAGATGCAGATGCAGATGCAGATGCAGATGCAGATGCAGAAGCAGATGCAGATGCAGATGCAGATGCAGATGCAGATGCAGAAGCAGATGCAGATGCAGATGCAGATGCAGATGCAGATGCAGATGTAGATGTAGATGTATATGTATACCTAGATTTTTGAAAAGGGTATCGCCCTAAGTAACCGTTCGTGAGTATGCTTGGCCTTGTTTGTTAGTCGTGTGATTTTCGGGCTGATTGGGGTCATAAAAACCCTTGTTGGGCTAGTTGTAGTGAAATTGCTGTAATTTTCGTTGGCCACCTTTTCAAAAATTCAGCTATATATATTTATAATTCAACACATTGATGCACTGCCCAAATATGGTCAAAAAGTTATCGATAAACGTTATGTCTACATGACGTATAACCAGCGATGGAGGTAAATTGACTCTAAATTTCGCATTTTGAAGGAAAGTGAAAATGACTGCTCCCTGCGATGTCCTGTTTTTGGACGAAAAGGTGCGTGAACTATCAGTTAAAAAGGGGAAAAGAAAGAAAAAAAGAGAAGAAAAGAAAAGAGAAAAAAATACTGTTCACATGATTGGACATAAAAGGCGCGAAATTTTCGCGTTATCGCGGTCGCAGTGTTTCTTGGCGTAGTTGAAAGAAAACTGGTTCAAAGTTTAACCGCTCGACAAGGAGTGAGTGAAGGAGCACAATTTTCGTAAAATTCATTTGATAATCACCTCTGGAATATGATATAGGCTTCATGTTTCCTCAGAAAAGTTTCTGATCTCGTCATTAGGCTGTAGGAGCTAAAAAAACGAGCATTCCAAGTTTGTAAACAACATTGATCGACTCAGCTCGTACTTCGATGTTTGAAAATTTGGTGCTGATGGAAGGGACTAAAAAGCCAAATCAACTACAGGTACGATGTTTTAACCGTTTCTTTTATCTTTTAGCTGTGAATTTTTGTAAGACATACTGTCCACGCTGCAGTTCATTCCGACTTTTCGCCGCTATGTTTAGGTTCGTAGCCGTGTGTTTGTTCAATTTGTTTTTATTCTGAATTGAACTTTTTAAGATACGAAACACTTGTAACTAAGACATTCTATGCCATTTTACTGTTTTTTAATTCTTGTAGTCACTACTCTGTCCCGTTCTTTGAGTAGACGACAGCTCTTTGTAGAAACTCTGAACTGATTGTGTACGTTAAATTAATTTTAGCTTGGCAAAAGTTTCGGCATTCGCTGCTTGTTGTTAAAGAAATGGTGCGAGGTAAATTATTGTTGTTAGCCTTTTTACTTAATGAAAGGTTGTATTCCTCAATGAATTTTTTCTCGAAACTGTGATTTGTTATCAATGTGTCGAATTATGAAACAGTTATAGTGTTCAAACTTGCGCAATATTGACAAAGGCGCCACTTTCATTCATGAATTGTGTGATGTTGCACGTTTCGCGCGGTAAAACATATGTAAGCTTTTTTTAAAAATAAAAGGCTTGTCGGCGATATTTTTTCTTCAAACTGTGATTTGTTATCAATGTGTTGAATTATAAAACTATTATAGCGCTCAAGCTTGCGTGATAGGCGATATCACGCGCGCTTTCGCGCTATAATAGTTAAATATATCCATATGTATATGTAAGTACTATCTATGTATAGGTATAAGCTATGTGTATTGTATACCAATGAAGCTTATATATGTTTAAACAGCATACCAATATAGCTTATATATATATATGTTTATAACGTTGAAGTTCCCGTGAGCGACCACCTAGATATTTCAAAAAAGTCGTCGTAAACGGACAATTCACAGAAAAAGTTGGTCGCCTATGGAAGCTTGCAACATGCCGAGGGAATGACGCATACAGTGTTTCGGCCAAAAATCTACAGTGCACGTATGGACACAATGAACTCATTAGGGAGCTTAAGATCCAGGACGCGACGGTTTTGAGACGCGGCCGGAAGTAATTTTTCACAGAAAAGCAGCAGTCCGCTTGCCTCGGAGTGCTGGCTCGCAGCGTCGCCATCGCGTAGAGAACTCGAGTCAGAAGGATTTGGCGTTTTGTAGAAAACGTGAGTATTAAATGTTCTTGTTTTGAAGAAAACGGTGTATTAAGTATCAACTCTAAACATAAATCGAAACCTTGATTCATATTGAAAGTTTCTGGCGAAATTTACGCCGCAAAAATGGGAAAGCTCTGACTTTTTTAAACTTTATTTACAGGTTAACTCAGGTTAGCGAAGAATGGCTTCGACAAAATCTTCGAAGTAAGTTGTGCCTCTAAGCTTCCTTTTTTTTTCCCTTGTTTTTTACTCTTGTATTTAGCAAAAGTAAGCATTAATTTGCTAAGAACATGCAAGAAGTGATGCTTCGTGGAATAAGCACAAAATTATTTTCAACTCAGTCTGAGCTCAAATTTAACTCGGTTTTCAAGATGTTGTTGTTTTATTTTTTCTTTTAGTTCGATGATGTCTTGGACCAACGACCACGACATAATCCTGTGTAGGGAAGTTGCCAACTTCCCTAGTTGCCAAGTCCACACAGAGAAGCAGCCTGTGGGAAAAATTGCCGACACTTTGAATAAATGTTCAGTTCCTAAATTAAATTTAGCGTGGATAAGCGGTCTGTTCGCGACCACGTGGGAATTCTTGTTATTAGGTAGAAGAAAAAACTGAGGGATGAGGAAAACGCCAGACGAGCCCTCCGAATTAGAAAATGCTTTGGATAGGAGGAACTCTTAAGGTTTCAACAAGTAAAAAGATATCTCCCTTTTCCACGCGAAAATTTGCTTTACATTTAGACGGGTCTTCATTTACAAGAGAAAATTTCTCATACGACAAGTGAGCAAATGGAGGATTCTGCGGTGTGTATGCTTTGTACAACACGGCAAATTCTTCATCATCAATGATTTCTTCTTCCAAGCACAATAACAACATTTCTTGGACTTCTTTGAACGAGCTCATTTTATATTTTGCGTTTTTTTTTTTGTCAAAACAAAAATCTTGAACAACCGCGTCACATCGCAAAACTTAGTAAAGTTTATTTTTCCCGAGCTTAGAACGGCGTTCTCGTTCCAGGCTTTAGCTCGGTCGCCGCGTTCTAAAAACCGTCGCGTCCTGGATCTTAAGCTCCCTATTAATAAAACACTACGCAAGGTAACAATACGAGAAGTGTACAGACCAGCAATCTCGAAATTTTGTTATTTAACTGTCGTGTTTTTAAACAGTTTTCTTGGTCCCTGAGAGCTCTAATTCATATAGAGCTAACGCTGCTGTCTGCCTGTCAGTCAGTCAGCCACACAGGCAGTCTGTCTGTCTATAGGTCAGACAGACGGTCAGTCATCTAACCGGTAAGCCAGTTAGTCTATCCGTCTGTCGGTCAGCCACACGGGCACTCAGTCAGTCTGTTTATAGGTCAGACAGTCAGTCAGTCATTCATCCCGTAAGTTTGTTAGTCTGTTCATCTGTCGGTCGGCCACACAGGAAGTCAGTCTGTCTAGGTCAGACAGTCAGTCAGTCATCCAACCGGTAGGCCCGTTAATGTGTCCGTCTGTCGGTCAGTCTATCGGTCACTAATTCTGTCGGTCAGACAGCCATTTTCCTCAGACCGTGAAACAGTTTCTAGTAGTCAGTGTATAATAGTCAAATAGACACAAAAAGAAAACAATGGAAATAATATCTACTAACCTCTATTAGTGCACTAACTAGACTAACTATTTCATGGTCTGAGGAAAATCACTCTAATCAGTCATTCAGTTAAGCAGTTAGTCAGTCAGTCAGCTAGTCATTACAGCAGTCAGGCAGACAAGCAATCATTCAGTCATTCACTCTTATCAGTTAAGCAGTCATATTTACAAACACTGCAACGTTTACAGAGTTTTTCAGTGTTGGCAAATATAAAATTTTAATGTTTCTTACCTTATGTAATGTTCCTAATGTTTCTTGATTGATGGGATACTTTTAACTCAATGGTAGCAAACGTTTTTACGAAAAAGCAGAGCGAGTGACAGCTATACTTTCCCGCATCAGCATCAGTAACGTTAACAATGGTGAGGATGAAATCTTTTTTGCATTTGGTTTTGGTCTTTCTTTCTTGTACTTTATACTTCTTTCCAGTTTTCAATGGCACCAAATTGTTGTTGAAATACCATCTTAAATCTGTTAGACAATGAACCGCGTCAATTTCAACCAAGCATTTTAAATTGATGCTGGAGAAGGCTGTCGCGAAAACCTCTGAAGAGGGAATGGTGGGGTTTTTAGGCCAGGGACCTGAATTAAAATAATATATCAATTATTAATATTAATTTCTGGGACTGTTAAAGAGCTACAGTATTTACGTGTTAAAAACTATTGAAAGAAGACAAGTCACACAACATTTCTTTGCAGAACGAAAATAACATGTATTATTATTATTTTATTTATAAAATTCATTAATTATTCACGAGGAAAATATAAAAGAAATGAAAATTTATTTATTTTTACGAACTATTTTTTATATTAGTTTACTGATAGTTAGAAGCTTAAATCTGTTTACTCCTACTACTTTTGGGTGTCTTTGTTTGTTTGTTTGTTTATGTGCCCGACCTGAACATGTAAAATATATTTTCTTTTAACTGGCTGTCTGGTATTTTAAACTCTCAGGCTACTAGTGGATTTATATTGTGGTTGTAAATAATTAGCATTTCATTTTCATTTCATAAGTAGTCTTCAAAATTCGCGTCCGTGTTGTATCAGATCTTAAATCACTCGCCTTCGGCTCGTGATTGTAAATCTGATACAATTCCGGCTGCTCATGTTGTAAACACTTGTGGGCGGCACGGTGGTCTAGTGGTTAGCGCGTCGGACTTTCAACCTGAAGGTCGGTGGTTCGAGCCTGGTCTCTGCCGTCGTGTTGTTTCCTTAGACAAGAAACTTTACTCCACACTGTCTCTCTCCACCCAGGTGTATAAATGGGTACCGGCGACAAAATGCTGGGGGTAACCCTGCGATGGACTAGCATCCCATCCAGGGGGGAGTAGCAATATTCCTAGTTGCTTCATGCTACGGAAACCGGGTTAAGTTCCGGCCGTGTGGGCCATCGTGGCCCGACTGCGACTTTACCTATGTTGTAAACACTACATACAACTTATATTCTTGGTTTGCACATGATGTCATAAAAAATTAAAAATCTATACATCCCACAAAGCTGTTTCTAACTTGTCCAGATGGAAAGTCAAGGGACTTCTGTGTTGTCTGGGCATGCGCCCACGTCACGTCACGTCACGTCAACAGTCGGCGTTGAAAATTGCACGCGTAGACGGATTTCTGGCTCATTTTTTTCATGATTTGTTTACCGAATGTTCGATAAGCTGGTATTACTCTCGTCCTAAGTAATCAGACCACTTACATTTATATATCAGTTCGATAATGTTGGACAGTTTACTCGACCAGCCAGGGTGAATGCCATTCTCACCAACGCACTTATAATCCCCTTCTAATTTTTCCTGACTTTTAGGATTGCGAAGAATGGATTTCAAAGTGTCTGCTCCTACCAGCTCCTCTGAGAGATAAAAACCTTCAGATCCATTGATGATTTTTTTGCCATCCGGCTTGTACCAAACTACAAGAGGACGAGGCCATCCTTTGACGGAAAATTCCAAATAAATGTCTTTGTCTGCATATATCGAAACTGGGGAACTCGTTTTAAAAACTTTCTCTACTGCACCTAAGAGAAAAAAGATTAAGCTTCATTTTACCGCACAGTAATTCAATTTTCCGCCAACTCCTAACCGACCACCTCCTCTCAGCGACCACCCTTATAAAATCCCGATTACCAAAAATTCTAATTAAAGGTCTGATATTGAAAGCTCTCATAAGTGATCAGCTCTAGCTACCACCAGGTTTTGCAAATCCATAAAGGTCACTTACGAGAGCTTCAAATGTTGTTAAAAACTAATTGTGTTTTTTGTCCTACCTTGAGGAATCACTTGATATTTTTCTCCCGGTGTTTTTA
Source organism: Cladopsammia gracilis (assembly GCA_022457155.1). Classification (NCBI taxonomy): domain Eukaryota; kingdom Metazoa; phylum Cnidaria; class Anthozoa; order Scleractinia; family Dendrophylliidae; genus Cladopsammia; species Cladopsammia gracilis. The sequence goes on along the minus strand of JAJGOT010000451.1, from coordinate 49,566 downwards.
AAAGCATTTTGTGTATGAGTAAAAGTACTTGGTCAACTATTTAATGTTTTTTTTATCAAAAACTAGTGAAACCACCGAAACAATGTTCCTTTGAGCTGTGCGCTTGATTAACTGACAAAAGGAATAGGGAGAACAGTGGTGATCACAGAGGTGATCGTAGGAACATTTGTGGACGTGACTCTACGAGTAAGAATTATTTCAGGGAGGTAGTACTATTAGACCTCAGCAATTGAAGAAGGTAGGATTGTTATTGAAGCATGTTCTTTCTATCACAATTCGGATTTTATTTATACATGTTTTCCAAGCTTATGACATTTCTTCTCTTTGAAAAAAAGATCAAGCTAAACGAGGAATTAGCTACTTACGTGTGAAGGTTATACGAGTGCAACGACATGAATTCATTCCGAGTTTGAATTCATTCTCTGCAAAACCAACCCACCATTGGCATTCACTCTTTGTTTCACTTGGTACCAGGTCATACCTAGTGCTACTCCTCCATTCATGATCGAGCAGTCGAGAGTCACCTTAGAGCCTGGAGCTACTGTCATCTGATTGGTTTCTTGACACTCACGTGACTGGGAGCAAGAAGCTCTTATTTCACAGTCTGGGATTCTCGCGGATGATACATCTGTTGTAAAAAAGGAGATAAAAAGTTTTCCTTTAAACATTTTAACATATTAACACCAGCTTAGCAATAGACGAAAATAATGCTGTTTTTAGGGCCTACCAATCTATCATTACTTTCTTTCTTTCATTCACAACCCATAATATTTACCTTATCTTGTAGAGCACGTCACAGGCTATCTATTAGACGTAAAATATTTCCGAAATATTGCATGTCTTATACTCGAAAGGGGCGGAGATTTTGGGTGACGCAAATATTCTAGAACATTCTTCCTTTAAGCGCTTTCAAGATAGACAGCAGATAAAATTGTATTTTGTGTTGTTGTATTTCTTATCTTACTTATTTATCTTAAATTTCAGCACTGTTCAGTGCTTGTTTTAAGCCTCGGATGCCACCACCCTCCTCCCCCCTCCCCCTTAAGGTTTTTCTCCGATCTTTTTCAAGACCATTTATGACAGCAGCTGTTCGTTTATCCTTGAGACACATTTTGGTTTAAGTTTGGCGACAACCGGTTGCTAGAGTAACGAGATATGACGTCATAAGTAGCATGAGGTCAAGCAATTTTTTAATAAAAGTGCGTGTTTTTCACCTTTTTTCGGCGAAAAAAAATAAAATGCTACCAAAAACATCAAAATGTTTAATTGTATGTTATTTTGCAACTCTAGCAAAAAATATTTGCAATTTCCGCATTTTTCCGACAAATTTGAATTTTTATTAAAATCCAACATGGCGGCCATCTTGGCGGCCATTTTGAAAAGACGCCACGGACCCCAGCAGCGCCACAACCGATAATATTTACCTTGTCTTGTAGAGCACGTCACAGGCTATCTATTAGACGTAAAATATTTCCGAAATATTGCAACATCGGAAAAACCCAAGGAGGGTTGCAACAACCTCCCCCCCCCCCCCCCCCCCTTGTACCACGGTGGGGGTATAACTTTGCATGTACGTCCGAGGATTAAACTGTATAAATGAAAACAAATTTTTCATATTGAAAGGATTTGAATGGTGAACCACACGCGTTTGAAAATATGAGTTTGAAAAAAGAACATTCTTCTGACATGCAATGCACCAGACAGTGCTTTAAAGGTCGGCAAATTTAACGCATTAGGTCATTACGTGACTTGAATCGCACGTTTCAAACTAGACATTTTGTTTGGGAAATTCGACCTAAGAAATAATTTTATTTTGGTAAACCATTTACTACTACTTGCTAAATTTTTCATCTAAAAGTGTAAATATTCTAGCATTATCCCATCTCTTGTAGTCTCCAAAGCTAAACTTAGAGCAACTTACAAATTAGAATTATATATCGCAAAAAAAATGGAATTCTTCTTAAGCACTTCAAAAAGTGGGACCCACTTCTTTCATTTCTATCTTGATGACTATAAGTTTTTCTTTTTAATTTTTGCTGTTGTTTTTCATGGGTCACTTTTTCACCCGGATATTAATATATGCAATAAATCGTCTCAAGTACTTGTTACAACTTGACCTTCTACCACCCCCTTTATTTATTTATTTATTTATTTTACTTTTCTTTTCTGTATTAGTTATTCAATTGTATCGTGTATTATATTTTATTTGTACGTGTACAACATTGTAACTTGTGTAAAATGCAAATAAAATATATTTAAAAGCTGAAAAAAAATCTACTTCAATGTTCATCGCGTCGGTTTAGGCCATTAGGTGGTAGTGCCTTTTTGAATGAGATAGGCTTCTCTTGATTTGCGGCGGGAGGTATTTTTTGTCGGCAATAGTTGCAGAGGAACGAGTTTCATATCTGCAATGGAGACCTGGTACGTAGGGTGAAGTGGGTAGGAAATGCAGCAGATGAATTTTCGTGACTTGTGTTATTAGTGGCTTGTCTATGTTCAGTAAATTGTTCGCGAATGTGCGTTTTGTTTCCCCAATATATTGCTTGTTACATTTTTTGCATTCAATCATATAAATCAAGTTTTCAAAGTTGCTCGTTATATGCTCTTACAACAACAACAACAACAACAACAACAAAAGGCTTTATTTCAAAAAAAAAACTGTTGTATTTTAGCTGCCCGCGTTTAGCAAAGGCTGTTCTAGGCGGGCAGATTAAAGAAAAAGTACACGGAGAAAGTTATAATTTTTTACAATTAGAAAGTTTAGAATTGAGACAAAATAAATAAATAGTTAAATAAAATAATTGTTGTTGAATTTAACTAGAAATCATTTTTTTCTTTTTTTTTTTGCCTGGTTTCATTTGTAGAGTAGAGTATCATGATTTACCATTTTCTATGTGTGGACAGGTCAGACAGCCGTGTTTTGATTCGCAGCGGAAAGTTCCCGTCGGGAGAGGCCAGAGTTAACCTAGAAGAATTAAGAGTGACTTTCCCTAAATACCAACTATAGCGTGCAAGATAGAAAAATCGAAATCGCCCAAACTTTGCCACAATAAAGACCTTAGCAAACTATTTTAGAAAATATAGGTTTCAGCTGTTTTGGATTTATATATTCCAAGCAGGACAATATTTTAATATTTACCCTTGCCAGAGGCCTCAGACAGGCGAAAAATGCCCTTTTTAGTTGGCCTCGTGTGCAAAATTTAAAAGAGGCTGGATCACTATTTCACTACATAGAATTCAGCGATCCTTTCTTTACCTTTTGCCGTTATTAGAATGTAATAATATTTCAACTACAATTTTTGAGCATTTTTTAAGTTACCGTTAAAAATGGTGTTTTTAAAAGTGTCAAAATTGACTAACTTTAGAAACAAAAATCGCTATCTGGTACATGGATTTCGAACTCAAGTTAACATTCTAATAAAACAGCAACTCTAGTTCTATTGAAATATGAAATAAAATTTTGGGGCAATTAAAACTGCAAAGTTTGACAGCCGAAAACATTCACGCTACTTGATCGAAATTGGAGAATGTTGACCATCAACAACAGTCGTATCGCCAGCCGATAAAATTGAATTGCCCTAGTGTTTTTGTATATTTTCTTCAATGAGACCTTTCTCGTACCACTTTATGGCCATATTTAGCTTTTGCTGGTAAAATGCATCCTCTGTGGCTTCGAAAAAGTTCTATTCCTTTAGTCGTTTCTCATGCAAATTAAGACAAATCGCTATACTTTGTTTACAACCAAGAATTATCGCCGATAAACCCTTGTGAATCTCTTCATCTTCACTACTTTCTTAGGGCATCTTCTTATATGATAACATAAGACATAAAAATAAAACTAAACGAAAGTAAAGCGGGACTCACCTTTGATTTCTTTGGGTCGAGAACGATACAAGAACGTCGAGAAAACAAAGTCCGTTCATCGCCGTGCCTAGCGTGACACCATTGCGAGCCAACGTGACAAGTTTTACTAAGTCCCAGGTCACCAGCTCTGTCACGTCAACATTTCGTACATCGAAGGTGGAAAACGAGTAGTCTCCTGAGCTACTGTCTAAACATTTATTAGTAAAATTCTTGGCAACGTAAATTTGTTTAAAGCACGTAACATTGAATTCATTGCAATAACTGTGAGTCATTCTTACAACTGTGAGTTTTGTGCTGCTGCACTTGTCTTACAATTCGTTTCTGGTACCCCTACAAGTTTTATAGGAACATCTTTGTTTCGGAATTTCGTCTGCAGCCAGGGTTCTCAATATCAAAACAAGTTGATGGGGAACCTTTCCTCCAGAACAATAATCTAACTAATTCTTCGGTGGTATTGGTTTACTTTGTTGAACATCAACTTTGGAGAGAAATGTGTAATCAGAATAAGAATTCGCAGCCAAAATATGCTTGGCATGATCTTCCAACCTTACTGCATAAATTGAACAATTTTTTTTGTTTCTAAAACACGCCAGATTAAAATCGCGAAATTTCGTTCTTTTCCTTTTTCGAGAGGGGGGCAATTCTTGAAAGGGGACAAAAAAGAATCGCAGGCTTAATGGTTTTTGAATATTTCGTTCCCAAATAATAAAATCCTAAGCCGAATCCCCCTCACAACAGTTGCATGCTTTTATAAGGTATGTACGCTTTTATGCAACCATCCTTTGGACAGGAAAATAGTGGATTTGCCGCAGAATCCATTTCGGCTTTTACAGAAACTTCTTCGTCGACCTCTACAATATTCAAAGCCACCTCGTTTTGAGAGCCAGTTTTCTTCTGGGGAATTCTCGGTGTAATATCATTGCCAGTTTCAACGGAAAGAAAGAATGTAGAGGTTTATGTAAACGCCAACTGGATTGCCCCACGCCCCGGCGGTAAATCCACCATTTTGGAAGGTTGGGAGCTTTATTGTTCTGGAGTAAAGGTTCCCCAATCAACCTTTTTTTGATATTGAGAACCCCGGCTGCAGACGAAATTCCAAAACAAATATGTTCCTAAACTTGTAGGGGTACAATACCAGAAACGAATTGTAAGACCACTGTAAGACAAGTGCAGCAGCACAAAACTCACAGTTGTAAGCAGGGGCGTAGCTACCTGTACGCACGTACGCACGTGCGTACCTGAAAAAGTCGAAAAAAAAGAACGATTTGGGACTTGAGGGTGGGGGAAGAGGTAGGGGGTATTTGAAAATAGTGATTGTGCGTACTTCTGAAAAAGTCCTGGCTACGCCCCTGGTAAGAATGACTCACAGTTATTGCAATGAATTCAATGTTACGTGCTTTAAACAAAATTACGTTGCCAAGAATTTTACTAATGAATGTTTAGACAGTAGCTCAGGAGACTACTCGTGTACGAAATGTTGACGTGACAGAGCTGGTGACCTGGGACAAAGAAAAATTTGTCATGGTGCCTGTCACGCTCAGCACGGCGATGAACGGACTTTGTTTTCTCGACGTTCTTGTATCGTTCTCGACCCAAAGAAATCAAAGGTGAGTCCCGCTTTACTTTCGTTTTGTTTTATTTTTATGACTTATGTTATCATATAAGAAGATGCCCTAAGAAAGTAGTGAAGATGAAGAGATTCACAAGGGTTTATCGGCGATAATTCTTGGTTGTAAACAAAGTATAGCGATTTGTCTTAATTTGCATGAGAAACGACTAAAGGAATAGAACTTTTTCGAAGCCACAGAGGATGCATTTTACCAGCAAAAGCTAAATATGGCCATAAAGTGGTACGAGAAAGGTCTCATTGAAGAAAATATACAAAAACACTAGGGCAATTCAATTTTATCGGCTGGCGATACGACTGTTGTTGATGGTCAACATTCTCCAATTTCGATCAAGTAGCGTGAATGTTTTCGGCTGTCAAACTTTGCAGTTTTAATTGCCCCAAAATTTTATTTCATATTTCAATAGAACTAGAGTTGCTGTTTTATTAGAATGTTAACTTGAGTTCGAAATCCATGTACCAGACAGCGATTTTTGTTTCTAAAGTTAGTCAATTTTGACACTTTTAAAAACACCATTTCTAACGGTTACTTAAAAAATGCTCAAAAATTGTAGTTGAAATATTATTACATTCTAATAACGGCAAAAGGTAAAGAAAGGATCGCTGAATTCGCTTTTAAATTTTGCACACGAGGCCAACTAAAAAGGGCATTTTTCGCCTGTCTGAGGCCTCTGGCAAGGGTAAATATTAAAATATTGTCCTGCTTGGAATATATAAATCCAAAACAGCTGAAACCTATTTTTTCTAAAATAGTTTGCTAAGGTCTTTATTGCGGCAAAGTTTGGGCGATTTCGATTTTTCTATCTTGCACGCTATAGTTGGTATTTAGGGAAAGTCACTCTTAATAAGTTGATAGCGCGTACAAGTAAGTCACGGAGGTTAGGAGAACATCGATAGGATACAACAGGTGTTTCTTTGAAGATTTCTTTACAGTTGTCCGAGGAATGAAGAAGAGGTTGTTTGTTGTGAAGTAATTTTTGAATGTTTCCTAGTGCTGGATTGTAAGTGATAAATAAAGGTACTCTGTCCGTTTCGTGGCGTTTCTGCTGATGCTCTTCCAAAGTTACTTCTCTTGGGATAAGACTCGCTCGATTGATCTGATCTTCTACGAATCTTTTATCATATCCTCTCTTCACTAAATACTTAAGGAGTTCTTTCAATCCATTTTCTAAATGTGTTTCAGTGAAACAGATGCGGCGTAAGCGAAGGGCAAGACTGTATCGGTGTAGGGAATAGCTTTTTTGTGATAGGGTTGACGAGCTATGTAGGAGGTATTGATGCTTGTCTGTTGGTTTACAGTAGAGATACGTTTCTATTTTGCCATCGTTAAGTTGAATGTTGACGTCAAGAAAAGGAATAGAAGAGGTAGAGCGATCACTGGTGAATTTAATAGTAGGATGGATATTGTTAAGATAGAGCAGGAAGTCGTCAAGTTTTTGTTCGTCCGATGTCCATATCATGAAAATGGCATCTATATATCTCCACCAGATGTATGGCTTGTGTGGAAATCCTTCTAGCGCTTTCCTCTCGAGATCACCCATAGAGAGGTTCGCGTACGCTGGTGCCATTTTCGTACCCATATAGCAGTGCCGTGTTTTCTAATAGTGTTCGTCATTAAAGATAAAGTTGATCCATTTTCAGATCATAGACATCAGGTCACAGATGGCTTCTCTACGGATATCTTTCGTGTGTATAGTGTCATTAGTGGGTATATTTGTGTATGACGAGGATACATCTAAGGTGACGAGGATAGCGTGAGGAGGTAGGACGTCGCTTTCTTTAAGCTTTTTCAGAAGATGTGTAGTGTTCTTGATGTAAGACGGAAGGGTTTGTGCGAGAGGATAAAGATAGTAACTGACGAATTGAAATATTTTTTCTGTGGGGTGCCCGTTTGCCGAGGCAATAGGTCTTCCTGGGTTTCTTTGTTGATGTATTTTGAAGGCATTAACGTATGCAGAAGAACTTTGGACTTCCTGTATATAAATTTGTTTTTCCGGACTGACGTCACAATTTGGACTTCCTGCATATAAATTTGGATTTCCGGACTGACGTCACATTTCCAAGTCAAACAATGATACAATAGGCTTGCCTAAACTTGCCCGCTCTCAGTGTACCAACACAGACTACAATAATTCCGCTTCAAAACAAAACACAACACACAGATAGCCTTTACAAACACGTTTACTGAGACTGAAAGGTTAGACAATTTTGAGCCGACACTAGTGAGAACTTTGCGACTGCAATTATCTGTTGTTGTTTTAATCAGCTTTTTTAAAAATTCAATTATTGCCCTTGAAAATACGACTACATTTAATGAGTATATGCTGTATTACAGAGAGGCCCTGCCGAAAATAAATCAAAAGCAAAATAAACAATAACAAGGATAAATATGAAAATGTAAACATATTACAAGTGTATAGAAGAACACTGAACTTTGATCAAACTGATTGCATTATAGCCGGCTAAATGATGATAGAAGATAAGAACGGTTCCAATATATGCTTTGAACTGACTTTGAACTGACTTTGAAAATCTGATCTGAATAGTCAGCAAATTTTGTACAAATACTTGCAATCAAGCAATACAAGCAATACAAGCAACACAAGCAATACAAGCAAGCAAAGTGACTGTCGTAAATCATATTATGTTCAGTTTTCCTTTCCAATATTTCGTCAGGCACGGCCTGAAGTAGTATTGGTTCAGCGTTTTACTCCGCGCTATCGATTTCCTTTGCATTTCCGCATTTTTAATGAGCACCCTCAAGGATTAACGCCACATTTCCGGACTGACGTCACAATTTGGACTTTGGATTTCCGCGTCCTTTTCAAACAATGATACAACAGGCTTGTCCAAACTTGCCCGCTCTCAGTATACCAACACGGACTAGTTCCGCTTCGCTTCAAAACAAAACACAACACAAACTGACTTGTTCCCAGTCGTCTTTCCAGGCAAGACGTGGGAGACGCGCGCGGGGGATAGACGCGGAACGAGAGAAGCGCGACCAAAGGGGTCGCGCTCCTCTCATTAATTAAGAGACAACTGGGGACGAGTCAGCAACACATATATAGAGGTTTTGCACGGCAGCCATGTTGCATGGCAGGAACAATGAAAATGGTTTGCATTAGAAAGAACATTCTTTCCCATGGGAAAAAGAATCTATTGTTCCTGCCATGCAACATGGCTGCCGTGCAAAACCTCTATACCCTTTTTTAAAATACAAACACGTTTACTGAGATCAAAACCATAACGGCCACCATTGAATTGACCCCAGGTTTTACAGACACCCCCTTCTCACAAGTCTTGCACACTGTAGACTTTAGACACTAAATCATGGCCTGAGAAATTTAACGATCCTAGTGCTTTCAAAGCGATAACAAACTTTAGCCGATTTAAGTATTTATCTAGCAGCACAAAAGTGAGCCAAAGAAACAGCAATGTATGCCAATGGAGCTTGCACCGAACAACTGCATAAATAATATAATTCTAACCACTCTGGACAGCATGAAATCCTCCTATCAATTTGAGAGATAATCCGCCGAGATCAAAAGGTCAATACAATCGAAAAGAACAAACTCATAGCTGCGATTTAAAGGCGCAAATCTCCATAGGCGTACGGGCACCTTTGGCTTTGGGGGGACGGTAACCTTCTTGCCCGAAAAATGTACAGAATGCCCGAATGCGTGGGTGTTGAAATCGGGATACAAACGCACTCAAATTGCATGAAAAAAAAAACGTTTACAATTCTTACGTCTAATGTTTTTAAAGTAATGTAACTGTTAGAATTCCAAAAATAATTTTTTTAAAACCTCGCACACTCAATGACCTCAATACAGACGATAGCAAGGCTATTTAGTCTATTCTGTCCCCTGAATGAGCGCTTCGCTGAGCATGATGTTACAGGGATGACGGCCAGAATGGACGCGACCTTTGAGAACAGTGGGGACATTTAATAAAGGCTGTTTTCGTGCAATGCTTCTGTCGATGATTTCTGCAGCTGTTTTTATTGATCTCTCCACGTGTGCTGTCTTGAATTGACTGGACAGGCGTTGGTCTGCCTGGAGTAGCTCTTTGTCGAGGTTATAGTTCCTGGCAACCAGGTGAGAGCTATCACTGGTGGGCGATTTACTAAGGGTGATTATCCAGAGAAGTGAAAAATGTGTTGGCACGATGGTAATCCTCTGGTTTCGATGGCGGAGAAGCAGTACTGACATTACGGTTTTTCCCGACTAACGCTTGGAAACGCGTTGGGACACAGTCCCCGCACTGAGGTGAAGCTCTCCTCATTTCGGCGGCTTCGTTGGGTCACTAAGGTCAAATTGGCATTTTGCCTTGCTGTGATCATCCACAGTCTGTCCCTGAAGGTAAGCACTCAGGCTGCTCGTATTTGGTAAAATAATCTTCAAAACATACAGACCGAGGATGAACTGGAAATCACAGTTTCCGTGCAGAAGTGAGCGACTTTCTGAGTATGTTTTAGCGTCCGTAACGGCGGATAGTACTAGCAATACCTTCACTATTCGCTCGAGCTGCTGATCGACGGCTTTCACCGCTTCCCACCGACATGACCATCTTGTTACACTTTGAGATTTCAATGTCTTAAGCAAACTACCCTCTTCAGTCTCAATGTCTCTAGACAAAGCGTGTCGCTTTGTGCTAGCTTCTAGAAAATTGTACAGGCAAGAGTATTTCGCAATGGTTCCTCTGTTGTCATGGTGTCTTGCAGTGCCGAAATTAACAAGTGGCCATAACGGTGCACATAAATCGCGAGCTGAGAGCATTCTTTTATTCGCGCACTGAGTCCCTTATTTACACCACTCATATTCCTTGCATCGTCAAAGCATTCACCCACGATATTCTGGAGCTCTAACTGTAGCTTGTTGATGACGTCCTTGACTAGTTGGTAAAGAGTTTCACCGTCTGTTCCTTTCGTTCCATCAAATCCAACAAATGCTTCTTTGTTACTGCCATTCGCTATATAACTAAGACAGATTCACACCTGCTCGTCTCGGCTTATATATCGCACGTTTCATCTATTATAATCCCGTACCAGCCGTTATCTCTTACGTCATTACAGATAAGTTCAGTTATGAGGTCAGCAAAAATTTCCAGTAGCTCATTCTGGATAGTTGGCGAGGTCCATTGAGCGTGGTTTTGTAACTGAGTGTTCATTTCTCTTCCAGTCAAGGAATGCCTTTACATCGAAGGTGCAAAAGCTTTAGAAAATTACCCCTGTTGACATCTGACCTTTGTTCGAGGTTCGATCAATCCTTTGAACGATATTTTGTTGGGCGGTGTAAAAACGACATTCGATGATCACACGTAAAAACTTGCGATTGCGTTGGACATACTTGCGATGTCCATCATCCATGATGCTGATTATAGAAGAGGGTTTCCTCTGCATCTGGCGGTATTCCAGCCACTTTGTCATCGCCAGAGAGTGCGTCTCACTTTGATGTTGTGTATGTGGTATTTTTTTTTTCGTTTTCTTCCAAGTGCTGTTGCCCGAATCATGAGCGTTTTGCCCGAAATTTCCGAAACTGGGGGGGGGGGGGGGGCTGCCGCCCCTCTCGCGCCCCCGGCCCGTACGCCTATGCAAATCTCTCTGAAATCTCACTGAGAGAGCTTTATGCGATTTTTAGTCGGCAGTAGCGCAAAGCATTATGGGATATGTTGACATTTGAATGTGATCGAGATGTCTGTTGAGTGTACTGTGATTGACAATTTACATATGTTGAATGCGAATGTGCTTGTTGAACGTGATGTGTGACCTTGAATGTGATCGAGATGACTGTTGAAATTGATTAATTTACAAATGTTGAATGTGAATGTGGTTGTTGAATGTGATCGTTGTCCTTGAATGTGATCAAATTAGAGTTCTTGAATTTTGCACCATTTGGCCTTCCATAGTATGAATTCGCCGAGAGTCAAATCTAGTGGATTCGTCCACATTTGCTACCCTACCCAGTGTTAATAACCTTATATTATTGCTGTATTTCTTCTGTCTCTCTCAAAACGACTTACTTGGCTGACTGTATTTTGCGAAACAAAACGAAACGAAACGAAATGAGACTGAATGATAAATAAACCTGTAAAATGAAGATATCAAGTACCATAACAGTCATTAATTTCAATTTGTGATCAGCCAAAAAAAATTAAAATAAACATCTTCATTTTACAGGTTTCTTTATCATTTAGTCTCATTTCCTTTCGTTTCGTTTCTTTTCGTTTCGTTTTGCAAAATACAATATAACCCGGTGTTACCAATTGATGAAATCGATGATCGGAAATTCTCTTCTTCGAAGCGCAGTTGGGACAGTTCAGTTTCAAGTGCATCGATCTCGTCATCATCGGTCGGCCGGTCGGGGGTGTTAAGAGTGTCCTTTCTTGGGGAACTTTTGCTTTGCCCTTCACAAAACTTGCTAGGTATTCCCCAGTCATGTTGGCTGAGGGGTTCGCTGCATCCCGCGCACTTTGCGATACGTCTTGTCTTTTCGCCAGAATTTGTGGATTCCATTTTAAAGCAAATTTAAGAAAATAGCTTGAAAACAGTAAATGAATAAAAGCACTGCGTTGCTGTAGCTGAGTATAAGATAATGTGAACAAAATCTATTTTGTGGCTTATATTCCTTGGCGGCTGTCTTTGCGGTAAGCTACGCCCTTCCCGCCACATGGAAGGATGCGGTTTGCCTGCTCCCAATGTGACCTGTCAGTTCAATGTCTAGATTCATATTAATAGGATTAATATTCACTATAACCCGGTGTTACCAATCGATGAAATCGATTATCGGAAATTCAATCGATAAATCGATATCAATCGATGAAATTAGTTAATTGATATCGATTGGTATCGGCCAATCGATGACCAATCGATAGTCACAAAAAGAAGTTCATCGATTGATATCGATTGGCAAGTACTTTCATGACAGATGTTCCAAGTGAAATTGAATTTGGCGCACGCTTGCTGAGAGTTGAATAAAACTCTTGTGCAACTGAACTCTCATCCTTCAACTCTCGGTGACTCTCATTCTCGTTTGGCTACAAGTCATGTTTTCAAAATAAATGTGTCGAATTTTCGTATTTAAGAGTAAGAAAACTGTATTGTGATAATCGATAACAATCGATGACAATCGATAGCGATCGATGACAATCGATAACAATCGATGCCAATCGATAAGGTCACAAAAATCTTCATCGATTGGTCATCGATTATCAATATCAATCGATTAATTGATATCGATTGCCATCGATTGATATCGATTTTAATCGATCGTCGATTTCATCGATTGGTAACGCCGGGAATATAAACCCCCTTACTTAAGTGTCCTGGCGGCTAAAAATGTTTTAACCTTTCAGTCTCGGGTTCGTATTTTACATAATTGAGAAACGTCTTCGCTAATACCCTATCTACACTAATACGGACATGCAGGCAGATCAACGGATACTTCAGAAAATGAGCACAGAGTGACTAACCTTGAATGATGAGACTTGACAAAGAACAAACCAACAAGTATTTCAGGAAACAACGTTTGAAATATTTTCCTCGACTCTTCATGTCTTCTATACCAGCAATTATTCAAGAAAGTCTACTTTAAAAGAAATTATTCAGTTGAGAATTCTCCAAAGAAAAATTCAATCCTGTTCTGGTTAAACCAACCAAGGAGTGTGTATCTTTTATCTTCTCCGTGTCTGTGTCTACTAATTGGATTATTTTTAGGACGCCCATTAACGTAGGACGTCTAGACTTAATGGCTTAAAGGGTATGAAGATACCCACCTGGCGAGAATAATATGGACTTTTGACACAGGAAGAACGAAATCTGCCTAAATATCTGTAGCCTGTTCCAGGCGTTCAGATAGTGGGGAAGGCGCGAAGAAAAGCGGGCGATAAAAATTGCGGGAGGCGAGGCGAGGGAACGCCTGTAAACATTCTTAACAAAATGTCCTTCCGCCCACTTTTAGACCGCCAACTCAGTTGTCAATCATCTGTCAATTAAAATAGGATTAGATTTCCGGGATTAGATTTGGTGTAATAAAGAGTGACAGGCCTACACGACTCCCTCGCGAGTGTTTTAGCCATTTTATATTTAAGCTCGCAAAATGATGCTTCATGTATTTGTAGCGGGTATATGGAGAATTCGAGGTGACTGAATTAAAAGCCTTCTAAACTCGCAAAATGATACAGACTATAGTCTCGAGGTCATTTGTGTTTTTAAGCTGTCTGCTAGTTTTGACCTCTTTGTCGGGGCGTCTGTTTCATAGCGATGTTATTTATTATGCCATCGTGGCATTTGTTAGAATAGCTCTGCAGTAAAACCTTTAACATTGCATGTAGGCTTAGAGCAAGCTTCGATTTGGAGGTCATTTTGAAATTATGCTGTATTCTCGGCGGTTTTCTTCAACTCTGGTTTCTTCAACTCGGCGGCTTTGTTTAGTTTTGTTTGACCTCTTGCTGTGCTCATGTAGCCATTTTCTAGTAGAAGTTAACCAACAATGTAAGGTTTTTCACCCTCTCTGAATCTCTAAGGTAGTCGGATCTATTAGTTTGAAATTATCGATCGTCAATGGTTTCTTGCAATTAGTTTTATTTTCGCTGGGCCCAGCAGTGTTTTTATTGCAAGCCTCGGGTCGTTTTTTTTTTCATGGACTGGTGATATGTTGGTTCGAATTTTCAGAGATAATTGCAGCTTTTTATAAAGCTATGCAATGTTTCATAGAGAGTATAAATCAAGCGCATTTCAGTCACTGCTCCGCTTTGTAGTTGAGAATTGACGGTTTTTCCGGAGTTCTAATCTGTTTTTCTCCATTGTCATTTGTGCAGTCGGTTCTTCTCACTGCATTGTAATGAGTTTCACAGTCTAGCGACTGTTTTTGTTTATGCCTCGATGAAAGCTGTCTTTCCTCCGCCATATCACATTTCTCATCAGCACTCGAGTGTTGACAAAGTGTCATAATTGACCAATCAGACGGTATACCGGATCCCGGTATACCGGAACAACCTTTTGTTAAGAACGTTTACAGGCGTTCTTTCGCTTCCCCTCCCCAGCCTCCCCGCAATTTTTTCGCTCGCTTTTCTTCGCGCCTTCCTTAACTATTCGCGCTTTCCCCACTATCTGAACGCCTGGAACAGGCTAACATATCTGTTTTTGCCTAAGCGCTGATCAATTATACAAAAACGTCCATCAGGAAACTTCGAGAATCCCGTACCAAAATTATTTTTCTCATATTTTTTAGGCAACAAATAGCCATAATGTAGGGTATACCCACACACAAGCGTGAAATTGTCTCATTTCCTTTTTTTAAGACCACGCAGGATACCACACAGGACTTGGCTTTTCGCCTGAGATTTCAAGGCCAAAAATTTGGGTGACACTTGCCAACATAGAATTTTCACTCGTTACCAGGCTCTCAATTTGACCCTAAAATCATAGCAAAAAGGTAATTTTTTTAAAGGAAATTCAAAATTTCGCGCATTTCTGGGTTACTTTTGTGAAATCCACACTCGGATTCCAGTACTATGGGTATCCCGCGCTTCGAGGTTATATAAACAAGTAAGATAGTATTGATATATCGGAAAGATTTCCGTATAACCCCATAGATTAGTCATGCATACCGTTCTTAAAACTGAAATGAAAGCCACAACAATAGAATCCAAAAGCAAAACAATAGCACGCACGCCCGGAGAAAATGTCTCGTCTGAGGAATCAATATTTTGGTATGGTAAACTAATGCTAGAAACCTATTCTATTCAAATCCTGTTTGTTTGTTTACAGATATCCTGCGATTAGCCGCCCTTTTATCGGCGCGAAAGTTCTCGCTTCCACTGAATTTCGCTCCGAAAACAAGGACACCTGATCACAGGTTCTCTGTAAATAATCAAAAGATGATTCAGGTAGAGAGGTTTAAAGCATTAACACTGCATCCTTTATGAAAACAATAAATGAAACTGCTCATAGACTCTGAAAAATGTTGCTCTTCCTCAGAAGGAAGTATAATTTAACATCATCTTGATTATGAAAAAAAAACGTCAGTTATATTTTTTTCAAGACACTAAATGTAAATGAGTTTTTTTTTTCATGATCAAGAAACTAATAAATGATTTTGGGTTTCTAAGCACATTAAAAGCGGTTTATCAAACAATGACAACTGAAATTGTAGTACCGACTGAAAAATAATCAGGAAGACTTTACGTTTCTGGAAACCACTTGGGTGCCCATGATACAATTTTACTACGCCCCAGCCTCCCACGTGCGTGAGAGCCCAAAGGTCTACTAAGCCCCATGCCGCACTCAAATATCCTCTTGTGTAGTTTGGCTCTAAAACAATGAAGGAATATAAGAATATGTTGTTCGGGCGATCAGTGCTCATAATGATAATAAATAAAAGTTTTTAACTGACCTGTTAAAAAATTTTATAAATGTTTTTCTAAATTTTCGGTCGCTCACTGCGGCCTTCATCAGAGAATGAATGTTCTTTTTGTGGGAAACAAGTTATTTAAAATCCTTGACAATTGGTAGGTATACTCTTGGGAATGGCTTCCGTTCGTTGACACAATTAGGGTCGATGGTTGAATGCCACGATTCTAAGAATAAACGTTTGGACAAGTTGTTTACACCTCTCTCCAGAATCTGAACATAGTTTGGGTGTATGTCATGGTTGGTCGTCTCCGCGTGTTGTTTTATGAATGAGTCATTATTGCTGCGCGTCCCTGGCTTGTGTTCGGGCCCGCGTGAAGTCATGCGATTTCACCTATGTTGGCGAATCAAAACGCTCCTGGAATTCACGCGGGCCCGAACACAAGCCAGGGACGCGCAGCAATAATGACTCATTCATAAAACAACACGCGGAGACGACGAACCATGACATACACCCAAACTATGTTCAGATTCTGGAGAGAGGTGTAAACAACTTGTCCAAACGTTTATTCTTAGAATCGTGCCAAATTTTGCCCATTATCTGTTGCCTGCGTTGCTTTTGAACTATATACACCGTTTTCGAAAAGAGTTCATTAACGTAAATTTAGATAGATAGAAACTTTATTTATCTATTATTTATGTGTCAGGAAGAACTAGCCGAGGGGCAAGCCCTCTACTAATAGGGGACACCTACAGTTTAATATAATAAAATAGATACGATAATTAATTAGCTAAAAAACCATACAATATGTTACCAATAGTTAGCTAAAATACTAAAAACTGAGTGCTAAAATGCTAAGAATGCTAAGATTATTTCCTATGAGACATCAACTATTACACAGAAGACATCCTTTGCATCCATCATCAATAAGAGATGTCAGATCCTTATTACGTATTCGATTTCTAAAATCACTTAATGATTTACACGTTTTATCATTTTTATCCAGTTTACTCCATTTATAGGTATATTATTTCAAATTCTAGTTCCAATTCTAGAAAAGGAGTGTAATTGTTGGTTAATTCTAGAATTTTTGACATAAAAATTGTCAGCGGCTGAGAATCTGGTGTCGTGAGTGTGAATCTGGTCTGAGCGGATAAGTCTTACTTCTCCTTAATATGGTCACCGTTCTCTCAGTTATATAACCTCTCAATACAAACCCTCTGTAATACGGACAACGGAAATTTTGCCAGCAGACGACAAATTCATATAAATTTAATCGTAACGTTGGAATGAATTATTTTTTGTTATAAGAGATCAAAATTAAACTTGGATCCGCGGGAGCTTCTTTTAACCTTTTATGCGATTAATTTCACTCTTGATATATTAATTAGAGAACGGACCTCTGGATCCATGTATTTCGTATTAGGGAAGTTCAACTGTATTCAAGTTCAAACGAGAAAGCAAAACATATTCATTTTCAGGCCAAAATATTGAAATAGTATCCCACTGTCGGTCCATAACGGTTCAAAACCACACTCGTTGCGACGCATGGTATATCAAATTTGCGCGTGGCACTAAATTTTTGCGGGATGGGCTATTTTTCGTGTTTTGTGGGAACTAATTTTTGCGATTGGGAAAGACTTGTTTGTCTTGCCGCTAATTAATTTTTGCAATTTGCAGAAAGTCGCGTTCAATAGGACACGATATATCAGCAGGACACTGTCCATTTTAACGTAAAGAGCGTAAACAACGGCGAACGTTTTGTATACTTGTAAGATGAGCGTGCTTGGGCCCGTTTCTCGAAAGTCCCGATAACTTTCGGGCCCGAAGCCAAATCAAAATCTAAAGAATAAAAGCGCGGGTCCTAGCGTACAAACCAGTCCATTTTGTTTTGCTAACTGATAGTTTTATCGTATTATCTGCAAAACCTCGATCTTCAATGAAAATAAAACGACAGCTTTCCGGGCCCGGTAATTACCGGGTCTTTCGAGAAACGGCCCCCTGGTCACAAAACTTGATAGTACAGGAAACTGAATCAATCAAGTTTTGTGTCAACACGCTCATCTTACAACAAATATACATTTAACGTTCACCGTTGTAGTCCCATAATCAAAGATAAAGGTCGTTTTAGAAACAACATGAAGGAAACGAGAATCCAACAAGAGTGAATATGGTGCTTATACCCTTAATACTTCGAGTTATCAGTTATTCTGGTTATTAGAAAGATAAAAAACGGAGCCGACTAATTTATCAACAAAACATAACATAATAAAGAAAATAAGGAGGTCTTAGTTTTCGCACCCTGGCAAAAATAAAGAAATTATGGGGTCTTAATTTTCCGGTCTTAGTTTTCAGGGATCTCAGTTTTCGCTACAACCACGAAATTTCCATTACTTGTAAGATAATCATCATTAGAAAGGTCATGAAGCCCGATATGAACTGAACCCTGGACACTCGATACACATGGCGTACGATTCCAGCGAGTTTTAACTAAAACTCGCTGGAATCGCTTCGAATCGACCCCAAAACCACTCAAGACACAAGTAAACACACAAAGAAGTTTAGGTGAGCCAGTTTTATACAAATATCGTTCCTAATTTTACGCTCAAATTCGAAGTGCATAATTTCGCTATTTCGCAACAGTTATCACGACGTTAAATTACAACGTGTAAACATCGCTTGAGCTTGGGCTACCTGTGGTAATACATGGTGGCATGGCAGTGTTTCATGCACCAGTTTCGTGCACCAGAGATCGAGTGCATTGTTATTTAGAAGTTGCTGAAACCAATTCTGTGGTCGTGTAAATAGCCAAGCCCTTCTTGGCCGGCGGGCAAGTTCGCGACGAGCTCGTAAATGTAAATAAAACGCCGACAAACCATGAAGATAGCGTAGTTGAAAGCGCCTTCTTCGGTGTCTTCTCGCAAAAAAAACTGCTGGACTGTTATATTTATGGAGGACTGTCGAATAATAAGCAGGAGAATCACTGAAGTTAAGCTTACAAGATCTCGATTCGTGTCATCCATTTCTATCTGTACGTTTCCCGCCAAACTGCACCGCATCCCCAAGGGTAAGATGAAACCTGAGATAAACCGAACCCAAGCCATTCCTCCGATAAAGGCCCCAAACCCAAGGTGTGTGTAACCACAAATATTATTATATCGCTTATAGCTCCTTATAATAACTTCCTCGGAAATTCCCTACCAAGATCCCAAGGGCAGATGATGTTTCTATTAGCTCGAGGATGAATTAGAGATTACATTTAACCAAGAATAACTTAATTCGCCAATGTCGGCGTTCAATTGTTTAGAATTTGACCTCGCAGTGAAAAGGATAATTTGTGTGGGGATTTGGACTTTGGAGGGGAGGGCGGGAGGAGAAACACATATCACTGGCCGCCATCTTTGAGGGGAAACATATCACAAGTGAGATGTGTTCGGGGGAACACATATCAAGGGGAAACACAGTATCACTGTGACACCGGCACTGAAAATGTGCAAAGAAATTTCTTGCCAATCCACGTTCGTTACTTCGGCCTGTTACCCTAAGTATAACTGTAGAGCTTCAATCTTAGCCTTGCTTTGCAACTGAGTTAAAAATTTAAAAGTAGTGAATAACAGAGGTGATTGTGCTTAATATAACTGCTAAACCTAAATTTCGGTTTGTGTAACACTACTAAACTAAACAAAGCAAATCTCGGTGGTGGTCTCGGTATTTTGGTCAACAAGGGAAGTTGTCTCAAAATTTTAATTCCTATTTGCAACGTTCTTAAATATGCCCACCTGTGTTGATCTCATTGTCTCACGCTCAAGGTTACCAAAGATAATGTGAACTAAAGATGCTGATTTAGCACAGCTAGACCTTATCTTCTGTTTTACTGAACTAGACAAAAAGCAAATCTCGGTGGTGATCTTGATGTTTTTGTAAATCAAGGGAAGTTGTCTCAAAATCCTAATTCCTATTGGCAACGTTCTTAACTGTGCCCACCCACCGGTGTTAATCTCATGATCAGCACGGTCAAGGTTACTAAATTTATAACGTGATCTAAACATGCGAATTACGAACACTAAAATAGCAAAAATTTCACTAATAACAGTATTAACGTGCTGATTTCAGTTCCTAAGGATGTTGTCGAAATACGCCACACACACTCACTCACATGCAACCCCTCAACCACTCTAGCGGATTTCCCCTGCTGTGCTTTGGCCATTTTGGGAAGCAGCTCTGGGGGCTGAGCGTGGCCAAGTGATAAAGGCACTTGACTTGTAATCCGGAGGTTCCGAATCAGTCAAGTTCTCCATTAGATGGATTTCCAACCACTTTGGTCCGGATATGGTTCTATTCACAAAGGGCGATGATTCAAATTACACCTACTGAGCAGTACATTTTCCTGTGGTACTGTTTACTATGCTGTACAAGATGGTTCTAACTTTTGAGTCAGCAGATGAAACTCCAAAAGTGTTACCACTTAAATAAATGTTATTGAGCATAACTCCATCTGGTGCTTTTTGTTTCTGATAATTTCTTAAATGAAAATCGCGATTTTTGGGGAGTAAACTTTCGGGTCGTTAAGCATGCCCATCAAATTAAAGCCTTAAGCATGTCTGCGAAGGAGGCGAATCCTAAGCAAAGAATTCACAGTTGAACACCTTTAATTTATCATGTAGCAGACGCTCCAGTTTAATTATTTTTGTCGCTTTTTGTATGTTTACGAACGCTAGAGATAATAAAGCAAGCTTAAAGCAAGCTCTTGGCCATAATCATGAAATTACGACAGCTCATCTGAGACAATGTCCCTTAAAGACCCTTGCCCATTTTTTAGACCCAAATTAGTGATTTTTCGTACTCGTTATCAGAAGTAAGTCTTTAAATTTTCATATTTTCATGTGACAGAAATTTCAGACCAAAATGTACTTCAGATGCTTCTGATTTCAAACAACTCGCGCACCGCACAACAAGTAGCACTCCAGTACGTGCTCATTTGTCTTCCAGAGAAGAGCATAATCATATGGTTAAAAAATAAATTATGTAAAATAATCCATTAGTGGTATTTGTGGTAGTCCTTAATAGACAGGAAGAGCTCCTACAACAGCTTTCGGTATATTTAATTTCAGTGAAACTGAGTAGGTTGCTGATAGACGAAAAAAGAATAATTCTTTAACATATTCTAGAATTCTAAAATGATCAAATGCACTTGTAAAACAAAAAACCCTTTTCAAAACTTGAAACAAAACAGAGTATCTAACTGGGTTTTTTTTTTTTGTGTGTGTGCGTGTTTCTCCCTCTAGTTTCTATACGATAATGTTATTATCAGCCAGCGTTTTGTGCAATCGTTCTGAAATATATTTGACGAGGCTATCTTCAGGTTCAAGGACTGTAAATACGTTCCGGCATCATCGCTTGTTCGTTTGAGTTGTTTTGAACACGTTCCAAAGTAAGATGGGATATTCTAAAGTTGCGATTTTGGAAAAATATGGCCTTTATCTCTGATTTCTTTCCAATTTTTATCACACAAAATGGAAAGATATGACCATTTCTTTTAAATTTCTGACACGTCCATTTTTTTCTCGGAAGAATATATATAACTGCATGTCACGAATTATGTCTTCTAGGTCGATTTCTTCCAAAAACCATGGCTTTTATGTCTTCTACAAAAAACTGGTAATAACTACTCAAACAAAATTGACAAAATTGCTCTGTGAGAACAGGCAAATAAAACCTTAATTTTTCAAAATGTTTCCACAACGATTTTTTTCCACTGCAAGATACTACAAAAATCCTTCATATTTTGCTGAGTAAAAATAAGCCCTTAACTACTCTAAAAACACACCTTTAATCTGTATAAATCTTGCCAAACTGAATGGCCTCAAAAATTTTTTCCAAGTGCCCCTTTTGCAACCAAGAGAAGAAAAAAAGGGGCGCAGAAATTTCTGGGGGCCACAAATTGCATTAACAGCAAATACGCGATTGAATGTAAAGAGCACTTTAGGACCGCAGAAATTTCTGGGGGTCATACATTGCTGCCGTTGCCTGCGAAGTTCAATTTGGTCCGCAGAAATTTCTGCGGGCGATTGATTGCAAAGAGCAATTTCATTCGCAGAAATTTCTGGGGGCCATATCCACAGCTCAGTTCAGAGTAAATTCAAGTGTAAATTTAAGAGCAAGTTGGAGACATAGGTATCTATTCAAACTCATGGCTCTATAGTTGAAACTCATTTGTGACAATCAGGAGAAGAACAAAATCATGTGTAACTGTTATAACTAAAATGCATACGGAGTCAACCGAGAGCAATAGCCTTAAGTGTCTTATTCGATGACAGCGACTGTTTTTCCCAGAAAGAGTCCTCGGTCAGGAGGTTCAGCCTTCTCCGGATTAATCGGCACTTGTTAGTGCTTCTTCAATTACCATACAGTCCAAGCCTGTTTTGAGGGAGGCACAAGCAGCTGTTCCTAAGCGGCAAAACAAACAGACACCAATAACCATTAAATATCTTATTATTCAAAATAACCTTTCTTTTACTAATAACCAATGTTCGTGCAGATTGCAGGCCTACTATTGAATGTCATGGACGGTCGTTCTTTAATTTTTTTCTTTCGTCGGTGTTGTTAAATATTGTTCGCACGTTAACACATCCACTACACGTATCCAACACCCATGTTTAGGGTTTTGCAAATTGCCCGACGCGGGCGCTATACAACTCGACAGGCTTTTCACGGCTGTACTGGGTTCCGGTGATGTCGTCGGCCACTGTTGCCTTTGGCCATAAGGAGTTTTTGCTGTTATTAAACCGTCCAGCTGTGATCAGTGGAATGTGCCGCAAGGAATGGATGGACGACAACACTGCTATAAAACATTGCTTAGTTTTCGGGGCAACAAGTTCTTAGTTAAAATATCTCAGGTACTCCAAAATACTGAGGAAACTTCATGCACCGCAAACGCTGTATAGATTTCGACATACAATTTCGCTACAATTTGAACTGTAAGCAAGCTCTTAACCTACAGTAGATGAAGTGAGGACAGATCACAGGGCGGTGACTAAAAGAGGTCTACCTTCGGCGAGATGTTAACCGGTATACCTTGTAATATGCACGAACGCAAGGGAAGCCAAATGCACTTATTATATTAAGTAACGCTCCCGATTATCAACGAGTAAGGTATTTTTGGTCGCACATTCCTACACTCAAGTTTCTCTTCAACGGCGTCGCGTTAATAAAAAAAAATGAATGTGTCCCTTAACGGTATGATGGCATAGACTCAATTTATAGCTGGATTTAAATTTATAGTAAAACTATAGATCCTAGAAATCTGTAAATTTTCAGGTATATATACATAAAACCAAAAAAACGATTCTTTGGGTTAGAATATAGGACGCGATCCATTCGACCAAAATTTCCGGAAACTCCGGTACAAAATCGAATGGAACAGAAATTTTCGAAAACTTCGTTTCGGAAACTGATTTTGGTCAACCTCTCGAGGTTGTCCCGTTTTCCAGCAATTTGGAATTTCCGGAAATTTTCTGTTCCATTTGGCATTTCTACTCAGTGCGACAATTCAGCCGCACCCTGGATCCAGAGGTCCGTTCTCTGAATATCATGAGTGAAATTAACCGCATAAACATTTTTTCTCGGCGCGTTGCGCCTCGTTGTCGCGGCTTTGCCGCTCAAACTCGCCGTTTTCACTAAAAAACAAAAACCGCTGGCACCCAGGGTAATTCAGCCGTGGTTGTTGCCTTGTGAAAAGCTACAATATGGCGACGCAACGAGATTTTTATTATCGTTGCAGTCTGTTTCTTCACGTTTGACGGTTTAGAATTCTTTCTTCGATATTTTTGTAGATGATTCAGGAAATATCGAACCTGCCGTTGATAACTTGAGCAATACGCTTGTACAATGCACGGAATTCCCCGCCAGTTGTGAATATTTCTTCTTTGTGGAATTGAGCTCGTGTTTTTATGATGAAAATAAACTTACTGTTTCAATAGGTACTATGGAAGAATTACAACAAGTCTCAACAACATCGCCTGCTAAAGAAATAGATCGGTTCATTCAAGTGGAAAATACCGTTCCATTCGACATATGAAAATTTCGGAGAATTATTCAAACCGGATTTTTTTTGTCGAATGGATCGCGCCCTATAACTCTAAATTCGATGTCTAAATTACCGAATCAAACATTTCTCGAGCCTTGTCAGTTGTGTTAAATTGGATACAGCGTTATGAAGCTTACCTGGAGTATGAACGGCAGACGCGGCCTTTGGCATGGTACATGTACATACTTTCACAGTTCTGCTGGTAATGAAGAAGAAATTATATCCAACCATTACCGCCGTTCCCATCGATATTATATAGTCGCGGCAAATTGAACTTATCATGTTTTTCACAGAACTAATCGAACGGAGTGGTCCATCATATTTCCAAAGCCGGTTTTTCAAACAACAGATCGAAGACGGTCACAGAAGAATTGGTCGAAAGCTCGGTTCATCTCACTTGTTTTGACTGGTTTGAATGTTTGCGGGTGGTCACGAGTGAGCAAGCATACAATACAGCTACGCTATCGATGAAAGGTCACGCATCTTCCAAAAAAAATGTTAAACGCTAGAACTTATTCATTTACTATTCTAGCTGTTTGAATTATCTCAAATCTACGCTTTTATATCGGAACGAAACTGTAATATCGCGTTTTTGTTTAGTTTTAGGGGGGAAATTACTGTCACAGAACATTGTGTGACACACGTTAACTGGTGACACTTTATTCGTTTGCGGTCAAGATGGTTGAAAATTTTGTCTCTGATTACAAAGCGTCTTTCATCAGTTTTGAAAACAGATCGTTACTGATTTGCCCGCCATTTACCTTGAAGTTGAGTATACCGTGGGCTTACAATTTGTCCGGTTGGATCAGTTGTGGAAACAGCCAGTCACGATGAGAAAACAAGCTGAACAGTCTTAAAAGACAATGGAAGCGGGAAATGGCAAGGCAGATAAATCGAACAGCCGCTGGTATGTATAAAGCTTTTAAAATATGACTGACACGAGTATTTGTCTTGGGTTGGAAGGAAACGTTGAAACAAATATTGTACAGTTGTGCCATGTGAATCCCGCTTTAGCGTTCGTGAAAGCCCGGATAAAATAAGAACAAGAGTTGTAATACGTCGCGACTGTTCAAACTCTTCACCAAGCTGTAATAAGGAAAATTGTGTGTGCGTGTGTGTGTGTTTTATTATGAATCGATTAATCAAATTTCATTTAAATAAAACCTTCACCGCTAGTAAATGTAGTACAGGCAAAAGGACAGTCACTTGCACACTGGGTCTGAATTGGCTAAGGGGATGGGTTTTTTTAAATATTGGGTAAATCAGCGAACCTGTGACCTGCTGGAACTGTTGTATAAAACACATCTCTCAAATACTTTTGTCATAAGTAAGTGTTACTTACATGTAAAGTAAGTACAAAATTTTAACATTGCAAGATGTATGCTGTACATGTTCTCATGCTTTCTTTTATTTTTATTTCTTCCCAGGAAAATATAGGAACTGAAAGAAACTCAGGCCTGTTGTTCTTCCTGTTGTGGGAATAGTGATGGTTTTTAAATAGTTAATTATAATTTTAGCAACAGAATATCTGGACACACATGAGGGCTGTCATTTAAGCTTTAAGGTTGCCAGCTACTCAAGAAAAATAAGTGGTCATCCTAAACTCAAAATAGCCTCCCATAGTTTTTGTCCTTTCATGATTTTTGAACTTTATGTTGCCGGCCATAAAAGCCGGCGTCTGGCTTCTGAGCACAGTTACTTTTATAAATATGTCACTCAGATAGAGCGCAGTCATAACAGAATTTCACTAGATGATCAACATGCATAATTTCTGCCTCCGTCTGTGCAGATTAATTCTAGTGAAGTAGTAATGCAATTTTGAGACCTATTTTACCTGTTAATCATGTCTGCTTAGTTTTAAACTACAATTTTAATAATAATAATAATAATAATAATAATAATAATAATAATAATACAAAGACTTACATAGCGCACATATCACACATGTCTCATGGCGCTTTACATACACTTGAGAATGAGATCGGACGTCAGCTTATGAAGGCGCCGCAGGCAGCCGCTATCGGTCCATTGTTGATCTCATCTCACCCACCCCACCAATTTTACTAGTTAAAATTGGTCTCCAAAAAACCCGTAATTTTTCTCTGTGTATTTTTAGTGTAAAATTTGGGTCAGAAAAAAATAATTGGTCTCCAAACAAAAAAGACCTGTAATTTTTATCTGTGTATTTTTAGTGTAACATGTTGCTCAGAATAAATTTAAGTATTTGCAAAAAACGTTTAAGACCTCAATTTAGACATATTAACAGGATTCCCTCGACATAAATGTTGCTTGCAGTCAGATCTTCCTATTAATCAACGAAATTTCTATTTTTTTTTCGTACGAAATGCGCATTTCTTGACCAAAAATTGGAATTTTGGAAAACACATTTTAGTTTGGAACGCGTTATAGTACTTCATTTCAACTAGTCGGATGGGCCATGAAATTTCTGCGGGCCTTAAAAGCCTTACCAATATATTACTTCATTTCACTTTGACGGATAGCCCCAGAAATTTCTGCGGGCCCAAAAGCCTTACCAATATATTATTTCATTTCACTTTGACGGATAGCCCCAGAAATTTCTGCGGGCCCAAAAGCCTTACCAATATATTACTTCATTTCACTTTGTCGAATGGCCCCAGAAATTTCTGTGGGCCTAAAAATCCCCACCAATATATTACTTCATTTCAACTGGTCGGATGGCCTCAGAAATTTCTGCGGGCCTAATTAAAAAGCCTTTAACAAGTTGTTTCCTTCATTTAAACAAGTCGGGCGGCCGCAGAAGATTCTGCGGGCCGAAAGACCTTAAAATATATGTTGCTTCATGATCACTTTAGCCGGTCGGATGGCCACGGAAAGTTCTGCGGACCATGTCGTATTTCCACCCGACTTGGATTTTGGTGTCTCGGAAATTTCTGCGGGCTTTTTTTGTATTCAATTATGGAAGCCTTCAGTTTAGGTTTTACAAAGCATTGACTTACTTCATGAAACAGTTAATTTTACCTATAATTTGACATGCGTGAATTTTACTTGTAATCAAAGGGCTCTTAAAGCCATCTCGTTAATGCGAGAGAATGTAAGGTTAATAAAAAACAACAACAACAACAACAACAAGAATTGGAAAAGTTGGGTGCCTTTGATAGGTAAATGTAGTAAAGACGTGATAGGTAATATGTGTAAAGCTGCTAAATGGTTTATTGAAGTTGAAAGATTGAAAATACCTGTAGGTCTAATCGTAGAGTTAGACATTGCAGTCATAGAGGACTTAAGGGCTCTTTTAGGAGCCACCAAATCAATAAAAGTCATGAGCAACAAAATAATCACGAGTATGAATGTAAATAATTTTCATGTTAATTTACCGTATTTATTCAAAATAGTCTTCATTTTACAGTTGAGGGGAAACTTCAACTTGATTATATTTAGCGAATGAGCCGAGGCCAATTTGGTTGCTACGGGAGAAAATTATGTTGAGGGATGGTGGTGTCAAAACTACTTAGATTCAATCTATCTTACTTAGTTAATTTTTCTATGTTTTGTATCAGTCACAGTATTTTAGTAGCAATGACTTGTATGGCATTACAATGGCGATTTTCTTATCGATTGAAATTTGGGAAAGATGTACGAAGGTTAAAAAATATTTACTATCTTTATTTATTGATATTTAAACAAAACTAAAACATATTGCAACGATTTTCATTTGGGATTAAAATTGATTTACTAGCAATGTTTTTAAACAGCCAATTTATATGTGCAGTGTATATGTGGATGTATGAGACAAAACAAGAACTTTGTGCATATGAATAAGTTCAGTAAAAAGACTTCAGTAAAAAAGGAATGTTTTATCTAAATACTTCACTAAGGTAGACTATTGTAAAAAAGGCAAATGAAAATATTTTACTTGTCGCTTTTTCCGTCAACTAAAAAATTGTGTACCTTCGGGCAGAATGGTGTCTCTTGTAGGAATAGAGCTGGTAATTAGATTTCGTTTCCTTTTATAGCCGAAGCTGTTTTCAAAACATCTCGGCTTAAAGAAGCCTTGGTAAAAACGACATGCGACGTGGCCCCGAAAATTGCCGACATGAGACGTTCTGAACAGCGAGAAGCGGCTCGATTCCGCTTCAAAAATACGACAAATTACGACAGCGACTTTAGAAGGTTGTGCAATTTACCAATAAAAATTAAACATTATTGACCATATCGTTCATATCAACACCCGACGGCCAACGGTCTGTTTTAATGATCAATTTGTTATTGAAACGTCTACCAACCTCGTTCCCAAGGCCCCTATCTTCCTCTCTCTTGGATCGGACGTGCAGTTAGAGTACACCCTAGACTCCCGGTATACACATACATATCCGTGACCTTTGATTTTTGATTTTTTGGCGCAAATTGGTTTTAACAAGCTTAATAATTTTCCTTCGAGCATTTTTATTTTAAAAAGAGACTTTTCTTTTGATCTTGATGAAAACTTGCACTTTATCAAATAAAGACAAATAAGTGACAGGTCACGCGTGTGGTTTCCGTTCGAATTACACGCACCGGCTCCCCCGACGGTGTCAATTTGCGCGAGGGCAAAAGTAACGACCCTCCCCTCGGGTGAATGTCGGTCGCTAAGCTTTAGTATTCGAATTTCGTGGTACAGCCGTTTGGATCGCGGACAATGGCGAAGCGAAGATGGCCAGAACCGCTCCAAAACGGAGCCCTTTTAGAGCCCGTGAAAGGGAATTTGGAAGCTAGCACGAATCGCACGGGTAGACATTTAACCTGGCTTTCGCGTGGCGAGGGTTCGCTCAGAGGTCTCCAGCCTTCCCTTCTTTTATAGTGGATAGTGGGGCGAGTGACAAAAGTTGTAAAAATGCATTTAAACCGGTCAGGATACATCAAGAGACAATAAAGTAAAGGTGAGAAGACTTAAGTGTGTAATATTTTCGATTTTTCTATCGCTTATCAATTCCGTGACAAATCGTATTATTACCTAGTATTTTTCTTTACTGTGCACTGGATATCACGATTGGTCTGCCTGTGGGATCATCTAATTTAAATCTTTGATGTGTGCCACAACGCATCGGATAAATGTTTACGCTTATCCGCGTTTGTAGATCTTTATATATAAGATATAAACATCTAAAAATTTTACGGAGATTTTAAAGAAGAAAAGAACTGATCCATGACCTATGGTCGCTACAATGTCTGTCATTGATCGATCAGAGTCCGTTCACGCATATTCATTGCTATTTTAAGACTTAAATTCAGTCAGGAAGTCAAGACAAAAAAGTGCATATCCTTAGAATTCCTCTATTCCTCAAAGAAAGAATTAAGCAAATATATATTTTTCCAACGTTAATTTCGTTTTTAAGACAGTTTTGAGATTCGCTCTTTCCTGTTCTTTATAATCTTCCGGAAACCGGACATTCCACAAAGATAACAAGGTTCGCAGAACATTCATAATCCATCGGATCAACAAAAGCAAAGAAACTTTTGATAACTTAGACGTCAGATGTGGGTGGGCTGAAATATCTGTTTTCCGCTTGGTTGTCAATGCTTGTTAAAAGGAAATATTTCACGCAGTTGTATGTTGTTATCGATATCGATGTGAAATGTTTTGGAAAGTGAAGCGGACATTGATTTTTCTTTTGTGGAGAGTTGAAAAAGAAATGGCTGCATAAGTTAATGTTATACATGAATGGGTTATTTGCGAATATATAGTAGTTCTGTCTTTTTTTATTCGAAAGTCGAGAGTTTTCTATTTCCGGTATCATGTGTTTAGTAACTATTAGAGATTAAATGGGTCTGCTTTAAACCTCAAAATATAGTGTTGACAGTGTCTTCTTAACGACCCCCGGGGTCACGACCGCAGCAAAATTTCGTAAAATATTCTATTAAGATCCAAGTCTTATGCGATAGTCATATATTGGGATAGTGGGATCTTTCAATTGCTTTTTAATAGCTCCTCAGAGTTTATTCCGCGTGTAAGTGTAATGTGTTTCTCGGAGCTAGGCAGTATCTCCATTGTCAGAAGCCCGGGGGGGCGGGGGTACTCAGCAAAGTTTTGTACGGGGATGCTCCGCCCCGAGGTCCAAACCCTTACCCTTTCATATACCGATTTTGACAGAAAAGGTACCCCTTTCATATACCTTTCATTGAAAATGGTACCCCTTTCATATACTTTTCAATGAAAATGGTACCCTTTTCAGAGCCTTTACGTGCGTCTGTTTGATATATTTTGAAAGGCCATTTTTTTAATACTTAAATGGCAGTTTACCCTACCTTTTTTATTCTTCAACGGCGTGGCTTCGCTTCCCTTTCCTATTTTTCGTGAAATCCCTACCCTTTCGTATACTTCAACCCGTGAAATCCCGACCCTTTCATATACCTCTTACCTCAAAAAGGTACCCCTTTCAGGCGGAGCATCCCCGTATAGCCCATTATAGGGAGTACCCCCCCCCCCCCCCCCCCCCTCGGGGTCAGAAGTATAGCATCATTTCATCCGGTTTGAAATATTTGAATCTCCAGCATGATAGCTGTACACTCTTTATCAAGTTTCCCGGAAAGTGACATCATGAAACTTAGCGCCCCAATTTCTCAAATTATAAAATTTGTACTAAAGTAATCAAACATGCGGGATTCCTGACTGCAGTATTTTTCAAAACCTTTTTCTGATCCGAGATACAGGCAAGGTTGTCCGTTGTTGCATTATTATGCAGTATTACTTTATTTTGTATTAAATTTTCCACCGCAGAAATATACTCGCGCAGAAAAAAATTACTTGTTTTAATGATGTATATCGGCTTAAGAAGAACTTTTCAACAGTGAATATATTGCTATCATAACTCCGAGGCGACCGGCACAACAGTCATCTGTATTCCCGATTCAACTCCACACACGTCCTCAAAAGAACCAGAGACTGTTATCATAATACTGATACATTTTTACAACAACGTACAATAATTCACTCACTAGTTTTCTCGTTGTTTATGTTCATATTGGTTCCAGAACAGCAACCATATAACTAGGAGAACTATACAAACCTCCGGTCAGGAAGTAAAATTGTTTAATACCGATGCCTTGGATTTTATTTATACTTGACCAGAAATCCGCAAACATTTCCTCCCAGCAGAAATTTTAGCTGTCCCGACGCGCAAAAATTTCCTCCCGCAAAACAAATTCAGTCGGACAATCCGAAAAATTTCCTTGTGCACGGTAGCTAAACCAATAAAACTATGACGTCTTTTCCATACTATTGCATACAAACGCAAAGTTCAAATAACCGCATCCCCAAGGGTAAGATGAAACCTGAGATAAATTAACCCTTGGGAAGGCCCCAAACCCAAGGTGTGTGTAACCACAACTCAATAGAAAAAAAACGCAAAGTTCATGCTATTTTGCTCTGCCATACCGCTCATATTAACACACAAACTTTCCTGTCCCATTTAACTTTCTTATAACCTCTCCATTAGTAAAATACACCGTGAAATTCTCAAACTACGTTTCCCAAGAAAACGCATTTAACCTATTTTTACCCATTTAAAGTAGCTATAATGGCTTTACGACAAATGATTGAAACTGATAGGTAACGTGAGATATCGAAATTTAAGAAGGACTAATACCTTTGCGGTAACGTAATGTGAGATATGACAAGTTCATCACAAGTTCTGACATCCCAATACCCTAGGGAAATTAACAATAGGTCCGGGGGTGCTCCCCAAACATTTTAGTGGCAGTATGTGACGCCCTTCTTGAAATCCTAACCGCTTTAACCAACCATATCCTCAATGCCCTAATATAGCTTCTATAAAGAAGGAACAAGAAACCCCCCCGGACAAAAGTCCACAAAATTTTGTTAACAACTTTTGTCCCTTTTTAGTACTCGACTTCGAAATCTCGCTTAATGCGCAAGCGCATTAACGAGATAAAAAAAAATAACCATATTACTGTAATCTTTTACATTTTTTTATATGTAGAAACGATGTTTGGCAATTTTTAGCCATAAAATGCGGATTTCTTCCAAAAAGTACAACTTTAGAATATCCCATCTTACCACAGGGAGCCCAAACGCTTTATCGGCTGTAACATAATCATTTAATAAAATATTGTTATTTACCTGTTTTCCTGTGTCTTTTTGAGTCGTTTTGGAAGGGATTTGAATCAGAGCGAAGACGGTTGACCTTGCACGTTTCAAATATTATCTTGTCTACCGCTTTGTAAATACGACGCGCCTATTACGTCTCAAGTTTCCATTATTATTAACTCAAGTGCCCATTATTATTAACTATTAACTCTCCAGTAAGAGAGAAAGAGAGCAAGGGATGAAACTAAAATGAGGGCAGTTTTATTTTGAAGCATAATTATCTTGTTACTGATCAATTTCGGCTAGAACTTCACACCTCGATTTATTAAAGGGTGAATAATCATGTTAGGCATGATTTGTTTGTTGGGACGCCCGTTTTCCTGCTTAGTTTTGGGTTGTTTTTAGATGCGGCTTTTCGTGCGATCTGTGACTACACTTGACTTGACCGGAAGTGATTTTATACTTGTGAGCATGTCCTTCAATAAAGTGGTTTTATTGTTCTCGTGACAGACGCTTTTGTTTTCATTTGACAGCCGCATATGTTGGAAATATAGAACAGAACATTCCACGCGGAATACACGGTCTTGACGCGAGATAAATCTACCGCTCGTGTATCAGTGTTTGATCTAGATTGCTCGGTATAAATACACGGCATACACAGCAAATGGAGAAATATTTATTCACTGATTTATTTTCTATAATCGCGGCCGGGACCAAAAGCTGAGCGATCCCTTGGCTAAAATATGTTCTGGTTGTCCACATGAATTTGTGTTCTTAACTGGCAAAGAACCGAGCAAAACAAAATGGAAATATTATTTGACTCACCAGTAAACAACATTAAAATTGCCCGGCACTGGACCTTGATTTGAGCGGAAATCGCTTGTCCTAAAAATTGTAGTCAAAGGCTGCCGGCCGTTGGCTCGTGTTTCCTCGCGCATATCCACGCGCGAGACTGGTCACCTCAACTGTAGTCACAGATTGTACGAACGCTCTCAGTAAGTTTCACCCCTTGTTCTCTTCTCTCTTCTCGCGGCCGTTAAATTGAAACCCGAGATTCTACCCCGAGGAGAGTTAATAGTTAATAATAATGGGAGTTCGAGTTAATAATAATGGAAACTTGAGACGTAATAGGCGCGTCGTCGGCAGACAAGATAATATTTGAAACGTGCAAGGTCAACCGTCTTCGCTCTGATTCAAATCCTTTCCAAAACGACTAAAAAAGACACAGGAAAACAGGTAAATAACCATATTTTATTAAATGATTATGTTACAGCCGATAAAGCGTTTGGGCTCCCTGTGATCTTACTTTGGAACGTCTTCTTCGGCTTCTGAATTCTTATTGGCTATTGCACGAAAGAATGCGCATAAATTAAAAGTGCTCTCATTTGATTGGATAATCAGTGCACGAAAGAATGAGAATTAATTGAAAGTGGTCACACTTTTGGGCGCCGCACTGTAAGAGCTTCGTCTCGTTTCACTGGTCACGAAAGAAAT
The DNA here is from genome assembly GCA_022457155.1 of Cladopsammia gracilis. Classification (NCBI taxonomy): domain Eukaryota; kingdom Metazoa; phylum Cnidaria; class Anthozoa; order Scleractinia; family Dendrophylliidae; genus Cladopsammia; species Cladopsammia gracilis. The sequence continues at coordinate 16,078 of JAJGOT010000451.1, read as the reverse complement.
GGCAACACTTTGTTTTGTTCTTGTTTCGATAATTCATCTTGCATTTTACTCAGGTAAGTAATAATGGTATATTGTTGGTTGACTTTTTTTTCACCAGTTAAAATTTACAATACACTGTTACTGATGGAGCTGTCATGTCAAACCCTTTCAAACCCAAATATTAATCGGGCAACTATGAGTAAATAACGCTTCAACATTTGCTGTCTGTCACAATAACAGACCTTATTTTTCACCTAGCTCGGTTTTCTGTGTTCTTTTCACACTCATGTCCAATACTGTCACACTGATACGGACCGTGAGTAAAAGTTGACGGTCCGTACAAAACGTACGGATCGAGTGTCATCCTCGCTTACGGTCCGTAACCTTCTAACTTTACGTAACTATACGGTCCGTGTTCTGTCTGTATACGGAGCGTGCATCTCATTATCACACTCAGTCAGTGTGAATAACTTTTTACTATCGGTACGATTCGTACAAACCGTACGTTTCGCACGGAACGTTATCCTTGCTTACGGTCCGTGTTCTGTCTGTATACGGAACATGCATCTCATTATCACACTCAGTCAGTGTGAATAACTTTTTACTGTCCATACGATTTGTACGAACCGTACGTTTCGAACGGAACGTAATCCTTGCTTACGGTCCGTGTTCTGTCTGTATACGGAACGTGCATCTCATTATCACACTCAGTCACTGTGAATAACTTTTTACTGTCCATACGATTCGTACGAACCGTACGTTTCGTACGGAACGTAATCCTTGCTTACAGAGCGTGCATATATCTCGTTCTGTAAGCGTGAGGCGGCAAACAACGCGCCACTGCACTAAATATCTATCTTACTGTGCTATGCTTTCAAATATAAACAAACACGTGAGCCGAAAACTAAACCGAACATACACGCGAGAGGAAATAAGGAACCTACACATATATCTCGTTCTTTAAGCGTGAGGCGACAAACAGCGCGCCACTACACCAAATATCTATTTTGCTACGTCAGATATAAACAAACACGCGAGCCGAAAACTAAACCCGAATATACACGCGAGAGGAAATAAGGAATCTACACATATATCTCGTTCTTTAAGCGTGAGGCGACAAACAGCGCGCTACTACACCAAATATCTATTTTGCTACGATACGCTTTCAAATATAAACAAACACGCGAGCCGAAAACTAAACCCCAACATACACGCGAGAAGAAATAAGGAACCTACACATATATCTCGTTCTTTAAGCGTGAGGCGACAAACAGCGCGCCACTACACCAAATATCTATTTTGCTAAGCCGAAAACTAAACCCCAACATACACGCGAGAAGAAATAATGAACCTACACATATATCTCGTTCTTTAAGCGTGAGGCGACAAACAGCGCGCCACTACACCAAATATCTATTTTGCTACGATACGCTTTCAAATATAAACAAACACGCGAGCCGAAAACTAAACCCGAACATACACGCGAGAAGAAATAAGGAATCTACACATATATCTCGTTCTTTAAGCGTGAGGCGACAAACAGCGCGCCACTACACCAAATATCTATTTTGCTACGATACGCTTTCAAATATAAACAAACACGCGAGCCGAAAACTAAACCCGAATATACACGCGAGAGGAAATAAGGAACCTACACGCGACAAATAACGTGCCACGACACCAAATATCTATTTTGCTACGATACGCTTTCAAATATAAACAAACACGCGAGCCGAAACTAAACCCGAACATACACGCGAGAAGAAATAAGGAATCTACACATATATCTCGTTCTTTAAGCGTGAGGCGGCAAACAACGCGCCACTGCACTAAATATCTATCTTACTGTGCTACGCTTTCAAATATAAACAAACACGTGAGCCGAAAACTAAACCGAACATACACGCGAGAGGAAATAAGGAACCTACACATATATCTCGTTCTTTAAGCGTGAGGCGACAAACAGCGCGCCACTACACCAAATATCTATTTTGCTACGTCAGATATAAACAAACACGCGAGCCGAAAACTAAACCCGAATATACACGCGAGAGGAAATAAGGAATCTACACATATATCTCGTTCTTTAAGCGTGAGGCGACAAACAGCGCGCTACTACACCAAATATCTATTTTGCTACGATACGCTTTCAAATATAAACAAACACGCGAGCCGAAAACTAAACCCCAACATACACGCGAGAAGAAATAAGGAACCTACACATATATCTCGTTCTTTAAGCGTGAGGCGACAAACAGCGCGCCACTACACCAAATATCTATTTTGCTAAGCCGAAAACTAAACCCCAACATACACGCGAGAAGAAATAATGAACCTACACATATATCTCGTTCTTTAAGCGTGAGGCGACAAACAGCGCGCCACTACACCAAATATCTATTTTGCTACGATACGCTTTCAAATATAAACAAACACGCGAGCCGAAAACTAAACCCGAATATACACGCGAGAGGAAATAAGGAACCTACACGCGACAAATAACGTGCCACGACACCAAATATCTATTTTGCTACGATACGCTTTCAATATAAACAAACACGCGAGCCGAAACTAAACCCGAACATACACGCGAGAAGAAATAAGGAATCTACACATATATCTCGTTCTTTAAGCGTGAGGCGACAAACAGTGCGCCACTACACCAAATATCTATTTTGCTACGATACGCTTTCAAATATAAACAAACACGCGAGCCGAAAACTAAACCCGAACATACACGCGAGAGGAAATAAGGAACCTACACGCGACAAATAACGTGCCACTACACCAAATATCTATTTTGCTACGATACGCTTTCACAAACACACGAGCCGAAAAAATAAACCCGAATATTCGCGCGAGAGAAATGAAGAAAATGCATATATATTTCTTTCTTTACCGTTCAAACGAATGCAACATATACATTACGACAAAACGGACAACTTTCGCGACATTAGCAAGGAGGCGCGAGTCAATATTAGCGCCGGGAGGCGTTAAATCAAAACACGCCTCTCCACCAAACATAAGTATGCACGGTTCAAACCATATAAAAATTAACAATCACCCTTCCCATGATCGAAACAACAGTCAGAATATACATTCATTTATTCATTTATTGTAGCACACTTATCACATATCAAATCAATAATGTCATTCACTTTTAGTTTAGTAAACTGCCTTCACATCCATTTAGTTCATCTCCGTTTCACTTCTTTTTTGGCAGGCCATTTAAATATAGCACTTTGTTATAGTCAATGTCAAAATAAAACCAGGAAAGCCGCTTTTGATCCCCATTGTTCAAGATAAAATCTATCTGCCTTGCTCTTTTCTCAGCTCCTTCGATTTCAAGGCCGCTCATCTCCTTCCGCCGGGCATTTGTCGGGCATTTGTCGGGCATTTGTCGTTTTTTTTTTAAAAAAAAAGTTGCAAATGCCCCACGGTGGGGTCAGCTTTTATGTACAAATCCCCACGGTGGGGCATCTGAAAGAGTGCAAGTGCCCGACCCATGGGACAAGAACGAAATTTTTATTTCAATGATTATTGATGGAAGCAATAATTGCTCACAAATAAATGGATCTTTATTCATGCTAGGAATTCTTTCGTTCTACCAATCCGTTCCCGCATTCGTTCTAAATATTTGTGTTATGTTTCCGCAAAACTCTGTCGATTCTCGTTGTTGATGTTATTAATTTTGATTAAAATTATGCTTACGTTCAATCCATTTACACGGTAAGGTCGCCGTTGATTGAGACGCTTTTTCAAGTGAAGTTGCTATTGAATTTTTAAATAGCCAGATTCTTCTGTTGCGACATATCATGATGGAAAGACACCAAGGCCACGAATGTTGGCAAATAAGACGTCAACAAAACTTGAAAATTTGCCGTTATATAGATATCTTCTGTGGCACTTGAAAGGTAAGGCAATAGGTGGCTTGTTTTGAAAATTGTGTGAAACTTTAATATTTTCACATGAAAAGTGCAGGACTGAAACGACATTTATCAACTCAGTTTTTATAATCAGAAAAATTAAAAATAAACAACGAAGCATGTACGAATTTTAATATCCATAAGATAACGTTGTTTTGACAATGCCCCACCCCCGGGATGACCTATTTTAGCAAATGCCCCATCCTTGGGAAGGAAAAGTTATAAAATGCGCGACAAATGCCCCGGGGGAGGGGGAATGAGCGGGCTTGGAATTGACGGAGCCATAATCCACTCTGCAATCAATGTGGACTCAGCATCCATTGCCTATAAAAAATAACACCATCTTGAAGGTTTCCGTATCGCCCAGTGGCTTCTTCCAAAATACTATCCTCATCTCCATTGGCCATGCACGCATCTCCATTCAACACTTTAACCAGTTCTTTTCTTTCCTCCTCGGCAATAGCAACACTTATTTCTCGCCCTCGTCCCCATGACTTTCGGCTTGCTTTTTAAAATTATCACACATCACTGAAAACATATTCCATTCATCTAAACAAATGTGCCGCCATCATCAAAGGCCAGCATCAATATTGATCGACCATTTATCTTCTTTTTTTTCAGCAAAGAATTTTATTTTTTTCCCAATTTAATACGCCCCGTTATAGCTTTCACGGAACGTGACTGTGCGTGTATATTGGACAACCCTCTCTTTTCAGGGGAATATATCACATAACACCGTTCATTACAGTGTCTGAAAAGCTGGGTGCGGCTTTGATTGTAACAGGGGAGAGGCGGGGCTGAAAACAATAGCTGATAACAATAGCAAAACAAAGGATTATATATTCCCCTCAACATATTCCCCTCAACATATTCCCCCAACATATTCCCCTCGCCTTAGTCCCCTCGACTTATTCACCTCATAATAGAATAACACAAACGGGTAGACAAAATAGGGCGTAACAAGGAAAACGCTCTAGCATCGGTCAATATTTTTTGTTTACAAAAAAGACAACTTCATCAATCATATTCCTACGTAATTAACTTGCCGGTCGCTACCAAAAAGCGAAATGTTAATAACATTCGATGGTATCGTACCTCGATTCACTGCGGTTTCGGGTCTTCAATAATGTCGACGCCTCGTTTTACGCTTGAACCTGAATATGTTTCTGCCGCTTTCCCTTGGAAAACACACCGCAACCACTCCATTGATCTTCGAAAGATGAAGGCGGGCAGTTGGGCCATGGCGAGACCACGAGTACTGTTCATTCATTTTCTTCTCTCTCTCTCTCTCCTTCTACTCATAACGAAGCAACGTGCTCAATGCAAATTTGGCAAAAGCAAAACACTCAAGTAAATTAAGGCATGGGTCTCCTGCCATTTCACCTAAAAAGTGAAGGGGTGGTCTATCTTTTGAGTCTTTATCCATAAGAACGAAAAACATTGGCAGAGTAAACAGTTTGCAAATGTGGTCATTTTCGTACGCAGAAAATATGGAAATTAAATCACGTGACTTGTCAGGGATATTTTTAGCTGAAAAATCTTGTACACAAAATGGGAACACTTTTTACTATTTCCTGGAGTCTGTCATCAGCTTTATAATTTTAAGGTCACAAGGTAGATCATCTCTGTGCTTGGAAACTTTAAGATAATTTAACAGAAAGGCAGGAAAAAATAAATAACTGTTATGTGGGACTGGGCACTAGTACAAAGTATCGTTTAATTTCAAACATAATGAAATATTCAACAATTTCCAAGCGCAGATCTTTTGTTGCTCCTCTTAGGACTTATCTGGTAGTAGTGAAGTTTATTTACGGTTGTCATAAACTGTTCCCATCTTTGATTTTGGTTTTTGTGGCCGTATCAAGTCACGTGACCTAATTTGCATATCTTCTATATGCTAAAATTACTGCATTTGCAAACTTTTCAGTATTCCAAAGTTTTATGTTTTTATGGCTAAAGCCTCCGAAGATAGCCGAAGATAGACCACCCCCTACCTTTTTTGAAAATAACTGTTGACCCATGCCTTAGGCCCCGTCCACACGTATCCGGATATTTTTGAATCCGCAACTTTTTTGTTGCGGATTGGCCTTCCGTCCACACGTATCCGGCGAATTCGGGTAAATACGATTCGAATACGCTACGTGTGGACCAAATATGTTCTAATCCGTAACAAAAAAGTTGCGGATTCAAAAATATCCGGATACGTGTGGACGGGGCCTTAATATACCTGAGCATGTTTACCGTCTCGCTTCGTAATGTGCCGTGATCCCAATGCGGCCTTGCGGAATCATGCTTTTTTGCATTTGAATTGAACGGAATGTTACTCTCCGAAAAATTAATAGTTTCTTTGTTTTAGAAAACCTCACAAGGTGGAAAATAAGCATGTTATTGACCAGTCCCTCGGGGATATGTGATATATTCCCTCGCTTCTGGTCAATAACCCTTACATACTGAACGTCAATTCTTGTCTTCTTGGTGGGTGGTGGAGTAAGTTTTGCGGAAAAGAGTTTTTCAGGAATATTAGTTTGTGAAAACATATTTTCGTGATTCGTAAACTGAATCTCAAAACTTAGAACCCGTAAAAAAATTTATGTCATACGGGTAATACATAGAGATTATTCATCTTGAAATTGTGTAATATGGCTGAGTATTTTTGCGAGTCAATTTAAATTTTCTAGAGTCTTAAGACGAGAAAAAAATAAAGCTGACAAGTATAAATTGTTTATTAACTGACGGCAGTCATTTTCTTCTAAATCTAAGTTTTTGAAAGTGATTTTTCCAGAACGCGACGGTCAGAAGAGTATAATAATGTGTAATATTTGCACTCGTTTTGATGCGTATTTGCACTCAAGAATGCTCTGTCGAATACGTTTGTATTTGTATTGTTTAGCTACTCAGTGCCTGATTTCGCTTGGGTTTGAGTAGCTTTGAAATTACTAATACACTCACTCCCTGAATAGGCCTTATCTGGCATGATAACATCACCAGCTCAAAATAATACAATATAATACATATAATATATAATACAAAATGCCAATGAGTAAAACTATTAATGGAAAATTTTTACATTATATGAGTTAAAAAAGCAGTTTCCATATGGTTTCCATGTGAAGCAGGCTACGATCCTAGCGATTATATGGAATAAACCAGGATTAACACGTGAGAATGGCGTAGAGCCCACAATGAGTATAAAGCTATTTCTATGGCGTTCTGTGCAGAATTAGGTGCATGCTTGAATTCCATGTCAAGCCTAACTCTATAAATGTATTCATTAGAAAGTTTTTTCATTTGCATTAATTTTGTTGCGAATATACCACTTATATTTGTTTTGGAGATCTTAGAGTTCATGTTCCTGACCGACGCTGAATTGCACTGAACAGCAACTATAGCTAATCATTCTCGACTACAATCTTGGTCAGACATTTTGGGACACTTTACCTTTTTCCCCACAAATTGACTTTGTCGTTACCTCCCCCTCCCCACCCCCAATACAATGTTGAGTTTTATGCATATAACCAAGCCACAATGTCTCAACTTTGTATTGGGGGGGAGGGGGGAATAGGAAATGGAACGATAGTTTCTCTCTTCGAAAAAAATTGTCATTGTGTAGTATTTTCTTAAGTGTCCCAAACTATTTTGTCCACGATTGCAATCTTGGTCAGAAATTTTGGGACACTTTACCTTTTTCCCCACAAATTGACTTTGTCGTTACCTCCCCCTCCCCACCCCCAATACAATGTTGAGTTTTATGCATATAACCAAGCCACAATGTCTCAACTTTGTATTGGGGGGGAGGGGGGAATAGGAAATGGAACGATAGTTTCTCTCTTCGAAAAAATTGTCATTGTGTAGTATTTTCTTAAGTGTCCCAAACTATTTTGTCCACGGTTGTAGGTTACTGGGGACACTGTCGTGGCTGATTATGATTTCATGATTATAGTTAGGAGCTTTTCTCAAGATAAGTTATCTTGAAAGAGGAAGAAAAAAAAGTGTTGATAGCAAAGAAACTTTGATTGAGTAAATGAGACAAAATAACGCCCAAAAATTTGATGAACTTAAATTCACTTCCATCCTTGCAATCCTGAAAGTTTGTTATTAGTTCATCACCAAGAACAAGAAGCTGTACACAGCTTGAACTCGTGGCGTCTTTTATCTTTTTGCAGCATTGATTCTCGAGTGTTTTAAGTGCTTTTACTAAGAAACATAAGCTTAAAATTATGTCTTAAAAGTAACAGCCACACTACATTCACTATACATTCAGTAGCCGACAGTTGAAACCTCGATCGCTGAGCAAATTACAAGTTATACAAAACACAAAACTTGCCGGAACAAAAATCTCATAGCAATAAGCGGCGAACACAACATCAAACGGTCCTATCCATCCATGAACGCCTTGTATTGTCTTGAAAACTTGCAATTGTACGCCGTAATTCTTCCACACGGAGAGAATTTGCGGTTGATTATAAACAAGGTGAAACGTACATTGCTTCTTGATCCATTCCTATAGGCCCCGCCATATTGTATAAAAAAAACGTTTTTTCACTGCGAGGCTGGGCGGGCAAAAACAAAGCATTTTATTCTCTGGGGAGCCAACATGGCCTCCGCGTAAAAGGCGATTTTATATTTATGTTAATTAGCCTCATTTTAGACCAAAACGTCTGCAAAGGGGGCTAATTAACATAAATCGGCCGCCATATGAATAATATCAATGACAATCGCGATGGAATCACAAATAAACCTTTCACCCGGCATGAATTGCCGATAGTTTTCACAGGCAATTTGATGTCGCACTTACATTCGCTACAAAAATCACTTACTTTTTCCGTGCTTTAAGAAACTGGGGACGATAGAAAGAAGAATGCATGCGAACCTGAAAATAACGCGTGTTAGGAGAGTGAGTGGGTATCTCGGTTTTCCACAAAAACTGACCAACATTCGATCTGGCACCGAAAACCACAACACGCAAATGTGTCGCGGTGACGTAAATAAATAAATCACACTATTTACACAAGTACATTTTAGCGATTTTCTGCGGCAATCCTTGGTCATCCAATAGGAAAAACAGTTTTCAGATCACTAAATTCAACGTTAAAAGCTATTCAAGATGCGTGGTTCCTGTTTCAACTCGGATGAGAAAAAAACATTATTGAAACACGGCTGTCCTCTAATCGTGCGTAATGGAAGCTAATTGTGACAGTTGCATTTAAATATACTTGAGATAAGTAGAGTAAATTGTTAAGCTAACGTCACGGTGGCTACTTTATTGAAAAAAAAGTTTCGCCCACAACTCCACTATGCTGACGTCATTCGAATTTTGCGATCAATGTAAAATGGTTCCGGTATTTTATCTCTAACTCGAAAGGCACTCGAAAAGCAAAGCTTAATTCATGTCGAGAGACCTTTTTTTAAATAACATATGTTGGTATCTTAATTGACCAAAACCCGAAGAAAACACCTTTTATTATTCAGTATTAGATTGTAGACGAGACCACCAACAAATAATCTAAACGCCTCTTTGCTACCCGGGGGTTGCTACATCATGCGCCAGTTGGCCATTATAGCCGGGCTCCAACTGTTTTGTGAGGCGATTACTGATCATAAAATAAGTCTCTATGAGCAACTGGTTTTATACTTGAATTGCAATTTAAGCGTTAAAAAAGCTTCCCGTCGTTTAAAGGATCGAAATACGAATATAATTAATTTTAACAAATGGAATTCATAAGTATAATGGGTCATTAATTCGCAAACGCATTTGACAGTGATGACAGAGCGATGTTTTAACTTCACTCAAAGTGGGTTTAGAGGTTATGAAAAAGCTTGACAGTGAATTTAAATTATTACTAAACACACACCAGATGCTCGCGGATGCAACTGTGAAAATGAAGAAAAGTCACATGCGAAAAGGTTCTAAACTTGGCTTGGTTAAATACTTATTGATTTTGGCTTTCTCAAGTTTCCTGATCCAAGGTACGTGACTGAGCTATTTATTGTCGATTATAGTTGGTATTCTTCCGTTGAAAGGCGAATTTCTGACCTTTTGAGTATTGAGTTTATGAAAATCTCTGTTATCAGTAGGTATAAATAACCGGCTCCCTTGAAAGACCAGGATTACAGACAAAACCAGACATTTTTTATCAAGCGTCAGTGATCGCGAAGGAGAGAAAACTATTATTGAAAAAAAAACGAAACAGTATGTTTTCCTTTCGCCAGTTTTGAAATCGACGAGAGACAAAAATAAACGTCGTTTGATAAATCATCCTTCATATAAATTAATAAAGAGATAAGTTTCTTAAGAAACTGTGGCGCTGCATCGGGGAGGGAGGGAAATACGAATATTTGGTTTTATCAACTGATTGATAAGGTAAATTGGCCATCGAGGGGAGGGGTGGGGAAGGATGTGATAAGGTAAATTGGCCATCGGGGGGAGGGGTGGGATAGGATGTGATAGGGTAAATTGGCCATCGGGGGGAGGGGTGGGAAGGATGTGATAAGGTAAATTGGCCATCGTAAAGAGATTCAAGAAGCCGACGTTTCGAGCGCCAGCACTTCGTCAGACGAGCCACAAAGTAAACCAACATCAAAATCAAATTTCATTTCGCAAAATGTTGTTGGAATGCAAACAGTACTAATTGAAAGTACTTTTCCACAGAGTTAATGTTTACGATTTCACAAAAAAAAAACCTTGTAGCGCACCACCACTTTAGAATTTTATCCACAGACCCAAGATTTACAGTGTAGAACAACCTTGTACAGTATAAGAAACAGTACCACAGGAAAGTACTCCACAATAGCTTTCATTTGAATGGTCACACTTTAAGATTTCATCCACAGACTCAAAAGTTAAAACAACCTTGTTGGAAAACAAAATATTAACTTGACGTTTCGTATGTTACAACATACATCCTCAGAAGTGACCGTTTAGAATGCAAGTAACAACTAAATTTAAATGAATAATAAGTAACTAATTAACAACAACTATAACATAAGATGAGAAAAATTTGCATTTCAAAGGGATCACAAGTAAAAATACATAAAGTATACATAAAGTATGTATGTATGTATGTATGTATGTATGTAAGTACTTGTCATACATCTGCTATCGCAGACCAGGTCACATCAACTGGTCACAACTTCAAATGGGACCACTTTGAGATATTGGCAAAGGGTCGGTCTGATACTCACTGTAAGATTAAGGAGACTCTACTTATTCAGAAACTCAGACCTACCCTTAACGATAATGTCAGCAGCGAAAAGCTAATTCTTTTTTAGTTTGCATCTTTTATATGCAAATTTTTCTCATCTTATGTTATTGTTGTTGTTAATTAGTTACTTATTATTCATTGAAATTTAGTTGTTACTTGTATTCTAAACGGTCACTTCTGAGGATGTATGTTGTAACATACGAAACGTCAAGTTAATATTTTGTTTTCCAACATGCGTTTTATTGTCATGTTTTTAAAACAACCTTGCAGTCTGTCACAATAACAGACCATACTGAACGTCAATTCTTGTCTTCTTGGTGGGTGGTGGAGTAAGTTTTGTAGAAGGGAGTTTTTTAGGAATATTATATTGCGAAAACATACTTTCGTGATTCGCGAACTGAATCTCAAACTGAACTTAGAAGCCATAAAAAATTTATGTCATACGGGTAATAAATAGAGGTTATTCAGCGTGAAATTTTGTAATACGGCTGAGTATCTTTACGAGTCAGTTTTAATTTTTTAGAGTCTTTAGACGAGAAAAAATAAAACTGACAAGTTTAAATTGTTTATTATACAACAGTCAAATTCTCCTAAATCTAAAGGCCTGTTTACACATGTGATTCGCGCACTCCAACTGAATGCAACGTTTATCGCAAATGTTTATGTGCGATTTGGGTGTGACATTTGCTTTGATTTGCTGTGATTTCCATGATTTGGCTATTGTGTAACTTATTGTTAAAATTAAATATTGTATTTTTAGGTGAAATAAATCCAACTCATGATGCGCTTGTCTGAAAAAATCTCTCGGTGTAAACAGCGCAAGGATTTTCAAATATTTCCAAAATTCCCTTACATATTATTTTAAAACAGCCAGCCGTTAAAGTAATGATTGTCCTTAAAGGGAGGGTTTCACGGTTCGGTGCATGTGCAAGCTATGATGTAACCCATTTTTAAAATTAAACATTTTTTAAAAATTTTTAAAATTAAAATTTTTAAAATTAATAATTTTTTAAAAATTTTTAACATTAAAATTTTATTGTTTAGACCAATCGGAAGCGAGTAGATAACTCTGGCGGGAAATTTTCCCGTGAAAATGTAGCGGTCAGTCAGCTGATTGAATGAATGATTATACCGTGTGCGCCACCAGAGCGTAGATTAAATCCTTTAATACAATCCGTTGAAATTTTCTGTGAATTTTGGTCATCCTTCGCTTTGTTAGGACTAATTATAGTATGTGGTTATTGAAGTAAATTTGAGTGTTTTTTAACCGATAAAATCGGTAAGAAATTAATCTGTGCACATGCGCCGAACCGTGAAACTATCCCTTTAACTTTACAATCATTATTTTAACGGCTGGGGCATTTTGAAAATATTTTGCTTTATGCAAATAATTTGTATAGGTAATACAATTGTTTCTAGGGGTATTTGCAGGCCCGTAGCAAGGCTAAAATAATTGGGGGTGGAGGGCGAGAAAATTGGCCAAGCAGAGCTGCCCCCGTCAAAAAAATAGACATTAGGGAGCTTTAGACGACGGCGATAGCAACGAAAACCGTCTAATATAGATTTTCTCGAGTATTACCAAATATGAAAATTGCGTTTTGAAGCGTTTGACTAGATTTCGAGAAAAACGACATGTTTATAATAATATAAAGGGAAGTAAGCTGACGTTGCTATGGTAACCGCTGTCGCTTGAAAAAAAGTGACGCAAAACTTAGATTACATTTCATAAACTTGGTGAACTATGAAAGCAATTGAAGCATGTCTTCCCTGCGAAATTTTGATTCCAAAACATATACACCATGGCGAAAAAGACTGAGTCGAGCCTCCTTAAGCAAACCAAGAATTGATCTTTTTTCTTTATTTATTTATTTATTTATTTATTTATTTATTTATTATATTTTTTTGCACTCGACAGATGTATCATCCGCGAAAATCCTGGATTGTGAAGTAAGAGCTTCTTGCTACCAGTCACACGAGTGTCAATATACCAATCAGATGATAGTAGATCGAAACTCTAACGTAACTCTCAACTGCTCGTTCATGAATGGAGGAAAAGCACGAGGCATGACCTGGGAACAAGTTAAGCAAAGAGTTAATGCCAGTGATGGTCTGGTTTTGCAAGAAATGAATTCATGTCGATGTATAACCTTTACACGTAAGTAAATTTCAGTGAATAAAGTGTTCGAAGAAATGTTTAAAAAACTACCTGGTACAAAGTAAAAGCTTTTTATGGCTGTATGGACTACGTTTTTGGGAAACATTCGTTTGATTTTGGCATATATTCATTTGACCTTAACTTTTTTAAAGATATGTGATAGGCTTAAAGAATCGATTTTATTACGAGCCCGAAGCCTCAAGAGGTACAGTTATAAACATATGATTAGACCGAACTTAATGCCCAAGCGCGAAGTCTAATAATATTGCTGCGCATATCCTGAGACTTACAATGTTAGTAACAACCCTTAAAACTCAAAGGTAAGGAAGGGCTTGAACAAAAACATTTAAGCCGGTGCCACTGCAAATCTTCTAACTAATTACAACAAGAACGTGACTTATGATCTGTTTCTTTCAGATGCAGTAATAAAGGTTGGAAAAACGAGTTCGCCATTTATTATGTATCCAGACAAAGAAATAAATTTGGAATTTTCCGTCAAGGGATGGCCTCGTCCTCGTGTAGTTTGGTACAAGCCGGATGGCAAACAAATCATCAATGGATCTGAAGGTTTTTACCTCTCAGAGGAGCTGGTAGGAAATGACACTTTAAGATCCATTCTTCGCAATCCTAAACGTCAGGATAATCTAGAAGGGGACTACAAGTGTGTTGGAGAGAACAGCATTCCTGGCTGGTCGAGTAAACTGTCCGGGATTATTCAACTGATATATAAATGTATGTTATCTGATTAGTTACGGTTATTTAACCCGAAGTAAAAGCAGCTTAATCACACTTTCGTTTTCTATTTTTTACAGGTCCCTGGCCTAACAACCCAACTATTGACTCTTCAGAGGTTTCAGCGAGGGCCTTCTCCAACATCAGCTTAAAATGCTTGGTTGAAGTTTACCCACCCAACTGTCCAATAATGTTACAGTGGTATTTCAACAATTCGGTGCCATTGAAAACTGGAAAGAAGTATGATCTACAAGAAAAAAAGACCGTCACCAAATGCAAAAAAGATTTTATCCTCACCATTGTTAACGTTACTAGTAATGACGAGGGAAAGTATAGCTGTCGCACGTTCTGCAGCTTCGTAAAAACGTTTGCTGCTATAGAGTTAAAAGTATTCCCTGAGCGACCAACAGGTAACAAACTTGTTTTAGGACATTTTGGTTGATTGTTTACAGCGGTTACCATTAACACACAAGCCAATGCACTTCATCCCAGAAGGTCAAACTTGAGTTCGGTGGACTTCAATCAGAGGAAAGTCGTTAACATTGTTATTAAAAATTCCGACTGGATTTTGAACAATTTTACCAAACAGAAATAGTAAATATTTTAAAACAACTGTAACGTTGTTATGGAGACGGAGGACGAGATTGATTGTGCACTTCAATCGCCTCAAACCATACCGCGTGAGACATTGGATGATATCGAGGAGGTCGGAAGTCCACCTGCCGGTCTGTACGCTGGAGATGATTCAGGTGAAGATGCAGAACATCTCGCGATGGAGTCACCTGAGGCTTTTACCATGGGTCCCCTTCCCACGGGTCCAGCACCAACGGAAAATGCAGAGGTAACTAGTCATGAATTTGATCAGCCTCCTGATCCCGAGGAAGAAGCAAGCACTGTTAAAATTAGAGGCTCAAGTCCCGAGTCTCCCACATTTTCCTGGACCCAACTCCAACAGCGACCTAGACAATCATCCAGGAACCGACGTGCCCCCGCCTGGGCAGGAGAATTTCTCTTAGGAGAGGACTATGATAATGCCTTCCCTCCACTAGGGAGGGGGGTGTAACATTGTTATGGAGACATATTCTTGATTAGGCCGGCCCCAGGAATTCGGGGTTAGACACAGAACACGTGTTGTTGTTATCGGAGTAGAAAGTCGGCGATATTGTAGTCGTTGTAAATCGTTGCTGTTCTTGTTATTCGACTTGAAGACGATTAAACTAATCAAACGTTACACAACCAAATTCAAAGTAAAAACTGACACTGCGTGCAGCAGCGGTTTTATGAATGTGACCCTCCTATTATCCATCATGCATCACTGAGTTGCACATCATCTCGTGCAGTGAAATTTGAACGTTTTATTTTTCAGCTTTACTTTTTGTTTAAACTGGCTTGGAAATCATTTTTGATTAACTTTTACCTCCACTCAGCGGGTAAAGTTGTCAATCTTTTAGCTCTGTCTGCTTGAAAACCTGTAAGAATCCAAAATTATTTGAACGGCTTATCTTTGATTGACGTCCACTAGAACTCAGCTTTGTCTGCCTGTCTTGAAGGCGGTTGGTCACGTGTCAATGGTAACCGCTGTTAATTGACTGCTTAGATTATTACACTGACTGACTGTATTATTGATGGATTAACTACATGGCTGTCGACTGTCTGACGGACTAACAGAATCGGTGACGGACTAACCGACTGACTGACTGAGCGACTGACTGACTGAGCAACTAAGTCGCTGATCGCATAATTGACTGACTGATGGACTAACTAAATGACTGGCTGGCTGATTTATTCAATGAATGAATGATTGAATGGATGAATGAATTAATGGAGAGTAAACGAATAGAACGAACAAACCAGAACGAATCGATGAACTAATGGATGGGTGGGTAGATTTATGGACAGATGGATTTAAATGCGTTGCAGACGTTTTCTTTTTACTTTCAGATTTCGAGATTCCACCAACAATTGAAAATATAAACACTTCAACTCTGTCAAATCATCCAGCTTTGGAATCTTCCCAATCACCAGGTATTTTCAGAAATAAACTATAGAAAATGACGTAATAAACAAGTATCTATGGTTGCCGG